>JARKIP010000077.1:2783333-3479166 GCA_029990175.1 Petunia secreta
ATTAATTAAGGTTAAAATGAGAAGATTAAAATATTATTTTTTATATAATAAGATATATGTTACTTGTTTGACATGCTAAAAAATAAAGTATGTCACATAAAATAAGATAGGTGCGACTCAAAAGGAAAGCTCGTAAAGCTTTTCCCGTCAAGGCTAAAAGAATCAAAATCTGACGATCGCCAAGGCTACTAAACGGAATGCTACCCAGGGATAGTTACCCAACTATGACACCTTAGGTAATGATTTGCCTGACTGACCTCGCTTAAAATAGTTTGCAAGAATGACCTCCGCTAACTTTAAGTAAGTAATATCTCTGTGGTAGTACTTGACGCAAGAATGACCTCCGCTAACTTTAAGTAAGTAATATCTCTGTGGTAGTACTTGACCTTTTATTTCTTTCAATATTCTCCCAGATAATTTAAAGTGATGCCCCGCGGACGGAAATATCCATATGAAATCTTATATTGACGCCCACATCCCGCATCCCGCATCCCTTTAAGTAAGTGATGTCTCCGTGGTAGCACTTGACCTTTTATCTCTAATAAACATTCACCCAGATAACTTGAAGTGCTGCTTCACCCTCCAAGATAACTTGAAGTTCACTTGTCTCTTAATCTCTTCACAGGAAGCACTTGCCCTTTATATTTTTCGAAGAGGCAGCACTTGTCAAGTTATAACTTGAAGTGTTGTCCGCATAGGCAGCACTTATCAATTTATAACTTGAAGTGCTACCCCGAGGCCATTTTGCTAAATCATTCTTAAGTGGGAATAAAAAATCATAATCAGGGATAAGTGGGTATACGTAGGGGCGTGTTTGGCGTGCGCTAATTGATTTGTAGTCGTCAAAAATAAATTCGCTGAGAAATAGCCACCTCCGGACAAGTCTCAGTATTTTGGGACTTTAAACATAACATGTTCAAAGTCTCAGTATTTTATTGTGGGACTTTGTATAAAGCTTCAGTCTTATAACAAAATAATTGGACCTCTGAACATGTTAGTTAAAGTCCCAGTATAAAATACCGAGACTAGTCTTGGGTGTTTTCCAAACGCTAATGGAGCGTAAGTGTGCGCGCAAATTTTTTGCTATTTTTAAATTTATTTTGAAACGATGGATAAAACTCATTGAGCGCGTCCAAAAATGACTACGCATCAAAATTTCTCTTCCCAAATGCCCCTTTTCAACCGAGAAATTTACAGAAATAAGACACAACTGACCCACTCTCACATTTTTAACTTTTATAAGAAAATTCTTACGTTGTTAGCTCCACCAGCAGACTTCAAAACAAAAGTTCCCGGTAGATCTGGCGGCTCAAGCACTTTTGAACTAAAGTCTAGCAATCTACGTTGATTGGGTTTAAAAACAGAGATTTTTTTTATGGGAATAAATATGTGATGACAACGCTAGAAATGTCTATTGAGCAAAAACGCTTGTTCTCTCGTATAAAGTTAACCATATAGCCACTTAATAGCGTGCTGAGTGAGAAACAATCAGTATTTGGAATGTTTATAAGAATAACAACAATTAAGGAATACAAAATATTTTTTAGCTTGCAGCATTGGGCCAGCTCTTCACCTAATTCCAACATTTGAGGGTGAAGTGCACCAAAGGCCACTTTTGGCAGTGGTCTTTGGGTTGATGCCACTTTTTTATTGGTTTTACATGAAATGACACTTTTTGGAACTTCAATTTTTTTGGGTTGAACTTCACACAAGTTCAGCCCACAAGGATTGAAGTTCAACTTCAGCCCAACACAAAGATTGAAGTTCAACTTCAGCCCATAAGGATTGAAGTTTACGCATCTATACTTAAAAGTTCAGCCCTTACAGATTGAAGTTGAAACTTCATAATTTAAGCATGAAGTTCAACCCACAAGGTTTGAATTTCAGCCCACAAAGATTGAAGTTCCAAAACGTAACTTCTTATGTAAGACCAACAAAAAAAAGTAGCTTCAAACTAAATACCAGTAACAAAAGTGGCATGTGGGTGAAAATTTTACTAAATTTAGTATGTTAAGCACTTAGGGGGCTCAGTGAGCAAAAACGAGCGTTTGCATATTTTTAGAAAAAATAGCCACGACTTTAAAAAAAGACAGTTTTTGATGAATAGTCATATAAGTTTAATTTTTTTTTTTTTTTTGACTTTGAACTAAATATCAAAAAATTCGAGAAAATTTTGGGAGCATAGTTCGAAGTCACATCAATTTTTCCTAAAACTACAAAATACAAAGTCCCTAGAAATTTTTCTGAAACTTTGAATTAAATTTCAGAAAATCCTTCTGAAGGTTTTTTTGGAATTCCATGATATTTTTATGGAACTCAATATACCTCTTTCAAAGTACATATTTTTTATGGAGTACACATATTGTTTCCTTCAAATTAGAAGGAAAGTAGAAATTGAATTAGAAGCCATTTTAAAATTTTGTTTGGCGCTCCAAGAACAACCTTTGAGTGGTGTTTTTGTGCACTGGCCAAGCAGTGACTATTTTGCTACTATAAGACATAGCAAACACTGGTTGTTTCTTGTTGGGTGCCCCAAATAGTTGTTATTCATGAGATTCTACCAAATTTGATGGTCCCCTTTTTCCTAAAAATTTCTTGTGGGGCTGGTTTGACGCGCGCTAATTGATTCGTAGCCATCAAAATAATTCGCCGAGAAATAGCCATTTTCGAACAAGTCCCAGTATAAATACTAGGACTTTCCAGTATAAAATACCGGGACTTATAAAGCTCCAGGTACATGAATCCAAGTATAAAATAATGGGACTTTGAACCAATATACTGATACTAGTTTGAAGTGTTTGTCAATGCTAATGGAGTGTAAGTATACATGCGGATCTTTGGTCATTCATCAATTAATTTGAAAACAGCGGATAAAACTCATTGAGCGCGTCCAAAACTGACTCACAACAAAATTTCACCCTTTTTTCGGGGAAATTTGCAAAACTGTGATGTCTGGGAAATTTGGTTTGTGTTTTTGACCTTCATAATGGCGATTTAACAAAAATAAATTCCGTTTGGTTTAATGAATAAATTTCGAACGAAAATATCCCTATGAATTTTGTAAATGATGTGTCGTATTCTCGTCCTCCATTTCTCCATAAGTATTGCCTAAGACAGCACTTGCCCTCACCCTTTCCCACATTCTCGTAGCTAATTGCCTTTTAAGTATTGCTTAAGGCGGCACTTGCCCTCACCTGTTCCTCCATCTCCTAAGTTAATTGAAATTTAGCCTAGGCAGCACTTGCTTTTTACCTTCTTGCTTAGACAATATTTGTCCTCGGCCCTTCCCACTTTCTCCAATAGTGACTCGAAGTGTTGCCTACGGTATGAAGCGGAGGTAATTTTGCTAAAATCATCTTAACATAGACAATCTCTCAAAACCAATCAATTTTGGGGCACTCGGTCAAATTTTTTTGCCCTTTTAGAAGCGTAAATTCATTTTTCTAGTGTAATTTTTTTTTTTTTCCAACTAAAAATCTTTTCCCCACTATGTCAAAATACCTCCAAATAAATTAGTAATCATTCTAATACACTCTCACATTGATAATATCTCAGTGATTGATTTTTGACACGTAAAATGAGGTCAATAAAATTGATAATTAGATCTCAAGCGCTATAATCCTTATACATTTCGAAATCTCTACAATGTAGTATTTGCAATCAGTTCTTTTTGTTTTAAAGTTTAGATTACAAATTTAAAAATATTATTATTAATTAGAATTTGTGACCTTAAACATGAAATGATATTTCAAATACTTATGGGAGTATTCATGTCATAAGAATCAATGATGAGCTCTTAAGTTAAAAAGTGTTTAAGTATAAATGTATATCATTACTTTAGAATATATTAAAAACAAAATATTATCGTATATAAAAGAGATATTTTGCATGTCTTGTATGAAATACGTACCTTCTTTTCTTTACGCCTCTATAAACATTCTCTTCCAAAAAACAAAACAAAAATGAAATTATAATGAGTGAGACTTCAGCATTACGTGCCATAAAAAGTTTTTCTTCTATTAGCACTGTTTTCTTTGTTTTATTTTTATTTTTTGGGTGAACACTAGTAAAGAAAATGCTATTTTGTGTGCATTATCATAAGTCCTTAACCAATTAATCTGTTTCACATTTAAATATCAACAATGCAGATAAAGTTCAGCAGTAAAGAAAGAGACCCCTTTGGTTTTTTTTTTTTTTTTTTTTTTAACATTTAGAAAAGACTTCCTCGAATATTAAGAGAGTATATTCCTTTGAACACATGTTATTCCATTTATGTGGCACTATTTGATCGGGTACGGAGTTTAAGAAAATAGAGGTTGACCTTGTTAAGTCAGTATCAATTTTACCCTTGAAAAAGTAAGAGAGAAAAGATTTGAGTAATAAAAAAATTGTTGATAGGTTTAAAAGTATGTAGGGCCCAACAAGGGTAAATAGAGATGATGCATTAAATAGTTGTCAAATAAGAAAATGTGTCGCTTATTTTGAAACAAACAAAAAAAGAAATGATGCCACATAAATAGGACGGAGGGAGTATAATTTTTTGTCGAAGGGTGTCAACTGATTTATCATGATGCAAGAATAGTCTAAAACAACACAATATGTATGTTTAGTCCCTCAAACCAACTCTAAATCTAATTTAATCTCAAGCTAGCTCATATGATCATATAACTTGATAACAACTCATTTAATTTACTCAGACCAATGTGAGGACTTAATACCACCAGAAGACTTGACAATATATTTAAAGGGTTAATTTCACCGGTGGTCACTGAACTATTATTTCATTACCACAGAGTTATTTTTGTTTCATTTGTTACCCAAAAGTCACTCAACTTTGCTCCGGTCTACAACAAAGTCACTCAAGCCGGATTTTGTTTAAAACTTGCCGGAAAAATGATGTGGCATCATTAATTAAAAATAATTTTCTTAATTAATTTTTTATCTATTAATCTAATTCCTTAACCCATTATTCTTATTCTACCCAACCCAAACACATTTTGCTACTTCTTTTTTGCCACATAATGCCAAGGATTTTGCTACTTCTTTTTTGCCACATTATCTTTTTTTATAGTAACTCTATCTCGTATCTTATTATTTTATTGGCAATATTGTAAATTCATTCTTTATTTACTAGTATGTTATATCATGAAACGACTGCAAACAATATAATCTATCAAAACGTTGAACTCAACAAAACATTAAGTATAATACAATAGATACATTATGAAACCATATACATAACAACAGTCCAAACGAGCTGTTATTTTGGTTTTAATATTTTAAAAAATCGACATAACTAGTTTGATTTCATAAATAAAAAGCCAAACCAAACCGATCTAAGCTCGTTAATTTTTATTCATTCCCCGTTCCTCATTTCCCCTTTTTGCACAACCAATTTGCCTACATTACTCAATTTGATTAACTAATTAATTCAATACGAAACAGAAGCAAAGAGAAATGACATCAGTATGAAATGTTTATGCACAACGATGACGTAGAGAAATGTGTTTGGGTTGGGTAGAATAAGAATAATGGGTTAAGGAATTAGATTAATAGAAGAAAAATTAATTAAGAAAATCATCTTTAATTAATGATGCCACGTCATTTTACCGGCAAATTTTAAACAAAATTCGGCTTGAGTGACTTTGTTGTAGACTAGAGCAAAGTTGAGTGACTTTTGGGTAACAAATGAAATAAAAGTGACTTTGTGGTAATGAAACAATAGTTCAGTGACCACCGGTGAAATTAATCCTATATTTAAGTGGAGATAATATAACATGCATAGGAGCTCAATATTGCGAAGAACAATAATAGGTGTCTTACCTTTAATACCATATATTATGAAAATGAATATTGGATAATATAATGCAACATCAAGAACTAATTCATTATGAGAAAATCCAGATCGGCCTCTGGGTCTACTATCCCATTCCCAGCAACCATGATTTGCCCCTAGACAAACATTTGTTCGTACGTTTGTTTGGACAATGTCTTATAACTCGTGTCTACTGATGGGTGGCTTATTTTTCTTTAACCATATTAAATTGTTCACCAAAACTTTGACATATATACTTAAAAGCAGGACATGATCATGTTTTAAGTTCAAGACGTTGAGGTCTCATATGACTGTTTGACGTGTTTGTGTTATTTATTATTCCGTCTGTTACACTTTAGATGAACTCATTTGACTTTGCACGGAGTTTAGTAAAGAATGAAAGACTTTTGAAATTTGTAGTCTAAAATAAGTTATAGATATTTGTGCGGCTATAAATCATCTAGGGATGAGTAAAAGTGAAAATTTCTTTCCAAATTTAGAAAGAGATCATTCTTTTTTAAACATACTAAAAAAGAAATAGGTTTATCTTTTTGAAACGGATTGAGTATATGAAAAATGACCGAGTTAATTATATGTGGGTGGATTTTCAGTCAAAGTTTCTGCTGGGATGCATATACATGTGTTTAGGAATTGTTGTTTCTTTGTTCCCTTTTTCTTCTTTTTGTAAGTTTAGCTCGTCCACATGTTTTTTTTTTTTTTTTTTCTTTTGAAGAAATTACCTTCTATGTTCCTTTGGTCTCCAAAGAAATAGAGAAAATATTGTGGAAACGAATAAATCTAGTAGGATGTCATGTCCAAAGAAATTGATTGATAATAATCGAGTAGCCGAGACATATACTAATGAAATAATGAATACATATATGTTTTGGAAATTAATTCTTGTGGTTATGAAAAAATTGTAGCTTGAAAATATTGAAACCAAACATCATTTTAGCTAAATATATACCTACTTAACAGAAAGAGGAGGGGTGGGGGTGGGGGTGGGGGTGGGGGATATAATTTTACAAAATTCTAGATTATATACCAAACGTCAGCTCGAATTTGGTTAAGTGATTGCGACACATGCATATTGTCATGAAAGATTCTGCTAATTACTTCCAATATTCATTCAGCGTTGAACGAATCAATGCAATATTTAGGCACATTGGATTCAAAGTTTATGATAACATGATATAAAACCATATATGCAAAATATCAGAAAACTATTGTCCTCAAGTTACTAGAGACTCAAAGAGTCGAGACTAATTAAGCATATGCACATGCATGCCCTTTCTTCCTCTATTTCTACTACAATTTCAATTCGCGTTCGAACGTGGGAAGAGTCCCACATCGGTGAGAGAGAGGGCAAGATACTCATATAAGTCTTTAGATAAATCTTCCTTTTTGAACTAGTTTTTGGGGTGGAGTTAGGTCCAAAACTTATGTGAGCGCCCGTGTGATGGACGTCCGAGTGTGTTGCGTCCGGGTGAAGAGCGCCCGAAAATTCCATATCATACACACGTCAAGTTTCCATTGTGGAGAATGGAGATCGAGATTAAAAGGTTAGCAACACTTGCTGGCCCACATATATTGTCATATGAACATAACATGGCGTACGTTCGTTGTGACACTTGTGGCCTTTGTAGGCTTCACTAATTCCCTCACAAAAATGGAGTAGTAAAGTTTGGTCCTTCCATTGCGTTCCCCTTGTCAAGTATCGTGATCTCCTTCTACTTGCCTTCACTATTCTTCAACACTGATCTTTAATAGATCATGTGATCAAATAGCCACCAGTGAATTTTGAATACTGAAAGATTAAGAAAAAATTAATATATACTAGCCTTTGTGCAATTACTTAATCTATACCTGTTTGATAGTAATACACGAGTAAATTTCCAATTGCGTGCTACATTTAGCTAAGAAGAATGAGTTAAGGAGAATAGATGGGACTGAAGATAGCATGATGGAACAACATGGTGATTGTATTGAAATGTGCGACCATCTTATCTAATTAAAAAAAATTAAAAATTATTAGAGAGCACACTATAAACTATATATTTGATTATGTCGCCAACGTAACGCACTCCAGAGTTGGATATTTGGTGAGACATCGAACCAAACCTGTCTACTCTAATGTTTTGATAAAACGCGTGACTATCTCATCTAAAAATTTAAGCAATTAAAAAAAGCACATTATTAATTATTTGAATATGTCTTCAACACTTTCCTTCACGTGCGAATTTGATTTTTTAATGGGACAAGCTCATAGTTTTTTTTTTTTTTTATAATACAGTTGGCGGTGAGATTGAACGCGAAACTTTTGTTTGTTTTGATATGTTGTTAAAATGTATGATCATGTTACCTAACTGTTAAAATGTATGATCGTTTTATCTAAAATAAGTCGTTAGAGAACCCATTTTTAATTACCTAACTATGTTTTCAACAGTGTATTATATCAAAATGTGCAGTGGCAGAGCCATAATTTTCATCAAAGGGTTTCAAATTTTATAACAAAAATAAGTTAATTAGATTAAGTTTCCGTACTAAGTCAAGGGAAGCTTTATATTTATCAGGCATTATATTTTTTTATTTATTTATAATATATATGTATAAATTGTAAACTTTTTGAGTGAGAAGGCCAAAGGTTATCATTTAAATCCCCGTGCTTACCGATGGTTTTGTTCATGCAAATGTGGATGTGGTAAAGGTGTAAAGAATGTTGTATAATATCCATAGTAAAGATGAATTCATTGAATGTTTAATTGTACAATTTTTTTACACTAGCAAGTTAATATGAAATATCATAATTAGAAGCTAGTTACTTTTTATAATAACTCTACTTTGCTTATATTTATTAATATAAAGTAAATGATTCAGTACAATATTAATAGGCGCTAAAGATAAAAGTCGATTAGTTAATATAGTCAGTGTATATAAATTAATTTTAGAGCAAATATTTGAACAATGTTAATTATTAGAATTAAAGGGAACAAATAAAAGGACTAGCCAAGTCACCAAGAATGATATGAATAGTACATTAGATCGCGTCAAATATTGACACTTCCACAAGGAGGTTTATGTCAATTTTTGGTCTTATAGTAGTGAGAAAAGAAATCACTCTTAGTCAAACTTATAAATATTCTAACATCTCTCGTGGGTCTCTACATTAACTTGTGGACGTATGTTTTAGCTTTTATATATATATATATATATATATATATATATATATATATATATATATATATATATATATATATATATATATAGCAGCAGCAACAACAACATACCCAGTTAATTTTACAAGTGAGGTCTAGAGAGGGTGAGATGTACGCATACTTTATCCCCACCAAGATGGAGAGACGGTTTTCGATAGACCCTCGGCTAGAAAAAATAACGATATTTTAGACAATTTTAGAAATCAAGACAACAATACCACAATAGACAACAATACAATGCTAGGGAGGAAAGTAAAACTAACGCTTATCCAAAATAAACACACACATCAGTATATAAACGGTACAGACTAAGATGGAAATCAGATATGTATACATATAATACTACCTCCAAGAAGAGAATAAACACTCAACTAATACCTAGCTCTCTACCCTAATTTTCGACCTCCATGCTCTCCTATCTAAAGTCATGTCCTCGGTGATTAAAATTACACCGTGTGATCACCAACGGATATTTATCGATTACTATTCACAAAAAGTTAGATTTTTATGTTTAAAAATAAGACAATTTTTCTAATATATAGTACTAGACAAAGATGGTTTGATGTGCAAACATTCTTTACAGTACAATACCTAAATGGCCAATAGGGTCACAAGTCTTGATACGTAAAACATGCATTAAATCATCACTAAAAGACAACAATTTTTTAAGAATACTATGAAATTAATCTTTCAACTAATTGGTTTTTTATACGTAACTATTTACCAAGTGGCTCCATAAATATATTGCCGACACATGTAAATAGTGTTAAACGATAGAAATAAAGCAGGCGTAACTTACAAGCATCTTAGTTCAATTTGTCTTTGGATTGCTCCATTCCACTTTATATGTCATAGTTTGACTCGACACAAAATTTAAGAAATAGAGAAAGACTTTTAAAACGTGTGGTATAAAATAAGACAAAGATGTTTATATGGTTGTAAATCATTTCAGTAATGGCAAAACTGTAATTTTTAAGTTAAATTATTATCAAATTTAGAATGCTACCATTTTTTTATAACAGACGAATAAGGAAATATTGCCACATAAAATAGAACGGAGGGAGTATATAGTAGTACTTTCATGTCTCCTTCAAGCGAAGAGAAAAGTGCCTTTGAGTAAATAAATTCTCGTTCGACCTGAAACATTAATATGACAAATATTAGTAATACTGAAATGTTATGTACTAATGTACATAACTCTTTTTTCTTTTTGATATATATATGGAAAGATTCTTTTTTGAATTATTTGATTGTGTAATTAATCTTTACACTGTTAATGTATAGAATAACCGTTAAAAAAAAAACATTGGACTTGCATGTATGCTTTCAGCAGTGAATGCCGACTCGTGTATTATCTTCAACTTATATATTAGATTTTTCTAGAATATAGTACATTAAACAAATTTGAAACTTATTATCACAAAAGATCATAGTTGGTGTGATGATATTTCGTTTTCACTGATTTGATATATTGGCTCCACCTTATAAAAAGAGAATAAGAAAAGTAACTAAAGTAACCAAGGAAGAAGATTGAAGGGAAGGTACTATTTTGGAACTTTAATTTGGATATGCAGTGCTTGGCTCCCACCATAAAATTATTGTAGAAGAGTGGAACTGTTTTGGGTTGTCCTCCTTACCGACCTCAAGTAGTCACTTTTAGGACTATAAATTAAAATATAATCAGTTTATGCAAAATCAAGAAACAACTTTAGGGTAGATAATTGAATATACAATCATTTTTGCATATCTTGTCAACCAAATAGTTACGTTTATGGTTATTAGATGGAAATATAATCAATTTTTGCAGTAAAATACATGAAATTTTTAAGTAGTTTAAGATGAACTTCAAAAAAAATTATAAATTTTTGTGTACATGTTTATACAATTTTATACGTATTTATAAAAGTGTATAAATTTGTATAAATCTGTATACATGTATGTAAATGAATAAAGTCCTAGAAATTTTCATATTTATGTATTGTTGTGGATGTTTTTATAAAAATTTAATCATGTGTATTTTTTTTTTATTTCTATCCTTGTATGTGCATTTCTCTATATAAATAATTTATTTTTTGGTAGGTTTTTATGTATAAACTTGTAAAAGCAATGAGCTAATAGGCAAGGGAATAACTCAGGTAAAACAAAAAAAGTAACTCTTATGAAGATATAAAAATTTCGGTGAAAATCTAGCAATTTTTGAATTTTTTCTGCCAGCGGAGCATTGGGGAGGGGGTGGCATATAGGGGTTTTTTTATTTGAAGGAGATGCCAAATTTCAGAAGGCAATGTGTTATACTTAGGGGTGTCAACGGTTCGATTCAGTCGGTTTTTTCATGAAATTTATACCATATCAATTTTTTGGTTACTCTATTGTGCATAACCAAAAAAAGAGTTTTCAAAACCGTCTCATTCATGTCGGTTTTCCTTCGGTTTGGTTAATTTTCAGTCATTTTTTAAAAACTTTGTGGTAGAGTCGTACCATTATTAGAATGTGTCATTTTTATGTAAAATACATATAAATTTAATCTAATACATAAAGTATGATTTAAGATAATATTTGAATAAATAATAACTCTTAATGGTCGTAACTAAAATTTAAGTACTCGACATATTTTCATTCTCCAGTATCGAGCGACGAGTGATTATCACTCTCTATTGAGTAGATAATAGAACACGATACAATATACATAACTTTGGTAAAATTTATTTATAAGGCAATTGATCAAAAGAACATTATTCTACAGTGATATTATAAAATCAATGAAGCAAAGACAAAAGAATTCTAAATAACACAAGTTGACAGAAATTGATTAAATATAACTCAAGAACTAGAATAATAAAAGATTAAGTATATGCTAAGAGAAATTTAAACGAGTAGAAAAATATTTGATACCTTGGTCACTTAGTAGTTTGATATATACTTAAGTTTATTAGTCGTACCAATTGATTTAGTTTCAACGGGATTATACGAGTGCGGGTGAGTTTGGTAGTTTGCACTTTCGGTGCTAATTAGTACATGCAACGTTGTGTTTCCATCAACTCAATGTCCAAAACCTCAACTAAAAATGTTTGCTTATATTTATTTTTAGACTTAACACATAAAATATTTGTATATTGCGTGTGTAAATATAGTCGGTTCGGTTCGGTAAATAAAAAACCTACCATAATTATTCGGTATGGTTATAGAGTTATATTCAAACCATCGATTTTGCTAAAAATAACCTAAGAATCGGTTCGGTTTGATATGGTTCGGTCGGTTAGGTCGGTTTTTCGAAAACTATTGACACCCTAATTATATTATGTAATAAAAAGCCTTTTCTTTGTAATTTTTGACTTAGAAGTGCTAATTTGTTAATAACCAAAAAAAAAAAAAAACCAAATAAATAAGGATGAAACTCTATGTTGGGCCAGCATAGGTTCCCATAACAAGGTTTAGCAGGGGCGAGGTAGAAGCCCTGATACGGTTTTAATCGATAAAACTTAGTAGTTACTTACAAATATTAAATTATATTAATAAATCCATTCAATATATATACAAATATTAAATTTAATCCAATTATTAGTGATGTTGTCGTCATTTTAAAATTCAAAACACATAAATTTAAAACCCGGACTCTATTTCTAGTGGCATACGTCATTTTAAAATTTAGAACATATAAAGTTAGAAATTCGCACTCTACTTCTAGTGGCATGCCTATAACAATGGGAATATCAATGTTTAATTTCTTTTTCTTTAAGTATTCTTTGTCCATAATTTTACTAACCTGATCAAAAAATACGTGCTGTAGAAAGTCCACCACGAACATTTTTATTACTCTCCACTGAAAACAACTCCATAAATACTAAACTGTAGAAAACATTTATCCATAAAATGTTTTTGTGATATGGGACATAAATGATGAAGGGAGACTCTTGACTATTTTGATGGTCCTGCATGGACAGAAATAAAGGAAAAGCCATAATGCTCTAATGGTAAAATTGAAGACATTTGTCTTTTAAATATATTTAGAAAAATAAACTGACAAAGTAAATTTGTTTTACGTAAACAACGGATACTTATGAGGTTGGTCCTAACCCTAACTTCGCTCTTCCCTCTCTTGGAAACAAGTAGTGGTCTTTCCTTATTTTGCTTCAACTGTAACTCCAAGTCACAACCTCGTGATTGTATGGTAATGTTAATTTGTTTAATTTATATAAACATCGATATCGAATACTTACAGGTATCGGTATACGACTCATACCACATGATGTATACAAGCTTGATTCAGTCTTAGGCCCAGCCACCCCCCCTAACCCCACCCCCTTCCCCACCAAAGGCAATTCCTTTTCCAAGCTTATGGGATATGACAGTTTGGCAGTGGGATAAAGGGACCACGAAGCTGAGGCCCAAGGGTAGATATATTGAAATATTTTGAAGTAATATTTGTGGTATGGGATACTGTATTATCTTTCTGTGTTAAATACCTCACCTTGCCCAGGATTTTCTCAAAAGTTTAATATTATATTATATATACTAAATCCGATACATTTATGAACTTGCACCACAATTTCGCTATGTGCCTAAATTCATAGGTATATATTGAAAGTTAGTATTCACTCCGTTCCAAAATAGTTATAATAGTTTTCTTATTAGTCCGTTCCAAAAAAAATGACACAATTCTAAATTTGGAAAATATTTTTGAGTTGAAACTACTACTTTACCATTAATGAAATGTTGTATAGCTATATATTTATGTGTGACTTATTTTTTTACCACAAATTTTTCTTAAACTCCGCTCCAAAACAAATTATGACAACCATTTTGGGACAGATGGAGTAATATGTAACTTGTGAAAGAAAAAACTATAGAGAGAAGTGTAACGCGGGTTGTGAAGAAAATAAAATAAAAGGATTATAGTATAAGCTTATAGGTTGAACTCATATTGGAGAGAATAATTCGAATATTATCAGATCCTTTTTTTATTTTTTATTTTTTTACTCTCTCCCCTATATAAGATCACCAAATATTATAAGAAATAAAGAGATGTATATGTTTTTTTGGTTAATTATTGATAAAAAGGGTACAGTAGTATTTTTGACACTAATAAAAACTGTTAGCCAATTATAACAACTAGCCCTGCCATCTAATCTCTTTTTGTTTTTCCATTATTGTTCAATGTCATCTCAGGAGTTGTTTGGTAGCAAGGATAAAGGATTATAATCCCGGGATTATATTATCTCATGTTTGGTAGGAAGTACTAATTGGTACTAGTACAATTTTTATGCTAAAAATGTGAGATTAGTTATCCCATATAGGAGGTGGGATTAGCAATCCCGAAATTATAATACCGGGATTGTTAATTCTGGGATAAACCTCTTTGCTACCAAACGACCCCTCGAAAAACGTAAGTTGCATAAATTAAAGTTTGTTCGTTAGTTACAAATACATGACTTCAATTTGTTCTTTATACGTTTTCTACTTGATCCTTGTATCTTTAAAGTGTATATTATAGGTCACACAATAATTCAGCTACCCAGTTTCTAATTTCTATAATACACAATAGGATTACGTATTATACACAACGTTTTTTCCATTTGAGTTATTAGACAAAAGGGAAGAGTCCAAAATTCATCAGAGAGATAACAGAATATTTGTTCAATTTTTTATTTTTTTTATTTTCCACTCGGTGTCCAGTACTCTCATTGGAGCCCCGACTAATCCGAATTCGCGCCGCGTACGGCCCAATTCGGAGAAAGCGCTCTTTATCAGTGATTTTTTCATACTCAAGGCTCGAATCCGAGACTTCTGATTAATCAATGAGTAGCTTCATCTGCTACATCACATCACCTAGCGGTTGTTCATAAAATGAAATGATGAATAATATTCCAACATAGCCAGGGCATGGAGCTAACAGTTTCCACGTACCCACATTCCAAGGTCGACAGCACCAATATAATATCCTGATCACAAGCCAATCACAAAACTTGGAATGATTTGTTCAGATGTAGAGAGTTGTAAAAAAAATTTGTTCATAATTCTATTTTACATGAAATAAAGGTAAATAATTCTAATAATTCTCTTGCTACTATACCTACTATATATATATATCCCACTATTTATGAAACCCATCCTTACCACAAAAAAAAAAAAAAAATGAGTGGAGCTTGGTTTTATACATATTTAATTGACATATATATGTCCTCTTGCTTAACATTATCTTATCTTGAAGAACAGTACAATCATCACGTCACAAGACCACCATTGAATGAATTAGGCCCATCTTTTATAGTAGCAAGACATGTTTGACTTGATTCAGGATTTTATGTTTATGAATTTTGTACCGTTGTCTCTCTTAATACAAATATCATATTTATGACAAATTACTGTATTCTATCAAACCCTTAACTTGGCTTGTAGATCCATCTCCGCGTGACTCTTTCTCAAAGGAAGATGATTTGATGTCCGATGAATAATGGTACTTGACGAGAAAAGCTTTCTTTAAAAAATGAAGAAGGGGATGTGCAAGAAAAATAGAAAATGTTATCAAATATGTCTCGAAGAGAAAAGTAATTAAAGAACGTTCTTTAAATCTTTACTAAATTATATATTCTTATTTCAATTTCATGCACTAACATTGTACATTTATTGCGACCGCCTCATTTTTTTCAGATAAAAATTTCTACCTTGGGATTTTGGTCTTGTCCCAAAGCTTCTATATTATGTATGAGGACTGAGGAGTATGTTTTGTTGAGCACCATTACCATATTATGGTTTATATATTTATTTAAAAAAAAAAACAGTTCGGTGCACAATATAACCCGTAATCTAGAGAATTCGACTATTTTATTTGAAATAAAAAAAAAATATATAAATCTTTGAATTCAGATGGTCCCACTAGTATGGGAATCTTAGTGACGTGTGCAAATGGGGTCTCTTTCTAGTCGGCCCAAACCCGACCCACATAACCCGACCCGATTACAGTTCTCATTATCCAATCATTTCCCTTTCCCTCAATCCAAACTCTATAAATAAGTGCTAATTGAAACCTTACATAGGCTTGGAGTAGACCAACCAACAAAAGCCTCTTTAAAACTCTTTTCATCTCTTTTTCTCAATAGTACTCTTCCAAGTTATCTCAAAACGAAAAAAAAAATATCTCCAATAGTTGCAAATTAGAAAAAAAAAATTATAAACTATGGTTGGTCCATCCATTAATTCCAATAAGCTTCCTCTTAAATTCCTTTGTAGCTATGGTGGCAAGATTGTTCCTCGTCATCCCGATGGCAAACTCCGTTATTATGGTGGCGAAACTCGTGTTCTCTCCATTGATCGTAGTATTTCTTTTTCAGGTAATTCTTTATTTTACGACGAAATTGATAATGTAAGAAATCTCCATATTGTTTATATGTGTAGGAATAATTTCACTTTGATCATTTAGTTACTTGTACATTCAAATGTTGGTTCTTGTGATATTTCACTAAGCATGTTCGATATCAAATTAGTTAAAAAAAATTTATCCCTTCAAAAATATGTTATATTTAGATTATTTTTAGAACTATGTTACCCATGTAATGGAATAACAGTATGAATTTAGCACAACACAGAGATACTTAAATGGTTTCATAGTTAATAACTCATTGAATTTGTGAATTCTCACAAGTTAAAATTATACATTTCAACTAATTAAACGTTAATCATGTTTAATTACTACACATACAAGCAATATTACAAGGACTACAAGTGCATATTTGCCTAAGTTACAATTTTTTTTCTTTTTTATTAAGTTAATTTGAATTTTTATGGAAACAATATTGATATATGGGGTTTGTGGTATATTTACAGAGTTGTCGATGAAGCTAGTTGAGATGTGTGGATCATCAATGAATTTAAGGTGTCAATTGCCAGAAGAAGATTTAGATGCTCTTGTATCTATAACATGTGATGAAGATTTGTCCAATATAATTGAAGAATATGATCGTGTTGCAAAACCATCATCATTTCTCAAGATTAGAGCATTTCTATTACCACACAAAATTACAAAAAAAGTTATATCTCCTCGACCTTCCATTTCTTCAACCTCATCAACCAACACTACTACTAGCAACCATGATTCTATGTCACCAAATTCGTATTGTTCCACAGCTGTTAGCCCTCGAAGTGGTTCCGTCACGTGGACGAAATATCAGAATTGTTCAAAATCATATAAGGAGACAACAACTCAACAGACTGAAGGAAGCATTCGTCGGACTATGACTACACCACCGACGATGTTTCCTCTATGTCATGAGAAAGTTGCTGGAAGGATTCCTCAATATGCTAATTACCATAGTCATGGGAGCAATACTGGTCATATTTACTTGATTCACCATGGAAACCACTGGCAATAATAGTAGCTATAAATGTACTCATGGACCCCCTATTTACCAAAGTATTAAAGGATATATTGGTTGCCGATTCAATATAGAAGATACCGTTGAAATTATACACCATGTACACACGTGATTTTACTAGGATAAATATATATCAAGCTTCTTGGAAAATTTATAGAATTTCTATAGAGAAAGAAAAAAAAAAACCATCAAGAAAAGAACTGAAAAAAAGAGAGGATGATATATATTTTTTTCTTTGGCAAATTAATAGAGTTATATATGAGTACAAATTTTTTGATAATTCTCCATTGATCTATAGTACTACTACCATGGACAAATATTGCCTCACTTCTTTATGTAATGCGTGCCACGTTCAATTCTTTTTGTTATCTTTTTGGCATTTTCCATTTGCAAATCCTAAAATGAGTCATCATGTCTGGTGCTTCTTCAGTGGCACATAACATTATTTTACTTTGTCTATTGCCTGGTGATACCATTAATTCTTTTCAATATTGTGCCCTTTGTTATCATTTTGACCTCTTTATTTCTGGTTTTTAATCATGTCTGTCTCTTTTGGTTTCTATTGGACGTATAGCATGGGCGATAATTAAGATTTATATAATCGATTCTAACTTACGGCGTACTATTTTTGTTAGTTTTTGGAAGTTAATAGTATATTATTGTTCCATGATCGATATATATTGTGTATATGGTCTCTTTCTTTTGCTAAAATTTCTATCTTGTTTTTGTGTATTTGCAGGTACACAGATGAAAATAAATTGATTTTCTCTTTCTTTTGGATTGAAAATTTGGACCGACCTCAAGATGGAAAATGATCGCACAATATGTACAGGTGATTATTTGAAACTTTTTCCAAGTTTATCTTGAAAATGGTCGATAATATGTAAACTGTCTCGCAATTATAATGGTTGAGCTAGGAGCAGAAGGGGTTCATTTGAATCCCTCCGCGTAACAATCACATTATGTACATCAGCTTGAATGTATTTTTTATGTATATATAGTAGATGCTGAATCCGTCCGGTGAAAATCTTGTTTCCATTACTGCACTCATTAACTTTTATTTAGAAACTACATATTTATTTCTCCTGATTTAGATCAATATTAATTACTATAATACGTGTGCATACTCTCAATTTTGGGGCCAACGTTCTTTTCAAATTCACAGCTTTGTTCTTCCATGAAAATTAAGAGGACCAAAAACATTTTTGTTTTAAAAATTAGGAAAACCTTTGAAAGAATATCCTTGATATTTAGCCTTCTATTTTGTCTATACTTTAATTTATTGCAGAGGATGATATATGGAGTAGTTACTTGTCATAACCATTTATAGCCAAGTGTAACTGGTGGTTTTCGTTTATGACCATATTCAAGTGAAGGAAAACAAGCTTTGGTGACCAAAAGTGCCAAAATAAATTGATATTGGATATATGTGGCACAGTGGCAGTTACATTGAAATTAATTTTATTCTTTTTATAATATACTTTTGGAAAACTTTTATTAAAGTGAAGAGTGTAGTGCCATCATCATGGGGCCAAGACAGCTTGTAAATGAAAAAGACCAAATATTTTTTAAGACACATTAAAAAGTATTATATTTAGTTGATAATTGAAAATAGAGAAAAGGAAAAAGAAAGAAAATGACCTCTTTTTGTAGGTCTTGGAGATGTGGAGGAATGATGTCGCTATAAATTATGAAATTAGCCACTCGAAAGTGGAAATTAAAGATGAGATATCGATAGAGCAATTAAAATAGAAAACACCACCAAGTGATGTGGTGTATTGTGGATGAGACTGCTCCTCCCTTAACCAGAGGTCTCGGGTTCGAGCTCTGGGTATGGAAAAATCACTGGTAGGGAGCGCTTCCCCCCGAAAGGGGCCCTACACGGCGCGAATCCGAATTAGTTGGGGCTCCAATGAGGATACCGGACACGGGGTGGGAAACCAAAAAAAAAATTCAAAATAGAAGACAAAAAAAAATAGAAGAAGAGAGGAGGAAAATGAATTGATGAAGATAAAGAAAAAGTGGTTTAAGGTTAACCTACCCCACAAGTGCTTGATCTTTTTCTCCTCTTAATAAAAAGCAAAAAAAGGCATCAAATTTTCTTTGACTAAGATTGTGAAATGTATCAATCACTGTTTATACACCATATCCATTAAAGACCTTTGTAGAAAGTACTCACATTTTTAATTGAATAAATAAGGGGTCTTCTGGTAGCAAGTATAGGGTCCTAATACCATGTTTAAAAAGGGTACAAATTAATATCATGTTTGGTTTGAATTTCTTCCGTCATAGAATCTTGCATAAGTTTAATATAACGTTTGGCTGTATTTGTGTATATTCCGCATAGTTAATACCCACATTAGTTATGTAGGAATCAGTGTATTATTTTATGCGAGGTAGAATGTGATATTAGCAATGCAAGTATTAAAATTTAAATGACAAAACTAATCATCATAATAAGAAAAATATTTTATTTATTTATTTAAGAAGTAACTAAATATTTTAAATTATAATATTGTATATCAATTTGTAATATATTAATGATTCAAGAAATAATAACCTACATTATAATACATGCATAACTAATATCAACATTTCAGAGTTAATGAATTTGGGCAAATTAATGGTTAAAACTGTAGTGGGGTTTCTCCGACATTAAAGAGTATTGTCGGTGGAAGAAAGAGCTCTTTATTACTAAACCACACATTATTAATACCTACATTATTAATGTTCACATTACTGATATTCGCATAAAATCAATTTCAACCAAATTACTTTTAAGTGAATAAATAGGGAGATCATCATTTAAAACTTTCGTTAGTGTAGTTTCTGGAGTTTAGTATTAAGAAGGCAGGGAAATAAGTGTCTTAAACACTTCTAATCGTACTTAGGGATAGATTTTCAGTGAGAAGTTTTGGCAACTATTGTTTGTTATCTCAAAGTTATTTTTATTTATTTTGCTGCCCAGCAATCACTCACTTTATCTTCGGCATGTATTAAAGTCTGACCGATTTTTACTTAAAACTGACTGAAAGAATGACATAACATCTTTATTTACCAAAATCTCTCTTAATTATATATATGTTAATATACTTACTCAATTCTTTAACTCATTATACAAATTTTCCCCGACCAAGAACCGGACATACAAATGAATTTATTTGCTAGTTCCATGATTACTATTGCAACATTTACTGTCTTAATAGCAGATTTTTGTGTGTAATTTTTGTTTATGCATCTAACTTACAACTACTAAAAAGGGCAAACAAAAATATATTTTTCATGTTTATCCACCAACTACTGTTACAAAATTCAAAATTACATCACTATCCACAAATCAACGATATTTTTCATGTTGTGTGCGCATGCAATATATACATTCCGCTCGGCCAAACTATAAAAATCAACTTATTTGAGAAGTAGTTTTGAGCAAAATACTTCGGAAGAACAAGATATTTGTGTTTGAAAAAGTCATGTGAGATTGTTATTATAATCGGCAGAATTCAATGCATTTTTCTAGTTTTTTTCTTGGAAACAAAAATTGCATTCAACATTTTTGGCTGCCTTGATGTTTGTTATGTGAGGTTATGGATATTCAAATTCAAAGAGGAAAAAGACACTTAACAAATTCATGAACATACACCAATTTGGTAGCAATTGGATGACGACTAGATTATTAATAAGACATCCTAAATTTGCAAATGTTACATCAACACAATAAATGTATGACACAAGTCTTTTATATAGACAGTTAGTAACATTATACGTCTAACACATTCTCACGTCAATGAATCTCTAATCATGATAAACTTTTTTTTAATAATTTGATTTACGGATTTAGGAATTTGTGAGCACGTTTAATTCATATTCGCACCACTTAAGGCTCGTTATAAAGGAAAACGCTCTCTACTGAAAAATGGTCTGGTATCTGAGCTCAAATGGGGAACATTTTGTTAATAACCAAAGTATCCAATCAATCCCACCATATCAATTAGTTATCCGATCTGATCATAGTAAACTAAATAGGAGTATATAATTTTTGTCTAACATTAGGGTGGATATGCTTTTCTTTCGATTACATTGAACATATGTCCCTCATTATCCTGACTTTTTTCTCTGTCTGAGTCTTTGTAATTTGGTTTAGAGTCGAGTGATGAAGCTCATGATTCTGCTCTTAGTGAGAAGCAAGTAAACTCTATAGCCCTAAACTAAATAAAGGAGCAGGTCAAGTTCGTTCAGCTTCCGCATGCAAACTATGGATGCACATTGCACAACAGCCCACTCGATGGAGTGAATAATTCCATGCAAAACCTATCAAACTTTTGGATGAGTTCGGATAGATCATAGAATTATGATTAAAAGTTACTAAAAGTTATGAATACAAGCATATCCATGGGAAGGGGCGGATGTATATGTTATTTCGAGGTTTACGTGAACCCATATTCATTCTACAACAATTTGTCTTATATGATATTTGTGAATTCATACTCTAAAAAATTAAATGGTTCACTTGATTAAATGTTGGTTCATTTACCCACAATTTTCACTTTTTTACTATTTTTTTTCGACTTCTATTACTGTACGTTGGTCCAACTTGTTTGTGTTTTTTCATTAAGAACTGAAAATTATTGTGTGGAAAATAAAAACTTGTAGTATTGAACACACTTAAACACCCTTAACTACTTTACCACCATCGTTGGTTGTGTATGAATGTTCAAAAGTTAATACATAACTATATAAAGTAAGATTTGACCTATATACACAAAAAAAAAAAAAAAAAAACTAAGGAAGGTTTTTCTGAAGCACCCCTAAAATTCTAGATCCGCCTCTGATCCATGGTATATTTGACGAGATTAGAGATAAACGAAAGAGTATCGTTATATGGGAGAAGACATATTAATAACATATAAAGAGTTATGGCAATAATTTAAGATTTACGAGCAAGTGTTTTTTATTTAAACAAAGCTTGTGATGAAATATTATCCACCAAGCAAAATTTGAGAAGTGGACTATTTTTGTAAACATAAACACATAAAAATTTCGCCCACATGCCACTTTTGTAACGGATATTTGGTTTGAAGCGATTCTTTTTAATGATTTTACATGAAAGACAACTTTTTGGAACTTCAATTTTTGTGGGCTGAAGTTCAAACCTTGTAGGTTGAACTTTATGCTTAAGTTATGAAGTTCAACTTCAATCTGTAAGAGTTGAACTTTTAGGCATAGATGCGTAAACTTCAATCCTTGTGTGTTGAAGTTGAACTTCAACCCTTGTGGGCTGAACTTGTGTGAAGTTCAACCTATAAGCCTTGAAGTTAAAAAAAAGTGGTCTCACATTCAAAATCAGTAAAAAAAAATGCCTCAAACCAAAGACTACCGTCAAAAGTGACCTCTAATGCACTTTTCTCCGGCAAAGTGCAGCAAAGGCCAATTTTGATAGTGGTCTTTGGTTTGAGACCACTTTTTTTATTAATTTTACATGAGAGGCTACTTTTTGGAATTTCAATTCTTTTGCGTTGAACTTCACACAAGTTCAGCCACAAGGATTGAAGTTCAACTTCAGCCCACCACAAGGATTGAAGTTCAACTTCAGCCCACAAGGGTTGAAGTTTACACATCTATACCTTAAAGTTCAACCCTTTAGAGATTGAAGTTGAAACTTCATAATTTAGGCATGAAGTTCAACCCACAAGGTTTAAACTTCAGCCCACAAAGATTGAAGTTCCAAAAAGTGGCATCTCATGTAAGACCAATAAAAAAGTGGCTTCAAACTAAATACCAGCGATAAACATGGCCTGTAGGTGAAAATTTTACACTTTTCTCAATAAATACGGGCTAAGTGCACCAAAGGCCACTTTTAGCATGGTCTTTGGTTTGAGGCCACTTATTTTTATTGGTTTTACATGATAAGCCACTTTTTGGAACTTCAATTCTTTTTTGTTGAACTTCACACAAGTTCAGCCTACAAGGATTGAAGTTCAACTTCAGCCCACCATAAGAATTAGAGTTCAACTTCAGCCCACAAAGGTTGAAGTTTACGCATCTATACCTACCTTACAGATTGAAGTTGAAACTTCATAATTTAGGCATGAAGTTCAACCCACAAGGGTTAAACTTCAGCCCACAAAGATTGAAGTTCCAAAAAGTGGCCTTTCATGTAAGACCAATAAAAAAAGTGGCTTCAAACTAAATACCAGTGACAAAAGTGGACTGTGGGTGAAAATTTTACGATAAATACGGTACCCAAAAATCACTCGTAAAAATTTGACCTCGTAGCGAGTTTGCACTAGAAATAAAAACTTTGTCAGGATTTGAAATTTTATAAAAGAATAGTCATATTTATGCAACACGAAAAAATTTCAGAAAATTTTACCAGGATTTTGAACTAAAATTTTCAAAATCCCCAGTAAAAATTTACGGAGAATAGTAAATATGAAGTAACAATAACTTTTTTGAGACTTTGAAAATTCTAGTAAAATTTCCCAAGACTTCAAATATGAAGCTCTAGGAAAATTTCCTCGAAGTTTGAACTATGCCCTAGGAAATTTTCTTGGAGTAAAAATTTTTCCTGTGATTGGTCTTTAAAAAAAGAGTTTTTGAAATATGACTAGTTTTCTATTAGTATCTGTTCGTTGTTTCTCTTTAAGTGGATCTAAAACTGACTAGTCACTAAAATCACCCAACCATCCTATTCGTAAGAATACCCCGAATAAGCAAACTATCTCGGCTTGCGAAAATGTGCTGCACAATTTCAACATATAGATCTAAAAAGTAAATAACTTACAAATAAATACCCTATGCATGCAAATAACCCATTTGTAATGGGCTGGACTGGACTAAAAACATAAAGAAGCCCAAATTAAAACCCCTTTTCTTCCTTAATTCTCTTTCTCCTAAACCCTTCTCTGAAGCTACTGCCCAAACCCTTTCTCTGTCAGCTAAATCAAACCGGTAAGTTTTTTATTTATTGTTTTTTTAATTTTTTTTTATGCCGGGGTCTATCGGAAACAGTCTTTTCACTTTGAACCTCGGTGGGTTAAGGTTTATGTACATCTCACGCTCCACAGACCCCACTTGCGGGATAATACTAGTTATGCTGATAAATATCTTTATTTGCTTCTACTTTTATGTATAAAGATTCAATTTTTACAAGAAAAGGTTCTAATTTTGTAAACAGTGAGTAAAAATGCAACATGATGAGGTTATATGGCAAGTTATCAGACACAACCATTGCAGTTTCATGGCCAAGTTAGTTTTTTTTTTTTTTTATTTATTTATTTTCATGTACCCTTTATTTGTCATTTGCTATTTATTTGATTTTTTTAATTGTTGTTGGAATGTTGGTAGAATTGAAGCTGGGATATTTTGTCGAAACCCGTATAATGTAACTGGGATTTGTAACCGGAGCTCGTGTCCGTTGGCTAATAGTCGATACGCTACCATTCGAGATCATGATGGTAAACTAATCTTGCCCACCTTTTTTTCCTTTCGTTCCTGTTATGATATATGTATGATACACTATAGTTTTTTAGTTGGTTTTTGAGCTTAAATGGAGAAACATGGTTAGCGAGGATTTATATAGTCAACCGCAACTTGTTTGGGATTCAAGCATAGCAGTCGTTGTTGTTGTACGATAATATAGTTGTTTGTTCAAGTTTTGGTAAAAATAGATGAGTAAAAAAAGGTTTTTTTGGAGTGAAGTAGGTATTTAAAAAAGTGATGCTCATAGCAATGCATACAGGAGGTATGAGTTGTTGGTTCGGCTGGCTGTAATCAGGGAAAAGTGTTTCCTTTAAGCTAATTATTGAATATGCAATTTGGAAAAAGGGGATTCTTTTTTCAGTTGTGGCCTTGTGGGTTTGTGTTTATTGATTCCTATAGAGTATTTTATACTGGTATAAAAGTGTTAGGTTTGTGTTAAAGATGTTTCTTGCATCCTATAGAGGTGTCTATCCTGTTACTATTTTTGCTTGGCTATGTGACTGGGGGAGCTACGATATTCTTGAATTTTATTGATTTTACACGTTCTTCTGTGTTTGAGCTATGAATTATGAGGGTAACTTGAGCTTTTTGTTGATAAGATCAGCTAATGTGGTCATCTTAAATGCTGATGTTCATAGAAGCTATCTAAAGAATCTATAGTCTTGTTTCATTCAATCTGAGCTATGTATATTTTTTGTTGGAACCAGTACATTTTTAATAGTATGAAGTATTGAGAATTTTGTATTCTTGTACTTTGGGAACTAGAAAATAATATACGGATCCTTTGATCAACTGTAGCTTATGTATGTCGACTGTTAACCTCATTTGATTTTTGTGTTATGCAGGAGTATTCTATTTGTACATGAAAACAATAGAAAGGGCTCATATGCCGAACAAACTCTGGGAAAGGGTTAAATTGCCGAGAAATTATGAAAAGGCTCTTGAAATCATCGATAAGCATTTGGTAATGAAATTAACTTGTTTTTTTCACTTACCTTTGTATATTTTATTGTTCTTCAAAACAATAACTTCCCTCCTCTCCTCCGTTCCTCCTTCCCTCTTTCTCAACTATCACAGATGTACTGGCCAAAGTTTCTTGTGCACAAGGCAAAACAACGATTAACGAAAATGACTCAAATGAGAATACGAATGAGGAAGCTTGCTTTGAAAACAAGGTTCGGTCCTCCCTCTATCTCAGTAATTTGGTTTATAATCAAATTTTCTACTTGACAGTTAATCAATACATTCATGGTGATTTATTTTCTTAAGGATGTTATTATTGCGAGCATTATAGTGGAGGAGATTAAAGATTTATGAATGAATGTTATAGATATTATTGTTGTGAGCATTACATTGAAGAAGATTAAAGGTGTATGTTGAACGTTATAGATTGTTGTTTATCATACAAATCTGCCTCTTTTCTCTCCATTTCACCTTCTCTTCCTAATAGAGTAAAAAAAAAAAGTGCTCTCCTGGCTAGTTTAAGAACTGAGATGATTCAAAGAAGCCAAATCTCTAGAATTAGTTCCCTGGAGAAATACTATTTTTTTGGTTATTTTCATCTTTTACGCTGTATTATGAGGATTCACCTTCTCTGCCCGCTGGAGCAGTAACAGTCATAAGTCTTTCTTTCTCTTCCATACTAAGTGGACATATAGTTTATCACCACTATTTAGATTTTGCAAGGCATGGTGGAAAGCTCAATGAAAATACAAGACGATGACATAATGTACCCAATGAAATAGTTAATAGGTAAAAGAAGAGCAATTAATATAATTGAATTTTCATTCACCTAGTTTCTTCGTGTTCATATTTTCAAGAGACACGTACATTCTAAAATGATAGCTTATATACTGTACACTCTAAAAAATAACACCTAAAGCTCCATCAGACTGCACAGTGTGAACTTAGATTAGGTTTTTCACCTAGAGAGAAGCTGATAAAATACCTGCTTCCTGGTGGATTTAGTTTTGATAGTCAGAATCGAGTCACGGAAGCTTATAATTCTGGATTTGGTCCCGAAAGGTAAAATTAAAATCATTCAAATCAAGTAGATAATCATTAAGAGCAAGTACAATAACAATCATGTATACCTACATTGATGAATATTGTAAGAAAGCTAAGTTTATGTATCCAATCTGTTTACCAGGTCAAAGGCATGATATTTTTTTTTCTTGGATCTAGAAATACATACAAATAAGAAATTTGGCAAAACTATGAAATAGGAAAAAGTAAATCAAAAAGTTATCAGAAAAAAAAAACCTCGACTCATTGAACAGGCAAAGAATTCTTCATAGTAATATACAAGGAACACATGAATCTTTGCTTTCATGCATCATTCTAATGCATGGCAATAAACGAAGTCTACTCAATTTTTTTTAAAAAATTACATCAACCACAAACTAAATGAAAAACAACTTTAGCATGACCAATGGAAGCTATTAAGTGAAGGAGCAAGGAAGTAGAGAACAATAATGGAAAATGCAGGGAAAAACTGTACCAAGTGAGTAGCACTTGTTGACACCTTCAACAGAAACCACTATTACCGGAATGGAGGAAAAGAGTCACAATGCAAGGATACAGATGGTCTGAAAAGAGTTCCATAGTAGATGTGAGAATTTGAAGGAAATCACAAATCAAATGAAATAAAATAATTCATACATCAGAGGCCAGGATAAAAAAAAGCCAAACCAGGCCCTATTGCACTAACCATTAATTATCCTTCAATTTATCCAAACCCGCAAGTGAATGCAAAGGAAATAATGAGAATCCTGAACCATATTAATTGATTTAGTTGATATAGGCCTTATTATAAACAATATGACAAGGTATTACTTAGTGTCGTCCAGTTAAGTGTGGCATCCTTTGTGTTTTCAAACTCTACAAACTCATCTGGCTTGCTACTAAAGAAAGTGGGGCTGCTAATTCTCTAGAGACTGTTATTACTTTTTGATGAAGTGAGACTGTTATTACTCACTCATCTTATCTTTACACTGTAAAGAACAAGATTCATAACTACTTGAATGTACAATTATTCATGTATAGATTGAATATCAACGTTCAAGTCAGGCCCGACACACTTCAAACCTTGAAGTTTATAAAAGAAATGTTGTACAACTTCAAGAAGGAAGAGTCGGATTTTATCAGCAACACTTAAGATATTGGTAATTCAAAGCAATACCTTTGATTGTGAAGATATCAGACTAGGTTGTTGTTCATTGCAAGATTTATGTTTATTTTAACGCAAAGAGATCGACATAGAATTTGATACTTAGACAATATCCTCTTTACTTAAGAGTGAGGGTATTCTCTTATTATCCTAAGGAGTCTGTGGTAGAGTTGACTATGAACACCAAATCTATTTGCCGTGCCCATATTAACCAAAAATGATACTTTTTGCTTGTATAGTAGTGTTAGCAATTTCTTTGACTTTATCTCTAAGTCTTGCTGATTACTTCCAAGTCTTACTTCCGGATGGATCGATTGGTCTCCCTTCTCTTTGCATATCTTGGTAATCCTCATCTATTCTTTTGCTATGCTGAATGTGGATGAGAAAAGCTGCAGATAGGTGAATATCACTCCGCCATTTTTGTCTCCAGACCCCCTTAGCACTCCGGGGCATATATCAAAGTGCCGCCTAAGGTAGACGAAGTGCCCAACCTGTGCTACACCTAGCTTAAGGGCTTAACTGTGCTCACTGTTATTGCTTTAACTTTTTTCTTGTTATTGATAGTGACCAAAATAGAATATTATTCATCTAAGGAACTTGAAACAAGATGTTCTATGTGATTGTTGATTTGTAATTTTTATGTTCCTGTAATGTTGATTGTGTAACTTTTAGGCAGGTAGTGATGGTTTTGATGCTTTTGAGGTCAAGAGTAGTCATAATGATTTCCTCCATCTTTTTCTAGAGGACTTGTTCAGTTCAATTTTTTGGTACCTGCCCTCGAGAAATAGGTCTTTGCTAATGATTGTTTGGCTGAATGCATTTTTCTGCTGTTAATATGTTTGTATTTGTCATGTTTTCAGGGAGAAGATAATGACCACACCTAGGAAAGAAACGAAAAGAGAGTCCCGGAGACAGGAGAAGGCCGAAAAAGCAGCTCTTCTGGATAAAGTACGTTGAGCTTGTTACTTTCTTGTTTGTTCATGATGTCTTTGTTGTGTCCTTTCACGACTCATGCGACTTTTATTCTGCAGAGTATTGAGAAGGAACTGCTAGAACGCCTTTCAAAAGGAGTGTATGGTGATATATATAACTATCCTGAGAAGCAATATGAAGAGATTCTTAAAAGGGAAGCAGAGCAGGTGGCTAGTGAAGAAGAAGATGAGGAGGTTCTTATCAAAAGCTTCTCTCTTTAATACAGTCCTCTTGCTAGTTCCGTCCTTGGTTGCTACGCCCTTCCTATTCTTGCTTTTGTTGTGGGGGGGGGGGGGGGGGGAGGTTGCAGCTCGGCTGGGACTACCCTCTTGTAACTTTGACTGAGACAATGAGATGAATCAATATAATCATTCTTCTGTTAATGATGGAAATAAGCAGGAACTTGAAGTGGAGTATGTTGAAGGCTATGAAGATCTTGAAGAGGAAGATGACATGGAAGATTTTGAAGGCCTTGGAATTAGAGACAGTGGCTTGGATGATGATACTGGTAAATTTCTGAATGGATTACTCTCCTTTGCTTGTCCTGTTCCCACTTCCCATTGTTTCATTAGTGTAATAAAATAATGATACGTCATCCTTTCAATGAGGGCACAAGCACATATTCAACTCGGGAATATATTTCTCAAAAATTGAAGGAAGAACTGGAAATTATCAGTCACCATAGGCTTACCAAAACACCAGGAAGTAAAAGAATTTGCATGTAAATCCCTATGACATTTGATCTCCCTGGATGAAGTTTTTGGTTTTGGAGTAGAAGTGGTGAATTTGTACACGACATCCTTTTGGTATAGTGTGGCATATACACATTTTGTCTTCGGCTGAAGCATTTATTCATGTCCATTGTTTGAGTTAGTTGCTTTCAGAAAACTTAACTGTGAAATGTGACCGTGCAGCAGTTGGAATGGATGATGACGACGACGACGACGACGATGAAGAGGCTGTTGCAGTTCATCGGAAGAGGGGCAGAAAAGATTCTGCTTTAGCTAGAAGAAGAGCCGAGAAAGATGAACCAAGTTCCAAATCAAAGAAAAAGCCTAAAGTGCTCGTGGAGGTACGATTATGCTCATAAGTCATAACTAGTTTTCTAACATGTTTGTCATTACACACTTCTTCTGTTTTTGTTTAAAAACCCTTTATCATCTTTATTTCCTAGGTTGAGCATGAGGGTACAGGTGAAAGACAGACAGCAGTCCAATGAGAGATCCTACTCCATAGTTTTGAAAATTATCAGAATACTTGTTTTGATATGGCGGCATTGCACTGTTCAGTTGGCAACAAATGTTTTGCAAAGAGCTGTGATATATTTAGTCGAGCTGGTTTCTCAAAATATGCACCCACGTTGGCTAGCTACAACAAAATGGACATACGATCGATCTAGTCTTACTAATTTTGATCTTGTAATAGCAAATTTTGTAGGCATTGCTCATGTTCGTGTGGAATTGTAATAAGAGAGAGCTTTAGTGACCTTGAAGTTGTATTTCATTGCAGCTGTACTCATGTATACTGTCCCCTGAATTTGCCTAAATGTTTTAAGTTGCAAACAATCTAGTAATTTACAACTTCTGTAACTTTTTGATGTTTAGTTTTCTATGAATCATTTACATGTAGATATTAACAGCTTTACTTTAGAACCCATTACCCATTTGTCAAGAGATTCCCAACCACTCTAAACAGTTTGAAGACTAGCTTAAAAATCAAACTCTCATGAGTTAATAAGGATAGATTACACATGAAGCACTATGCTAGTTTAAGGTGCAACTACTTCAAAAACCTTTTAAGGCATGGCAACTTAATCAAATTCAGTCTCTCAGGCCTGAAATTCAACTTCAACTTCACACTAAAAGAGCTGAAGTTAAATAAACTTCAATCCCGCGGACAAGGTGAACAAAAAACATTTTTAGGGCCTACTTACTAATCTTGTTAGGCCATTTGAAGTTTCGTCGCGAAAAAAATCACCGGGTGCATATGACTAGTTATGACTTTTTGTCCTCACTAAAGAATGGTTTAGCAAAATGACGGTGGAGGTAGCACTTCAAATTATAAATTGACAAACTGCTATCTCTTCGGGAAATTTAACGGCAAGTGCTGCTTGCGAAGAGATTGAAGGGCAAGTGATGCCGAGGCAACACTTCAAGTTATTTGGAAGAATGTGAGAAAGGAAGGGCGATGCAATACTTCAAGTTATCTGGAAGAATGTGAAAAGAGATAAAAGGTCAAGTGTTACTTAAAAGGCAACACTACAAGAAAGGGAGGGCGGTGCATCACTTCAAGTTATCAGTGAGAATGTGGAAGGAGATAAAAGGTTGAGTGCTTCCTAAGAGGCAGCACTTACTAGAAAGAAATGGCGGGATGCAGACATCAATATAAAATTTCGTAAGGGTGTTTCTATCCGAAATTTATTTATGAAAGTTAGCAGAGGTCATTCTTGCAAAATCACTTTAAGCGGTGTCAATAGGGCAAAACACTATCTATGGCGTCATAGTTTTGTAAATTGCCCGTTTGGTCTTGATAGGGCTCTGCCCATTTAGTTATGAGCTAGTAATTTCATGGGCATAGTGCACGAATAGCCACTTTTGCCAGTGGACTTTACTTTGAGGGTACTTTTTTTTTTATTGGTTTTGCATGAAAACTCACCTTTTTGGAACTTCAATCATTGTTAGCTGAACTTCATGCGTAAGGATGAAGTTCAATTTCAGTGCGCAAACCTCAAATCTTGTGGGCTGAAGTTCAACTTCAACCCTTGTGGTTGGTTGAAGTTTCTTGTGGCGTGAAATTCAGCCCACAAGAATTGATGTTCTAATAAGTAGCATCTCATGAGAAACCAATAAAAAGTGGTCTCAAATAAAAAAATCACTGGCAAAAGCTGTTGTGTACGAAATTATTACTGCCTCGATTCCAAAATGGTTGTCATAGTTTTCTCATTAGTTCATTCCAAAAAGAATGACACAATTCTAAATTTGGAAACAGTTTTGAGTTGAAACTACTACTTTATCCTTAATGAAATGTTTTATAGCTACATATTTATGTATGACTTATTTTGGACCACAAGTTCCAAAAATTATACCATATTTTTTAAACTTCGCTCGAAATCAAATTATTACAACCATTTTAGAACGGAGGGACTAATTTCATGGTACTAAAGTGCCGGCAACTAGGTAAAAGACACATGATGACAGATGCAAAGAAGTCCACCTCAAATGGACAAAACTGACAAAGCAATGCTGTAAATTGTAATAGAAATTTCAGCATTGGGCTTAGCACATAGCTCATCATCTGAAAGACCTGTCTATCAAAGTCCCAGGGTAAGAAAATTCTACAATAGCATTTAAACCAGTGAGTATTCCTATCAAATTTATAGGAGTAACACATGCAAGTTCATAAAAAGGGTTACCTTTTCAAAAGAGACACATATCTGAAAAGTATTTGTTTGAATTTTGCAGCTTTTCTCTTTGTGGACAAACATATCAACTCATCTGGCGGCGTATCTAATCCTTTTGTCCCGTTCATATTTATGAACCTCTTCTTATATATGTTGCTTCCTATCCTTTTGTTATGGACTACTTAATAGTCGCAGAATTACCTTTTATGATCGTACCAATAAACTATCGGATATATGATCTAGCTAGTACTTTTTTCGTTTCAAAAATGGTTGTCATAGTCTAATTTGGAGCGGAGTGTAAGAAGTTTGGTAAAACTTTTGAAACTTGTAGTCGAAAATAAGACATACATAAATATATAGCTATAATGCATTTTATTAAAGGCAAAATAGTAGCTTCAACTCAAAAATATTTCCAAATTTAGAATTGTGTCATTTTTTTAACGGACTAATAAGAAAATAGTATCATCCATTTTGGAACGATGGGAGTATGATCTAGCTAGTATTTAGAAAATAAAGACTTCATGCCCATTTTCGCTAAGTCCTCATTTTGGAGGAGGGGGCTAGAGTGGAAGAAGTTACGTACGGATTCGGCTGAACTGAGTAGCATGACGTTTATGTTAAAAAAATAATTAACATATACCTTGTAATTTACAATTCAGTTATAATATATCAATTATTATTTTTAAATTCAAAACTCAAAAAGTTGAAATGTTGGACAAAGTTCAAATTCTACCGACTTTTTTCAGCAACTCTAGCACGTGTATATATGTTGACAATTTGGACAGAGCCAGCAACTTGAATTTCTTTTTGTTTTTTTTTTTGATTTTTTGTATTTTCAACTCAAGATTATCCTTTTATTTCTTAAATTCCTACCTTTTTAATCTAAAAGAACAAGATGAAACAACGTTGCATGGTCGAAAGCCAAGAGAAAACTCTAGTAAGAAACCCTATATCACAAAAGAGTAATGGTCCAGAGATAGCTATATAAACACACAGAGAAACAATCTTACATGTACCTAACATTAGGATTTTATGTACTTTTTTTTATTTAACATAAAAACATACTGCAGTAAATAAACCTTCCACCTATTAAACCCTAGCTAGATGAGTAAAGAGAGTCTTTAAAAGACTAGTGAATAGTGAATGATCATATCAATACAATCCCCGTGTGTGTGTGTTAAAGCAATAGCACATAAACAGTTTGTCTTGCACGCCTGCCTCATTACATTGATTGACATTATCGGAAGGAGAACACAAATACCGAAAAAGTATTTTATTAATAGAATTATAGAGAGAAAGTTGGAGACTTTGTTCTATCACCCTTAAATTCACAACAACTCGCCATCAGAATAATGGGTAGCAACACCTCTATTTATAAGTAGAAAATAAGACTAATTTTCTCTTTGTCTGTCTCCAGCTCACCAAAAAAAAAGGTAAAATTACATAATTTTATTGATTGTCGTTATATATACAAGGAGTAATTATTTTTGTTTTTTTTGTTTTTTTACTTGAGTATAGTTGTTTAATATACTATGATAGCATGTAATTACCATTTTAATCACATTATCAAGTTGAGTTAAGTTAAATTCATCAATTTATACTTATCATAGTCATTTTATAAAACTGAAACTTCACTTTAGTTAGATTCTAACCTATCATGAGCATTTGATAGTGTACAATTGTTTTTGCTCAATTAATCATGTGAAAATGTCAAATAACAATAAGTAATCATCTATAGTAACTCTAATTTTGATAGCTTAAAATGTAATAAAATGATCACGTTTTATTACACATTCCATTTGTTTTAATTTATATGACAACATTTTATTCTAGTCCTCTTCCAATTAAAGAATGGCAGCTTTTAAATTTAAAAAAATAATTTAACTAAACCATCTCATTAATTTGAACTGTTTAATTGATTCTTAATAAAATATTTTTATAAGCACATAAGTATATGTTATGAAATGTTAAGACCATAAGTTTTTAAGTTTTACAACCACACAACTATAAAAAAAATTTCATGAGCAATAATATTAAATTTTATCTTTTAATTGCATACACATTCAAATTTGGACATAGGGATGGGCACAAAACCGAAAAAAATTGAAATTCACAACTGAACCAAACCGAACTAGTTCTAAATTTCAGGTTCGGTTTTTAGGTTTTTCGGCTCGGGTTCGGTCTAAGAAATTTTAGAATTTCGGTCTTCGGTTTCGGGTACCCTAAAATTTTGGGCTCCGAAAAAACCAAAATTTTAAACTTTTAATACACATATTCCTAAAAATCGAAAATATACTGCAATTTTGGGGGTTGTTCCTGGGCTATTTCGCTTGCTGTTTTGTGGATGTTTCGCTGCTGTTTTCTAGCTGAAACGCAACTGTTTCGCTGCTAAAATTCAGCTGTTTTGAATGTGAAAATATATTGTAATTTTGGGACTGTTTCGCTACTGTTTTTTGGCAGTTTCGATGCTGTTTACTTGCTGAAATGCAGTTGTGTTGCTACTGTTTCGCTGCTAAAATGCAGCTATTTTGAATGTGTAAATATGCGACAATTTTACTGCTCATTTAGTGCTGAAACGTAGCTATTTTTTTGTTTAAATATGCTGAAAATTTTATATTTTTTTCTATGAACTTTGGTTTAAACCGAAACACTGATGTACCGAACCGAAGTATAAATATTACGGATTTTTCTACGCTTCAAATCGACCCGAAGATCGCAGTAACGGACTCCTACTTCTAAAAAATCGAATCGAAGAACCGAACACCCACCTCTATTTGGACTCATAAATTGAAACATCTGAAGTATTAATATATGCTGGCAATGACTCAATTCTTCCCGGTTAGTGGAGTATAAGTTTATAATTTTTTAATTTGTAAGTGATAATAATTGATTCTCCTATATGAACTTTAATAAATGACAAAACGGAAAACGAAGTCAACTCTCTCCATGGAGGAGCCGCAATTATGAAGAACACGAGTGCGTCTCTAGACCCTATATACTTTTTGTAGGGTTTTTAATTTCTTGTCGCTTTAATTAAACACAAAATAATTCCCAAAAAAAAAACATGACCCTCGTGGACCATGAATTGATCGTCCATTTACCTGGAGTAGAATAAATTATGTGGATTTTAAGAAATAATATTTTAGAATTTAAGTTTTGTGCTCAATAATAATGGCATGTACATCATAGGGTCGTGTATTATGTCATTATAGATAATTTTTTGATAAATATTTAATATATTTAAATTCACTACTGATGTACATAAAACTTTAGGCTGTAAAATTTTTTGCGACCTGGTGACAGCACTTCATGAGCTAGGCACCTCAACCTGCTAGCATTATTATTCTCCAGCCAATAACCACAAAATATAATATTTTTAAAAACAAACGGATTCATCAATAATCTTGAAATGATTATTTATTGTTTTAGTCGTATTTCAAGTCTCAAAATTGAAGGTGTCGGAGGGAAAATTCAAAATTGACAGGAAGTTTAATAAATAATGTAAATTAATAAAGACTTTCAAAATTCATGATCTAAAATGAGTTATGACTATAATTGATTTCCTTAAAGATAAAACTGGAAATGTGGTTATTAGATTTTAAAATGTACCTTTTTTCTTGAATAGACATATAAAAAAGTTGTGTCATTCTTTTAGAACTGAATGAGTACTTACTTTTCTAAACAACATTTCTTATCGCATGCAATCTAACAAAAGCGTATAAAATGCTTGAAGGGAAAGGCTTATACTTTTCTGGACAAAATATTTTAACATAAAGATAAATTACATCAGGATTCTTTTAAATTAACGAAACAGAGAAAGCAGTATGACGAAACTACGAGAGGTCTAATGGATTATTATGGTTTTTAACTTTAACACCAAAAGTGGTAAGTAAAGACATCTCATTAGGTTTCATTGCTTTCCTTACACTTTTTCTTGCATGCATGCAGTCACAAACATATGTTCGTGCAAAGATTTGTAGTTTTAGTTTCTTGCTTTTAAGATTTGGCAGCTTTTGTTTTGTGATTGACTTAGTCTCTGATAGAAAAAAACATTTCAACATTAGCAGTAAATGGGGAGATTATTAGAGTAGGAAACAAAATTATCAGAGCTAGAACTGTATTGACTGTAACATTTCTAAGCTGAATGCACTAGCAAGAGTTCCTATATATATTTTCCAGTGCAGACACAAATTGTTAATGCCTGTAATTTATGTATTTTATGTTTCCTCATCAGCACCAAGTTCACTTGAGTTAAAAAATGTAGTCATAGCGGTTGGTTAACACTAATATATACTGTTCACTCCGTTCCAAAAATGGTTGTCATAGTTCGGATTTCGAGAGTCAAACAAGTTCATTTTGAACGTGAATTTAACATATATATTCTTTAAGTTTTTTATAACGATGTTTATATATTTAGAAACTACATAAAAAGTACTATAAGTCACAATAATTAATAATTCAAAATATTTAAAAAATATATAAAAATATTACGGTCAAAGTTAAACTTGTCTAACTCTCGAAATCCGAACTATGACGACCATTTTGGAACGTATAGAATATATGTTAGAGATAACCCACATTTAATTCTTTAGATGTTATTTAAGTTTTTCGGATTAGATTATAAGCACTTTATTAATTATCTAGCTTTGCGTTTAATAAACATAATTTGTTAAAAAGGCTATATGACGATTAACATCAGACTTCAACTCATGACTTTACAGCTCATAAACACTTTTTATTTGATCAAGATTTTTACTAGGTCAATTCCTAATATTTTTTCTAATGCATAAAATGTTTCCACAATTATCGTAGAATCAGTCGTCCTTCTCCTTGTAAAGAGAACATTTTAGTGTACCTAATTTTCATGAGCTATGGAAATTTTTATAAAAAAAAGTGAAGTGAGATTCTGAACCCTTAACACACGTTTAATTGCTTATCTATGTTATGTGTGATGACCTGCCACGTCATCCTGCCACGTAGACGCCATTTGGCGCATAACTTTGCCATGTGGAAGCTTACATGGTTAATGAGCCTAACACTTGATGGAATATTCTAGAGAAGTATGGAGAGATTCCCATGAGAAGGCTCTAGTTCTTTATGGACTTGCTTGGAAGAATATCTTAGAATACCTTGGAATATTCTAGCTAGGTAGATTATTCTAGAGAGGGACTTATTTGTAAATATGGAGGATTCTAGAGAGGGACTTGTAAACAATTAATATTTGCACACTAGCCCCTAAGTGAGTAGTATAAATAGAGGGGCCATTCATTTGTAAACCATCAAGCAATTCAACAACAATCTTCCAAATAATAAAAAGCTTCCTTTGGCAATTCTTTCTTGTTCATTTCCATTCTCTTAGCGATCCTTAGTAGTTTCGGCTGACTTGGCATAGCAAGGTCGTGAGCAAATTGTCAAGTGCCGCACGATTCGCTTAGTTCAAGACTAAGGTCGTGACAAGGTGGTATCAGAGCGAAGGTTGTGACTAAGGGAATGGCCAACGTGGAGGAAACCAACAACCAACTCAACATTGCCAATGTTCCAACCAACGTTGTTCGGGAGTCCGCCACCAAGAAAGGGCGAAGTAGAAAGAAGAATGCCAACGAGAGTAAGGAAGGACCGTCTAGTGTCATTCCAAGCGAAAAGGCTACATCCCCAGACCCACCAACCACCGAGGCAAGTGAGGAGGAAGACGAGGACCTCAAGCCCGGGAAGGAGTGGATCTTGAAGGTCGAAGCGGGGATGGAAGCCATGGACATCGTTGACCAACGCTTGGAAAAACTGGAAGGCGCTTTCGACACTCTTGAGAGGCACACCCTTGATGAGATTGAGGACGTCCAGAAAGAGTTGGAGGGACGTAAGCAAGCCGAGTTCGAGCTAAAACAGACCATCACTACCTTGGAGTGCAGGCTCATGGACGCGCTGAGCACCATCGATGCCATGAAGACAAAGATGGAGGCACTCGAGGAGCAGGTCGATGCTGGTGTGACCGAGGCAGCCAGCAATGTGGTTGTGACGAGGGAGGCTAAGATCGAGGCTCCCAAGCCTCCAGTGTTCAAAGGGGTTCGTGACGCGCAAGAGGTGGAGAACTTCCTTTGGCACTTGGAGAACTACTTTAAGCATGGCAAAGTGAGGGACGAAGAGGCTAAGATCAACACCGCAGTGTTGTACCTCTCAGAAACTGCCATGCTTTGGTGGAGAAGGAAGACGGCTGACATCGAGAAAGGCTTGTGCACCATTAGCACATGGGAGCAGTTCAAGGCAGAGTTCAAGCGGCAGTTCTTCCCCAACAACGTCGTGTATGAAGCAAGGCGCAAGTTTAGGGAGTTAAAGCAGACAGGGAGCATTCGCGACTATGTGAAGGAATACACCACCCTCATGCTCCAAATCCCCAACCTTACTAGTGATGACTTGTTATTCCACTTCATGGACGGGTTGCAAAATTGGGCTAAGCAGGAGTTGCAACGCCGACAAGTCACCAACATAGACCAAGCCATAGTTGAGGCTGAGTCTTTGATGGATTTCAGGCATGACAGACATGACAAAGGCAAGGGCAAAGAGTCAAAGGGTGGCCCTGCCAAAGGTGGGGGAGACCGTGGTAGAGGCAAGGAGATGCAACATCAACACCCTAAGACTCAAGACTCCAACAAATCCGATGGCAAGAAGAGTGGTCGTCAGGGTTATGCCGAGAAAAAGGCGCATGCTGAGAAGAAAGGATGCTACATCTGTGGAGGACCGCACGGCTTTAGGAATTGTCCCAACCTAAAGAGTCTCAGTGCCATAGTGCGGGAGCGAAAGGAGCAGGAGCAAGGAGATAGTTCGGGCACAGCACAACTGGGTACGATCGGACTATGTGGAGCTGTCACGAGGCAAGCTAATAAGGCCAACGAGTATAGCACTCAGTACGTGGATCTCATTATCAACAACAAGCCCGCACGTGCTATGGTCGACACTGGAGCAACAAACAACTTCATGACCGAGGCCGCAGCAAAGAGACTAGGGTTGAAGCTTGCTCCAAGCAACACCCGCCTCAAGACAGTCAATGCCGAGCTGACAAAGGTATGCGGTGTAGCCAATGATGTTAGTTTAAAGTTGGGCAGTTGACAAGGTATGACAACCTTCACCGTTGCACCTATGGATATCTTCGACATTATACTTGGGCAAGAGTTCTTCCAACGTTGTCATACTATAATCGATCCCTACCTCCAACGTCTCTTGGTCATGGAGCGAGAAGGATCTTGCATGGTGCCTACAGTGACTATGCCGCCACCGGGAAAAGGTCAGACACATCTCTCGGCTATGCAGCTTGTCAAGGGGCTCAAGAAAGGGGAGCCAACATTCATTGCAACCCTTGCAAGCTTAGAAGATGACGATGGTAAGCCAGAGACATTGCCGCCCTGCATAGAGAAATTGCTCGAGGAAAACAAAGATGTAATGCCCGAGGAGCTGCCTAAGCACTTGCCTCCGAGACGTGAGGTGGATCATAAGATTGAGCTGGAGCCAGGAACTAAGCCACCCGCATTTGCCCCATACCGGATGGCACCACCAGAGTTGGAGGAGCTTAGGAAACAATTGAAGGAGCTACTAGATGCTGGTCATATCCGCCCATCGAAAGCACCCTTTGGCGCACCAGTATTGTTCCAGAAGAAGAAGGATGGATCATTGCGCCTATGCATAGACTATCGGGCGCTCAACAAGGTCACCGTGAAGAATAAATACCCGATCCCGCTCATTGCTGACTTGTTCGATAGACTTGGACAAGCCAAGTACTTTACCAAGGTGGATCTTCGCAAGGGCTACTACCAAGTTCGTATTGCAGAAGGGGATGAGCCAAAGACAGCATGTGTGACGAGATACGGAGCCTTTGAGTGGTTGGTTATGCCCTTCGGCTTAACCAATGCACCTGCTACATTTTGCACTCTCATGAACAAGATTTTTCATCCCTACCTTGATCAGTTCGTGGTGGTCTACTTGGACGACATAGTCATCTATAGCAACACTCTGGAAGAGCACGTGGAGCACTTAAGGAAGGTTTTCCAAGTCTTGCGGGAGAATGAGTTATACATCAAGCGGGAGAAGTGCGAGTTTGCCCAGTCGAAGGTGCACTTCTTGGGGCATGTCATTAGTAGCGGGGAGTTACGCATGGACAAGGCTAAGGTACGAGCTATCCAGGAATGGGAGGCACCAACTAAGGTAACCGAGTTAAGATCTTTCCTTGGCCTTGTCAACTACTATCGTCGGTTCATTAGTGGCTATTCAGCCAAGGCCGCACCACTGACTGAGTTACTAAAGAAGAATAAGCCGTGGGATTGGACGGAGCATTGTCAACAGGCGTTTGAAGGCCTTAAGACAGCGGTAACGGAGGAACCAGTCTTAGCATTGCCAGACTTTTCCAAGATGTTCGAGGTACATACAGATGCTTCGGACTTTGCCATTGGGGGTGTATTGATGCAAGATAGACATCCTATAGCCTTCGAGAGCCGCAAGTTGAATGACACGGAGCGACGCTACACAGTACAAGAGAAGGAGATGACCGCTATTGTGCATTGTCTACGCACATGGCGACATTATTTGCTTGGGTCAAAGTTCGTGGTCAAGACAGATAATGTGGCCACTAGCTATTTTCAAACGCAGAAGAAGCTCACACCGAAGCAGGCTAGGTGGCAGGATTTCTTGGCTGAGTTTGACTATGTGTTGGAGTATAAGCCAGGCAAAGGAAATGTTGTGGCCGATGCCTTGAGTCGGAAAGCCGAACTTGCTGCCATCACTTCAGCAAGTTGTGACATTCGCGAGGCTATCAAGGAGGGTATGCAGCATGACCCAGCAGCCAAGCAGCTCATAGAGTTAGCTACCCAAGGCAAGACGAGACGTTTTTGGGTGGAAGATGGACTACTGCTTACCACGGGACGGAGGGTTTACGTGCCTAAGTTTGGAGACATCAGGCGGCGTATCATAAAGGAGAGCCATGATACTATGTGGGCCGGCCATCCAGGCCAACGACGCACTAGGGCCTTGATTGAGTCGGTCTACTACTGGCCACGCATGCGGGACGACATAGAGTGTTATGTTCAGACTTGTCTTGTATGCCAACAGGACAAGGTTGAGCAGCAGAAGCCAGGAGGACTTTTGGAACCACTACCCGTTGCAGAGCGTCCATGGGAGAGCGTGACTATGGACTTTATCACATGCTTGCCCAAGTCCGATGGTTACAACACTATTATGGTGGTCGTGGACAGATTTTCAAAGTATGCCACTTTTATGCCCGCCTCAGCCAGTTGCACAGCCAAAGAAGCCGCCAAGTTATTCTTCAAGAACGTGGTGAAGTATTGGGGCTTACCGAGGCACATCATCAGCGACCGAGACCCTCGATTCAGTGGAAATTTCTGGAGGGAGCTATTTGAAATGCTTGGTACGGAGCTGCACTTTTCTACAAGCTTCCATCCACAGACAGATGGACAAACAGAACGGGTCAATGCTTTACTGGAGTGCTATCTGAGGCATTATGTGAGTGCACATCAGAAGGATTGGGCAAGACTCTTGGATATAGCCCAATTCTCTTACAACTTGCAGAGGAGCGAGTCCACGGGGCGGACGCCATTTGAGCTAGCCACTGGCCAACAACCACAAACTCCACATTCACTACCTGCAGCATTCGAAGGAAAGAGTTTGGGGGCTTATCATATGGCCAAGGGCTGGGAGGAGCAGCTTGACACTGCTAAGTCCTACTTGGACAAGGCAGCTAAGAGGATGAAGAAGTTTGCAGATCGTAGGCGGCGTCCCACAGACTATAAAGTTGGAGACATGGTCATGGTGAAGTTTAACCCAAGGCAATTCAAGTCACTACGGGGCATGCACCAAAATTTGATGCGCAAGTACGAGGGCCCGTTCAAGATCGTTGCCAGAGTGGGTAAGATCTCTTACAAGCTTGAGTTACCATCACATCTTAAGATCTATCCTGTCTTCCACGCCAGCATGCTCAAGCCATACCACGAAGACAAGGATGATCCGAGTAGGGGCCAGTCGAGTCGTGCTCCTATCACTATCACTGCTTCTCATGAACGGGAGATTGAAGCTATTATTGACTACCAAGCCATACGGAAACAAGGACAAAAGGCTACCGCCATGTTTCTTGTACACTGGAAGGGACAAGCACCAGAAGAGGCTACGTGGGAGCGTTATGAAGACTTGTGGCAATTCAAGGACAAGATCCGAGAGTTCATGCAGCAGCATTGCGCCGCGGTCGTCGCAACATTAGGTGGGGGAGAGTGTGATGACCTGCCACGTCATCCTGCCACGTAGACGCCATTTGGCGCATAACTTTGCCATGTGGAAGCTTACATGGTTAATGAGCCTAACACTTGATGGAATATTCTAGAGAAGTATGGAGAGATTCCCATGAGAAGGCTCTAGTTCTTTATGGACTTGCTTGGAAGAATATCTTAGAATACCTTGGAATATTCTAGCTAGGTAGATTATTCTAGAGAGGGACTTATTTGTAAATATGGAGGATTCTAGAGAGGGACTTTGTAATCACCTAATTTTGGCACAAAATTCAAGATAATAGCTAAAATTAATGTGCCAATTTGTCTAGGTGTTTTGCCTAATTTTCGTTGATTTTGTCAGTTTGTTTGGCTATTTTAGTTATTTAACTAAGTGAAATTACCGAAAATTATCTCAAAAAATATTTGATGTGATTAATTATGTGTGCGATAGTTTAGTTTAGTTGTGACATTTAAATAGTTAGTTAGGACTTAGTTTAGTAAACTTATATGGTATTAAACTTGAAAATATAGCCATTGGACCTATTGAAAAATCTAAAAAAAATTAGAAAAAAGGCCAGCCCAGAACTAGTGACCTCCCCAACCCAGTTCCCCTACCTGACCCGGCCCACTTTGATTAAAATCAACCATTTTCTATTTTGGTCACATTTTTTCCAAATCACAAAATCAGACAAGCCCATAGGAAATCTCCGCCGCCGCGAGCTCCGTCACCGGCGACGGAGAACCACTGCGTTCCGGCCAAAATTTAGCACTCTCAGACTCGCCTTGACCCCCCATTCCCGATCCAGGCTTGGTTTCTTCAAATTCTCATCGGATCGGTATAAATCGAAGCTCAAAATTCGGCCTAAACACTAACTCCGGCGACCTCCATTTTTTCCGGTAAGTTTTGTTTCCCTCTCATCCTCTACTCCTTTCTTTCGCTTGTTTCATCCCCATTTCCCAGGAACCCGTCCCTCACACCCCGTTTCCTTTTTTGTTTCCTATTCCGTTTCTGTTCCTTCTTCCTTTCTTCTTATTTTTCCTTTCTCCTTTTTTTTTATGGTGGCTGTGTTGAGATTGATTTGGTGGCTGTGATGAGGTCGTTTGGTGGTGCTGTGATGCTAGGGTGATGGGTTGAAGTACTTTGAGGCGTTTAGGTAATGGCGACGATTAGGGCAGTGATGGTGGCTTTGGCTGATTTGGTGTTTTGATAACAATGCTGATGGCGAGACAGCGTGTTGATGGATGGAAATGAACAAAGTAAGGTTATTGGCTCCTTGATGATGCTGATGTTGTTTCAGCAGTGTCAATGGTAGCGTGAAGCTGGGCTTAGCAAGATGGCTAGACGGATAGTGGTACTGCGACGGGTGTGTTGTTGAATTGATGGCTGGTGTGTGTTGTTTGATTCATTAGTGGTGCTGCGATATTGGCAGCTTTGATGCTGCTATGGTGTACGTTGAGTACTGAGAGTGGCGTGGCGAGGCAGTGCTAATTTGTTCGTGATGACAAAGCGAGGCAGTCGGTGCGCGACAATGAAGCTAAAGCAGTGGCTCGACGAGGCAGCAGTGGCAGCAATGTTTGAAGCTGATCCGTTGCTAGCATAACGTTAATGAGGCAAGGCAGTGGTTCGGGCTGCAGCAGTTGTAATGTTAGCATTGGCAACGGGTTAGTTTAGATGCTAGTTTCAGGTTCTTTGTGTTCTATGTGTTTACATTCACGTAAGTTCGATTAGCCAGGGATAACCTTAGGAATCACTCTATAAGCGTTGCTTAGCCGTATTCTCTTGTCATGATCTTAAGTAGTTTATTGTTCAGTGTTACTAATTGTAGTAATAGTATCTAATCAAATCATCTCGTGTGCTTTTGTTTAGACATAACTCTGTTACTATCTCGGAATGCAAAATAGTGTTAGTTTAGCTTTAGATTGTTGGGAAATGATGTATTATGGTTGTATGTTCTTGTTCAGATTCATAAATCAAAATAGAAAATGAAGTTGGTTTACTGTTGGACTTGTTTCTTCCTAGAACTAGTGATATATCTTGAGTTCATATGTATTACTGGTATTTGGGATTACCTTTGTGTGTGTGTCTGTTCATGTATAGAGGAGGCCATCTATACAATGCTTGGCAATTCTGGTTTGTTGTTATTCAATCTTGTGGTGAGTGAGTTCATGAATTATGGAGAGTTCAGGGTGGTGTGTCTGCTAGTACTGTGGTTTGAGTGCTTGTTTAATTTGTCCCCCTGTACAGGTCTTGCTATTGGGTTTGCTTTGAGAAAATAATTAGGACCTGTTTTTTTTTTAGTTAGCTTTATAAATTAAGTTTGGGGTTTGGGAAGTCCAAGCCATTTTAGTTAAAGTCTGAGAGAGTTAAAAGTTAAAAGGGGGGAATCCAAAGGGTCAAAGTAGAAGTACAGTGGTCAGCCGAAAGGTAAGGGATTGCACATGGCTTGTGTACTTTTCTGAAAAGCAAGTGAAGCACCAAAATGGAATGGTTCAGCCTTCCTTTTGGGGTTGGTGAGAAGTTGACACAAAATTGGTAATTTGCATTTAAGAGTCCATGCTTTTGAGCTGTCTCCAACAGCTATTTTTGGCTATAGAAAGGGCTCTCTACACAGATACACACACGAGAACACTTACACAGAACCAGACACAAACACTTCACAAGAAGAGAACTTTGAGATCTGGGAGCAAAAAAAAAATAGTAGTCTTAGTAGTAAGAGAAGTAAAAGAAACTTGAGAGAAAAAAGGGTCAAGAGAAACACTTTATTTTGAGAAAAAATAGAGGGAAAACAACTAAAAGAGTTTATGTAGAAGCATTTTTAGCTGCTGGGTTTCTTAGTTACTACTGTGACTGTTCCTGGTGTTGCTGGTTCGGCTTGGTGGTGGATCTGTCAGCTGAGTTTTGGAACCTCCACGCTTGGTAAAATTTTTGTTCTTTTTCTCTTATGTCTCTTATATGTGAGTTTTCAGTATATTTAGAGTTTGAAATGCACATATAAATGGGATGTTTGAACTTTGAATTAGTGTTGCGATAATATCTCCATATCTCCATATGAGGTTAGTTATGCATTGTATTCAAACCAAGAAGTAGAAAAGAAAAAAGGGATCTGCTTAAGGCCCAACAGAAATTCCAACTAATGTTAAATTTACACCTTTGTTTGCTATTGATGATAAAAAGAAAGAGCAACGTGAACTTAATTCCATTTATTTAAGCTTGCAGTTTATATATCACCTTTTGGTTATCATGTTGAAAAAGTAGAGCAACTATCCAAGTCAAAAACCTTGAGTTATGAAAGTTTGGGCTCTTGATCCATGTATGAACGATGAGCAGATTTGGACAATATTATTGGGTTTGTTTATGTCTATTTTAAATGTGTAAGTATTTAGGCAATCTTTAGGCTTAATAAGTTTGTTTCTTGAACAATTGCTAAATGGGTAATTTGTAAATGGACAGGTTTAAAAAAAAAACGATTAGGCATAAGCTTAGGCCGTACAACCTGATGAGGCTAAATCTAAAATTGCTTGATAAATAAGGAAACGTGCCCCTTTAACTTAGTTGGGTATAGTAAATAAGCTCATTTAATTACTTGCAATGCGATAAAGGTTTCAAATGGGAATTGTAGGTAAAGTTGTTCAAGAATGAGCTAACAATAATATTGTGACAGCAACAGTGTTTGAGCCAAAGAGAAAAACACGAGTGGGGAAGCTTATAGGCTGAAATATACAAATATTAATCATTCACATTGGAACTCATATTAAGTCAAGAGATTTCGAACGGGTGAAGTACCTGCGCGATTTAATTGATTTAAGTCGGAAGACTTCGAACGAGTGAAGTTCTCGCGCGATTATATTCGATTCGAGTTTCATTTGTTTGAATGGGGGAAGATTAGTGATAAATTGAAGCGTAACAAAATAAAGGCAAAATATAACAAAACAATTTTCAAAGAGTCGAAACGCGTCAATAAAGCAACTGTGCTTGGCACAGGACTCGAGGGTGCCTAACACCTTCCCGAGAGTCAACCGAGATCCTTACCCGGAACTCTGACGCAGACCATTTACGAGTCATAGGTGTTGTGAGGTACACCTTTTGGTGACTTGGCACACCTTTAACTTGTCAAGTGGCGACTCCGAAAATCTCTTAATAATTAGTGTACCTATTACCACCTAGTCACAGAGCCTTTTTAAAACTACAATAAGTTTATTCTTTTTGAGCGGAAAAAAAGGGTCGTGACAGCTTGGCGACTCCGCTGGGGAGGAAAGTAAAAACTGAGAGTCTCAGGCTTTAAAATTTGTCGTTTTTCGGCTTTTGAATATTGTTTGAATATGTTGCCTTGAATGTTACTGCTTTGATATGTTTGAACTGTATATACACAACTGTCTTCTCCCGTACACCTCTGAGTCTTCTGGAACACTGCACACATGCACGCCAGTTTCGCTTCGGCGTCTGGAATTTCTGTCGTGTCTCAGGACACAAAAAGTTCACCCTTCTTAGGAGGAGGTGCGTTGGGTTAGGCCGTTAGACGTTGTCGACCGGTACCCCCGAGGCACTTCCAAATGGCCAGAAACTATAGAACATGAACCCATTGGGTCACCTAGAGTTGAACCTGTGCTTTTATCTAGGCCGATTTATTTGCATGTCATTAGACTTAGTGAGGTGCGGTACACCGGTACCGCACTTGTCTAGTCTGACTCCCTCGTGTCATAATGGGGCCCGCGTCCCCAGAAGACACACCATGGGCATATTATGTGTTGCATTTGTTCTAGTGAAAGGGTTGTTATGCTGACCGATCACCGAGGGGCGAGAGCCAAATTTTGAAAAAAAAGAAAAAAAAAAATGATAGAAAAATCGGGTTTAGTCCCGTGTTTCGAAATATTTTTTGTTTAGTTGTCATTTTGCGCCGTTATAATGGCCAATTTTTTTCAAGAACTCTAAGAGTCTAATTTTGTGTCCGGGTCTGGTCTCAAGTATTAGAAAATAATTTGTCATAATTTTGCGCCGGTATAATGGCGAAATTTTGGAACCCTTTTGTGTTTGAGTTCAAGTCAAGTTCATTATTTGAAATTAATTTTTCGGGTTTTGTGCCGTCGAAATGGCAAATTTTGGAACCAATTGTGTGTTTAACTAACGTTTTGTGTCGAAGTAGTTATCGTGTCGTCATAATGGTCAGATTTTGTAAATACTCTAAGATTCATTTTCAAATTAAATCGCAGAGTTTGTTGCAAAAATCAGTTGTGCCCCATCTTTACGATGTCGTAATGTCCGATTTTGGGATTGAAAAAAAAGGGGTTTTGTTTTCATAATTCGTTCTTAATTTCAGTTTGAATCTCGGGTTCAGTTTTAATTTTTCATTAAAAAAAAAACAATAAAATAAAATAAATTTTTTTTGAAAACCCACTTTGTTTTGTTTTGTTAAGGTCAAGTTAGGGTAAGGACAATCAATTACAATTACTTGAACTGTATTTTGCTTTGTTTCTCGTGTAATAGTCTGGCTCTACTCAAATGTCGAGTCTCGTTATTTTCACAGTCCGGGTGGACTCGCCCATTATCATGTCTGTCAGCTTATGTCTTTTGGCTCGCGGGTCGCGTTAAATATTATTTTGAGTCGGTCTAGTATCGTTGTTAAAATCATGTTTGTTGAGTCAGAAAGGAATTTTTGAAAAAAATCAAACAAATGAAAAAAAAAAAAAAAAAAAAAAAAAAAAAAACTTGTCTATTGAGTCGGTCTAGTGTTGTAGTTTAAATTTGTCTATTACTTTGATGTAAGGAATATTCGAAAAAAAGAGAGAGAGAGAGAGAGAGAGAGAGAGAGAGAGAGAGAGAGAGAGAGAAACTCCAAGCTCGTCTTTGTTTTAAATTACGTGCCAGTTACAATTTTGTTCTGATTTTGCTCAAGGCACGTTGTAATCTTTCGGGGATACGACCGGTACACTCGGCTTACGCCGTCAACCGTTTCGGGATGACGCATAACAACCCTAGGCTTGCAATATGTGCTTCTTTTGTGCTAACCCGGTTTGTTTGTGCAAAGCTTTGGAATTTGGAGATTTGGTACGGAATTCTAGCATTATTCCACACATACACAACAGGACCAAAGGAAGCCATTACCATGTCGTTTGATAAGGGAAATTCTGAGATCGGCGTCCATGAACTTCTGGTGCTGGAAAACAAGAGGTTGACTGAAGAGGTCAAAAATCTGAAACAATTGGTGGCTGATATGTATATCGCCATGAACACGGGACAAGCTTGTTCTACCGTGCCAGTTAGTCTTCTAGGGCATGCCTCGACTGTCTTACATCAGGCACAAGGCCCTACAGCTGAGGACCTGCAGTATTCTCCCGACTCTCCCTACTATAGCACAACAGATGTTCTGAGAACCTTCCCAGGGTGTCCTCCGGCACCACCACCTCCGCCCAAACAGAGGTGTGCTTCACCCCTGGTCTCTGTTCCACCATTCACAGGCTTAGTTAGGACGGAGAGTTTTGGGAAGAAAGATGAAAGAGAACGAGGTCCAGGAAGGAGGGATGAGAAACGGTACAAACGGCTCCACTCACGCCATCGAGCCTCACAGAAGCAGCATTCGCAGCACTACCCTTTACAAAATACAAAACATTCCATTCCTCCACTCCAAAAAGCGCGACCATATGCTCCAAATTTTTCATATCCGCAATGGACCGCGCCAGCCTCACAGCCCACATACCACACTCACCAAGCTCCACATAATCAATATCGGACTCCACCAGAATTTCCATATCGATCAAGGAGACCTTCTACTTTCATCCCAAGACCCGAATACAAGAAGGCGCGAGAAGAGAAAAAGAGAAAGCTCACGCCGATCGGAGAATCTTACACTAGTGTCTTCGAGAAGTTGCAGGCTTTGGATATGTTGAGGCCGATCTATGGGAATATGCATCCCACGGGAAAGGTTGATTATTCTCGCCGATGTGCTTACCATTCGGGCGCACCTGGGCATGACACAGAGGATTGCCATTTTCTCAAGAAGGATATCCAAGCTTTGATTGATAACGATCAGATTCAAGTTGAGGGTTCAGATGCACCAGATATAAATCGAAACTCATTGCCTGTCTGTGATGATGTGCGTATGGTGGGTATGGTGGATGTAGAAGATTTGAGAGCTGAATCTGCAATGCCGATAGTACCTGTTGATGATGTGTCAGTTGGGGCCAACAAAATGCTAGTGACAGTGAACGGTATTTCTGAAATTGTGCCAGGGGTGGTAGACAGAGTAAGGGTTGAAGAAATGAAGAAAATGAACATGCCTCTCAAGAAGCCAATTCCATATCTTACCCGGTCATTCATCAGTCCCAAAGAAGTGAAGTCTACCCCAATGGAAGATGGCCAAAATGAGGAAAAGCAGAAGATGTTTCCAGATTCAGGGAATTTCCTGGGTATCAGCATGGTACATTTTGGTGAAGGGCTCAACAATGCGTAACACAGGAAAACTAGCCCTGACTTGCAATTGAGCGACTGAGAAATGTTGTAGCTTGTTTTGCTAATCTTTCTGTGTACTTGGTTATTTAAGGGTTGTAACCCAAGTGCATTATTTTGCTTATTTTGATGTTCAAACCCTTCTACCTTCAATTCAATGAAAAGCGGGATCCTTTTCTCGTCTCAACATTCTGTCTCTTATTTTCCTTCTTGATCTTATTTTCTTAGTATTCTGTTTTATATTTTGTCGACCTTAATAACATGACATGCGTGCGGAATTTACGTCTTGATCTAAACACGCACTCTGGCATTGAGCTATTTGAGTAGTAAAGAGGGATAAAAGAGGGAGTTGAAATAAGTTGGAAATTAATCAGTAGTCATCCGATAAGGGAGATAAGGGAGATCGGTGAGAAGTTCAAAATCGTGCACGGTCGCTGCGACCGAATTTGAAATACTATGTTTTGAGAACCATCGTTGGAATAGAGGTCGAGGACACGTGTGGATCAATCCAGGTCAATTGATTGAACCATTATTTGTGCGAGGCATTCTCGGGTCGGGATGACGAACGGCTTTCGTTTCTTCTACCCCAAACACTATATCCTTTTGTCAGTCCTTTTGTTGTTTTCTTTGGCCTACCCTCCCTTGGAATCAATTTGATGTGATTAAAGAAAAAAAAAAGAAAAAAAAAAAAGCAAAACAAAACAACTTCTACCTCAGTGGTAGAGCTACGTCTGACCTGATTCCTCTCAAAAGGATACGTAGGCAACCATTCGGGTGCGGTCATAACAGGGGAAAGTTCATTTTTCCCCTGTCTCATATTGACGCAAAATCTTGCCTCCAAGTTTGCGGCCAATGTCAAAAGAAATTCAAATCCCCAATGTATGCTAAACTGGGGCAGAAGTTTGTTTTTATTTTATTTTAAAGAGAATAAAATAAAATAAAAAACAAACTTCTATGTTTTTGTACCATCTATTCATATGTTTCATGAGATATCAGTCTCGAAACTGAGGAAGAAACTCAAGGCGCCCCAGTTTATCCTAAACTGGGGCAGAAGTTTAGTTTATTTTTTTTTTTTTTAAAAAAAAAAAAAGAAAGAGAAGAAAGTCAATATCCTTTTCTTTCATTGTGTTTATCTCGGGGGATAGTCTCAATATCCCTTATGTTTGCATATCAGAAAATTCAAAAAAAAAATAAATAAATAATTCCTCGATTTTTCAATAAATTGGGTCCTCAGTTGGTTTTTATTTTAAAAGAAATGATTCCAAGGGTTGTAATATTTTACCAAGTCGTTTCATGAGATGCTTTCATACCGCTCATCAAACCAAAGAAAAGAAAAAAAAGGGAATCCCCAATTTGCCTAAACTGGGAAAAAGTTTGGTTTATTTTTTCAAAAGCATTGATTTCGAATCTTGTGATGCTCATTCTAGTCGTCTCATGAGATGTTTCTGAGTTTTTATGCTGAATCCTTTTCTTCATAGCCTAACCAAATCCAATGTTACAGTCCAAATAAAGACCCTTCTGACCGATCATTGAGAATGTCAAGCCGAGTAGGGTATCAAGGGATAAGTTCCACGCTGTAAAGTCGCATTCTTATAAGCCGACAATCGCATTTGGGAGCTGGGAGCACCAAGGTCATTAAAGGAGAAATTCTCTGAGGAATAAAGATAAAGGCCGAAAATTGAAGAAAGAAAGAAAAGATGGGGTCGATCAGCAAGAAAGATAGGAGATCGATGAGGAAAGAGCGAAAAATGACAGAAATGAAAAAAAAGAGAAAAAAAAAAGAAAAAGAAAAATGAAGTCTTGTCGGTGAAAACCTGAAAAGGCGCTGCAAGGCAAGAGTGAGTTAAAAGAACAATGAGAGAGGCTAGTCGGTGAAAACCCCAAGGGGCACTACTAGTCGAATGAGGGTCGTTAGATTTACCATCAAGCAAGATTGGAAAAATGGGAGCAAAATCAGGGATAGACTATGTGAGCGGATTAAGAGTTGATTCCACATACATGTCATGTTTTCTAGGGTCGTCTTTTCACTTCTAAATAAAGTTGTTTCTTTTCTTCTGGAGACATCTTTGTTCAATGTCTCTTCTTGAAATTCTTCATTTTACCTTCCCTTTTATTTGTCTCATTTCTTTCCGAGCAATAGAAAGTTTTGCAAAGCTCGTTTACAAGTTTCATAGTTATACTAAAGCAAGTCAGGACCGACCTTGATAATTGGAGCCCAATGTTTCACATCAGCACAAAGTATGCCACACCAAGGAGTGTACCATGAAGGAGATCATCAAAGGATATGCAGATTTCAAGATGCAGTTAAAATTCAAATCAAAGCATGCCAAGCAGCAATTTCAAGCTTTCAACAGTCAAAGCCTGCCCGAGCGGCAATTTCAAGTTTCAGAAATTTCATTCAAGTCAAAGCCTGCCAAGCAGCAATTTCAAGCTTTCAACAGTCAAAGCGCGCCCGAGCGGCAATTTCAAGTTTCAGAAATTTCATTCAAGTCAAAGCCCGTCAAATCGGCAAATTTCAACTTTCAAGTTAAAGCCCGCCCGAGCGGCAATTTCAAGTTTCAAAGGTCCACTGGATTAGTTGGAGCTTCAGATCAGTTCATCAGCTTGTGGAGAATGAGGGAGTGGTTTAGAGAAAGTCGAGGCACCCACCTGGAGAATGAGGGAGTAGTTTAGAGAAGAAGAGGTACCCACCTGGAGAATGAGGGAGTAATTTAGAGAAAGTCGAGGCACCCACCTGGAGAATGAGGGAGTGGTTTAGAGAAAGTCGAGGCACCCACCTGGAAAATGAGGGAGTAGTTTAGAGAAGAAGAGGCACCCACCTGGAGAATGAGGGAGTAATTTAGAGAAAGTCGAGGCACCCACCTGGAGAATGAGGGAGTAGTTTAGAGAAGTCGAGGCACCCACCTGGAGAATGAGGGAGTAGTTTAGAGAAGTCGAGGCGCCCACCTGGAGAATGAGGGAGTAGTTTAGAGAAGTCGAGGCACCCACCTGGAGAATGAGGGAGTAGTTTGGAGAAGTCGAGGCACCCACCTGGAGAATGAGGGAGTAGCTTAGAGAAAGTCGAGGCACCCACCTGGAGAATGAGGGAGTAGTTTAGAAAGTCGAGGCGCCCACCTGGAGAATGAGGGAGTAGTTTAGAGAAAGTCGAGGCTCCCACCTGGAGAATGAGGGAGTAGTTTAGAGAAGTCGAGGCACCCACCTGGAGAATGAGGGAGTAGTTTAGAAAGTCGAGGCGCCCACCTGGAGAATGAGGGAGTAGTTCAGATAAAGTCCAGGCGCCCACCTGAAGAGCGAGGGTATCCGGTTCTGTAAAAAAGCAAGACCCATCAGAGTGATGGTTTTCAATTCAGCAAGAACAAGACCCATCAGAGAGATGGTTTTAATTTTCAGCAAAAACAAGACCCGTCAGAATGATGATTTTCAATTCAGCAAGAACAAGACCCATCAGAGAGATGGTTTTAATTTTCAGCAAAGCAAGACCTACCAGAGTGGTGGTTCTAGTTTTATCCTTCAAGACAAAGCCCGTCAAAGCGGCAATTTCAATTTTCAAGTCAAGCCCGCCCGAGCGGCAATTTCAGCTTTCAAGTCAAGCCCGTCAAAGCGGCAATTTAAACTTTCAAGTCAAGCCCGTCAAAGCGGCAATTTCAAAGCCCGTCAAAGCGGCAATTTCAACTTTCAAGTCAACGCCCGCCGAGCGGCAATTTCATCTTTCAAGTCAAAGCCCGCCCGAGCGGCAATTTCAAGTTTTCAAGACCCACTTGGTAGTGGGAGTTTTGGATCGGTTTATCAGCTTGGGAAGCATGAAGAAGTTAGCTTAGGAATTGTAATTTTTACATTTCAAATGTTGTATTTTCATTTTTCCTTTGTAAAGCAGTGACCACCAGCCAGCTAGCCAGCAATCAGCGACAGCGACAAACAACAACAATTTTAGTGTGTCAAAAGTGTCTTGTGTCAGTCCGGGTAAGTCTAGAAGTGTCGGGTCAGCCCCAAGTGTGTCTAGAAGAGTCTCTAGTTTGTCTTAGTGAGTCTAGAAGAGTCTAATGTCTGTTGGAATGCGATAGTCCCAGCTACCGCACGTAAGGAACTACACTGACCTGATTCCTTAGTCCAGGGATATGTAGGTAACCTTGTTCTCGGTTAGAACCGAAATTCAAGGTACGGTCACCATTTTGAAGCGTGCTCTCGGCTAGAACCGAAAAGCCAAAATTAGTTGTCGATTACGTCTTTGTCCGAAAACTCTTCGTGTTCCCGAACAAAGAGGGGCAGCTGTAATCACCTAATTTTGGCACAAAATTCAAGATAATAGCTAAAATTAATGTGCCAATTTGTCTAGGTGTTTTGCCTAATTTTCGTTGATTTTGTCAGTTTGTTTGGCTATTTTAGTTATTTAACTAAGTGAAATTACCGAAAATTATCTCAAAAAATATTTGATGTGATTAATTATGTGTGCGATAGTTTAGTTTAGTTGTGACATTTAAATAGTTAGTTAGGACTTAGTTTAGTAAACTTATATGGTATTAAACTTGAAAATATAGCCATTGGACCTATTGAAAAATCTAAAAAAAATTAGAAAAAAGGCCAGCCCAGAACTAGTGACCTCCCCAACCCAGTTCCCCTACCTGACCCGGCCCACTTTGATTAAAATCAACCATTTTCTATTTTGGTCACATTTTTTCCAAATCACAAAATCAGACAAGCCCATAGGAAATCTCCGCCGCCGCGAGCTCCGTCACCGGCGACGGAGAACCACTGCGTTCCGGCCAAAATTTAGCACTCTCAGACTCGCCTTGACCCCCCATTCCCGATCCAGGCTTGGTTTCTTCAAATTCTCATCGGATCGGTATAAATCGAAGCTCAAAATTCGGCCTAAACACTAACTCCGGCGACCTCCATTTTTTCCGGTAAGTTTTGTTTCCCTCTCATCCTCTACTCCTTTCTTTCGCTTGTTTCATCCCCATTTCCCAGGAACCCGTCCCTCACACCCCGTTTCCTTTTTTGTTTCCTATTCCGTTTCTGTTCCTTCTTCCTTTCTTCTTATTTTTCCTTTCTCCTTTTTTTTTATGGTGGCTGTGTTGAGATTGATTTGGTGGCTGTGATGAGGTCGTTTGGTGGTGCTGTGATGCTAGGGTGATGGGTTGAAGTACTTTGAGGCGTTTAGGTAATGGCGACGATTAGGGCAGTGATGGTGGCTTTGGCTGATTTGGTGTTTTGATAACAATGCTGATGGCGAGACAGCGTGTTGATGGATGGAAATGAACAAAGTAAGGTTATTGGCTCCTTGATGATGCTGATGTTGTTTCAGCAGTGTCAATGGTAGCGTGAAGCTGGGCTTAGCAAGATGGCTAGACGGATAGTGGTACTGCGACGGGTGTGTTGTTGAATTGATGGCTGGTGTGTGTTGTTTGATTCATTAGTGGTGCTGCGATATTGGCAGCTTTGATGCTGCTATGGTGTACGTTGAGTACTGAGAGTGGCGTGGCGAGGCAGTGCTAATTTGTTCGTGATGACAAAGCGAGGCAGTTGGTGCGCGACAATGAAGCTAAAGCAGTGGCTCGACGAGGCAGCAGTGGCAGCAATGTTTGAAGCTGATCCGTTGCTAGCATAACGTTAATGAGGCAAGGCAGTGGTTCGGGCTGCAGCAGTTGTAATGTTAGCATTGGCAACGGGTTAGTTTAGATGCTAGTTTCAGGTTCTTTGTGTTCTATGTGTTTACATTCACGTAAGTTCGATTAGCCAGGGATAACCTTAGGAATCACTCTATAAGCGTTGCTTAGCCGTATTCTCTTGTCATGATCTTAAGTAGTTTATTGTTCAGTGTTACTAATTGTAGTAATAGTATCTAATCAAATCATCTCGTGTGCTTTTGTTTAGACATAACTCTGTTACTATCTCGGAATGCAAAATAGTGTTAGTTTAGCTTTAGATTGTTGGGAAATGATGTATTATGGTTGTATGTTCTTGTTCAGATTCATAAATCAAAATAGAAAATGAAGTTGGTTTACTGTTGGACTTGTTTCTTCCTAGAACTAGTGATATATCTTGAGTTCATATGTATTACTGGTATTTGGGATTACCTTTGTGTGTGTGTCTGTTCATGTATAGAGGAGGCCATCTATACAATGCTTGGCAATTCTGGTTTGTTGTTATTCAATCTTGTGGTGAGTGAGTTCATGAATTATGGAGAGTTCAGGGTGGTGTGTCTGCTAGTACTGTGGTTTGAGTGCTTGTTTAATTTGTCCCCCTGTACAGGTCTTGCTATTGGGTTTGCTTTGAGAAAATAATTAGGACCTGTTTTTTTTTTAGTTAGCTTTATAAATTAAGTTTGGGGTTTGGGAAGTCCAAGCCATTTTAGTTAAAGTCTGAGAGAGTTAAAAGTTAAAAGGGGGGAATCCAAAGGGTCAAAGTAGAAGTACAGTGGTCAGCCGAAAGGTAAGGGATTGCACATGGCTTGTGTACTTTTCTGAAAAGCAAGTGAAGCACCAAAATGGAATGGTTCAGCCTTCCTTTTGGGGTTGGTGAGAAGTTGACACAAAATTGGTAATTTGCATTTAAGAGTCCATGCTTTTGAGCTGTCTCCAACAGCTATTTTTGGCTATAGAAAGGGCTCTCTACACAGATACACACACGAGAACACTTACACAGAACCAGACACAAACACTTCACAAGAAGAGAACTTTGAGATCTGGGAGCAAAAAAAAAATAGTAGTCTTAGTAGTAAGAGAAGTAAAAGAAACTTGAGAGAAAAAAGGGTCAAGAGAAACACTTTATTTTGAGAAAAAATAGAGGGAAAACAACTAAAAGAGTTTATGTAGAAGCATTTTTAGCTGCTGGGTTTCTTAGTTACTACTGTGACTGTTCCTGGTGTTGCTGGTTCGGCTTGGTGGTGGATCTGTCAGCTGAGTTTTGGAACCTCCACGCTTGGTAAAATTTTTGTTCTTTTTCTCTTATGTCTCTTATATGTGAGTTTTCAGTATATTTAGAGTTTGAAATGCACATATAAATGGGATGTTTGAACTTTGAATTAGTGTTGCGATAATATCTCCATATCTCCATATGAGGTTAGTTATGCATTGTATTCAAACCAAGAAGTAGAAAAGAAAAAAGGGATCTGCTTAAGGCCCAACAGAAATTCCAACTAATGTTAAATTTACACCTTTGTTTGCTATTGATGATAAAAAGAAAGAGCAACGTGAACTTAATTCCATTTATTTAAGCTTGCAGTTTATATATCACCTTTTGGTTATCATGTTGAAAAAGTAGAGCAACTATCCAAGTCAAAAACCTTGAGTTATGAAAGTTTGGGCTCTTGATCCATGTATGAACGATGAGCAGATTTGGACAATATTATTGGGTTTGTTTATGTCTATTTTAAATGTGTAAGTATTTAGGCAATCTTTAGGCTTAATAAGTTTGTTTCTTGAACAATTGCTAAATGGGTAATTTGTAAATGGACAGGTTTAAAAAAAAAACGATTAGGCATAAGCTTAGGCCGTACAACCTGATGAGGCTAAATCTAAAATTGCTTGATAAATAAGGAAACGTGCCCCTTTAACTTAGTTGGGTATAGTAAATAAGCTCATTTAATTACTTGCAATGCGATAAAGGTTTCAAATGGGAATTGTAGGTAAAGTTGTTCAAGAATGAGCTAACAATAATATTGTGACAGCAACAGTGTTTGAGCCAAAGAGAAAAACACGAGTGGGGAAGCTTATAGGCTGAAATATACAAATATTAATCATTCACATTGGAACTCATATTAAGTCAAGAGATTTCGAACGGGTGAAGTACCTGCGCGATTTAATTGATTTAAGTCGGAAGACTTCGAACGAGTGAAGTTCTCGCGCGATTATATTCGATTCGAGTTTCATTTGTTTGAATGGGGGAAGATTAGTGATAAATTGAAGCGTAACAAAATAAAGGCAAAATATAACAAAACAATTTTCAAAGAGTCGAAACGCGTCAATAAAGCAACTGTGCTTGGCACAGGACTCGAGGGTGCCTAACACCTTCCCGAGAGTCAACCGAGATCCTTACCCGGAACTCTGACGCAGACCATTTACGAGTCATAGGTGTTGTGAGGTACACCTTTTGGTGACTTGGCACACCTTTAACTTGTCAAGTGGCGACTCCGAAAATCTCTTAATAATTAGTGTACCTATTACCACCTAGTCACAGAGCCTTTTTAAAACTACAATAAGTTTATTCTTTTTGAGCGGAAAAAAAGGGTCGTGACAGACTTGTAAACAATTAATATTTGCACACTAGCCCCTAAGTGAGTAGTATAAATAGAGGGGCCATTCATTTGTAAACCATCAAGCAATTCAACAACAATCTTCCAAATAATAAAAAGCTTCCTTTGGCAATTCTTTCTTGTTCATTTCCATTCTCTTAGCGATCCTTAGTAGTTTCGGCTGACTTGGCATAGCAAGGTCGTGAGCAAATTGTCAAGTGCCGCACGATTCGCTTAGTTCAAGACTAAGGTCGTGACAAGGTCTCAAAAAATTAAACTTAATGACCTTCGCGCAATCTTAATTTGTAAATAAATGTCAAAACTCTGGAAATTTATAGGTTTTATTAATTTGAGTTTTCCATAATTAGAAGAGTCCACGTATTATAAAGAGAGGTAAATGAGAAGAAATAAATTCTAATGAAGGTATTTTAATTTATTTACGAGATACGTCATTGCTTTAAAAAAATGCAATAACTAACCTATTATTAGCCACCATTCTTTAAAGTTCATGAATCCCCTTATCTTTCCTCTACCATTTTTTAATTAGTTTTATCTCCTTCAATTAATCAGGCATTTAGTATAAGTTACACTCCATCTGTTTCACTTTATATGTCGTAGTTTGACTCGACACAAAGTTTAAAAAATAAATGAAGAATTTTAAAATTTGTGGTATAAAATAAAACAAAGATGTTTGTGTGGTTGTAAATCTTTTCAGTCATGGCAAAACTATAATTTTAAAGTTAAATTGTTACCAAATTTAGAATATATACTGCCACATAAATTGAAACAGAGAGAGTGTATTTTTTATTTTTGGACAAAATACGTCTTTCTTGAGTAATTTTTTTTTTCTTTCAGTTAGCTATTATTTTCATTGATGTCTTCGATATTCAAATATCAATTGGTATTTTTTAATCAATCCAAGAGATTGTTTTTTGTCCATGCTTGGTTTTTATGCATGTTTCTAGAAATTAGACATGTTGCTAGAAATTAATTAGAATCTAATATTCTATATCATCTAGTCTCATCAATGAAGTATCACTGTAGCTGCACCCCCACAATCTCCACAATAATATTTCCAGTAAAGGTATTAATTTGTTTAATATACTTCTAACTTGCAGTATGGTCCAGTTATTATTTCTCCAAAAATCTGTAAGTGATCATCATCTTTTTTAGGGGGAAAATGATAGATAGTTGACTTTCCTTTAATCATTTAAAACTTTTCCACCGGGCTAAATTACTTAACACTCGCAACTGCTTGGATTAAACCCAACGATATCTCACAAATAGGCTCAAGGGAGGGTGAGATGTACGAAAATATTATCCCTGCTAAAATGAAGAGGTTGGACCGTCGTCATAAGAAAATATTTATAAACATATTTTGAAAAGAGTTAACATGATGAAAATACGATAGTGAATCAAATACTGAGATAAAAGCCAAAGATAATCGATCGTAATAGTATATGTATACAAATTATACTAATGCCAATAAAGTAGAAAACTCTCGACTACTGTATATATAATCTTCTACCATAATTTATGACCTCCACGCATTTCTTTTCAGGGTCATGTCCTCAGTGATCTTCAAGAGATTCATGTCTTGTCTACTTATCTCACCCCATTTCTTCTTCGGCTACTGCCAGGATCACATAACGAAAATATTTTGATTACTACGGATTTTGAATCGTGACAGTTAACTAGGATGGGAGTAACTTGGAAGGAACTTTATTTGAGCAATTTATTGTTTTATATGCCAAATTAAACAGTTTCAAATCATCTAAAATATTAGTAATATCCTCTGACATAGTAATTTCAATTTCTTTTCGACTTTCCCTTTGCAGAAAAAAAAATTATAAAGACCAATTGGCAAGAAAAAAAATGAATTTTAAACAGACAAGTAATTATTTTCCTCAATCTTAGGGTAAGTTCTATAGAGTGATCATTAAACCAGCTATATTATAATAGCGGAGTGCTGGTCAATCATATATTATAATACTTATATGGATATGTGGGCGTAGTAGAATGGATAAGATTAAACATGAGGTTATATGCGATAAAGTGGGGATGGCCTCAGTAGTAGACTAAATGCAAGAAGCGATGCCGAGTGTTTATATGAAGAGGAGTCGTACATATGCTCCGATGAGGAGGTACAAGGGATTGCCAGTGGTGGGTATTCAGAGAGGTAGAGGTGGAACGAAAAAAAAATTGTGCCGAGGTGATTAACAGGACATGACCCATCTCTAAACCACCGAGGATATGACTGTAGATATGAAAATGTGGAGTTTGAGAATAAGTATCGAAGGTTAGGTAGTAGTAGAGTGACTTTAATCATATTAGCAGTAGTATTATTCCTGTAAATATGATTTCTTTCTTATTTCTCGTCCTTATTTTTATTTTTTTAATAATTTGTATCTTTTAATTTTTACTCTTATATATATTATTTAAATTGTTATTCTTTAACCGAGGGTTATCGAAAACAACCTCATTCATTTTGGTGCGAGTAATATTAGCGAACATGTTGTTGTACACCAGCAATAATTTTAGTTGAAATCATTCGAAGAGTGAAAAGAGTAGTAGACAAGACCTGAAAGTGCTATGAGACATTCCCTATATATGCAATACAAATAGTACTTCAAACAGTAAATACAAGAACAGGGAAAAGATGGAGTATATATAACAAATAAAAACAAAAGCTGCAGTGCTGTGACTTTCAAGTCCCTTAACACCGCCACCCTCCGCCTCCACTATGTGATGATACCTTTACAATTAAGACTCTCAATAGTACTTCTTACCTACATACTCTCTGACAGTATCTTACTCTTGTCGTTTGAAATCTCTCCTCTTTTTGTTCGTATAGTACATTAGAAGTGCATAAGATGATAGTACAATGTCGTTACACTATTTTTGTACTCCCTCCGTTTCAAAAAGGATTGAACCTTTTCACTTTTTGAAAGTCATTTTGACTAATCTTTGAACCTAAATTAGACTATATTAAATTAATATTTTCAAATAAAAATTTGCATATTCAAAAACTATATGAAAAATACTATAGCATGCAACTCTTCGCATATTAATATGATGAAAAAAATCATCTTAAATTGTTGGTCAAAGTTCATCCAGTTTGACTCTCGAAAAGCAAAAAGGTTCATCCATTCTGAAACAGAGGGAGTATTACATTACTAGTGCATAAGATGGTACAATACAATGAATAGCGGATTCATAATGTGTGAGTAAAAATAAACCACTTACGGGTCGTTTGGTTGAGATATAATTTACGCGGGTATTAGCAATGTGGGTATTAGGAATGTGGGTATTAATAATGCGGGTATTAGTAATGCGGGTATTAATAATGTGGGAATTAGTAATGTAGATATTAGCTCTAGGAAATATTTCTTGAATCACTAATATATTACAAATTAATGTACAATGTTATAATTTAAAATATTTAGTTACTCCTTAAATATAATTTAAAATTATCTTTATTATTATGAGGGTTAATATTGTCATTTTAAATTTTAATACATGTATTGTTAATACACGTATTATTATTCCACCTTCTACCCTGCATAAAATAATACATAGATTTCCTCACTATTTAATACGTGTATTAATATGAAAGATGCCCAAAAGCAAACCAAACATTGTACTACTTATCCAAGTTTTTATACATCTATCAAACCAACAACCAAACAAAGTATTAGTTAGTGCTAGATTTAATGTGGGTATTAACCCATTCTCATGACCAACCAAACGACCCCTTATAATTATGGAATATGAGATCAGTTGGCAAAGATTATACTTACTCTACGAGTTGTCAGGCGCTAAGGGTATACTCTGCCTCATAGCTACAGACGCTCATTACGCATGAGCCCAAGGCCGAAAGACATACATCCCGCCCGCCGCCTAAAGACCAACAATCTCTTAATTAGAGTTTATTTAGTATCACCGTCTTATATAATTAGGCTCACGACCTATAAACGTAGGATTGAGGTAATCATAATATTATATATACCTCTCTCTTCTACATCTCTTTTATTGTCCGATCTTCTATTAAATTTATCTGTTTAACCTACTTATCCAATTTTAAGCATAAATACATAATTTGAACGTTAAGAGTTCAAAGGTAAAATTTTATAAAGGCTGTTTGATTTTATTGGGTTAGAGATCTGTTTAACCACAATGATTTTATCAACGCAAAAAATCCAAAGGTGTCCCAAAGGCCGAAAAGGTAATAAAGCTATGCATATTATGACTGATCATCATAGGGAGATCTATGTAGAATCGAGGGGGTTAAATTGAACTCCACTGGTCAAAACTTATATTGTGCTAATAGTGTAAAATTAATTTTTTTTGGATTATGTATGTATTATTGAATTCACTTCACATAAGTGAAAATTTTAATTTAATGATAAAGAGGGTTACAAATTCAAATCACAAATATAATATCTTAATATTTTTTTAAAATTCCTTTCATTAATTTTTGATTTCACCAATCATTATCGATAAAATAAAGAACACTTTTTCTAAATCATTTGTCTCAAGAGGCTTCAAGCATCCGAAATATGGTGGGATTAATTATAACATAGCGTCTTTCATGGTAATATATTCAATATTTTTATTTGTGTGAACTTGTTTACATCGCTAATTGAAACCAATACAAAACTAATATGGTAGTAAGGTAACAATCATATTAAAAACTAACTGATAAATGATAACTCATTTATTCTCGAAAGCCGAACTATGACAACCATTTTAGAACGGATGGAGCAGAACACAATCCTTATATCAAATATCCCCATTATAAACAACGAATAACAATAAAAGAAGAATTATCTTATCTCCTTTTTACCATGATCACCGTCCTTTATATTCATCCTCCATCATGTATCATTTATTAATCTCCACCAAGTAGAAATCATTTTGGGCCATGTCTTGTTGCACGTAACATATAATTACGTGTCTCACTGCAAAAGATACCTAACTCAATAAATAATCGAATACACTTTTATTAATTATATCTACTACCCCTAAAATATATAAATATATGACCTCACCCAAGACGAGGTACCAAAAAGCCATGGAAAGATATCGTCATCTAATTGTTTAAATTCTGCTACAAAATAGCTATAGTTCGTCATCAAAGAATCCCCATCATATCTATTCGATGTATATAGTTGTCCTCTATTGTATAGGCCCTATTTATTGGTAATAAAACTTTATATTAAATGCCTCATTATTCTTTATACTTTAGGGTGGGGGGATTGTGCAGTGGTGTTGACATTTAGTTGTTTATGGAATTAAAGGTACGTGCTATATATTAGAGTTAATATTATATTCTTATGATAAATCCTTTTAGATTTAATTTAGTCTAAAAGGATTTCTCCTCACAACAAATATTGCAGAACTTTCGCATCCTATAATTAATTTGTAGACCACAAACGAAAAATGTAAACCTAAAAGTTCATATTTACCACAAAAGTTAATTGTTGAAGATACATGTAAATAAATATGAAAGTGTATTATTGTTAACACCTTATACTTTTAAGTTAGTAGATAGATATACAAGTCAACATGATATTAAAATAGAAAGAATTTTTCAAGTACACATAATTTGACGCTCAGAAGCACTTTATAAGTTATAAGACTAGGATTGACAATGATATTTTAGTGGAGAATGTCAAAAAGAAAAAATCGTTTCTAAAGAATTTCAAACTATACGCTACTGACAATCAAAAAAATTTGGTACTGGAAATTGAAATACAACCAATTATAACCGTATCATCTCTACCAACATTGTGCAAACAAAGACAATAATTAAGTTGAAAAGGATAACGAGTAAGACTGATTATCTAATGATTTTCGAACTGTACTTGCTAACTCTCGAATAATTTTTATTATGCGATGTGAAAATCAGTAAATCACAAGTAAACAGAACTTTGATCAGAAGCAACTTGAATCTGACGAGCAAGCATAGTGAGGTTTTATGGGGAGATTGTAATTTGAACTAATTTGTAGGAGTAGGAGTAAAGACGTAAAGTAATTACTTTATAAACCACTTTTTATCATAATTATCTTTCTTCATATTTAAAGCTAAAACTTCCTAATCCAACTTGGTGGTATTTAAAGCTAAAACTTCCTAATCCAACTTGGTGGAATTCCCAAATTCCGTAATTATTTTCACGACAAGTAGTCATCTGAAGAAAATACACAAATTCATAAAATTATAGGTATGGTTTTAAAACAAGCTTTAATTATAAATGGTATTCTCCCCATTTCACTTTATTTATCATAGTTTGAATCGGTACACAATTTATAAAATAAATAAGAATATTTGAGACAATTATGTGGTTCTAAATAATTTCATTAAAAGATAAACTTGTAGTTTTGAAGTTAAATAATTTTCAAAACTAAAAATGTGTCATACTCTTTTAAACGAACTAACAAAAAAATGAAAAAATGACGCCTTGTGTCAATGTTGGAATATTTTTTTAAAAAAATCATACAATTGTTCTACCACTTACCAAATATGACAATATTTTTTTATCAATACTACCAAACATAGCATAATTAGAAAATTCTAATATTTCTTCTCCCTCTTCTCTCTCTTCCCTCTCTCTTATCTCTCCTCTCCCCTTCTTCAAATTCATCGGCACAACCCCACCGGAGTCCCCTCTGCTCTGGTAACGGTCGTATTCCGCCGTTCATCACGACGTTAATGACATATCTGGTCTCTTCGCCTTCGTGACAGTTTTTTTTTTTTAAAAAATCCCAGCACCGTCAACTTCCTCATAGATCTTTTGTTTACGTCACCAGCTGCTTGATACATCACAGAGCAGCATCGACGACGACGGAACAGTTCTCCCGTCGCCGGCACTGCTTGTTTTGGTCACTGTTGACATATATGCTACAGAGCTGCAACACTCCCGTTTTCCGGCGATATTGTCCCCTGAGGCGTTGAGTTTTTTTTTTTTTTTTTTTTAGGTTTATCTAGTGGAGCATGGTGGATATGCGGTGGTTGTTATGTATGTTTGGTGGTTGATAGTAGGGAATGTATGAGATGTGTGTTCCCGCTGTATGTGCGGTGTATGCACCGTATATATAATAAATATACACATGACATACAGTGAGTATGCATTTTACATACAATAAATGTATAAATATATTTCGGTTTATTCATTAATATGTGGTGTGTACGTCCTATGTATGCTCATGCATACACTGTACATACAATAATCATACAGAGAATATACAAAGATACAATAACTGTATGAGGTGTATGCCTAATGCATTTTAACCGTATGCACAGTGTCATTGTCAATATAATGAAAATACACACACATCCATAAAATATACTAATAATTGGAAAAAAAATTCGTCGACCGGCAATCAGAGGCGCCGACAGTCATGGGGACGACGACTTGGGGTGCCATAATAGTGTAGGAGAAGGATCTATGGTTTTATCATTCTTTTATAAGTATTTGCTACGAATTAAAAAAGTATTGCTATGTTTTTAAAATGTGATAGTATTGATATTTTTGTGTTAGAAAAGAATGTTAGTTTATATAATTGTACATAAATTGCTCTAAAAAATATGGTCATATAAACTGGAACCCAGGTGATACTACTATTGCTTGCATGTAATTCCTACTATCCATTGATACCTAGCTAATACCTTCTACTTGCTAATATATATGCACAAGTCATGACATTGTTCACCAAAACTTTTTAAGAGATATAAATAAAATTCCCTTGCCATTTGTTAACATCTTCATTCTCACGAAAATGTGTACTTCAAATAGAAAACCAAGGCTAGCTCTTGATCCTTTTTCAGTAAATATCACAAGTAGAGAAGAGTTTACATTAAATAGACAAGTTCCATTATTTCCTCCGACTTTTTATTTTTTCTGACTTAAACTTTAGTCTCCATCGACTAGCACAGCCTAATTTCATTTTTTCATATCCTTTAGATATCCTATAAAACCCTCGTTTTTCAGACAATGCCATGTGAACATAAACTCTTGGTTTTCAAACCCTAAAGCAATTACTGCTAACTTAAAACTAAAAGCAGGAAACATTATCTGTACAAAGAGTGAAATAGTGAATAAATTCGGATAATTTTGCCTTATAAATGAAACCATTAAAAAAAATTACTCCATCCGGTCCATTTTATTTGATTTTTTAGCTTATTTTTTTTCCACAATATTTGATCTTTTCAGAAATCAAGACACAATTTTACAATGTCACCCCTTGCTAATAAATTATTTTAAACAAAATGATAAGTACTAATAGCTTGAATAAGGGATGATATAGTCAATTATATTACTAATTAATACTAAAAATGTGATTTTCTTAATATGCGTAAAAATATCTAAAAAATCAAATAATATGGACCGGAGGGAGTAAAAGTTAAAGACAATATAGTTGGAGGAACAAATTCTGAGCAGCCGCCAGTGTAATCATTCAGAAGATTGCTATAAAGTATCTCAACTTTTTATCCCTCACATACTGCGATGAATAAACTTTTCAAGTTCCCTAGAAATCTTTTATTTATTTCTTTGAAGAAATATTTAGCAATTTGGAACTGTCATCTTCTAAAGTACATATATCTTCTTGCCCGCAAATCCCGACTGTTTGCTTTTATGTTGGATCTAGACATTTTGATGCTGACCCCTTTTTTTGATTAAGTTTCGGTTCACTATTTTTGTATCAAAAAGTATATATTATCTATCATTCATTAGATACTTACATTAGTAGATACTTAAACATCAGACTGATTAACTACAGTACTAAATAGGCGAAGAGTTTAACTAATATGCATTGTCGGTGTAACTATTTACAATCCTATAAAACCCTCGTTTTTCAGACAATGCCATATTAGTATATGCTACTCCATCCATTTAAGTTTACTTGTCCAAATTTAGCGAAGTCAAATTCTTAATTTACTTGTCCTTTTAGCAATTCAAGATAAAATTAGCTATGTTCTTCCTAATTTACCCTTGACATTAAATGGTCAAATTCTTCAAAATCTCTTTCCAATTAATTGAAAACCACGACAAAGTATAATAAATAAGGGTAGATTTGTCAAGTTTAATTTTTCTTATTTTGTCTTGGTTGTAGTGCAAAGTTGAATTTAGACAAGTAAACTTAAACAGATGGAGTAACATATACTAATATCGTGAACAATAAAGCGATCACACAAACTTGACTTAACCAAATTAATTGGCATAATTAAAATTCAAATATTAAAATAAATTAAAATACTTAAAAATTTACTTGTAATAGACTTTGAATCACTTGACAATTTTAAAAAACGTAAATATAATATGACAATATGCGATTTTTAAAATATCTTGTATGTAACTTAAATTCTCTTTACGAAGTAAACACCTCTTTTGAATCTCCAGGAGCTCAATTCCCATTTTTCATCAGCAAGGAACGAGATTTATCTAAAGAATTTCGTAGAGTAATGTTCATTAATATTGTACTTCTAGAAGGGTAGCAGTTAGCTATATATTCTTCCGTCTCATTTTAGTTGTCACGTTATCAAAATAGGTGTGTCCAATTTAGTTGTCATTTTATGATTTCAAGACTAAAATTATTAATCTTTTTCAACTATACCGTTAATAATTAAAAAAATTCTCAACAAAACTTAATAATTAAACATTAAATAGGAGTAACATAGTAAAATATACACTCTATTTAATGGTTTTTCTTAATGAACGTTAAAAAGCTGAAGACGACAACTAATCGGTACCAATCAAATTGAAGCAGAACAAAAATCAAACCACAGTAAATTCTGTTTAGCCTCTATGTTTTTCTGTATTTTTCTTGGAAATAGCTCAAGGTCTTTTATTTACTGCATGAATATTATCGCGCCTTTAGCTGTCAAATTCTCTTAACCGATTTTTTTAGAACGTCGTTGAACCATTATTGCTAATTATGAGTTGTATGAATAACTATACCATTTATTTATACTTCATAATATAATCATATCACTCGTGTTCAATTCGTAGGTACGATCTATTAGTTCTATCTAAATTTTAAATGCTACAAAATATGTACAAAAGAAATTTTGTATTGTTACTGTTGATACATCGCATATACCTATTTTTGCTGCTTCTTAGCATCATATATTGAAGGGATTCTTAATTGGGGTCCATAAAATAAGCTCAATCGACTCTCATCAAAGTGACTGCAAATTTTTTCTGCTAGTGAAGATCTTACCATAGCACCTTTTTTTTTTTAAAAAAAAAAAAACCCGGTCTTTCCATCTCTTTCGGAATAAATAGTGGTTCTCCCACACTTTTTTCTTCTACGGTAACTCAAATACAAAATCTCTGAGCAACCCTCACTTGTATCTTACCATATATAGCACATCAATGGAAGAAATGAAGAAATAAAGTCATAACAATTGAATCCACATGTATTGTATGAGAAAATTCCATCAGTACCACTAAATTTAAAATTAATATTATTCATGTGAAACTAATAAAGTCATTGCAAATGGTAGCTGAACATTTATTCTTTTAATTAATGAGAAATAAACAGGAGCATCGCATAGTTATGGTAATGGGAGATATTGAGCCTGTTTGATGGGCTTAAAAACAGCTTATTTTAAGTGGTTTATAAGTCAAAAAATAAGTAATTTTTAAGCAACTTATAGCTTATAAGTCCAAAAATTTTGAAGTTACCAAACATATATTAATGAACTTATAAAATTATAAGTTACTTTTAAACTCACCCAGACGGGCTCATTATACAATCGAATATCATGCCATGACTTTTGCTATCCATGCACCACGTACTATACATTGTTGTTTCTTGAATATTGTATGCACTTTCTATTATCTTTTGTAAATTTCTATTATCAGAAATTCTTTTCTATGATTCGTAGGATTAGAATCCTTGAGAAAGCAATCATCGTAATACGGAGTAAAATATTTAAAATCTTTGAGTCCCAATAAAAAATTATTACTATCAGTACTGAATAGTTAATCATAATAAAATGCTGTCCATTTTTGTTTATCTTCCAAAAATATTTCGCAAATATATACTCTCTCCGTCTCAAATTATTTGTCCTATTTATTTTTACACGTCCCTTGAGAAATCATTAATGAAGGAGGATTATTGACTATTTTACCCTTATTTAATCTTTATTAGTATTTGAACAATTATAATATTAACAAATAAATAAGATCTTTGTGGTCTTCAAGACACTTACTACTATGGATAAAATGGGAAAAAATGAAAAAATTTATTTTGAAATTATAACTGGACAAATATTTTGAGACGGAGGGAGTAATATAGGACAATGTAGATCATTACAATTTACAAACTTACAGTGACCATTTTACAAAACTGTTCCGTCAGTAGAATATATTAATGTCATTAGTAAATAATTAAATCATTTTACTATTACTGCTACAGTATATCTCATTCTTTTCAAATTGTACGACATTACTTTCAGTATATGGACGTTCCAAACTATGATACTACTACTACTATTTATTTCATGTAACTTTCATAACTAATAAGACTTCAAGTTATTAAAGCACTCATATTCAAAACTTTGCAATGACTTTTTTCTATCAAATATAATTAATTTTTACCTACCACTTTAATATTTTTTTTACTGTAATTATAGTATGCACCAAAATAGTATCTTAAACTTCATATCTGTTCGAGTACAATCATATAAAAAGAGAATCAATTAAGCTATACATTGACAGCGTAAACATTTTTTACTCTATCAAATATTGTTAAATCTTTGATCGAAAATATTATTTTTCTCAGACTAACTACAAAACATTATTTGTAAATAAAGAACAATATGGTGCACAAAGCATTTCACATTAACGTAAGTTCGAGAAATGACCGCGACCCAAAGAAAATGAGGAATAATGTGTTTGAGCTCCTTTACAAGTACTGCTAGCTAGTAGTAGTAGTATTTATTTCCTTTTTAATGCTTGTGTGGTAACGCGTAAATTCTCTTTTATAGATACAACCGAAACCTCATCATAGCATTATAAATACAAGCTCAAATTCCAGAGTTTCTACTACATACATTCTCTTCTTCAAATCCCACATTTGTCCTGAAAAAAAAGAAAGTTTTTAATACTTCTAGCAGTGCTTTTCTTTACATTATTTTCACATCATTAAACCTAGTTATATAAAAAAAATATGGAAGATGCAATGAGGAGACTCAACCAAGAATCTGATGTTATCCCTATTCAAACCACTAGTAAAAGATGTGCTACAACCACTACTAACAAACGATCACTCAAAGACACCGGTGCAACCGGTGGCACGGTGAGGTACCGTGGTGTCCGCCGCCGTCCTTGGGGACGTTACGCGGCGGAGATAAGAGACCCTCTTTCAAAAGAAAGGAGGTGGCTTGGTACTTTTGATACTGCTGAAGAAGCTGCATGTGCTTATGATTGTGCTGCTAGAGCTATGCGTGGTGTTAAAGCAAGAACTAACTTTGTTTATCCACCTACTCATCAAACTACTTCCACTAATGAAAATTTTCTAAATATCCCTTCTTCTTTTAACTATACTTCTAGTCATGTCAAATCTTCATTGCCTACAAGACAATTCTATCATTCGTCTTTTTTGAACCCTTATGGCTCGACGAGTACTAGGGGTGTCAACGGTTCAGTTCAGACGTGTCAAAAGACCAATGAGTCTTTTAACACTCTTTTGTTGCGTGAAATTCTAAATACTAATTCTTCCAACATGGCTAATTCTCCTTTTTCAAACTCCATGAGTAACGTGACAAGTTCACCTTTGTATGAAAATTTGCCAAAATTTTCATCAACTTTTTTGATGAATCAAACATGTTCATCGAACTTTTTACCCTCGAGTAGCAATCCTATTTCAAGTTCCTCTATCATGACTTTGCCAAAATTTGAAAACCTTCATTCAGTCAACAACCCTAGTACTTTAGATGATCATTCAGGCATGGACTTTTTCCCATCAGATCCATCTGATAATTCTGGATTATTAGAAGAGGCCTTAAATGGGTTTTTTCCAAAGCCCAAACCCATGAAATCTGAACCATTAAGCCCATTGTCAACCTTCACCAATATTTCAACTAAAGCTCAAGGAACTGGAGTTTCCAACATTTCACAGAATTTTGATGGATTAAACAGTGGTTTTGGTTTTGAATTTTCACCAACATATCAGCAAGATTTTCAAGAAAATGTTCAGGTGTCAACAGGAGAAAACAATATGATGGGAGACATATTTCAGTATCCAGAACTTTTGAGTATTTTTGCAGCTAAGCTACAAAATGCTTGAACTTTTTACTACATGCAGCTGTTAGTCTATGTTTAACTAGCTAGGGTTCTAATGTTGGTTATTATTATTATTATTATAATTATTACTATTATTTTCTTGTACTGATGCAAGTTGTTTTTGTATTAAAATGTTAGGGCTTTTGAGAAAAGAAATTCTAGATGTTGAATTGTACAACTCTTCAAGTTGTATGTATTTACGTTGTTTCAATTTGAATACAAGTGTTATTGACGAATTGTTTATAGTAATGTTATTTAATTTACTTAATTATTCCTCCAATCATTTCCTGATTATTGTTTTCTACAGTTCCATTTTTCTTTCTTTCCCTTGTAACTTCTATACTCCCTCATTTCAAAATGATTGTCATTGTTCGGATTTCGAGAGTCAAATGAGTTCATTTTGACCGTGAATTTAAACATATAGTAATCTTTAAATTTTTTGAAACGATGTTTATATATTTAGAAACTACATAAAAAGTACTATAAGTCTCAATAATTAATAATTCAAAATATTTAAAAGACATATGAAAATATTACGGTCAAAGTTAAACTCGTTTGACTCTCGAAATCCGAATTATGACAACTATTTTGAAATGGAGAGAGTATTATTTCAGCCCATGTATTTGTTGCACTTGGCCAATATAGATTAGTATTTTGATTTGACTTTTCATTTCTAGTGTTAGTTACTCGTATTTATGCTTAAATATTTTATGAGCTTTTAGTATTTAATTATTTGCTTCTCAAATATTCTTTGATGGTAGGCAATTTCACGTGTCAATTAAGGTGTTCTATTAGACTTTGGTATAATATGGCATATGCTATGCTTTTTGGAAGTTCATTAATTTATTCAGTTGTGTTGACCTTTTACTTTCCATATTTGTACTTTATATATGCCTTTTTGGAAGGGAATGTAGATGGCGAGAATGTTTGTCCTTGTACACTTTTTTCTTTTATTTTTTGGCACTATATTTAATTTGAAGCATTTAACCAAATTTGTAGTTAAAAATGAACCGGACTAGACCAGTGTTTAATGTTTAATGGGTTAGGGCGGAACTGGGCTTAAAATTTTTGGAAAAAAAAACCGGTTCGAAACGAACCGGTAACGGCCTAGACCGGACCGGTGAGCCGACCCTTAACGGGCCGGTCCGGGTCGGTCCTGACCCGTTTGACAGGTATAGCTTATATGAGCCACTCGTCCTTCATATTAAGACTTTTCTCACACCACATCAACTCATTCAACGGTTAAAGGTAAAATATTGATAAAATTGTGATGAGATTGTAATTATCCGTTCATCCTTAACCAAACGTCTTAGTCCGTTATTTGAGAATAAAGCCATCTTTAGCCGTAGAAGGTTTACTTTGCCCTCAAAAATAGAACTTTTCGGCACAAATTTAGATTTGTATGGTATTTAAACGAATCCCGAATGAGAAACAAAAAATAAATTCAAACTATCTTGTTAATTCTCATTATTGAATGCACTAGCTTTGAATAATAGCCCAGGACAATTAAAGAAAATAGTATTTGTTAGCTAGATCCACGTGTACGATGGCCGAAATTATATCTCGTAATCTTCCGTTTAAGTGTATGTTGTTAAAATGTCCATTAATTATTGTTTGGTAAAGGAACCAATCACTAATCTTATACTGACGTGTGTTATGTGCATGATGCATTGAGTTAATATCAATTAAAATAGTGGAAACAACTAAGTAATCAATAGTTCACATTTGAAATTGTAATGTCACGTGTTCGAATTTTTTAATCAAGTTTGTACTTAAATCTTTAAGGTTCGTTTGGTATAAGAGATTGAGATTATAATCCCGGAATAGAATTCGAGCTTATATTTATCTCATGTTTGGTATTAGATATTAGCTAATAATAAGACAAATTTTATGCCTAAATTATAGTATTAATAATTCTACATAGGAAGTGGAATTAATAATTCTAAAATAATTTACAGTTGAACCGAACGACCCCTAAGAGTGAATAAAAAAGAATAGACTTGTGATCGTCCTTAGTAGAGAAAAAAAAATAAACAATGAATAAATTTCAATGTAGGTTAGTAATTTGTAACTTATATTAAGTTAACGCATAAGGATAATTTCCAACAGTTAGTTCTATAGCTCCCGTAGTTTAGTGTTTTGTTTCAAAGTTTGATTAGGAAAAAACAAATCTATTGTCAAGCACAAAATATTCTTAAAAAAAAAAATTCTAGTTTTTATTTAGAAGATATCTGGTCTTCTAGATGACCATCCTAGTGTAAGATATTCTATTTAGGAAATCAAATCGTACCAAATTTAAATGCATACCAAACAGTTAATTACAGAAATTTTGCATAACTTCAATGTAAGGAAAACGGCTTGGTACTCTGTATGTTACACACGTCATAATAACCATCAAATGATGTGGTGTAGCGGATGGACTATTCATCCCTTAATCAGAGGTCTCTAGTTCGAGTCTTGGATATGAAAAAATCACTGGTAGAGAGTGTTTAGCTCTGATTGGGGCCCTATACGACACGAATCCTGATTAATCGGGGGCTTCACTGAGGATCCGGACACCGAATAAGAAACAAAAAAAAAACACACGTGATAATTGAAGAGCAAAGAGTTCGAAGAAGGATATAAGTATCGCTTATTACCCTTTAATGGTTCCCCTAATATGCTTCCATAACGACAAAGTAATCAAAAGATTATCATACATTTTTATTATGACAAATGAATAATTAAGGTTCTAAAACATAAAGTCAAATACTTCTCCACGTATATTTCCTTTCAACCAATTGAATTGAAGTCAAATACCTCTCCACGCAGACATCCTTTACAATACTATTTTAATTACATGATTTTTTCACAAGAGATCAACCAAAAATAACATAGGAGATTTACATAAATGACATAAAAGAACTTTGTGGAATCATTACACATAAGAGTTCATTTCCTTCTGAAACTAAACTAAAATTGTGAAAGAAAATGAGTTTTGATAAATAAAACTTAATATGATGAATGAATGGAGTAGTAGCACAAAATTACTCCTGGTACACTTATAAGGTATACACATATAAGGTATATGTTGACGATGATACTGTTCAGCAAAAGGGAAAGGAAAAACTTTGTTCTGATTTTGGTTGAATAAGCACAATGGAAGCAGAGGAGTTTGATACATTTTGGAAGTGCTGAACACATGTGAGCTTCACATGCTCACCCACACATAGGTTTCAAGATTATCTGTGTATAGAATGCTTTATTATTTTCTTTTGTAAATAGTTTGACTCTATGTAAGCACATGTAGTGTAGTGGGCAAATATTTCTCTCAGTTAGCCAATAGTTAGTAGACACATTAATAGTCAGTTATTTTGCTTTATTACTATATATAGAATATTGTACAGTGCTCAAAGTGAAGTCAAGAAATACAGAAAATATTCTTCTATTCTCTTTCTGATATGGTATCAGAGCAGGTTCACTAGTTCCTATTCTTAACAATTTTCTGATTTTGTTTCTTCTTCATCAAGTCAAATTTTGATTAACCATTGCAATGGCTAATCCAGCAAACACTGTTCATGCTGCTGTAACTGCAGGATCTACTTCAAATGAGAAGAATGAAATCAATTCTTCTCATCCCTATTTTATTTCACCTTCTGATACCCCAGGAATGATGCTGGTTAATTCCTCTTTTGATGGCAAAAGCTATCCTGGTTGGAGAAGGGGGATGCTCATAGCACTTACTGCCAAAAACAAAGTAGGTTTTGTTGATGGCAGCGCTAACGAACCTGATTCTGGATCTGAGATTTACATTGCTTGGAGCAGAGCAAAAAACATGGTTATTTCATGGATTTTGAATTCTCTATCTAGGGAAATTGCTGATAGCGTAATCTATTCAGCCACGGCTAAGGAGATCTGGAGTGAACTGGAACAAAGGTTTGGACAAAGTTGTGGACCAAAATTGTTCCAACTGCAGAAAGAGTTAAGTGATTTAGTTCAAGGTGGATCTGATGTTGCAACCTATTACACTAAAATCAAGCGTCTGTGGGACGAGCTTGATGCTTTGGATGTTTATTCTATTTGTAGATGTGATTGTACCTGTGGAGCAAAAGAAAAAAATGTCAAGTCCAAGCAAGATGAAAGGCTAGTGCAATTTTTGATGGGTCTGAATGATAGCTATTACAGTGCAAGAGGTAATATTTTGATGCTTACCCCGCTGCCTTCCATTGCTACTGCTTATGCTCTATTGATGCAAGAGGAGCGACAGAGGGAAGTGCATATGACTCCCAAGTATCCTGGAGAAGCTTCTTCTTTCATTGCAACAAATCAAGGTAATTATGGTCAAAAGCCATACAACCTAAGTTATGGACAGAAGCAATACAATTCAAATTATGGTCAGAAACCATACAATCCAAATTACAAAGGGAAGAAAGGAAACTATGATAAGAAGCAACCTATCACATGTAGATATTGTAAGCTTCAAGGACATGTTATTGAAGACTGTCGCAAACTAATTGCACAACAAACAAATTCTAAATTCACTAAGGCAAACAATAATCAGAACAATGTGCAAGGGCTTGCAGCTGTGAGCAACAAGGGCAACAATGAGGTTCAATCATATCAAGGAGATATCAGTGATGGAGGAAAGCTTTTTACTCAAGACCAATTTCAGCAGATTCTTCAAATGATTCAGCAAGTGAAAATTAATGAGCAGGGCACAAGTTCTGATGCCACAGCTGAAGTGAACTATGCTGGTATAAGCTCCGTTCTTTTTTCTTTACAATCTGGAAATCCTTCTAGTGAACTCACTGAAGATTGTTGGATAATAGACTCCGGTGCATCTGAACACATGTGTTTTAACACAAAATTTTTTGTTACCCTTCTTCCTTTACCTAAGGTGATATCCATTAACTTGCCTAATTCACAAAAGGTTAAAGTTACTCATGCTGGTTGTGTACAATTGTTTCCTGATCTAGTCATTTCAAATGTGTTATTTGTTCCTAGTTTCAGTTTCAACCTCTTGTCTGTTCACAAGCTGTCTAACCAATTCAATCATTCACTCATTTTTACTCCCACTCAATGTATATTGCAGGGCCCTTCCATGAGGACCCCACTGGTTCTTGGTGAATCTCAAAATGGACTCTATGTGTTGAAGGACAAGAGTTCAGTGAAATCTGTTCAAAGCAAGTATGCTCCTAAGAAGTCTAGTTTAGTTCCTTTTACAAATCAAGCGTCTTCTATTTCTTTGCCATGTTTTTCAAATTCTGATATAATGAATAGGCTTTGGCATGATAGGCTAGGCCATATGCCTTTAACTAATATGAGAAATATTAATGGACTTCCCATTTCAGTTTGTTCAAAGTTTGAACTTCCTTGTGATATTTGTCCATTAGCAAGGCAAACAAAGCTGCCTTTTTCAGTTAGTGCTATTACCTCTAAACAGATTTTTGACTTAATTCACATTGACACTTGGGGACCATACCAGACTCCTACATATGATGGATACAAGTATTTTTTAACCATAGTAGATGATTATAGTAGGGGAACTTGGACTTATCTCTTGGCCACAAAAAGTAATGCTTTCCCTGTCTTAAAATCTTTTCTTGCAATGGTGGAAAGACAGTTTAATAAGAAGGTGAAAGTGATTAGATCTGATAACGCTTGGGAATTAGGCTCTAGTTCTAGTTCTTCAAGTTACTTATCTTCTCAAGGAATCATTCATCAGACTAGTTGTGTGGCCACCCCACAACAAAATGGGGTGGTAGAGAGAAAACATAAGCATTTGCTTGAAGTTTCAAGAGCTTTGTTGTTTCAATCTCATCTTCCTACTAAGTTTTGGGGAGATTGTCTTATGACAGCGACCTACTTGATTAATAGATACCCCACCAAGCTTCTTTCTTTAAAAACGCCTTATGAAATATTGTTTGGGGTGCAGCCTTCTTATTCCCACTTGAAAAGCTTTGGATGCCTTTGTTATGCTTCTACTTTATCACAAGGAAGATCTAAATTTGATCCTAGAGCAGATTCTTGCATTTTTCTTGGCTATCCTTATGGCAAGAAAGGTTACAAGTTATTAAATTTAAAGTCACAAAAGATTTTTGTTTCTAGAAATGTTGTGTTTCATGAAACTGTGTTTCCTTTTTCTTCCATTTCAAAATCTGGTCCTATTTTTCCTGTGTGTCCTACTGGTAGCTACATCCCAGATTCTACCACTCCACCTAATTTTCCTACTATGCCTGATGAGTCTCCTAATCACTCTTCTTCCTGTCCACCCTCACCTTCTCCTAATTCTCCCGGTCCTTCTTTCATTCCATCGATCTCCCCTACTCCTGCACCAGCTACTTTATCAACTAGAAAAAGCTCTAGAGTTTCTAACAGACCAGTTTATCTTGAGGATTACATTTGCAACACCATTCATCTCACTGATGTCACTTCCCATTGTTTTCTCACACCTGTTATCACTCCTTCCTACCCTTTTCATGCTTTGTCTGTTTCTAACCAGCACGTTCTTCAGTCTATATCTAACATTCAGGAACCCCATAGTTTTTCTCAAGCTTGCCAACACCCTGGGTGGCAAGAAGCAATGAAGAAGGAAATTGATGCTTTACTAGTTAATAAAACTTGGGAAGTGGTTGAACTACCACCTGGGAAGAAAGCTTTACCTTGTAAATGGGTTTACAAGGTTAAACTTAATTCTGATGGTTCTGTGGAACGATTGAAGGCAAGATTGGTGATAAGGGGTGATGTTCAAAGAGAGGGGATTGATTTTCATGAGACTTTTAGCCCTGTGGTTAAAATGACCACTATCAGATGCCTTTTAACTGTGGCAATCAAGAAAGGTTGGGGGCTTTTCCAACTTGACGTTAATAACGTTTTCCTACATGGAGAGCTTGATGAGGAAGTTTACATGAGGTTCCCAGCAGGTATGACAGTGTCTAATCCTAAATATGTTTGTCGGCTGAAGAAGTCGCTTTATGGGCTTAGACAAGCCTCGCGACAGTGGTATGCTCGTCTAACTGCTGCTCTGAGTTTTAAAGGTTATTCTCATTCTCTCAATGACTATTCTCTCTTTTACAAGCGCAATGGAGGTAAAGTTTGTATTCTTGCCGTGTATGTTGACGATATTGTTCTAACAGGAGATGACACAATTGAAATACAGTCTTTAAAATCATTTTTAGACTCTGAATTTAAAGTGAAAGATTTGGGCAGCTTACATTATTTTTTGGGGATGGAAGTTGTGCGAGAACCCCATGGCCTTATTCTTAGTCAACGAAAGTTCACCATGGAACTACTGGCAGAGTTTAATTGTTTAAATCAACGACCAACCTCTTCTCCTTTGGATCCAACTCATAAGCTGCATGCAGATAATGGAGAAATTTTACCAGATCCTGCAATTTATCGGAGATTAATTGGAAAGTTGAATTTTTTAACACATACCCGTCCTGATATTTCCTTCTCCGTGCAACATCTGAGTCAATACATGCAATGTCCAAGAAAGCCCCATTTTTCTGCAGCTCTTCATGTACTTCGTTATCTTCTTCAAGAGCCTGGTCTCGGGCTTTTTCTACAGTCTTCTCCATCTTTTGAATTAATGGCTTTCTGTGATTCTGATTGGGCTGCATGCCCGGATTCTCGTCGGAGCGTTAGTGGGTATTTCATCAGTCTTGGTGGCTGTCCAGTTTCTTGGAAATCAAAGAAACAACCTTGTGTTTCTTTGTCATCAGCGGAGGCGGAGTACAGATCTATGCGCCGTGTTGTTGCTGAAGTCACATGGCTTGTTCGCCTTCTTCAAGATCTTTCAATTACTCCATCTCTCCCGATTACCCTTCACTCGGACAGTCAAGCCGCCATACACATCGCTAAAAATCCCGTCTTTCATGAACGAACGAAGCACGTTGACCTTGACTGTCACTTTGTTCGTCAACAATTTTTGGCCGGTTTGATCTCTCTTAGTTTTGTTCCCTCCTCGTCGCAGCTCGCTGATCTCTTTACCAAACCACTTTCTGGTCCTTCCCATCGCCTTATTTTGGACAAGTTGGGAGTGCTCACTGCCCCCTCCAACTTGAGGGGGGGTGTTGACGATGATACTGTTCAGCAAAAGGGAAAGGAAAAACTTTGTTCTGATTTTGGTTGAATAAGCACAATGGAAGCAGAGGAGTTTGATACATTTTGGAAGTGCTGAACACATGTGAGCTTCACATGCTCACCCACACATAGGTTTCAAGATTATCTGTGTATAGAATGCTTTATTATTTTCTTTTGTAAATAGTTTGACTCTATGTAAGCACATGTAGTGTAGTGGGCAAATATTTCTCTCAGTTAGCCAATAGTTAGTAGACACATTAATAGTCAGTTATTTTGCTTTATTACTATATATAGAATATTGTACAGTGCTCAAAGTGAAGTCAAGAAATACAGAAAATATTCTTCTATTCTCTTTCTGATAGTATAACAAAGGTATGCAGTAATAAATTACCCTCCAAACTTTTATACCATAATTTATGCAGTATACCTTAAAGGTATACACTCATAAGACATAATAAAGGTATACAATAATAAATTGGTAGGTTGAGTAAAATATTTTTAGTTTTATGGATAGTATAATTTTTAATGGGTATGACTTGTAAATACTTTAAATTTCATGGATATAGAGTGTAAAAATCTCATTACATAAACCTCTTATACAACCGGGCCTAGGATATTACTAGGATTTTTTACACTATGTACACATAAAATTTAAAGTATTTAGAAGCTCCACCCATTAAAAAGTACACTATCCATGAAATTAAAATTATTTATCCAACCTACTCATTTATTATTGTATACCTTTGTTATACCTTGTGCATGTACACTTTAAGTTATACTGCATAAATAATACTCCACTAGTATACAAGTGTAAATGGATAGAACATGTAAATAGCTTATAGATATAATTGATAAATATAAAACTTATGGGTAGAAATTAGTATATATTTTGATTTTAATGGATATTTTTGTAAACCTCCCATATTAACGTCTTCAAAAACTCCCTGGCCCTTAGGAAAATCAGTTGCAACAGTTAAGAGTTCTGTGAGTATAGTACTAGAATAGAAACAAAGCAAAATAAATAAGCAAGCTGTAAGTTGGAGAAACTATTCATTATATAGGTTACAAAATAATGTTGGCCTACATGACCTCATCATAGGGAAATAATTTCGCAACTCCTACATACTGAACAACACTTCAATGTACATATATATCATTTATAATGAATTATGAAGTGTATAGATATCTTCCAAGAACCAAAATGAATGCTCACAAAGTAATGCTGGGAATAGGAACTGCTTCTGCTGCCTTCCTAAGAGGTGACACCAAAATCCCTCTTACATTATTGTGTTGCAAGTAGTATATGTGTTACTCTCCGTTCCAATTTATGTTGTTTGATTCGATACAGAATCTGACAAATAAATAGAGATTCTTGAAATATATGATCTTAAACAAGTTATATTATTTATGTGATTATACTAGAAACTTGTGATCTTAAGCATATACTATATCAGAACATTTGTGTGAATATAAAACCAGCTCAATAATGGTGAGGTGAGATATTAAAGTTGAATTCATTCCAAATATAAAAAACATGTTATTTTGCTTTTGAAAGGGCTATAAAGAAATAAGTCATAAATTTGAAAGAAAAGAGTATTAGAATTGAGTTGTGGTACACACGTAGTAGTACATATTAAAGTTTAACTTCTACACACGGTCAATGAAGTATAAGTTTTCTATTATCAAATCATCTAAAATATAATTGCATTTATCTGGCGATACTAAGTGGAAGTAGTTATCTGGAAAAATTAAAAAAAGGCACACGGCCAGTAGGTTATTATACTACTCCATATTGGTCGTGTCAATATATTTCTATTGTCCGTGCACATAAATTAAATACACAGGAATATTATAATACACAAGTACTTGTTGATAACATTATGCTATATAATATCTTATTTTCGATTAAATGTTGGTAGATATATATATATTTAGAAATAAATAACTTGCTATCTAAATTTAGTGATACAGTAGGAGTTGTCTACTTCCCTTCTTAAATTTTGCAGCTGTGACATAATACTGAGATTATAAAACTGGCTGTCCAGGACTGACAATAAAGCCATGATTAATACTAATATTATGTCGAGGTTTCTTCTACACCATTCGTAGTTTCATGCGTGTCGTCATCTCTTTAAAATGATTAATGTAGGTTCTAGAAATAATTTGTAAATTTAATTGAACTCATTATTTTTATTGTATGCATAAAATAAGATGATATACTTATTATGATTAGATCATTGCTGATCACAAGCAGTGAAATGAATGAACATCAAGACACTCTAAGTACTCCCTCACTTAAAAAATAGTTTTCATAGTTCGGATTTCGAAAGTCAAACAAATTTAGTTTTGACAGTAATATTTTTATATGTCTTTTAAATATTTTGAATTATTAATTAATGTGACTTATAGTACTTTTATGTAGTTTCTAAATATATAAATATCATTACCAAAAACTTAAAGATTATATGTTTAAATTCGCGGTCAAAATAAACTCGTTGGACTCTCGAAATCCGAACTATGACAACCATTTTAGAACGGAGGAAGTAATAGAGATTAGAGAGTTGTTTAAAATATTGATGTATAACAAGGACAATTAAAATTTCATATCTTTCTCACAAACTTACCTTTTGGTAGTGTGTAAAATGGCATATGTATTTATTTGTAAACAAGACGTATGGGAAGAATACCTATATATATAAGATGAATACCTCTTCTTTCACTACTTTTAGTTATTTTATTTACGTACTAAAGTTTCATTCATTGTTAATCGGGTTTTTCGAATAAGAACCACCTAAAAATATATAACGTGATGTGTGATATCCTTTAATCAGTAATTCAGGTGATGAAAAAATTATCAGCAGCTTAACGGATCCTACCCGGTTCGAAATAAATTAGACGGACCCAATATAAATACAGAACATATTGTGCGGAAACCACAAAAGAAAAACATAAATATTTATCATCTTTATGGTACATTGTTTAATATCCAGATCAAATGCTAATTGAGTTGCAAACTAATGATAATCCGATGCACATATATACTAAACAAGTTCAAATGAAGCGTTCTCAATAATTATAGATCATGTCGTAATATCACTTGGTTATTTGCAAGCTGGCCATATATAGGTTACCATCTTCCCTTTTAACTACGTAAAATAATTAAAAATGAGAAGTTTACACAAGATTAAAATGATTATTTATTAAAACGAAAAGCAAACAAATAACAAAACATGTGGATGGGCTATAAGGTTGAATTCCAGTAAATTTTAACCTATAGACCACTTTTGTCACTGGTATTTAGTTTGAAGTCACTTTTTTTAATGGTCTTACATGAGAGATCACTTTTTGGAACTTCAATCTTTGTGGGCTGAAGTTCAAACCTCGTGGGTTGAACTTCATGCCCTAAATTATGAAGTTTCAACTTCAATCTGTAAGGGTTGAACTTTTAGGTATAGATGCGTAAACTTCAACCCTTGTGGGCTAAAATTGAACATCAATCCTTATGGTGGGCTGAAGTTGAACTTCAATCCTTGTAGACTGAACTTATGTGAAGTTCAATCCAAAAGAATTAAAGTTCCAAAAGGAGGTCTCTCATGTAAAACCAATAAAAAAAATTGCCTCAAACCAAACATCACTACCAAAAGTAGCTTTTGGTGCACTTCACCCGGAATTCTACAAGGGATTTACAAAAATACGAAACTTTTGGAGTCCTGTCACAAATTTGGTCCTTTTAAAGAAAATCTTACATCTTTTGCCTCTGCAAAAAAGTTCTTGGCAGTTGGCTAGATCTTTCCTGGAGTTACCCCTTGCGGTGCCAGCAACTTTTTCTGATGAGGGCAATTTTATAAGAACTTTTTTAAAAAGAACAAAACTGTAACAGCACTGACTTATTAGTATATTTCGTGCAAAAACTTTAGTACTATCTTTGTTCGGGGTAAGTGCACGAAAGGCCACTTTCGCCACTGGTCTTTGGGCACAGGCCACTAATACCAAAACATTTAGTTTGTGGCCACTTTTGCTTAAAGAGATAGAACTTCAGTCCAGAGGCCGGATTGAAGTTCAGTCCTTAAAGATTGAACTTCAATCCACTGCCATATGGACTGAAGTTCAGTCCAGTCCAGTCCTTAAGATGGAACTTCAGTCCATGGCCATAAATGGACTGAAGTTCAGTCCATGGCCATACCATGGACTGAAGTTCAGTCCATGGCCATATGGACTGAAAGTTCAGTCCTTAAGAGATGGAACTTCAGTCCAGGGGCCGTATGGACTGAACTTAAGTCAACTATCAGAACTTAAGTCAATATTTATTTAGTAAAGGCCCAAAAGTGGCCTCTAGTGTAAGACCAAAGAAAATAGTGGCCTCAAACTAAATACCACTGTTAAAAGTGGCTGCTGGGCGAAATTTTTACTCTTTGTTCAGGCTGCAATTTGAGAGGAAAGGGGGAAATGCAGAATTAGCCACTTTTTGGGTTGCCATTACCGTTTAAGTCATCTTTTAAAAATTATTTAATTTTTGCTACTTTTTAAACTTCAGACCTTGAGGCTGAATTTTAAACCTTCAGACCAAAAAGTCTTCTATGCCTTAAGCCTTCAGACTTTTATGCCTAACTTTGAAGTTCAGCATAATGGTTGAAAACTAAATAACTTTTAAAAGCTGACAAAAAATTAAATAGCATGGGAAAAGTCAAAGAATTTCACTATATGTACCTTCTTATATTTGGTTATGGTTTTTTGTCCATTTAAGAATGATTTAGAAAAATGGCCTCGTTAGGCAGCACTTCACGTTATAAATTTACAGGTGTTCCCTCGGGGGAAATACTTCAAGTATAAATTGCAAGTGGTGCCTGCAAAGCGGCACGTCAAGTTATGACGAAGTGGGAGTGGCCTCAATGGTTGATAAGATGCATAAAGCGGTGCTACAGCGGTACGCACAAGTGAAGGTGCAATAGGTCGCCAGTGCTGGGTCTTCGGAGACATAGAGGTAGACCGAAGAACAATTGGAATGATGTGATTAGACATGAAAAGACTCACCTCTAGAGCACCGAGTACATGACCTTAGATAGTAAAGCATGGAGGTCGAGAATTAGGTATAATGTTGATAGCAATCGAACGATTTTTGTCATATTAGCGATAATATTATTCCTATATATACTATTTCTATCTTACTCTTTGACACTATTGGTACTGGTGTTTCTGTTTACCTTGGATGTTCTTTAGTTTTTATGTATGTTTTTCTTTACCATGGCATTTTCATCTTATTTTTCAATCATGTTTGCAAAATTTTTTTTTTTTAGCCGGGAGTTTATCGGAAACTACCTCTCCACCTTGATCGGGTAAGATGTGCGTACATCTCACCCTCCTCAGACCTCATTTGTGGGATAATACCAGATATTTTATTGTACTTTGTTGAAAGCAATAATCAAGTTTCCAAATCATTGTTTCATACCTCCCTTATTTATATGGTGGAAGTAGCTAAGCAAGAGCAGAATATGCTTTCTGACAACATAAGTTCAACATGGTCGTCTGATTACCCTTTCATCTAGGTTCTCTTTTAAAGGGCACTTGGCAGGCTAGTTAGTTCCTACTAGCAGAAGAGAATACTATACAAGGTGTACCAAACCTAATAGTCCCCATGTTAGATAACAACGATCTAATTAAGTGATTTCTACAACATTTTCTTCTTTATAACTATAATATATATTTCACTCTTCGTTCATAATAAGATTAGTCAAAGTATACAGAAGGTCTTAAATAATCATGGATTCAGAACATATTGTGCTTGAAAAAACTCAAATATCAAAATATTATTCTGAAATTGTTCGTCCACGTGCAATAAAATCACTTTAACCAAAATAGTGTGTATGCAATAAATCAAAGTTCAGACATGGTATATCAACTACATAAGAGGTATCACTCAATCAGTTTTCTGAAAGGTGATGCACTCTACCCCATATGAGAAGAGTCGTAAACCGCGAGACAAGGGGGGGTAAGTCCCATGAATATTCAATTTTGCATTTCTATAATTAATAAAATAAGCTTCATTAATATTAAAAATCTGAAAATTACATGATAAATTGTAAAAATCATACAAAATTAAAAGATAAAAGGATGCAAAGCAGCAACACTTTGGTCTAGTTCTTTGATAAAACCAAATGGATTCACAATAAGATTAGTCAAAGTATACAGAAGGTCTTAAATAATCACGGATTCACAACATATTGTGCGTGATAAAACTCAAATATCAAAATATTATTCTGAAATTGTTCATCGACATGCAATAAAATCACTTTAACCAAAATAGTGTTGATGCAATAAATCAAAGTTCAAACATTCTATATCAACTACATAAGAGGTATCACTCAGTTTTCTGAAAGGTGAGGCACTCTACACAATATGAGATGAGGCGTAAGCCTCGAGACAAGAGGGTTAAGTCCCATGTATATTCAATTTTGCATTTCTGTAATTAATAAAATAAGCTTCATTAATATTGAAAATATGAAAATTACATAATAAATTGTAAAAAATCATACAAATCATAAAGATGTCACATGGGCTCTGTTAAAAGATAAGACCAGGAAGAATAAATAAGCAAAGGGAGGGGCTTCTCCCTTCAACAGAGGTAATGCTTATTCTTCCCTTGAAAAAAAAAAAGGTGGTAGGCCGACGTTGAACGCTTCAACTTGGCCACTGAAGAAGGCGAAGGCTGGGCGAGAGACTAGGCCATGGATCGCCCCGGCGGGGTTGCTCTGACGCAGAGGGCCCTGAGAAGCGCAGTACTTCCGTAATTGATCCTTTTGTAGGTGATAAGGATGCAAAGCTGCAGCACTTTGCTCTAGGTTGATCTCGTCAATTAACTAACATGTAGTTTTTCCTATTTAGTAATTGCTGAGATTATAATCACCCCAAAACTTTCTTCTTTCCTTTCATCCGTTAATTATTTCAAAAAAACTCATCTGCAGTTATACATAGTCATTTTATCAATATTATAAGTTGAAAATTTAAGTTATGCATAAACTAAGTTACTAGAACTCTTTAAAATCTTTGTTTCAAAATTAAATCCGTGACCTTAATAACTTATATAGTTGTCTTCGTAACCGGTGTGACAGTATCCGTTGGTCCAATAAATTTCTAAGTTAGGGATAACCTTTAAATCTTATATATATTTAAGTCCTATGCTTCAACAATAAAGTATGAGAAGATCGACCTTCTTACCCACCCCCACACATACCATAAAGAAAGAAGACAAAGAAGAAATAAAAAAGTTTTCTCAACTTTTTTTTTTTTTTTTTTTTTTTTTTGTTTAGACCAAATGAAATGATGTGACGAAAGGGGGTCCTTTGAAATATTTGAGCACCCACCCACGGGATTCCAATGTCCCAACCATCATAACAGACTAACAGTTATTGGACCCTTCGAAAGAAAAGTGTGTCAAATAATAGAACATTTTTTTTTTTTGAAATTTATGATCCATAACGAGACATAAATATTTGTGAGGTTATAATATTCAGTAACATCAATAAAGAACTATGCCACATAAATTGAAACAACTGCTTGTCATATGATAAATTGAAACAACTGCTTATCATATGGTTCATCCGTCATCGTGATTTAACACCAAAGATTAAAAAAAAAAAGGAATAAACAATAGGAAGAAATTAAGAAAGAAATTTAATATTCAGTTACACTTATCGATCATGTAAATCCAAATAGATTTAAATAGTTTTAAGTTAACTACATTCTATTCACTACCGTTAAATTTTGAGTAAGATGCTTAGATTATTTTTCACAATAATTTTATGTATTTTTTAATATCAGTATAATCTTACAAATAGAGTTATAAAGGCTTCTTATTGATGTCGGTCCTTTGGAGTGGTTGAACATGACGATAAAGTGATTTAAATTTGGAAAAAGATGGGACATTTTATGGAGTTAATTATATCTCTCGTGACATTGATAGAGAGTTGCACCAAGCTAAGAAAGAAAAAGACTAAAGATATTAGAATTAAATAAGAAAGTTGTGTTACATTTATCCTACATAAAGACTATACCTAACCACCAAGGGTTGTAGTGGGATGGATAGGATCCCTCCACCCTTAATCAGAGGTCTCGGGTTCGAGCTCTGGGAATGAAAAAAATCCTGATAGGGAGCGCTTCCCCCAGAAATGGGCCTTACGCACCACGAATCTGGATTAGTCGGGGCTTCAATGAGGATATCGGACACCGAATGGAAAAAAAAGGACTATACCTATCTTTGCTTTAATTACTACTACTAGCTAGTAGTGCAATCCCATCACTTTTTCTTATCCTTTTGTTTTAATTTACTATCCACAACAAAAACTCCTCATGAATCATCCTACACTATCATCATATTTCCTTTTCTCCAAAGTAGGTATCATTATTTAAAGCCATACCCTCTTTCCAAAAACAACTTCTTACTAGAGTTTCTACTTTGGCACACACATCCAAGATCAAGAAAGTTCAAAATCTTGCAGCCAAAATCAAGAAAGGTGATTTTTTTTTTCTTTAATAATTTTTTTGCATGTTAGTGCATTGAATAAACATCTTTGTGATTTTTAATCAAAATCTTGGTGTGAATTTTCAGTTAGAAGAGGAAATTAATGGAAGCAGAAGCCTTGACAAATAAGGATATGAAGGTGGAGATTAATTTAACGACAGGAGGATTAGCAAGACAAGGAAGTGTAACAAAGAATAGTTGCCTTTGTTCCCCTACGACCCATGCAGGTTTATAATTTTTTTTTTATATATAAGAATTAACTCAAATTTATTTAATTATATATATATTTCACGACATTATACTATAAGCTTTGGTGTTAACACAGGTTCATTCAGGTGTAGACTACATCGTGCTCCAACGACGACTACTCCAAGTCTTCAAAGGACTAAAAGTATTGAATCAAATCCTAAGGATAATCAAAATAATGTTTATACAACTAGTTAGCGATGGTACTTCTATAGTTCTATGGAGTCATCGTATTAAGAATTGGACCATCATATTATTATTTATTAATGTTGAAATTAGTGGCCTTTGTATTTTTTATATGTATGTTTAACGTTGTTTAATTTAATGGTCTATTTATTATATCTACGCATCTATGTTCCTTTATTTTTCCACCCATAGAGACTATGATAGTTCTTAGAACTAAGAAAGTAGCTTGGAGTACTATGCATGAACGATGTAAACTGTAAAGTAAGTATTTTTTCGTATATTGGAGAAATTAAGGGAAATTTATTGGTATGTTGCATGTTTCTGATAAACACTTTTTTGCATAGATAGTGAGTTACATATAGTAGATCTCTGACTTGTTTTGGATATAGACATATTGTTGATGTTGCTCTTGGATATTTTCTGGATTTTAATAGAAAAATAAGGATAAAGAGAAGTCGTAATGTGTGATTTATGGTTAGGAGGATTCCCAAAGAACTAATTAAGGGATGAATATGCATGAAGACAACTTTATTATAAGGGCTTGAATGCATAAAGAAAGTGATTAGCTAAAGATTGTTGTAAGAATTTTACTCTATAAGAAAATGGTGGTGTATAAACAACTTTGCATGTATCCCATAATTTCACCTGGTGTTGTTAAGTTTTTACCGGTGCAGATCTAGATATAGTGAATAACTTCGTCCACAAAAGTTTATACATATGAGAAAAAATTATTCAGAAGTTTATACATATGAGAAAAAATTATTACCTAGCTAACGTTTGGTCTTCCATTAAATAATTCTAAAGAAGAAATCGTCTTTTAAAAACTATACGAATTAACTGGAGCACAGTGAAAAGAACAATTCAATCAAAATTTCTAGTCAAGGTAGTGTAATTAAAACAAGACAGTTGTACACTAGTATTTTGTAACTATAAAGGGTCGTTTTGTAGGGAAAGAGTTATACATAAATTAACAATACATGAATTAATAATATAAAAATTATTTTTAGTCATGTGTTTGGTTCATTGTATTAAAAATAAAATATATTATGTATTAATTTAAATTGATATTTGGTATAAACCTGTATAAATTTTTGTTTGCAATGTACCCTGGACATTTATATGACCTTTTCTATTTTATTTAATCACTTTAATGAGCTAATATTTACATTGCCTTGACTCACGAGTTAGTAAACAATTGACATCATTTGTATTTTTCAATTACATGACACACTTTAGGGTGATATTAAAACCAATTTAAAACTTAAATATGCTTTCAAAATCATAATTTTCTCATTTCTTACCATTAACGATACATCTAGATTTAAAGACGCCTACACGTTCTAATCAATTAACTCCATCAAACAACTGGCTAATTTTGTGATGAATGCCCTCTGCATCTTAATCTCACAAGAACAGAGAACACAAAATGCACATTTTGTTTCCAGCTTTCGGGCAGCATTTGATCGAGAATATCCCGTTGATACTATTTAGTACTCTTCCGTCCCAAAATGAGTGTCTGAATTTGACTGTACACAGAGTTTAAGAAAATAAGAAAGATTTTTAAATTTTGTGGTTTAAAATGAAAGATGTGTGTAATGTGGGTCAGTGTGTTTAAATCTTGTGGTCCAAAACAAATCTTACATTTAAAGAGTTGATATAAAACGAAAAAGACACGTATTTTGAGACAAATAAAAAAAAAGCTAGACACTTATTTTGAAACGGAGGGAGTAGTAGCTAGTTGTTTAAATCGAGGATGTGGTGGTACTCTACTCATCCACTTTTGTAGATCAGAGAAGCATTCAAAATGATCGATATGGTTTTAATACATTCCAATATACCTGCTTCTACTCACACTCAAGATTTGCAGAGCAGATATAAGAGACAAGGGTAGTTTGGTAATTATGAAATTTAACCTATGTATTATGAAACATGGTATTATTAATTGGGTTTTTTTACAAAAATATACAAATTTAAACACTTAATTACAAAAAAATAGCAATACTTTTCAAATTACAAGTAATTGCAATATTTTTCCTAGCAAAATGACAACATTTAATATACACACTTACACCCACTCTCCTAAAAACCCTAAAACATTTACTCCACTTACCCTAAACCAAATCAGCCCCAAATCGTCTCCACCATTATCTCCGCCATCTCCGCTGCCGGATACACAAAGCCACCACCATCAGTGACGAATTCACTCGATTCGTCACTGATTCCGATTCAAACGAACTCATAAAAACCGGCCCATTACCGTCATCTGATTAACCTTTCCCCTTTACGATCTCTCTCCTCTGTTTCTGTTACGATTTGTCTCCTCCGTTTCTGTTACATATTGTACTGGTGGCGGCGACATATGTCTAAGTCGACAGGGAGATTGCTTTTGTTAGTGAAGATTTACAGAGATAGGACACTTCAGCGGCACTGTTACATTTATGACCCCTCCTAAAAGATCATTTTCAATTTTGGTCCACTAAGTGGTGATGTATATGAAAGTGAACAGTGCTGAAACACTCTTGAGACGGAGCTTGATTTAAAGTTTTTATTTTTTGAAACAGTATTATTTTTTGTTCTTTAGATTTGTTTCATTTTTGTTCCGTTTCTCTAAAATTGTTCTAAAATTGTTCAGATTTCGTTTCTGTTTCTGTTCCTATTTGTACATATTTTTCAGATTAAAAAATTTGAACTCCTTTTCTATTGCTCATGGCTGATGGTGTTGAAACAATATGTATGGTTTGAAATATTGATGAAACAGTTGTTGCAACAGTTTGATACATCTGAAACGATGTTGAAACGGTATGATACAGTCTGAAATGACATTGGAACAATCTAAAATAATTGTCGAAACAGTCTGATACGGTCTGAAACGGGAGTTGATACAGTTTAAAACAATATGATACAGTCTGAAACGGGACTTGATACAGTTTAAAACGGTCTGATACAGTTTGAAACAGAGTTGATACAGTCTGAAACGGGACTTGATACGGTTTAAAACGGTCTGATACAGTCTGAAATAGAGTTGATACAGTCTAAAACGGGAGTTGATACAGTTTAAAACAATCTGATACAATATGAAACGGAGTTGATACAGTCTGAAATGGGAGTTGATACAGTTTAAAACAATCTGATACAATATGAAACGGAGTTGATACAGTTTAAAACAGCCTAAAACGAAGTTGATACAGTTTAAAACAGTCTGAAACAACATTGAAACACTATGATACGGTCTGAAACAGTCTGAAATGGGAGTTGATACAGTTTAAATAGGCTGATACAATCTGAAACGGGAATTGATACAGTTTAAAACAGTTAGATACAATGCTGAAATGAACCGAAACGGTTCAGAAACAGTTTGATACGGTGCTGCAGAAACAGTTGAAATGGTACAAAAACAGTTGAAACGGTGTAGAAACAGTTAGATACGGTGATGTAGAAACAGTTGAAACGATGCAGAAACAGTTAGATACGGTGCTGTAGAAACAGTTGAAACGGTGCAGAAACAGGTGAGATATGGTGAGATACAACGAGATACATCGGGGATGGGATGAGAAAAAGTAAAATTGGGGGAAATGATAGGAATAAAAGTGAAATTGGGGGAAATTGTGGGAGGGAAAGTGAAATAGGGAGAAATGAGAGGAGCAAAAGTGATAGTGGGGGAAATAGGAGGAAGAATGTAAGGGTTTGGTATGTTATTGGAATGTATTGCTATGTTTTTGCTATATTTGTAATTAACTTGTGTTTTCCTCTATATAGGGTTATTTTGCTAAAATGTTGCTATGTTTGGTAATTAAGTTGTAAAACTTGTACTTTTATGTAAAAATTCTTAATTAATTCCATGTGGGTCTAGGGATAAATTAGTACATATATTGGGTGAAAATTTACCGAGTCTCGGCGGTAGGGCTCGGGGCGTGGTTTGGTTGAGTCCTCTGAACATGACCCCTCGAAGAAGTTTACTATGATCCCGAGGTCAGATGCCTTGGGCGAGAACGAATCATGATTACATGTTACTGCTCGTGGAGATTAAAGGATAACCATCACGTGGCGTGCAGTTTACCCCTCGGTGAAAGTTCAATCTTGGGTGGATAGAGTTTGTCCTTTTGTAACTGTCGACCGTTGCCTGCACATTTAATGGGGTGATCATGGGCTAGCCATGATCAGAACGTGGTGTAATGACCATTAAAATATATTTAATTGCTCTTCTTATTCTCGTAGACTATAAATAGTAATGAAGAAGCTGTGTATAGGCTTCCAGAAATATATCAAAAACACTTAGTTTTTTATCTCTAAAATGTTGTCCTATTCTCTTTACCGACTTTCTTGTTACTTTACGGCTTTGATACAAATAATTGCTAGTTAACCCAAAACAAATTTCATTTATCGTCCTAATCAGATTTAGCATAACACAAATAAAAAAGAAAAAGAATACAGTAGGTGATGGAGACCATACAAAGTTATCAATGAAGAATTAGGCAATTGTTAATAATAATATAAATAAAAAATATGGAGAAACGATAATGAGAAAAGAAAACTTGTAGTGGAAATTAAGTGGTATCCAAATTCCAACTGCTTTAGAGTAAAAGAGAAAGATCAAGTTGAAAGCAAAGCATGCAAATCTTGTTCCAGTTGCTAACAGAAATTAATTTAATTAGTGTAGCCTTAAAAAGGGGCAACTGTTGATCTAATATTAAATTATTTGTACGATTTTGCAAAATCTGACAAATCCTCTGGTCATTGTACTATATATGTAGTTACAACATTTTGTGCAAACCAAACAATTCTTTCATAAAAACTATGAATATGTCTGTCAACAATATCAAAGTCCCACATTACGAATCATGCCTGTTTGGCAATTTCATAGAGCAATAATAACAAAAGAAATTCCCAAAAACATATAGGACAGCCTTAATTTTCAAGCAAATTTAACTTTATATGCATGTGGATACAAATAATTGACACATATCACATGTTGCAAATCACCAAGATTACAAATGTCGATTATCTAGATCTTTAGATTACCAATTTAATTTTGTTGATTATCCTATAACAAGAAAAACAGGCATAATGATTACGATAAAAAAAAAATTGTATCATGTTATATTCTGGTCTTAAACAGGGAAGAAATGAAACTTATTAGCTGTTATGTGCAAATGATTTAACGAACAAAACAAATTTCATAATATATGTGCTGATTGCCATTTGCTAGTAGTATTAGAATATAGAATAAAAAGAATTAAAAAATGACACCAGCTTGGATGGCTATCTCAATTTAATAATTGATACAACTTTGAAAAGATTTCATATGAATATTGTTATAACTACGTACTCCTTTTTCAAATTTAATGAGAGTATCTATCAAAGATTTCTTAAGTTGTGGCCCTAGAAAAGTAAGTAAATGAAAGGGTACGTAGTGTAGTTATACAATATTTGAACCAAATTGCTAGTATATGGTATACCTGTCAATTCGGCCGGGCTAGCCGGTATCAGATCGACCGAACAATAAAAAATCGGACTGGACCGGACCGGTTCATTGTAAGCAGTCCGGGACAAGGAGGAAGCAGGTTGCAGGCCGAGCCGGGCTTAAGAAAAAAGACCGGTTAGTCCGGACCGGTAAAAGACCGGTCTTTGACCCACCGGTGGACCGGATCGGACCGATTTTTTAATAGAAAAATTATACTATATATCGAGGGAAATTGAGACATGCTTTTGCCAAGAATCATACAAAATATAATGTAGCATTTAGTCCCTTTTAGAATTCCTCAATATGCAATAGTATCAAAGATATTTTTAGCTTCATTAAGTACAACGAATGAACATATTCATTTACTATTTTTTCATTGCTAATCAAGAATATATATTAATTAAGTATTTTATACAACTTATCTTCTTGGTTGTAAGAGAATTTGATAGTCTCAGTTTCTCACCTTTGAGTTGTAGATTGAAAGTTGTATCTATTTGACTAAGCGTACTATAGTAATGATGAGATAGTACTTCAAATAATAACAGTGATCTTTTACTTCATGAGTAGTGCATCAAATTAACATAGTGATTAAACCAAGTTTCCATCAATGAGTCAAAGAATATGAATCCCAAAATGTTTGATCTTTTCTTTCCTGCTTTCACCTTCCTTCTCTTTTTATATAGGATTATATGTCCTTTCAATTGCAAGTACAAAGTGATAGACTTAGCTAAAATGTGGGAAAAAAAAAAACGGACAGGACCGGACCGCTCCGGTGCTTAATGGGCTAAGGGCCGAGCCGGACTTCAATTTTTTGAAAAAAGACCGGTTCGGACCGGACCGGTACCGGGACCGATGAACCGACTCTTAATGGGCCGTTCTTGGCCCGATTGATATGTATAGTATATAGTAGCTCTTACAAAGAGCTCATAGTTTTGCCATGAACTCTGTATATGTGTTAAGAAATTCACTAAATATGTACAGTAATTAACTTTAAAATTCTTTTACTAATACAAAAGATTATTATCTCAGAACTTAGAATTCATAAAGTTCAAATCATGAATCTCCCTCGACCAGTAATGTTGGTGACCATCACATGCTAATTTCATCCCAATAAATGCTTTCTTCAATTCCATCCTCTAAGAAAAGAACTTCAATACATGATATTTTAATTTCCTCTTCTAATTAATTGTAAAAATTTTGTACTTTTATTATCTTAGCTTACAGTTTACAACAAATACTTAAAATAAGATCTCTCTATCCTAAAGACTACAAATTGTTCTCCAAAAAACTAACAAAATGAAAATAATAAGACCACAATAATGATAATAGAGTATATGTTATATACCCTTTACAATAAGAACAAAATAATCACTTCTTTTCACTTATTGTTTGACCATAACTTACTGAACATTTTTTTAGGTCGATTTGGTAACACACATAATGCTTTAACTCTTGAAGATTTCCCATTTCCATCTGCATAATTTTCTTCCAAATCATCATCATCTTCAGCTAACTTCATTTTCAAAGTTGAAAGCTTAGAGTTTGGTGATTTTAGTCTTGAGGCAGTACTCCATTGGTCATGATCAACTGGTGTCATTTTGGCCTTGTTGAATGATGCAACAGAAGTCTTTGCAGTATCATCATGGTTTGCTAATAATGCCTTGATGTTACTAGGCAATTCAGTAACATGTCCATTGGACATGGTGGCTCGAGCTTGCTCGAAAAATAGAACTTGAACTACTACCCTTAATGGAAGTAATTCATTTTGTGCAGCATGCATACACACTTCCATTGATAGTTTCTTGCAGTCTAGTATTCTGCACAAGCGCTTTCTTTCGCTCTTGTTTAACTCCGGATGCCCCTGCATTTTCATTAGCGTTTAAGTTCTATGAACTGACGGTGTGAAAAATATTTACACAAGTCATTATAGTGTATATAACTATAATCCTTGTCATTATTATGATGCTTTCAATAACTATATTAAATTGTCTCCATGATGTAGAGTTAACATGACTTATTCAAGAAAACAGAATAGAACCTACTAAAACTAACAGAACCTTGACTTGAGAATTCAGAGGTCAAGGAGTTGGTTATCTGCTAAACATGCTAGTGCCCCACATTCTAATTTCTAACATTATAGGACATGTGCAAAGAATTATTTCTACACATGGATGTAACTTATTATTCTTTAATTAAAACTAACAACCCAACGCTAACTTAGATGATTAAAAGCCAGGTTACCTGCTACAACAAGTTAAAATACACTAGTAACGTCAAAATTCTTTACACTGTCGATGTTTATAAGTTAAATCCAGAAGATAGTGATGGTATAGTAATCAGAAATTTTACCTTGAGATAGATGTCAATAGCTTTGTAAAGGTCATCATGATCAAGCCTAGCAAACTCTGGAATTGCTTCAGCAATGGTAATGAATTTTGACAGTGCCAAATTTTGATCAGTAGCAATTTCTTGGAGATAACCATCCACAAGCTTAGCTACTTTGAGTTTTGAACTATGTGATGCTGAAGAAGATCTTCTACTTTCTTGAAACTCAAGGTCAATATTCTCCGCGGATCGCGATCTTCGCCTCTCAAAACCTCCTTTCCTTCTTGGTGGACTTGTTGGAGGACTTTGCCCTTGTAACATGAACTGTTCTAATATGTTGATAACTATATCAACATCATAAATTGTGTCACATGTGTGTGACACACAAGGTATTAACAAATCACCAATTGTAGCATCTTCTAATTGAAGACCAACCCTTCTTGCCAATTCCACTTTTGATGAAGATGATGCCCTTAAAATATTAGCTGCTTTAAGCAATTTCAACAAGAAACTACAAGAAACAGCACCCCTTTCAGCTGGTAACAAGCTAATAATTGACTCCAACAGCAGCCTGTTTTCGAGACATAAATATAATAAAACAATTAAACACGTGTTCTGTTCAAACAATTTAAGCTTTTAGATGATATGGTCACACAGTACATCACCTGTATTTTCCAATTGAATCCGAGTCGGAATGATCACATTGTAGCTGCTTCTCAAGATACTTTGAAATATTTGGTAACCATCTTGATGCATAAATTCTCAAAGCATCACCAATAACATTAGCAGGTACTTTACCACCAGATTTAATTGCTATCATTGTTCTCCAATAAAGGTCTATGCTCAATTCTGCTAAATCTTCAGCCCACCAACTTTTAGATGAATTTTTATTAATATGCCTTCTGCTTTCTGATTCATGACATGAAATATCATCTCTTCTTGAATAACTCCTTGACAAATTCACTTTTTTAGGATGTGCTAAAACTTTTGAAGCAATTGCTTCAATACATCTGCTTGTTATTCCCAAGTCTTCAGACCATAAAGGAAAAGACTTAGTACTTTGTAATGTCACAATTGAATCTTTCCAACCTGAAAGTATGCAAGAATTGAAGAACACTTCAAGTTTGTAAATTAAGTTTCCTTTCTCTACATCCTCTGTCATCTGCAAGTACTCTGCAGCACAACGCGCCGCAACAATGTTGTAGGCACTTAGAGTAATGGTGATGCCATAACAGAACTTTGCACATAGCTCAAATGCTTCAATTCCACCAGGAAAATCTGGTAGTTGCACAATTTTGTGTTGTGAGGTTTCTGGACTTTCAGAACATAATATTTGTAGCCTTAAGCACTTTGACAGCAGAGGAAACTGGCACAAAAACACAAGAAATCAGCTTATTCTGTTCAATATTAGCTAGTTTGATGAGTTACTGACAAAACTTCGACTTTTTTTCAAGTAAAAATTATGTCTAAACGCAATTTCAGCTTCCAAATACTCGTTTTTTCAACTCCAACTTGAAAAAAGACAATTTGATGCCTGAAGCAACTAGTTTGAGCAATCTTTTTTCAAGTAAAACTCGTGTCGAAACACAATTTCAACTTCCAAATACTCTTTTTTCCACTTCAACTTCGAAAACTCATGTTTTCAGCTTAAACCAAAACAGAGAAAAACATAGAGAATTTTAACCTTGTGAAGCAAATATCTGCTACCCTTTACTTGTACTATAAGATCACTAATAACTTCAGAGTTAACTGACCTGCATGAAAAAATAAAAACTATAATCTTGGTATATAATAATAATAATAATAATAATAATAATAATAATAATAATAATAATCTTCTTGAATTCAAAAGAAAAACAAAAAGTGTAAAAGAATGTAGAGTTTATTTACCTAACAGCTTCAGTAGTAATGAAAGAGTCAGGCTTTGATCCAAGTTTCATAAACTTCATGTCTTGAAACTTTTTCTTTATGTTTGTTAATTCTTCAAAAAAATTAACAAAGTATATAGTATTTAGACAATATGAAAAACCATGACAGATAGTTCAGAGAGACAAAGCCAATTCTTACAATTGTTGAAAACTTCACTTTTTTAGTACACCACTACCTTGGAAAGTTCCTTCTCCAGCTGCTAGCAATAGATATTGTCGGATAATAAACAAAAAGAAACCACTATATATATTAATAAGTTATATTATATCCCTTCTTAGAATATCCTGTCTTGTAAATAAATAAATTTTCTATGTAGCGGATGACTATACTCCTCCCTTAATCAGAGGTCTCGGATTCGAGCCATGGGTATGAAAAAATCACTGGTAGGGAGCGCTTCCCCCGAATAGGGCCCTACGCAGCGCAAATCCGGATTAGTCGGGCTCCAATGAGAGTACCGGACACCGGGTGGGAAACCAAAAAGAGTAATATACCAAATAGTTTTTAGTAGTGTGACAAGAAAAAATACTATAGAGAATGTTATTTTAGTTTAGTATGTGGCTTGCATTGACTCAATTTATATTAATAGTTAGTATCGGGCACCTTAAATGTCATCAAGATATAAAGGACTGTGGCAATAGAATTGAATTTTTTAAAAAGGAATTAAAAAAAAGTATAGCCACAAGATTTATTAAATATTAATAACTGAAATGGAAAGGACAGAACTTTTAAAAAATAATATGAGCTGGAATTATTTTAATTTTTTTTCTTTTACTCTAAGAAGAACGGGGAAATAATCTCATATAATCACTTACAATATACTCCCGTTACAAATTAGTTGACACTTTCAACTATTGCACGCCCATCAAGAAAATCAATAAATATGGTATACTGTATATTTTACTATGTTACCCTTATATAATATATGACTATTAAATACTTTTTGAGAATACCATTAATAATTGAGGGTATAGTTGAAAATAATTAACAAAAATAGTCTTGAAATCCTAAAACGTCAATTATTTTGGGACAAATAAATCTTGCTAAAGCGTCATCTAATTTGGGACGGAGAGAGTAAAAGAAGATAATCTTAGGAATTTCACATGTGAAAAGGATAACATAACTAAAATGACATTGTAATAACACAAATTACAATGAGTGTATTTTCTTTTAGGAAAAAGAGAAAAAGTATACAGGAAAAAGTAATGATATAAGGAGATAATTAGAAAAGTAAAAGTATATAGAATAAGATATGTGTATCACTTTCAATTTTCAAAGTTGGCTTTTTAACTATTCTCACATAAGGGCCTCAAGTTCATGATATATATAAATGGGATCAAGAAAAGTTTGCCTTTTTTTTTTTTTTTTTTAATTCAATATATCAACACAAGTAGACCATCAAGCATTTATAGCAAGAGGACCACGGCCATTAAATAAAATTTGTTCAAACATGTATGTGAAATGAAGAATTTAGTTATCCATAGAAGAAAAAAAAAATGTAGAAGACAGTTTTTCCTCATAATATTGATGTGAGGATAAAATGCATTAAATTGGAAGTTGAAATGTTAGGTCCTTTTTTTTTTTTTTTTTGCCTTGGATTCCTCTAAAAAGATATTAGGACTACTTTGAAAAAGTTTAAGTTCTACGCAATATGCTGTAAAAAATATATATATATCAAGTCAGTAGTCATTAAGTTAACTACCTGTAAATCTCTCGATAAATTTTACTGTAATATTAATTTCGTAAAAAAGGTTATAACATATTATACACCGGTTAAAAATCATTGAATGTGTAATAATTCAATATGGACATGGCACCTATATATGTTTGATATTCTTATCCATGCAAATAGAAAGTAAAATTTGTTGTTATTAAGTCCACATATAGTGATGGTAGCTATCACTTATGCTAACTGCTAAGTTGACCTTGATATCCATAGGGGCAAACTTTTAAATACAGTCTTACAATCTTTTCTCGTTAATTTTAGTTCCATTTGTTTTATTTTAATACTCCCTCCGGTCCATATTATTTGACTTTTTGGTTGTTTCACGTAGATTAAGAAATTCACCTTTTAGCATTAATTAAAAAGGTCATTTACGATATTAACCTTTGTCTATTTCAAATTTACTTATAGAAATTTGTGAAGACTTTTAAAAAATGTATTTAGATCATTTATTGACAAGAGTATATTTGGGAAGAACTATCTAAAAGCTTCTTGAATTTTGAACAAATCAATTATTTCGGACCAAGAATAAAAGACCTAAAAATCAAATAAAATAGACCGGAGGGAGTAGTTAATTTTGGCATGCAAAAATATTGAGTAGAATTGTCATCATTTTCATAGAGAGCTTCTTGAAATTCTCTAAAGACAGTGACAGAAGTTTCTGAATTATAATAATTGGAGTAGTTGCGTATGACACACTTTTATAACACCAAAATGTGCCTAACTAGGAATGCTGGTTGGTTTCCAATTATAGAGATTATGTGTACGATTCTCTTCAGTACTTAACAACATTTCTAAAATGTTCGAAATAAAATGAACTTATTTTTGGTAATTAACAACGTAAAAAATGCTTTTAAATCACAATAATTATTAATTCTAAGCTCCAGTTTGGACATGATTTGAGATTTGAGATTTGAGATTTGGAACTTGGAAAATTGAAATTTTGTTTGGACATACATTTTATTTGGAACAAAATTTGAAGTTTGTGAGGAGATTTTCCAAAAACTCCCAAAAACTAAATCAGTTTTTGGAATTTTTGGGAAATCCCAAAAAATGACCCCAAAAACTGTCCAAAAACTTTGTTCAAAAACTAGCTAAATATTAAAATTATCCAAGATAATCATGTTCTAAGAGGAATTTTTTTAGTTCTTCAAATAATAATTATATCACTTAAAATGAATCAGTGAAACAAAATATAAAGCATCATATCTAATATTTTCTATGTCTCAATTTTTGAGACGCATTTTTCTTTTTGTGCCAGTCCCAAAAATGATACATTTAATATTGGCGTCCACACAACTTTTCAATATTTATTTTAAATCATAAGTTAAAAAAATTTATTTATTAAATTTCGTACCTAGTCAACCACCACACATAAATTGGCACGAAGAAGTATGTTACATGTTAACTAAAAAGAAAGTGACACATAGTTTGTGTTTGTTCAATCTATGTCCAATATCTCGAGCTATTCTCACTAAATATTGAAGGTGTAATGGCTTTATCAATGTCTAGGGAGGACCACGATGAAACCATGAGTTGATTCTATCAAGTAACCATTGTTTTCGACTTGACTCTAACTACAAGTCGGTGAAAATACATATTGTAATTAATTTGCACTCGTGCAATAATACTTTACACTTTCAAATTGATTAATTTGAGTTCGTCTCTAAATATTGTCCAAGCCACACATATTGTGCTTGACTTTATAACTGGTTATTTTTAATAACCACAAAAATAGGTATAAACTTGAAGGTTCGATTTATTTCGAAGAATTATTGAAACAACTATCGATCCTCGCAAAGTAGGGAAGGAAGAAATCACCACATAACTTAAGAGTTGATTGCTTCTATGATCACTCAACTTTGGGTAATAGACCACCATGGTCACTTATCTTTGTTTTGTCTTTCTATGGCCGCTCAATTTTATCCAGTTAACTCTCATGGTCATCCAACACAAAACTCTACAAACTTCCGTTAACTATATGCTGACGTGGCAACTAATTTTTTATGCAAATTACAGAAAATGAAAAAAAACTAAAAATGGGTTGGGGCTGTGTGGGGTCTAAAGTGGGTTGATTTAGTTTTTTTTTTTCATTTTCTGTAATTTGCACAAAAAATAAAGTTATTGCGTCAGCATATACTTAACGGAAGTTTGTAGAGTTTTATATTGGATGACCATGAGAATTAACTGGATAAAGTTGAGTGATCACAGAAAGACAAAACAAAGATAGGTGAACATGGTAACCTAATTAAACTCTTATAGTTAATATTTGAATAAGTTATACTAAAATCTATGTACCCCGTATTATATACTGGAATTGAATATAAAATAGGAAACATATATGACAAATACAATACAAGTAACTAATGACCCAGAAAAAAAAAACTTGTCATTTTTATAACTAGTATGTGAACCAAACGACCGGTATAAATCAAGGATAAATTGGGGAAAGGTTCATGGTGATGGTTGTGGTGTTGTTGTTTGCGTGGCATCTCCGTCAGTCTTTGGTCGCTATCTGTGTTACCCAATGGGGTTACCAATATTCGACATGTAGGACCTTCTCTGTTCTCATTTTCCACTATTTTCAAAAAGTAACATATATAGTAGTCAGTAGTCACTAGTGATAGATCCTTCAAAAATGGTTGAACAATGTACCTTTAGCGATAGAGAAATAGTGGAGCTAATTGGGAACCATTTACGAAATTAAGAACCATCATAGTTGAAGATTTCAAATAAGTAATCAACTTAGCAGGTTCAGATGTATTGATAGTGCAAAAATCTTGTTACCCTGCCTTTGTAGTAAAAGTTAATTTTAAGGTAGTTACACGTACGTAGTTATTTTTTCATAAGAAAAGTAGAATTTGTAATTTGAAAACTGAGACAAATTTACTAGGATTCAGGGAAGGGACGTTGAAGGAGTGTGATGTACACAACCTATCATGATGTAAGCATTATTGGCTGTTTCCACGGCTTAAATCGTGACCTTTAATTTAGGTCACACGACGACAATTTTACGTACCAGTTGCTCCTAGACTCCTCTTTGCCGAGACCTTTACGTGTGACCTTTTTATTGTCGATGAGTATATACTCACTATGTTTTTGTTTATAAATCATAGTTTGATTTGACATAAAGTTTATATAAAAATGAAGACTTTTGAAATGTGTAGGTTAAAATAAGCCATAGATATTTATATGACTATAGATCATCTCCTTTAAAACTAAAAATGAGAAGGTTGAAGTTAACTTGTTTTTAAATTTAGAAACATGACATTTTTTTGGAATGAACTAATAAAGAATTTTTGTGTTTTTTTAGAGAGGCAACATAAGTTCAATCACTACCAAAATGTGCAACAATTGTCACTGTGTATATCACAGTAGGAAGGAAAAGGAACACTCGATGAAAACAATATATAGTGATGGAAGAATATCGATGAATAGTTCCATGCATGATCTAGACACCCGCTACTTAATAAGAGGAAAAAATTGCAAGATTGTAACACAACATGAGTGATTCGGCAGATTTGGATAGCCGAGTCAATTGAAAAACTCTATTTTTTCAAACGCACCGGGCGTGGCTGAACCATCTACGATGGGGGGAGCTAATGCACAGGGACGGAGGACTTGTAGTATCTCTCTAGATCTGGACGAAAAAAGTTACTATTTTCATACCTTCATAAATTTATTTTCAGAGATTTCAAGAAAACATTGAAATTGAAATGACAAGTGCAGAAGATAAAAATCAAATCAAAGAGAATGGTCTCTTTTGCAGCTCATTAATTCTTTCTCAGCCAAGTTGTGCCTTGGTGGACTTATGCAATAGCACAGTTACTCGAGAGTCAAAAATTCATCTTGCATTTTATTAGACCTAAGGTTAGAGGCGTATCCAGAAGTTTAATTAATAGCTAGGTTCTAGATTTTAAAACGTTGATTTCAATTTCTAATTATTACTAGGTTCTAAATTTAATATTTATACATAATTATTAATTCTTTTAACACAATAATATGTGTGGGAAGAAAATACTGATCACCTACCCATATATAAGTTTCTACCTCCACACGTTTACGCAAGTATGTTGGTTTTTTCCCCACCCCAATTAAGTAAAATCATTTTTTAAAAAAAAAAAAATAGCAAACATGTGTGTGGTTCTGTAGAAAAACGGTAAAGGTTTATTTTTTTTTATTCAAATTAATTCTCAAAAAGCGAAAAGGTTCGTCCTTTTTAAAATGGATGGAGTAATTAACAGTTAGCTTTTTTTCTATATTTCCCATCTACTAATATAACAGGAACCAAGTGTCACTTGACAAAATAAAGATATATATCTGTTGATATCCTTGTGGTTAGTGAAAATAACCATTAGATATTACATTGATAATAAAGATTTGTGGATACCCTACCAAAAATTGGTGGATACCCTACTAAAATAGGCTATTAGAAATATTCTCACAACTTTGAAAGATCATAAGTGCAACTGTCTAGTACTAAATAAAGTTTTGTCATAGTTAAGGTTTGATTAATAAGTTGTAAGAGTCATTTTCCATTAATTAAATTTGTAGATGTAAAATCATACATTACGTCTTAAAAATTTGTACGTATTAGGGCATGTACACACGAACACAAAGGCATAAATTAGAGAGACAGGCCAAATCTGATATAGATGTGATACTGCTGGGCATCTTGTTTCAGTGCTCGACTTGTAATATTCGAGAGGTCCATGAACTGTCAAAATGGCCCTTCAAAAGTCTCTTTCATCATATTTTTATGGATCTAAATTTTGTACACTGATAGTATATATATATATATATGTTTTTAATAAAGATCTAGCCTATTCATGCAACAGCCGAGTTATCCATTTGAACGCATTTCAATTGAATTCTATTCATTGAAAATTATTGTGTCTAGGGTAAAAAAAAATTATATAAACGATAGGGACTCAAAAATTGCTTTACACCATCATAGGTTTGAATCCTGGCTACATCATTCTTGCATTGTTGAACCCTTCGTTAAATCTTCATATCTAGTGTATGTAGAGCCTGCTTGGGTGAGGTTATTATAAGTAGCTTATAAGCCAAAAATTGTTTATAAACTACTTTTGAGAAGTTAGAATTTCCAAACTTCTCACTTTTGACTTATTTTAAGCACAAAAGTGCTTATAAGTACATTACTTTTTTAGTTATCAAACACGCAAAAATCATATATGTGCTTATAAGCTACTTTTAAGCTTACCCAAATAAGCTGATAATGATTCTTCTTTTTACTGTCGATATATATATATATATATATACACATACACACACTAGTAGGTTTTTACTCTTTTTCTCTCAAGTTGGGCAAGGATATCCATCCATACATTTGGGTCCACTTCATAGTAGGCCTCCCTTTTTGGTAGACGACTTGTTATTTTCTAACATGAATGAATTACATGTATGAATCTTGCCACTAAGGCAACAGACCAAACTTGACTGATTACCCTCTGGCATTGCCTCCTTTATACCCCCTTCATCCTATCTTTGCTTCAAGATCATTTAAATCTTCTACATCTATATATCCTTACTGTCCCAATTCATGAATTATTTAGAGGATTTTTATTCCAATTTATTGTATTTCTTTTAGCATTGTATATTCAAAAAGAGTTTGCTGCACAGATCATGATTTCAATCTTTTAGATCTTATTACTTAGTATTTTCACTTTATTAGCCTCTGGCAAAGGTGTCCTATATGTTATCTTTGGCGATTCACGGTCAAATTAACTCGTGTTAAAGTTTCAAGCAAAGACATCATCATATTATTCAAAATAAACGTTCTTCATCGTTTAAATAAGTTAAATTTTAATATTCTCTCTGTTTACTCACCTCTAGACTAACTAAGAACATGAAATACTCGAGTTGTACGTAGTCAAAACCATTATAAGATCGATTTATTTTCACCTTTTTCGAAAACAAAATGCATTACAACAATAAAAGATAATTATTGCCACTTTCTCATTGTCTTTCTTCGCTTTTTCCTTTTGTTTCTCCTCTTTCTTTCTTTTGTTTTTTTTTTTTTTTCTCCTGTTGCTTTATCCCTCCTTTCCCAACCTTAAATTTTCGAGCACTTCTTGTTATTTGGTGATTATTGAGACCCCTTTTCAAGGTTTTCTTTTCTTAAATAAATTTTCAACAACAACAACATCAAGTTAATTGACAATTTATCATAAGAATAAACTTATTCAGAGTCTAAACACCTATAAATACATGATATGATATGTATATTTTACGCATTATTTTAAGATTGAGTTGATCAAACACTTAAAGAGAGAAGAAAGAAAAAAGGTCATCTACCATATCAATTTTATACCAAACTAATGAATACACACATGAAAGCCTTTTTATATATATTTCTACATATATTTCTAAAATAGATAGCATATTTCGGATTTCGAGAGTCAAACGAGTTTATTTTGACCGTGAATTTGAATATATAATCTTTAAGTTTTTTAGAACGATATTTCTATATTTGGAAACTACATAAAAAGTACTATAAGTCACAGTAATTAATAATTTAAAATATTTAAAAAATATATGAAAATATTACGGTCAAAGATAAACTCGTTTGACTCTTGAAATCGAAAATATTTCATCCATTGTAGAACGAATGAAGTACTTAATTATTCCTGATAATATAATTCCGCTATAACACCATATGTAAGTTAGGTTCTATTTTCTTTTATCAATTTATCATATGAGTTAGCAATAGGTTTGGTAAATGATGAGACACAAAGTTTCTTTTCATACAATATTTCACCCAACTCCACCCACTCAACTTCGTATGTTTTGTCAAAGATTCGCATGCAACGCATGGATAGGCACGAATGAGTGTGACATGACTAATTTCTCTTCATCTTTTGATCTTCTTGTTGACTGTCAAAAGACAACAAATAAGAAAAAACTAAAGTATAAAAGTTGAGTCTGAAATGTGATTATCATGAGCTGGGCTCACACCTAGACATGTTTATAAATATGATTTGTAGTAATTCAATCATAATTAGGTTGGTTTGACGTGAATGGATGCTTATCATACTAATACTAATTGATAGTGGCGATTCTATATATTACTCCATCCGTTCCAAAATGGTTGTCATAGTTCGGATTTCGAGAGTCAAACGAGTTTAATTTTGACCGTAATATTTTCATATGTCTTTTAAATATTTTGAATTATTAATTATTGTGACTTATAGTACTTTTTATATAGTTTCTAAATATATTAACATCGTTATAAAAAACTTAAAGATTATATGTTTAAATTCACGGCCAAAATGAACTCGTTTGACTCTCGAAATCCGAACTATGACAACCATTTTGGAACGGAGGGAGTATTAAAATATGGTTCAATATAATCTATTAACTTTGGCTCAGATCATATATCCGTGTTAAGAAATTCATCAAATTAATATGTAAAAAGAGTGATGGCCAGAATCCATAAACTTAAAATTTTCATTCTGCGCGTCTCTGTTAATTAATTAAAATACAATACAACTTGTTTTTAGGTTGTTTTTAGGTTTAAAAATCAACACTTTCCACCATTAGCAATGCTTTATGGTCCCCTAACAAGTGAAATTATCTAGTTGTTAAGTGTTCTTGATAAACCACGGACTAAATGACCTTAAGATAAGCTCGAAAGGACCTGCAATTTAAAGACACGTCGTTTTTCATATTCACTGCAGATCTTTTTTGCTTTTGGTTCCTTTTTGTTTTTATAGTTTTTTCTTTTAGTGCTTTTGTTGTTGTCTTGTCCCTTGTGTTCCAAAATAAAGATTCCAATGCTCTGCAATAAAGGGTAAATTCTAAAACGAAAAAGTTAAAAAAGTTTTGTGTGGAGAATATTAGTATCATATTACTTAATATGTTTAAAAATTACTTGTCACGGAGCTTGATACAGAATTAGATAGAGAGGAAAAGGTTGTAGGGAATTCTTTTTTTAGATACAGCTTTAATTTTATATAAGTGTAAACTGTAGGTGACATTCTATAGAAAGAACAAAAATAGGGCTTACATTATTTACTGAAATTGCCGGTTTACCCTTCTGCATGCGCTTATAGAACCCTGCCGTATGCACATGAACTCGCTATACCAATAGTTCTCTGCCCGTAACCCTAGCTCCTACTTCGAATGATAGAACGATTCGAAAGGGGGTATACGTACGGCTTTGAATAAACGACTAACTAAGGCTAACGGAATAACAGAATCGGAAGAAGACGTAATCGAAAGAAAGCTTGGACCGAATGGAAGGGGATTGCAACAACAGAAGGCTTACGCGATAGGGGCATATACTCATAAAAAATTTCCTAACAAAACGGGTGGACTCATTTAGGACTTAAAATTTATTGGTTGAAGAGACCAAAGTTGCTGAGTTCTATCGAATCACGGAATCACCATTACATCCGCCCCGATGGACTCGATTTGTCAATAGAACAATAATAGAGAATGTGACCCGTTGTGCCCCTCTATTGTCATCTTTCTTGTGACTCGAGCTCACACATAAATTTGGTTTTCCTTTTTAGCATGACATTTCTAAGTTTTGGAGATATTAATGGAGGGATACCCATGCTAATATTATTTTGCCCTTAAGGTTGAATCATGTGCTATATTTGAATCTGTCGTAAAAATGAAACCGATTTTGTAATGGGTGCAAGCGATTAAGAGGTAATTATTTTATAATTGTTAGGCCTTAAATTCTTAATGGTTAAACCGAAAACTGAACCGATAAGAACCAAAAATCGATAAACCAATAACTGATACCTTATTGGTTCGGTTATCGATTTAGGACTTTTAAAAACCGAAAATCAATAGTATAAATAGATAAAGTTCAAAACCGAATAGAACCGAATCGACCTATAAACACCCCTAATTTTTAAGTTTTGGAGATATTAATGGAGGGATTCCCATGCTAATATTATTTTTGCCCTTAAAGTTGATTCTAGTACTAAGTCTAATTCTCTCTAGTTGCATTGCTTCAACACCAACAAACAAAGCAATATCAGCTTTGACCCTTTCAATTTTTTTACTAGTATATAGTGGGACAAGAACATGTCATCTTTCAATAAAGTGGTGGAAGATTCATTTCTAAAGCCAGGCAAAAAAAGATTTGCCTTGGTTAAAGATAAGAATAAACTCAATTCTAAAATTTGACTACATTCCTATAATTTTACGTGTCAAAAGAATGATCTTTGCTTTTATAATTAAAAGCTAGTTCTCAATCATTATCATTCTTGATTTTTAACATTGTTCATTTCAATCATTTAATAAATTTATATAAAGAAAGATAAATTTGGGAGTTGAAGACCATAGGTTCATAGGCTTTCAACTAACTGTCCCAGAATAGTTTGCCAATGATCTCAACTTCTATAAAGTTCAAGGCTGGCGGCTAATGTTGGCGGATTTAGTTTATCAAAATTATTTTCCCTCCGTTCTACAATGGATGACATGTTTTGAATATCGAGAGTCAGTTTATCTTTGACCGTAATATTTTCATATATCTTTTAAATATTTTGAATTATTAATTATTCTGTCTTATAGTACTTTTATATAGTTTCCAAATATATAAATATCGTTCGTAAAAACTTAAAAATTATATGTTTAAATTTACGGTCAAAATGAACTCGTTTGACTGTCGAATCCGAAACATGCCATCCTTTTTGGAACAGATGGATTAACTACTTAAAAATATCGTGCATAATTTTGAACTCGTGTTGTTATAGTAAGAGATTAGATATTCTTTACTCTTGTCCAACTTTCTTTCAACACGATACTATGAAGACCGGTTGTTGAAGACATAATTGAGGAAATACAAATATACTTTCTTTCGTAACCTTATCATTTAAACAAGATGATTATATACTTCAACATGCATGATATTAGAGCAAATAAAAAGTCATGACTCATCAGTATAAGCTAGCGTTTGGACATAGATTCCCAAATATAGAAATCTCCACGTGTTTAGCTAATGAAAAAGAAGTAAATAAGTACGCTATATCTAACCGTTTAAATTTTAAGATGAGACGATCACACACTTCAGTATTAACTACGGCAAAAAAAGGCATGCATGGTGAATGATCTCCATGGACAAATAGTACATGCAGGTGCAGGTGTTTTAACAAATGTTTATAGTTCGCCCTACCACATGATGTAGAACTCAATTGCCATTCACCGACAAAATAGGAAGAACAAAATGGAGATTTTACTAATGTGATTTTACTAGCATTAGGTTTAGTGCAAGCCTGTGAAAACTTTTATTGACAGTCATTCAAAATATATACAATGGTTAGCAGTTAAAATTGGACCAAATAAAGTGCAAATCAAAGAAATCATAATTACAAGAGATTAGAAATTATTGCATATGAGTATTTAGTGGGACACTTCACTACAGAAAATACCTTTATGAAGTGGACTTTGCTCTCTTGATTTTCATGCGGGCCATTCACTTGAATTATTAGTAATCTGTAGGATTCTCTGGGACTGGAAGACTTCTTATTTCTATTTCTATATTTGTTTTTTTGCCTATGTCAAATTATTACTTTGTTCTCTTACTCTACAAGGTTGTTAGGTGAAAAATAACCTTATATTCTCTGGGGTGCGGTCGGGGTGTAAACATCGGTTGCGGGTAAAAAAATTTATCCCATTTTCTCCATATATTGAACAATCAGGGTTTTTTTTAATTTCTTAAACTAACTAGTACTTCTAACCAAATACTCATTCCGTTCCATTTTATATGGCAGCATTTCCTTATTCGTCCGTTCCAAAAAGAATGGCAGCATTCTAAATTTGGTAACAATTTAACTTCAAAATTATAGTTTTGCCATTACTGAAGTGATTTACAACCACACAATCATCTTTAATTTATCTCATTTTACACCACAAATTTTAAAAGTCTTCCTCTATTTCTTAAACTTTGTGCCGAGTCAAACTATGACACATAAAATGGAACGGTGGGAGTATGGGATAAGAACAATCCTGAATTTTATCCCGAAATTATAATCCTTATCCCGATTACTAAACGACCCCTCGGGTTTTGTTATTTTCTGACACATTATCCTACGAAAACGAGATATAACTAAACGAACACAACTAAACGAATGCTATTGACTATTAATTAATGTATCATAAAACCGATCCCCCATATTATTGGTGTATTTTACTGTATTGTAATAGTAACTTGTCTTATTTTCAACTTAGTCTCTTTCAACAAAATATCTGATGTTTTTCATGTGGCTCTTATTTCATCTTCCCGATTTCAATACTAGACTGTGAATTGTGAAATATATACATACAACTGGACCATTAACAAAAAAATACAAGCATTGCATGCCATGGAATACATTTTTACTTATTTGGCACCTTGTCCATACAGCAATACAGGGGACCAAAATTGACTATGACCAAACTGAGGCTGGTCATATTAAACAAGACAAAAAAAAAAAAAAAGGAATTAGAGAGAAATTAAAGAAAACCAGAGAGACTTTTTAGCTTTTGGCTGGCTAATTGATCAATGATCACATTGCATCTTTTGTAATAAGAAATTTTAGGACAAGTCCTTTAATGTGTTATAAACTATTGAAAGTAGAATATGATATAAGTTTACACCTACTTGATGGTTACATCAAGCTAATTGTAGACATAAGTCTTTCTTAATATATTCATTATTTAATCATAATTAAGTGATATGTATGATATATATTTTAATAGTAAATTTTAACTGTTTGGTTACATTGTTTGATTTGATATAACTTCTTGATTAATTGATATGTATACATACACATGCAAATTTTGGATAGGGATATACTCTACAAGATACTCCCTCCGTTCCAAAATAGTTGTCATAGTTTAACTTGGAGCAGAGTTTAAGAAATGTGGTAAAATTTTTGGAACTTGTGGTCCAAAATAAGTCATACATAAATATGTGGCTATAAAGCATTTCATTAAGGGTAAAACAGTAGTTTCAACTCAAATATGTTTCCAAATTTAGAATTGTGTGTTCTTTTTGGAACGGACTTATAAGGAAACTATGACAACCATTTTGGAACGGATGGAGTAACTAAAATCCACATAAATAATCCTAAAACAATTTGCATACTTCCAAAGAAGAAAGTTTGACAAGATAATTAGATAACCAAGAAACAAATAACAAATAACAAATTTATCAAGCTAGACAAACTGGTTGGAGAATATAACACGGGGCAAATGAGATTGTCAGAAATTGGTCCATATATATTTTCCACCATATTTGGTCTAACTTTGGCCAAAGCAATGGGTGACAAAATGTCAAGTCTCATTGATGAATTCATGGACAATTGGCTACAGTCTTTTCTTCCATGAAATTTGCAGAGCTTTTTAAGAAGAAACATAGGGAACAATGGCCATGTGAAGTATGCCCAATATGTTCTCTAAAACCACAATAAGAACCAACAATTGCACTGTGTTATCAGAATCAAGAAAACGTCCAAAGGGCTAGTTGGTAAGGGAACATTGATTAAATGATTTTATAACAATTGTTTGGGTTGCACACGTGAGATCTTCTTACTCTTATTCATATGAATGCTGCAACTCATAGAGCATATAGCAACCACATATTTCATTTGTTTTTGTGCATGAATGAGTTGTTATAAGGGCTATAAAGTCTTTGTTTTTTCTTGGTAGCCTAATACACGGGCAGCTAGGCAGAGACGCATTTAAAGAAATACTGTTTCGAGAGTCAAACTTCTTAAATTTGACGGTAGATTAGGATATAAAATCTTTAACTTTTTTTAAATAAAATTTACATCTTTGAAAACTACATGAAAAGTACTATAAGTCACAATAAATTACAACTCAAAATATTTAAAAGATATATATAAAACTTACGGTCAAAGATAAACTCGTTTTACTCTCGAAATTCAAACTACGACAAACAATGTGGGACGGAGGGAGTAGTACTTATACTCGGCTTTTACACCAATATAAGCAAAAACTTGGAATACATACTGAACTATAGTTGAGAAAAAAATAAAATTGTGGATCGACTAAGGTTTACTTTCATTTGATTAGTGCGAATATGTTATGCAAATAAGTTTTTACCACGTATTTTGTTTGTGCCATTTAACATGAATGAATTATTTCATAACAAGATAACTCTTTACTTTTTTCTGGACAGCCTATCAAATCGAACGTCAATGAAAAATTGGAAAAAAAAAAAGTGTGACAAATAGAAAAAGAAGAGCATTACGTGACACCATATGTTGAAATTGTTGCTACTGTTGAGAGGAGAAAAATTTAAAAAGCATGTATCACCTAGTGTATGTAGAGGAAAGCTCACAACATTAGAGGGTCCATTGTTGGTCAATAATGAAAAGAGTATATGCCAAATCCTCTTTCACCATCACCTTTGCCTTTCTTTTCTACTAAGAAGGTCATACTCTATGTTTACATATTCCTAACAAAGTGCTAAACTCAATATTCACTATCATTGACTATGTCACTACTATGGAAAATGCCCACTTAATCAACAGCCGAATAGCCTTTGGGTTCTTAGCATTTGGTCCCCAATTTATTCTAGTTGTGCAAAGAAAGTAGCCCAAATTGTCATGTTCGTCTTTGCATATCGGGCAAAGTGCATGAATAGTCACTTTTGTCAATGGTCTTGGGTTTGAGACCACTTTTTTTAGTGGTTTTACATGATATGCCACTTTTTGGAACTTCAATTCTTGTGGGTTGAAGTCCAAATCTTGTGGGCTGAAGTTCAACCATGTGGGCTAAGATATAAAGTTCAATTTCAACCTGCAAGGTCTGAACTTTTAGGCATAGATGCGTAAACTTCAACCCTTGTGGAATGGAGTTCAGTTCACAAGGATTGAAGTTTCAAAAAATGGCCTCTCATGTAAAATCAATACAAAAAAAAAGTGGCCTCAAAGCAAAGCCAGTGGCAAAACTGGCCTCTAAGAGAAATTTTTACTTGCATATCTAGTATCGCGAGGAGAATTGCTGAGTTATGACACCATATGCAATGATTTGCCTTTTTGACCCCCATAAAGTATTTTAGAAAAAATGATCTCCACTAAGTTTAATGAATAAATTTCCGGCAAAAATATCAATATCTAATCTTATAAAGACGCACGTATCCCTCCCTTCATTTCTCATAAGTATTGTCTAAGAGGCAACACTTGCCTTTGATTCCCCTCTTGCATAGGCAACACTTGCAATTTAATCTCTTTCCACATTTTCCTAGATAAATTGAGGTGTTGTCTGGGAAGCAGTTACACCTTCAATCTCTTTCCACATTCTCGCAGGCAACACTTATCCTTCAATTTTTCCATTAGAGGCAATACTTGTCGATTGATCACTTGAAATATTACTTACAGATGAAATAGAGGCTATTTTGTAAAAATTATCTTAAATGAGGACAAAAATATGATATATGTTAATTTTGAGGGCGAAGTGCACCAAAGGCCACTTTAGGCAGTGGTCCTTGGTTTGAAGCCACTTTTTTTATTGCTTTTACATGATATTCCACTTTTTGGAACTTGAATTCTTTTGGGTTGAACTTCACACAAGTTCAGCCCACAAGGATTGAAGTTCAACTTTAGCCCACGACAAGGATTGAAGTTCAACATCAGCCCACAAAGGATGAAGTTTACGCATCTATGCCTAAAAGTTCAGCCCTTACAGATTAAAGTTGAAACTTCATAATTTAGGCATGAAGTTCAACCCACAAGGTTTGAACTTCAGCCCACAAAGATTGAAGTTTCAAAAAATGGCCACTCATGTAAGACGAATAAAAAAAATGACTTCAAACTAAATACCAATGACAAAAGTGACCTGTGGGTGAAAAATTTACCAATTTTGAGGACGCGTGCTGATATTTTGTAAGTTGGCATTCAGGTTCTTCTATTGGACTATACAACTTAATCCATAAAATTTTTGCAGGAAATAGACATTTTTGTCTCTACTTTTACAATTTTAATCCTCTTAAGAAGGTCTTACAAAATGGTCTCTGTCGGTGAAAGTTGCTGGCAACAGCCACAAACTTTCTTACTGGGGGTCTATTTTTGTAAGGCTTTGTCTAAAGGGGTCAAATTTCTAATCAGGTACTATTAAGATGTTCTATTTTCGTAAATAACCTTAAACCATAAGAGCCCACGGATAATGTCAAAAATTTCACCAACCATAGTAAGCAAGCAAGCGTACAGACAGTTTTATTTTGCAATGCCATTTAAGGCACAATCATTTTTGGGAACACGAATTAATGTTTTAATGAATACAATTCATTAATTCTTGCTATCTAAGTGTTTAGGTTTTGTTTGCTATATAAGTGATGCGAAACTGGTTAGTCATCAAAATTATCCATTAATAGTGGAAAGAAAGTAGCCCAAATTATCATATTCGTGTTTGCATTAAAAAAATTAACCGGTGCCTTCCATATGGAGTGATTTTGCTAGTTTGCCACCATTTAACAATATTTTAGCAAAATAGTCTTATGTTGGCACGGGGTAAAGACTTCAAGGAATAAATTTTACAAGAGTTGAAGGCAAGTGTTGTCTTGCCAACACTTCGTTATATGGGGAGAACACATAAATATATTGGTAGAGGGGTGTTGCCTTTTGACAACACTTACTACCAAGTGCTAGCAAGTGTAGGCAACACTTCAAGGGGCAAGTGTTGGCAAATAGAGAGGGGGTCAAAAGCAAGTCTTGACCTCGTGCCAAGAGATTAACCGGGGTGTTTCTATCCAGAATTTTTTCGTTAAACATAATGAGTGCATTTTTGCCAAACCTTGGTAAACACAGGCAAAAAGACAAACCATTTCTTATGGTGTTCTATTTAGAGAAAGTTACGTGGCATGAACATTTAGAAGAGTCCCTAACAAAAAATAGACACATTTTCCTTTATTATGATTTATAAACATTTAACAATATATCATTTACTTATTATAGACATTTTTGTTTACTAAACACTTTCCCCCTTATGTTACTATTTTTGGGGGATGTTGAATAGATATGTCAGTTATTTTAAGATGGGATCTTATCTCACTATTTAAAGATATTATTAAATATTTTTAAGTATATCAATTAACTTAAGTTTCTCCTAAATTAAAGCAAACCAAATCAAAAACGTGGTAATCTAAAAAGTCAAAAACTTAGATTTTTAGATTATATCAGTTTTAGATTATAGATAATTTTTAGATTGCGTATCAGTTTATAAATGTTAGATTTATGTCTTCCATTGCCACCAATTGTATATCCGTATATATGAGGTATATTTATCGTCTTCGATTATATATCATTTATATATTGGGGTATAACCAAATTATGGTATAGGCATAATTCACATGTATGCATCAGGTTTGCAAAATATGGACTTTATATACTTATTATATTTCAAGTATATGAGGTATATTTATTGTAATTCATTGCATATCATTTATATATGATGGGGTGTAATTAAATGTGTGTTATATGCATAATTCAGGTGTATGCATCGTAGAATATGCATTTTTATGGACTCCATATTGTTCGGGATGATAAAATTAAAATTTTATAATATAATATGTAACTACAAGTTAATAGATTTTTAATGAATTACTTTTTTGATAATATTTCTACTCTAACAACAATGGAGTTTTTTCACAGGATGTATGTATATTTTGAACACCGTAAATCAAGGGAATATCAACCCCCTGGATGGGGATGGGCTGGGTTTTTTTTTTCTTTTTTTTTTAGATTCTGATTGTTGGCTAAACATACAAATGATTTCACTATGTGCCCTCAATAGTGACTGGTTTTGAGAATTTCCCACATTTAATAATGTTTTAGCAAAATACTCTTTTATGGCACAGACCCAACACTTCAAGTTATCAATTTGCAAGTGCTGCCTTTTAGGAAGAGATCAAGTTGTAAGTATTGCCTAGGCAACACTTCAAGTTATCTGGGAGAATGTAGGAAGAGATTGAAAGGGCAAGTTCTGCCAATACACCCTTTTTTCTAGAAGATGTGAGATTCATGAGCAAGTATTGTCGTTTAGGCAGTACTTACGAGGCAGTACTTATGACGAAGTGTTGACCAAGCAATACTTTATTTGAGAGAATGTGAGATTTAAGGGGCATCAAGGGGCAAGTGTTACCTAATAAAGAGGGGTCAAAAGGCAAGTGCTGGCCCTCAGGCCATAAGATTCAAATAGGTATTTCCATCTGGAATTTATTCTTTAAACTTAATAGGGGGTATTTTTTAAAACCACTATTATATGGGGAAAAAGGACAAAATATTGTTTATGATGTCATATCTCTCCAAATGAGCCTAAACATACACGCAAACTCATCAAATCATCATAACTGTTTAGTACCTATAAAGTAGGGAGGAGCTTGGGGTTGTCCTACGTGCTTACTTTAGAAGTCAGCTTTACTATGATGGGTGGTACATTTTTTTTTTCTTAAGGAAAAAATGAAATGCATAAGGGACCATCCTTTTGTTGCGGCACTCGCTTATCTCCATTTTCAAATGAGGAGATTCGATGTCAGATGCAGGAAGATGCAGATATTGCTGTCAAAAGGGCGGGAGAGTCTCAGTCCATGAGTCACCCGTGAATTTACCAACCATGTTCGACTTCATCGCTATGCCCTTACCTCTTCATTGTGAGCATGTTGACTATAGAGACACTTTTTTTTTCTTTTGGATCGGCAACTTGAATTCCATTCATTTGAAGGAATTGTTCGGCTTCCTCGCTTTCGCGAGTGTGTAGCTGTTCTAACTTGGTAACCTCTACTTTCGAGAGATTGTTATGCTACATGGTGTATCTGAACGTGTTCTTTTTAGCGTCGACAACATTCATTGACTAAACCATATCTATATGGATCTTGTGGATCATAGAAGCAGCTTATTCCAACTAAGTGATCCATTGAAGAAAAGAGGGCTTTGTATAGCCACTTTTAGTTTTATAACTTGAAAAATAACCAAGTATTTGAATAGATTGATAATCAAGTAGCCAAGTTTTGGGTTCTTATTTTAAAAATAGCCATTTTCCAACTTATAATTAGGTAACCAAATTTAGAGTTATAAGTTGATAAAGTAGCCAGGGAGCTTGCCGCAACTTCCCAATCAAATATCCACTTTTAGGGTTATTAATTATATTATAGCCTATTTTTACAAAGTAGCTATAAAAATCTTCACGGCCAAAATGTTATTGAGCATGAATTTCAGAAAAAAAAAATTCTTAGAATTTTCAATGTTGCATGTGAAACTCCGAGTATAAAGAAATTTTTGGGAATTTATTTAGCAATAAAAAACATTAGATCGACTATGAGGTTCCTGATTAATCAGGATCAGAAATATCATTTTCTGTTTGTTGGCTTAAAAATCATATACCACGTCATTTAAAAGTGGTTTGGATATATTGGCAAAAAAAGAGACTTTTCCAATGCAAAAGAAGGATAGTGACATTTTGAGTGAAATATTAAAAAAAATTGAAACAAAAAATATTTTTGAATAATAAGATGGGCATTTAAGGAGTGGACTTAGGTAAATGAATAAAAGGAAAAAAAAGAAGCTGCTAAACCTAATAACTATAATTTCGATTTTTATAACTGACCTTGGGACTAGTTGTTGACTAGCTGTATATATACGTGTACTCGACAAATGTATTATCGTTATGGTAGATCAAAAATGTAGGAGCTAAAAGGGAGTTGGACGGATTATTGGTGAACCATAAGTTGCATATAATTAATTAGCTCTACATGGATCATTAATCAAAATTTTGGAGCAGTTCAACAATCGTCAGTAAATGAGATAATAGATATTGTACAAATGGCATACTTTCACTAAACATAACTAGAAAATGCAACTGTATGATGATGGTAAAGTGAGAAGGGAAGACTTTTTTTTTTTTTTTTAATCAATGCATCAATATATAATATTATTACTAGTCAAAGTTATTACAAAAATGATCCTTTCTTTCTCGTAGATGAAAAGAAGAGTTGAGATCCAATTCATACATAACAAAGCTAGGTGCTAGATTAAAATAAATCATAGGAGTACAAAGAGCATTACAGCCATGTTTAGATAGTAAATCAGCAACAAAATTCACACCTTAGTAGCTAGCAAAAGCAGCTCGAGATCATGGGCGGAGCCAAGTGTTGGCAAGGGGTTTCAATTGAACCCCCTTCGTCGAAAAATTGCATTGTGTAAGCTAGGTAAAAATAAGTGATTTTGATCATATACATACTATTGAACCCCCTTGACACAAGGAAATATTCTAGTCTTGTGGTAAAGGGGTTCAAGAATTTCTCTATGTCACAAGTTCAAATTTAAAGTATGACATTTTAATATTTTTTGAACCTCCTCCGATAACTCCGCCCCTGCTCGAGATAGGTCGACTAGCGCTTAAATAACATTCCAACTTTGTACGTAATTCAGAACTAATTATCAATTTGATAACTCTAACACGTTTTCGCGTTTTCTGTAAAATGGAGTTAAATTAAAAGTCTCCCACACATTTCATTGGACATAGTCTTGGTCAGTACTTTGAAACTCACTTAGTAGCCTGACTAACAACTCAAAATTGTGTCGACTTAAAAGGTATAACAGTTTCCATTAAAAGATTTTAGTCACCATGTTCTTATTAAATAAATACCACTATGTGAGTTGATAACAAGTGAACCATGGTACACTTGAACTACGTACTAGCTTAGTACTACTAATTAAATAAGTACTAATTAGTCCCACTTTTGGGTTATGAATGTGGCTCATTATATTATTCTAAGGAACTCGTAGTAGTAATAAGTTTCATAACGTAATGCACATTACCGCTTAGATATATTTTTTTTAATGAAACCTCACCTATTCCCCTCCCTCGGAGCAAATAGTGGTTCTCTCCCTTTTTACTTTTACAGTGATTTGAACCCACGATTTCTTGAATATATGTGGAGGGTGCTGAATTTTTTTTCTTAAACTTTGTTCTGTCGTTCTTATTTAACATCTCTCAATTCGATAATAAAGTACTCCCTCACACCCTTTAAGAAATCATAAATAAGGACTATAATATTTTTACTAATTTATCTTTTATCTATTTTATAAATATTTTTTTATTAATGACATATATAGTTTTCAAGAACAATTAATACTAGAGGTATTGTGGCGAAGAAGTGATAAATTTTATCTTGATATTCTAAATTAACAAACATTTTAAATTATTTATAAATGAAAAATCTTACGACTAAAAAGGATCGGAGGGAGCATATTATAACGTGTTCAAAAGTTCCTATTTTGCCTAACTCACACACTTAAAAGGCTCCTAAAGTATATTAATATCATGTTCCTTGACTTATACGTGCATACCCTTCCATTCTTCTACTTCTAGTTTTCTGTAACACTAATTAAGGGAGAAAGAGAGAAGTGGGAGAACTAATGATTACTAGAACAAGTTAATCATTCATTGATTAATCAAGGTTTTGATAGTTTTAAGTTTTAACATGAAATCAATCCATGTGCAGTTATGCTTCATCTTCCTAATCTATATCGAATTTTGATGTTTTTAGCCAAACAACGTCTGGACCATTATGAACTGGCACAAAAGTGGCCAAACTTTAGAAAGATCGAACTAGGGCAAAAAAAAAAAAAAAAAAAAGGGGCATTAGATTTTTTTTTAGGTCATATACATCGACAATGCCACGGATTTTTTTATATGCTATGTAACAGTGGAACATATACATCGACAATGCCACGGATTTTTTTCTATGACTGTCATCCTCTATAAAAATATTTTTTTTATAATAATTAAATAGTGAAACAAGTGTTCTTATTATGTTACTATATATGTTGTATGATCTTGCATGCAAACCAATGAGGAGAGATTATAAGCAAAATGAATGGACCCTTACCATTCATTAAGACAAGCACATAAAATTGATTTGCACTTGTTTAAGAAATTTATGGACAGCCTAAGAAATCACAATGCATGATTAGACCATGTGCTGTACCCTTTCATAGAGGAGGATGTCTCCTACTAATAGATATTTATATCCCTTGATGTGTTACATTATGAGACTCTCACATTATTAGTAGAATGTTTCTCAATTTTCAATGGTAAAAATATGAATTAACAATCTATACTACAAAATATTACAAGTTGATCGCATTAAATAAGTTTTTCAATTTCTATATGTTCTTTGAACTTCTCTCTTTTTTCTTTTTTATTTTTTATTCAGTGTCCGGTATCTTCATTAGAGTCCCGACTAAGTCGAATTCGCGCCGCGTAAAATTCATTTTTGGGAGAAGCGCTCTCTACCGGAATTTTTTTCATTTCCAGATCTCGAACCCAAAACCTTTGATTAAGGGTGGATGGATCCTATTCATCCCACCACAACACATTGACTCAAATATATGATTACGTACCAAAGTAAAGGGTGAGTAATTCTGAAGATTTCTTATATGTAAATAGGAAAATTTTCAAAGTCTCTCATTATCCTATTCCAAATCCCAATCATTACTTATTCTCTCTTTGGGAAAGTACCTTTCAATACTATTCTCTTTTATCTGATATAAACTATTTATTCTTTGAAAAGCTTATTAAGAGCCAGTAATGATCATATCATTTTAATTTCTTTTTCAGTAGATAATGTACTATAAGGTTAAAATTATATACTTTGATCGTGATATTTTTTATACTTTAAATTGTAACATAACTTTTTGTAGCAAGTTATTGCTATTTTTTCCGTCTAGATGAGAATATCACACCGTAAATTTAACGTATAAATTCACATTTTGATGATACTCAAAGTTGTTGAAAGAAAATTTCAACTTAAACTGTTAACCGATAACCATTATTAGTATGTTACGTTAAAGTCTTCATTGTTCAAGAAAACACACTCAAAAAGAAAATTCGAGACAAACGATAATATACCATATTCCAAAATAGGAAAAAGGAAGCAATAAAAGAAAATTGAATTGTAACCTAACATGATTCTTAGCCATGACAATGACCTTTAAAATAAACATTGTATAACGGGAAAATCCAATTGCCATCTGTCCTCAAAATTTCAAACTTTATGGTCTAATCTAAAGAAATATTGTTTATGTACTTAAACTTTTCAATCAAACGTACTTGTTTTGTGGCTAATTTTAAAATTTTTAATGGTTATTTAATTTAATTATTCTATCGTTATGCCACGCGACATGCACACAAAGTTGCATCGAGCCAGTCAATTCGACGCGTAAGAAGACTTTGGCCCTAAGGTTAGGGAATAATTAAAGGGCATGAACAAGATTAAATTACCAAAATTGTTCTTAAATATAATTAGAAAATGTTAGTATGTAAAATATGACCAAGTATGGCATAAAATAAACTTGGGTCTTTTTTTTTTTTTTTTTTTGGTTTCCCAAACCGGTGTCCGGTACCCTCATTGGAGTTCCGACTAATCCGGATTCGCGCCGCGTAGGGCCCCATTCGGAGGGAAGCGCTCCCTACCAGTGATTTTTCCATACCCAGAGCTCGAACCCGAAACCTCTGGTTAAGGAAGGAGTAGTCCCATCCACTACACCACATCACTTGGTGGTAACTTGGGTGTTCTTCATAAAGACAAATGGTGATTGAAGTAAGATAAAATTTTCATCTTTTTCTTAGCATATAAAATCGGTTTTAGTACTTATTACAAGTATTATTTTGATTATATAGCATTTTTCTTCAAAAATCAACAAAAGATAATACAAGAGATTAAATGAAATAAAAATCTTTGTATGCTTTTTTTTTTTCTATTCAAATAGATAAATCAAATAAACTACCTCTCGATTAAAGTTAGTATAACTCAATACAATTACACAAATAACAACAAGAAACATCTCAATCTCTTAGTTGAGATCAGTTATATAAATTTTACTGTATATACTTACTCAAAATCTCACTTATCAAATTTTATTGTGAAAAAAAGCCATTGTGGAAAATATATTTTTTCAGACATATTCACCATAATATACTTGATTCATGCATTTTATCATGAAAAATAGATACAATTTTTTATCATTACTTTTTCAGTAAGTTATGTTATTTATAATAGTTTATTTAAAGTTGCCTAGTTGATATTGTTAACACAAAACTCCCTCTTCTATTTTAGTTTAAAAGGTACAATGTATGGTGTGTGAGTTAGTCATACGTTATCGGTTCAAACTTAACTTGTTATCGACAAAATTTGATATTTAAGAGTAGGAAGATAATAGGACGGCGATTATTCACCAATTTTAACCTGGTGACACTAATTCTAGTAGATTTTTCGATTATAAATAAAAATATAAAATACATAATCATATTATTTTTAGTTAATAGTAACTCCTAGTTTGATTAGAAAAAGGTAGAAAATGATTATTTATATAATAGCCGGTAGAAGTGGGGTAGAAGACAAGAGAAAACGGCTTCCTTAAAAATCCTCTTTACAACTGCCCAAACACACACATATTTGTTTCTCCTATTTTCATTTCTTGCACAAATACTCCCCCCTTTGTACTACACATTTAATTTTTATCCTATTATTCATTAACCAATACTATTTTCTTGGTTCTTATTATTTTGAAATAAAAATCTAATCTTTATTATCTATAAATCATTCCACTTTTTTCTCTAAGTCCTTTAATTAAGTGGTGGGGTTATATTGATCTGTGAAAATTAAAAGGGGTTGATATTAATTTTTATAGAAATTATAGTTAGAGAAAAATGTGGGGTATCACTAGATTTTTGGAAAAAGTTTATAATTTGACAGAAGGTGGATCTGGTTATTGTTCTAAGAAAAAGGATGATCTTTGTAATCAGGTAAATTTCTCTCCTTTTTTCATGTAATGGATGTGTTAAGTCATTGATTAAAGTTGTCGTGTTCGAGCCGTGGAAACAGCCATTGATGTTTGTATCAGGATAAGCGGTAATGATGTGTAAATTCATCGATTAATGTGCCTTGGAGCAATTGGTAAAGTTGTCCCTGTAAGGTTGTCTAGCCGTGGAAACAGCCATTGATGATTGCATCAGTATAGGCTGCGTACACCATACCCCTCGGCCCTTCCCTGGACCTTGCGAGAATGCAGGATGCTTTGTGCAGTGTGTACTAGGATGCCCTTTATTGTGTTTCTAGATAAAAAAGAATGATCTTTGGTATGAGGAGAGGAGGAGGGTAAAGTGTTAGGTGGTTATATTGTGTTCTTGGATTGAAATTTAGTGATATTAGATTGATTCTTGTAGCTAATGCGGAAAAAAGAGAATAATAGGAGGTTGGATTTGATTAAAGGTTCTGTATATTTTCCTGTTTTTTGCTTCATTTTTCTGTGTGTTTTTGTTAATGCATTTTCAGTTTCCTGTTTTTTATACAAAAGTTTAAACATGTCACATACTACAGTTTGGTATTTAAGTGGAGAAGGGTAGAGAGGTGGACCTCTTATACACGGGAGTTTAGAGCCGTGCGTCTCTGGTCCTCAGAGATTTCTCGGTTATCAAAAATACAAAAAGCTGGCTTTTTGAACAATTTGACCAAGTAGAAGGAGATTGTGGGAATTCCGAATTCATATGAGGATGTAGGGTTCTTTAGATTGTTTCTTTTCATTGACCTTTCCTTCTATGTTAATGAAAGCACCGTTGCACCAGTTCCTTTTTTGCTTACCCCTTGCACCAAGTAATTTTTCTCCTTTTGCTTTAAGCATAATTCTTCTTCTAAGCTATATCTGGTATTACCCATCTTGGGGTGTGGAACCTCAAATTAGGCAGGTGCTTGGTCTAGATGGAAGAGTGTGCAACGCGTGATGTGTGGGTTAGGCTCACGTCACAGGCAAGAAACAAAAGTATGATACTTAAGTTGAGATGGGTAGAGGAGTGGGCCCATCATCCACTGAGTTTCGAAATGTGCACCACTAATCCTCGGGATTTCTCAGTTATCAGGGAAAAATATTGGGCAGGGCTGAAGAATCCTCTCCCTCTTTCCTCTTTCTTGTGCCTAATTAATTTAGTCATGGTCAACAGGATATGATATGTGAGGTTTCATCTTGATCTCTTTTCTGGGACTTTTCTTGCTTCTGGTTAATCTGTGCTTTTCAAACGCAAATAGTTATGTATTCAATAGCTTTGATGCATATATGAACTATGCAATACAGGATGTGTGTACCTTTTTTCTACCTTTCTGATTATTATCCTCTGCTCTTTGTTTTCTCTAACCAGGGTTTTTTTGACTGCAGGACGCTGGTCGAGCCTTGAGCATGTCGAGAGTAAAATGCATCCTCCGTGGCTTGGACCTAAAAACATATATATTTCTTTTTGTGCTGGTTCCAACTTGTGTATTTGGTATATATGTCCATGGACAGAAAATCACTTACTTTCTACGACCCTTGTGGGAAAAGCCACCAAAGCCCTTCAATGAAATGCCTCACTATTATCATGAGAATGTGTCGATGGAGCATCTGTGCAGACTTCATGGCTGGGGAATTCGTGAGTACCCTAGGCGTGTCTTTGATGCAGTGTTGTTCAGTAATGAGGTGGACATGCTTACTATACGGTGGAAGGAGTTGTACCCTTATATAACGGAGTTTGTTTTACTTGAATCGAATTCAACATTCACCGGATTGCCAAAGCCTTCATACTTTGCTAATCACAGAGATCAGTTTGAATTCGTTGAATCAAGATTGACATATGGACAGATACCGGGGAGATTTAAGAAAGGAGAGAACCCTTTTGTTGAGGAAGCTTATCAGAGACTTGCATTGGATTATCTCCTCAAACAAGCTGGTATTCAGGATGATGATTTGCTTATAATGTCGGATGTTGATGAGATACCTAGTAGACATACCATCAATCTGTTGAGGTGGTGTGATGACATACCACCAGTTCTTCATCTTCGGTTGAAGAATTATCTCTACTCTTTCGAGTTCCTTGTGGATAACAATAGCTGGAGAGCTTCTGTACACCGATATCAATCTGGTAAGACGAGGTATGCTCATTTTCGACAGTCAGATGTGATCTTGGCAGATGCAGGATGGCATTGTAGCTTTTGTTTCCGCCACATAAGTGAGTTCATCTTCAAGATGAAAGCCTACAGCCATTTTGACAGGGTCAGATTTTCTCACTTCTTGAATCCTAAGAGAGTGCAAAAGGTAATTTGCGATGGGGCTGATTTATTTGATATGCTACCGGAAGAGTACACTTTCAGGGAAATCATAGGAAAAATGGGACCTATTCCCCGTTCCTACTCAGCCGTTCACCTTCCAGCTTATCTTTTGGAATGTGCAGAGCGATATAAGTTTCTCTTGCCCGGTAATTGCATGAGAGAGAGTGGCTGATGTCGGATGGTTAAGTTCTTTTACCGTTTTGTAAATGTCAGAGGGTGCAGTTTCGCGTTGCTCCTTGTGAAGCAAATATTGAGGATTCATCAAGATGTCCAACAGATTTGGGAAGTGAAGGATTTTTCTGTATATAATTCTTAGAGAAGGTTTTCTCAGGATGAGGCATGATTATTAACAACTGGGGAGTTTGCTGTGGGAGCTGCTGTTAGTTTAATGTTGTGCATAATTCTGTATTTCATAGTGTATCATTCTTGATTTATGTTCCCGGATAACATTTTTACATTATTTGGGCTTTTCCTCATGTTGGGAAATTTTTGGATAGGGACTAATTTATTCATATATATATATATATATATATATTGTTGCTTTTTATATTCTCTCTGACATTGTAGTGTTCATCTATTGCTCCTGTTTAGAACTTGAAAGCCTTGTTCCTTCAATAACAAGGTTCCCAATTTGGCTCTTTTCTTTGATTGATGTACCTTGACTTGAACTCGACGAATTGTGTTTTGCTAGAAAGGTTCTAAAATAATAAGAATGTATATACTTGTATTCGGGGGAGAGCATAATCTGGTCGTATTATGCACTCGGTGTTTACATCAAACCAAAAAACGAAAAATTATTTAACCTTAGTAGTTAAAAGCTAATGTGGGAATCCATAACAATGATCAGCTGGTAACTGTGATAAATGGCATTTATACGGGTAAGTTTTTACCATGAATTGTCACCCATATACTTCTTTAAATGATTGTATAATGTGTAGTTTTCTGGTTGGCATGAGTTAGCTAAACTTCTAACCAAATATATTTGACAACTTGGAATATGCAGCTCATAATCTGGTGAATAATCAATTAATCCTGATGTATTATACTCGTGATTGAGTACTAAGCAGAATAAGGTAAACTTTATGGGTTCGAGTAAAGATTTTACTACAATTTAAATTTTTTGGGTTCGAAATTATTTAATCTGAGCCGAAGTTACTGGGTTCTGATAAACCCGTACCTTACCGTCTACATCCACCCGACTAAACGTGCTGTATTGTCCTTCAATTAAGAGAGCAAAATGAAAGATCTGAGTTGTATCTTTTTCTTTATTCTTTGTTCTGGGACACATATTATAATGCTTATTTTTTTAGGACACCCACAACCGCCCATCAGCCCCTCTCTAGTCCCCTGTCCAAAAAAGAAGTATTAAATACTATCACAATTTATTTTGTACACCATATAGGCTGGCTAAGAATTTTGCATACGTCTAACATGTTTTTAATCCCTAAATTGCAATGATTTGTGACACCTATAAAGTATGGCTATACTATACTTTATAAGATTAAACTGATGAACCGTAACTACCTAATTCAATTTATTATGTGAAAAATTCTTTTACATTAATCAGTGTATGAAAAATGAATTCTGTCTATATTTACCATTTCTCATTCCCCTTTCATAATACAAATTCACAAATACGATTCGAAGGAAGCTAAAACGGCAGCTTTCGACCGAATGTACAAGGAAATAGTGGAAAAAAGTGGGGAAAAGAAGTTGTATAGGCTCACTAAGACGAGGGAGAGGCGGTCACACGACCTAGACCAAGTGAGGTGCATTAAGGACGAAGATGACACAATATTAGTGGATGATGCTCTCATTAGACGGAGATGACAAGCATACTTCCATAAACTCCAAAAGGAAGACGGAGATACGAGTAGTATATTTGGGCATTTAGAGCAATCAGAGAGTCGTCGTGAGTATGGTGATTGCAGGTGTATACAATTGGAGGAGGTTAAGGAGCTATTCGTAAGATGAGAGAGGGCAGAGCGACAGGACCAGACGAGCTCCCAGTAGAATTTTGGAAGACTGCAGGCGTAGAAGTTTGGAATGATAACCAGGTAGTTTAATGCCATCCTTAGGACGAGTAAAATGCTCGAAGAGTGGAGGTGGAGTACCATGACACCGTTGTACAAGAACAAAGAGGATGTTCAAAATTATAACAATTATAAGGGTATCAAACTATACTAAGCTATATAAAGAAAGTCTGGAAAAGGGTGGTAGAGAGGAGGATGATGATGGATGTAACTATTTCTAAAAATCAATTTTGATTCATGTCTGTGCGATCGACTACGAAGGTCATCCATCTGTTAAGGAGGTTGGTGGAGCAGTATAGGGACAAGAAGAGGGACTTGCATATGATGTTCATTTATCTATAGAAGATTAACGACAAAGTCCTTAAGGAGGTTTTGTAGAGCTGCTTGGAGTCTAAAGGCGTTCCTGTGACATACATTAGAGCGATCAAGGACTTGTATGCCGGAGCCAAGACCCGTGTGAGGACGGTGGGAAGAGACTCAAATCATCCCAGTTGAGATGGGTTTCACAGGGGTCAACGCTTAGTCCGTTCTTGTTTGCTCTAGTAATTGATGAATTAACTCAGAGTATTCAAGGAGAGATACTGTGGTGTATGCTTTTTTTTGCAGATGATTGTCTTGGTTGACGAGACAGACTTTAGAGTCTAAGGGTTTCAGGCTGAGCAGGACAAAACATAGTGCATGGAGTGCAGACTTAGTGATCCAGCTCATGATTCAGATAAGGAAGTGACAATTGATTCTCAAATTATCCCCAAGAAAGGAAGCTTCAAGTATCTTGAGTCAATACTCCAAGAAAATGGAGAGATTGACACTGATGTCACACATCGTATAGGAGATGACTGGATGAAATGGATACTCACTTATGGGGTCCTGTGTGATAAGAAAGTTCCACATAGACTAAAAGGTAAATTCTATAGAGTGGCTACAAGACCTACTATATTTTATGGGACGGAGTGCTGGCCTGTCAAGAACACTCATGTTCAAAAGATGCACGTAACCGAAATGTGAATGCTTAGATGGATTTGTGGCATACGAAGAAAAATAAAATTAGTAATGAAGTCATCTGAGACAATGTGGGAATGGCCTCGATGGCGGACAAGATGCGGGAAGCGAGGACTCTGATGATTTGGGCATGTGAAGAGGAGGAGCGCAGATGACCCACTAAGAAGGTATGAGAGGTTGGTTGTATTGCGTCTACCGAGAGGTAGGGGTAGACCGAAGAAGAGCTGAGACGAGGTTATTAGGCAGAAAATGACCCACCTCCAGATTACCGAGGACATGACACTAGATAGAAAAATATGGAGGTTGAAGATAGGGGTAGAAGGTTAGACAACAAATGAGTGATTTCTGTCATATTATACATGTTATTTCTATCTTATTTCTCGTCGTTATAGTTGGTGTTTTTGGTTCACTTTGGTTAGTGTTAAGTTTATGTCACCAATTTATTTCTCATGATATTTGCATCTTATTTTGTTCATTATTTTCATAGTATTTTTCTTTAGACAAGCGGCTACCGAAAACAGACTCTCCACCTTGGTGGGAGTAAGATCTGATTACATTTTACTCTTCCAAACTCCACTTATAAGATATCACTGAGTTTGTTGTTAATTGAAACGACACGACAACAATACCAGAATAGATATACTTGATGAAAGAGAATTGAGACCTACTACCAAGATGGAGAAGCATAGAGTGACTCCCCTATCACAACAAGGTTGGAATAAAACAATTTCCCACAAGCTCAAGACTAGAGCATTTAGGAATTTGAAATATGATTTATGCAACAAGAATTATTTGATTTTATAATTCAAATTTGGCACATTGTTGTTATCGATTCTTGTCTCCTCATTAATCATATTCTAACGGTAAAAAGCAAAGGCAAAATGTGGCTGCCTCTTTCATCATTTTGTTCTTAGCACGTTTTTGCGTAAGGTAGAGTCACTAGGTCTCACGAATTTAACTTTTCATTTTCATCGTAATCTGTTATTGTTTTTCGCTTGAGAGGCATGAGGAAGAGGGAAGATGAAAGCAAAGATTTAACTTTGCACTTCCAAAATTTAAGAAAATAATGCTTTTATTTAAGTTATCACTCCACCGTTGCTATTTTTGTTGTTCATATAATAGTTAAAAAGCGAAGCTAAATTTTAAAATTAATCAATTACGATCTTTAAAATTTATCATTGAAGGTAGAGCAGCTCTGAAATTCTCATATCATTTTCTGAAATTGTAGTACTCCTTTTTACCTAAATACATATACGTTATATGTCAAAAATGGAGGGCCTTTCGTCTGAGATTATTTCACGAACAAAAGGCTATCCTGCTCGACCTCTGCTTCATTAGACTTCCGATCGTTCCTACCTTCGTTTCTAGGGATGTCAACTTTGATGCTTTTGTTTGAGGCAGATTCAATGTCTTAGTTCATTATGTTTATTGTTTTGTCTTAAAAATGAGTATGGACGCGATATAAATTTTTAACAAAATGTTAGCAATTCTCTTTATTATATTACTTTAGTTCTAGTTGTCAATAATCTTAAGTTTTGAGTAGTTTAATTCAATGTTTTAATATATTAGACAAAGTTCTACAATAGAAAATTTGAAATTTTTTAAAAACCATAGAAAGAAGATTTACCATAGTAATGACTGCAGAATTTAAAATTCATTGTGAATCAATAGTGTCTATATGTCAATTTAAAATAAATTTAAGGAATTAACTTTTAAAAATAGGAATTGCGATGATTTACCCCCTCAAAGAATTAGAAGGGGTAACATTAAGAAAAACTATCCATGAATGTTATTAAAAATTAAATATTTTATTATGATTGACTGTCGGCCTCCGATGCCCTCTAAGATAAGGTGCATTTATCTTTATCAGTAACTATATGTGTCATTCTTATCAAAATTTGAATAGGTTCCTTCAATGGGTAAGACCATAAGAGCTAGATTAAAATGTCAAAGTATGTCGCCATTTTAACCATTTTCAATGATTAATAGTACAATGAAATTAAATTCCATGTACAAGTTGGTATTGGGGAATAAGTTAGGAGTAATTGGAATGGCTAAGACCACGAGATGACTACCGTGAAATGTGCTCCAATACTTCAGAATCTCCATGACAGGATTGGGAATAAGATGCATTCTTATCTAAATGGGATAATTGCATTTCTAATCCTCATTTATTCGTTAAATTTTAATTTTGATTCTTATCGAACGCTGAATTAATTAAATGCGTGGTTTTTATCCATCTACATACATACAAATACGTTATATTTTAAATTACTTTTATTCTATTACGTATATTACCCTCAAATATAGACTAACAATATAAGTTTAAGATCACATCGTAAATTAATTAAATAGTTACTATACTAGTTAATAATTTGTTAACTTTTTGAAGATTCACAAGAAGAATGATAACACGTTTCAGTCAAATGAAAATTATAAAAATAATAACAATATAAGTGGCTTGCTCAAAGGATATGTTCTCTCACCATTTCAGTTCATAAAGATAGTAGGAATATTCCTTCTAACTCTTCAACTATAAAAATTACTCAATCCGTTTCATTTTATGTGTCATAATTTGACTCGGCACAAAGTTTAAGAAATAAAGGAAGACTTTTGAAACTTGTAGTCTAAAATAAAACATAGATGTTTGTGTGGTTGTAAATCATTTCATTAATGATAAAACTGTAATTTTGAAGTTAGATTGTTACCAAATTTAAATTGCTGTCATTTTCTACTAGTTGATTAAATCAGATATTGCAAGGAAGAGTATTAGAATTTGTATATATATATTCCAAGGACTAAAAAAATCAAAATTCCTTGTCTAATTAGAATTCTCTATTCATACCTATAAATATAACACATTCAAGATCACATTTTTCACCAAGCAAAGACCTAAAAACTTCACATCTTTAGCATCATTTTAAAAATTCAAAATGGTTCTCCAAACTGAATTTTCGTCTGCTCTTGGCTTAAGCAAGCACCAAGCCTACTCTCATGAGCAAAACTACTATTCCGATAATAGCCATGGTTATGGTAGTCATGGCCATCATGGTTATGGTTCCACCATGCCATTTACTCATTCATCTCACAATTCCATGATGTCGGGCCATGGTTATGGTAGCCATGGCCATGGATATGGGCATGGACATGGTCACTATGGTAGTCACGGTCATCATGGACATATGCCACATGAATCCACCAATTTTTCAAGTAGCACCACCATGGCTCATAGTGATGGTGGCTATGGCTATGGCAATGGAATGCAACAATCTTCTCACACTCAAATGTCATCCAATATGGGTATGGGGGCAACTAATTATCATGGTTATGGTTATGGTGGCAACAACAACAAGGTCATGAGTAGCAGCAGCTGGGCTTTGAAGAATATGGATGACTAAGATATATATATTAATTAAGCTTTAATTTGATAACACAGTGTGATGAAAGTATGTGTGTTTTGGTGTATTCGCTTTGGTTGTATAGCACAAGGTCTGCTATACCTAAATAAGTAATGTACTCATTCGGCTTATAAGGCTTATGTTTATCTTTGGTTAAGACGAATAACTATTTTAAGGCTTGTAAACTCGGCATGTTTTATTTTATATGAAGATGTTTGACTGAGCATGAGAAATAGAGAGAATAAAAAGACGTATAACTAAGTATGTCTAACATGTAACAAATATTATAAGAGAATGTCACTAAGAGTACAATGGAAAAATTAGAATGAAGAAGTTTCCACATATTGAAAGGTTTCAATCCTTTTTTAAACAGAATACTAAAAAGGAAAGAATGACATCAAAGATTGGAATGAAAGAGGCCACCAAGTGATGTAGTACAATGGGCTGATCTTCCTTTAACCAGAGGTCTCGAGTTTGAGTTCTGGTATGAAATTTTTTTTGGCAGGGAATGCTTCTCCTGAATGGGGATCTACGCAGCGCGAATCCGGATTAGTCGGGCTCCAATGAAGGTACCAGACACCGAATGGGAAACAAAAAAAAGATCGGAAGGAGATTATTTAATGAATAATGATATATGGGAAATCTTCAAAAATATGGAAAAATTAGAATGAAGAAGTTTCCAAATGTTGAAAGATATCAATCTTTTTTCTAATAGTATACTAAAAGGAAGGGATGGCATAGAAGATTGGAAGGAGAGAGTATGAATAATGATATATGGGAAATCTTCAAAAATGTGCAACTCAAGATAACACCTTGCACCAAAGTAGCCAAAATCCCAATTTACGCCCGAATAGACTCTTTTTTTTTTTTTTTTTTTCCAACAGTATATAACTAGTGTTTATACACCCTTATATATTGTTATACAATATTAATTTATAGACCTGGCCTATATAAACTATGTTTCTACATTACATAGAAGTGCATCACAGTATCTGCCTTGTCTTAAAGTATATAACTCTCGAATGATGTGATAAAATATAGGGCTTCTATCTTTTCAATGATGTGACTAAATGGTAAAAGAAGACTAGAATTTGGCCAAACAATTGATATTTTGGTGTTGAGCTGACATGAATGTAAATTCTCAATACGAAATTTAATAGTCATTGCCACTCTAGTAAGAATCCATATGTATGCGGGGGCGGACCTACCTATAGTGAAGGGGTATCAAATTGATACCCTTTGCTGAAAAAATACACTATGTAGATGGATAATTTTTTTTTTTTTTATGTGTGTATACTATATGTTGAGTCCCCTTAGATTTATTTTGATACCCCTTAACAACAATTCTGGGTCCGTCACTGTATGTATGTATGTATGTATGTATGTATGTATGTATGTATGTATGTATGTATGTGTGTGTGTGTGTGTGTGTGAAAAGATAGTATTATATTTTGTACCAGACAGGTACTACTGGCTGATGTTTTGATAGGATAATAAATGTTTGTGTGAACAATCCCTAAATGTGCACATACACTAAAATTTGAACCCTTTATATCTAAAGTACGATTCAATGGTAAAAACACAAAAATTGAAGCATCAAATTTAATCTAGATTCGCTTCTTATACTATGTTCAAGATGAGAACATCTTGTTGGTGCAGACTCTCGACATCCCATTGTTGAGTGAGTTGAAGTTTAATAATCTTACACTAAACAAGCTAAAACTATTGTTACGCATATGTTAGGTTTTAACAAGCTCAAAAATACTCTTGATATAGTATGATATTGTTCAATTTAGGTAACTAAGTCGATCAAAATTGCCAACTCAAAGTATATGTTGTAAGTCCTGAGGTTTCCAATGATTAGTACATATGTAGCAAATTGGATTGTTCCATGTACAACTTGGTATATTGGGGAATATATAAAGCTAGATATAGGAGCATATTTGAATACCCTGAAATGTGCGCCATTTGATAACTTCTATAGCAGAAATGGGAATGAGATGCCCTTCTTATCTAATTAGAATCCTCTATTTTATTACTATATCTAGTAGTATCTAGTTAAAATCCTCTCTAGACCTCTATGCCCAGAACCCTATAAATATAACTTAATCAAGATCACATTCCACCAAGCAAAAACTCATAATCTTTAGCAATTTCTTGTGTTGCATCATTCAAAAATGGTTCTCCAAAGTCAAGTTTTGCCTCACCTTGGCTTGAACAAGCAACAAGCCTACTCTCAAGAGCAAAACTGCTATTCCGAGAGTAGCCATGGCCAAATGATGAGGCCTTCAGGTTATGGTTATGGTGAGCATGGCCATGGCCATGGACATGGACATGGTCACAATGGTAGTCATGGCCATCATGGACATATGCCACATGGATCCACCAATTACTCAAGTAGCACCACCATGGCTCATACTGATGGTCGCTATGGCAATGGAATGCAACAATCTTCTCACGCTCACATGTCATCATCCAACATGGGCATGGGATCAACTAATCAGCAGGGTTATGGTTATTATGGTAGTAGCCGCCCTAGCCAGAACACGTTCACGAGCAACTGGGCTGCTAAGGATTTGGATGATTAAATTACCAAGAACTTTGATGAATTATACCTTGATGAAACTAAATGTGTGTGTGATTGGTAGTTGATTTGGCTATATATAGCACAAAAGTCAGCTACCTAAATAAGTAATGTACTGGACAATCTGCTGCTTTTCCTAATATTATCTATGTTTTCTCTTTATCATGACTATATTAATGGCTATAATAATTCAAAAAATTCAAATGGTTCCCCTAAGTGAATTTTTGCCTCACCTTGGCTTAAGCAAGCCCCAAGCCTACTCTCATGAGCAAAACTACTATTCCGGTAGTAGCCATGGTTATGGTATAGTCATGGCCTTCATGGTTATAGTTCCACCATGCCATTTTACTCGCTCAACTCACAATTCCATGATGATGGGGCCATGGATATGGACATGGTTACTATGGTAGTCACTAGTCACGGCTATCATGGACATATGCCACATGAATCCACCAATTTTTCAATTCAAGTAGCACCACATGGTCCAAAGTGATGGTGGCTATGGCAGTGGAATATGGGGGAAACTAATTATCATGGTTATTGTTGCCACAACAACAAGGTCATGAGTAGCAGCTGGGCTTTGAAGAATATAGACGACTAAGATAATACTCCCTCTGTTCCAAAATGATTGTCGCAGTTCGGATTTCGAGAGTCAAACTAGTTTATTTTGACCGTGAATTTAAACATATAATCTTTAAGCTTTTTGTAACGATGTTTATATATTTAGAAACTAAATAAAAAGTACTATAAGTCACAATAATTAATAATTCAAAATATTTAAAAGACATATAAAAATATTACGGTCAAAGCTAAACTCGTTTGACTCTCGAAATCCGAACTGTGACAATCATTTTGGAACGGAGGGAGTACAATAATAAAGCTTTAATTTGATAACACAATGTGGTGAAAGTATGTGTGTTTTGCTGCGTTGGCTTTGCTTGTATAGCACAAGGTCTGCTATATACACCTAAATAAGTAAAGTAATGTACTCAATCTGCTTATAAGGCTTTGTTGTTAAGCTTTGGCTAAGACCAATATAGATTTTAAGGCTTATACACTCCGTATGTTTCATTTTATATGAAACTTGGTCCACTTTTACTTGTCCAATTTCTTCGAAGTTAAATTTTATTTTTACTTGTCTTTTTAACAATTCAAGAGATAATTAATCATATTCGTACTATATTACCCTTGACATTAAAGACCTTGTAATTTTCAAATCACTTCCCAATTAATTGAATTAAGTATTATTAATAAAGGTATATTAGTCAAGTTGAATTTTATTTTTGTGGAAGTGAAAAGCTGAAAGGGGACACGTAAAAATGTACGGAGGGAGTATAAAAAATGGAATGGGGAGAGTGTATATAATGAATAATATCAAAAATTTAAAACTCAAAATTACACTTTGCACCTAGGTAGCCAAGATTTCTATTTATGCCCTCATAGCCGGTATTTATTTATTTATATTGCAAAAAATATAAGTAGTGTTTATTTATACACCCTTATATATTATTATAAGATACTAATTTATATACCTATATAAACAATTTATTTATATTGTATAAACTTGTATCAGAATGTATTTACTTTGTATAAAAATGTATAATTCACGAATGATGTGAGAAAATATAGGGCTTCCTTCTTTTAAGTGATGTAAAAATTGACTTATCTTAGATAAGAAATAAAGAATTAGGCCAAACAATTAATATTTTGGTGTTGAGCTGTCATAGAGTTGCAACTCCCTAAGGTTTTCAATAATTAGTAATCCCTCCGTCTCACTTTATTTGTCATAGTTCGGATTTCGAGAGTCAAATGAGTTTATCTCTGATCACAAACTTTTTATATATCTTTTATATATTTTGAGTTGTAATTAATTGTGACTTAGAGTACTTTTCACATAGTTTCAAATATCATAATTCACGGCCAAATTTAAGAAGTTTGAGTCTCGAAACAGTAACTATGATAAACAAAGTGGGACAGAGGGAGTACATAGCAAATTGGATTGTTCCACGTACAACTTGGTATATTCATGAGGAATATATAAAGCTTGCTAGATAGGAGCATATTTGAATGCTCAAGAGCTGACCCTGAAACGTGCGCCATTACATAACTTCTATAGCACAAATGGGAATGAGATGCCCTTCTTATCTATTTAGAATCCTCTATTTTATTACTATATCTAGTAGTATCTAGTTAAAATCCTCTCTAGACCTCTATGCCCAGAACCCTATAAATATAACTTAATCAAGATCACATTCCACCAAGCAAAAACTCATAATCTTTAGCAATTTCTTGTGTTGCATCATTCAAAAATGGTTCTCCAAAGTCAAGTTTTGCCTCACCTTGGCTTGAACAAGCAACAAGCCTACTCTCAAGAGCAAAACTGCTATTCTGAAAGTAGCCAAGGCCAAATGATGAGGCCTTCAGGTTATGGTTATGGTGGGCATGGCCATGGCCATGGTCATGGACATGGACACAATGGTAGTCATGGCCATCATGGACATATGCCACATGGATCCACCAATTACTCAAGTAGCACCACCATGGCTCATACTGATGGTCGCTATGGCAATGGAATGCAACAATCTTCTCACGCTCACATGTCATCATCCAACATGGGCATGGGATCAACTAATCAGCATGGTTATGGTTATGGTAGCAGCCGCCCTGGTCAGAACACGTTCACCAGCAGCTGGGCTGCTAAGGATTTGGATGATTAAATTACTAAGAACTTTGATGAATCATATTGTCATGAAGCTAAAAGTGTGTGTGATTGGTAGTTTGCTTTGGGTATATAGCTCAAAAGTCTGCTACCTAAATAAGTAATGTACTGGACAATCTGCTGCTTTGCTAATATTGTCTATGTATCCTCTTTATCATGACTATAAATGAATAATGGTTCAAAGTTTATGACTAGTGATTTTTGGGTGAACTTACTAGAATGTATACCTGTCAATCGGGTCAGGACCGGCTCGGACCGGCTCGCTAAGAATTGGCTCACCGGTCCGGTCCGGTCCAAGCCGTTATCGGTTCGAGCCGAGCCGTTACCGATCCGGTCTGAATTGGTCTTTTTTTCAAAAACATTAAGCCCGACTCGGCCCTAGTCCATTAAACACCGATCCAGTCCAGTCCGATCCAATTTTTTTCTTTTTTCTTTTTCATAATTTAGCTAAGCATGCCACTTTCTACTTGCAACTGGAAGGACATATAATCCTATAAAAAGAGAAGTAAATATTATCTCATCATTATTATAGTCCACCTAATAAAAAAGATACAATTTTAATACAACTAAGGGTAAGAAACTGAGACTACCGATTTCTCTTACAACCAAGAAGATCAGTTTTATAAAGTGCTTAATATATATTTTTGATTTCTACTACTTGGTCTAACTTATTGACTGCTACTTAGCAATGAAAAAATAGTAAATGAATATGTTCATTCGTTGTAACTTTTTTTCTTTTCCTTTTTACAAACAGAAGGTGTAGTTTTCGTCCATTAGAGACATACTAATCCAACAAATAGTAGTGGAATTTGTGTTTCACAATACAGATTACTAGTCCATCACATTAAGTTTTTCCATTCTTTCAAAATTCTTGCCCAAACTTAATGTTGTTCATAAGTTACTTCTTGTTAGATAGAAAACTAAAACATACTATCTTATTTCAACCTTAATTTCCATCGTCAGCATATTTCTGATAAAGATTCTCACCACCATGACTACTAGAGCTTTCACCGCAGTCTTCAGCAGACAGAGAATTGTTCATTCATTGTACCTAATGAAGTTAAAAATATCTTTGATACTACTCCATATTGAGGGTTCTAGAAGGGACTAGATGCTACATTAGATTTTGTATGATTCTTGACAAAAATATTTCTCAATTTTCCTCGATATATAGTATAATTTTTCTATCAAAAAACTGGTTCCGTCCGGTCCACTAGAGGGCCAAAGACCGGTCTTTTACCAGTCCGGGCTAATCGGTCATTTTTCTTAAGCCCATCTCGGCCCACAACCCGCTTCCTCCTTGTTCCGAACCGTTTATAATGAACCGGTCCGGTCCGACCCGGTACCGGGCTAGCCCGGCCCGATTGACATGTATACTAGAAAGTACCGTCATGCCATTGGTTGTTTCATGAATACAAATACACCATGAGTAGTAGCGACCTCTTAGCGAGTATTTTCGTTAAGGGCGTCTAAATTTAGAAAAAGTTAATAAAATTGTCTCAGATAAATGTGTAGAGAAAAAAAAAGTTCCACCAAAATTTTTAGATCTAATTATAGTCAAACCTCATTGGAGTAGCTGTGTTTGTCTAACTGACCTTGCTTAAATTGATTTCCAAGAATGGCCTCCGCTAATTTTAAGTAAGTGTTATCCCCATAGTAGCACTTGACCTTTTATCTCTTTCAACATTCTCCTAGATAACTTGAAGTGTTGCCCTGCAGACGGAAATACCCCTACAAAATCTTATATTGACGCATGCATTCCGTCATATCCCTTTACGTAAGTGATGCCTCCGTAGTAGCACTTTTCCTTTTATCTCTTTCAACATTATTCCAGATAACTTGAAGTGCTGCCCCACTCTCCAAGATAACTTGAAGTGTTGCCTCGATAGCACTTGTCTCTTTAATCTCTTCATAGGCAGCACTTGCCCTTTATATTTCTCAAAGATGCAGCACTTGTCAAGTTATAGCTAGAAGTGTTGTACGCGTAGGCATCACTTGTCAATTTATATCTTGAAGTCTACCCTCGAGGCCATTTTGCTAAAACCATTCTTAAATGGGGACAAAAAATCATAACCAGGGATAAGAGGTAGATGTGGTGATTATTATTATTTTTTTTTTTTTGAAAATTTTATGGCTGCTATAGTGAGGTGCTCTTATATATGTATAGTGACATTTACGTTTAGATCTCATTTTGCTGCTATAAACAGAACGTATGCAATTTTTTTTTAATGTACTTATATATTACTGTATAAATGGAAATGAAATACTTGTTAATATTTAAAATCTCATATGATTTTATATTTTATTAATTAATAATTAAAAAGACTAATACATTATTAAAAAATTCATAACTAGTTGTACCGTAATTATCAATAAATCTATAATTCTTATTAATGAATTCATATTAACATGACAATGATGATTATCATAAATATGATTATTACACAACATTTGAATATGGTTGTTATAGAGAGGTATTAATTCTAAAAAAATATGCTGATATAATGAATATCATTGTTGTTATAACTAGAATGCTGCTATAGATGGGTAAACTAGAACATCAAAATTCAGTTTTCAAGAAAATTAGACCATTATTATAAATGTTATTATAAATTATAACGAATGGTTGTTATCTGACTTTACCCTATCTTTTGAGGTGTACATCAAACTGTTCTCTCTCTCTATAGATATGTTAATAGTTGACCTTATTGGCCAGCTGCTAGAGAAACCACCACCACCCTTCAACACAAAATTTAAAACACGGTAACTTCATCAAAATCCTAGATGAATTAATTAGCTGTTGACTTTCTTCAGGGGATTATTTTGTGAACTTAGAACTTTAGCATGCAACTCTTGCTATCGTGGGAAATTCATTAAGGTAAACCAAATATATACGAGCTAAGAAAACTACTTGTAAGACTATTTTATTTATAAGGAACTATAGCCTTTTATGAATTGTCCCGGTATGAATTTAATTCGTAAGTTGTTTTGGCATTTGTTCAGTCTAGATATCTTTTATCTTTCGAGAGTATAAAGATCATACTATACAGTAACTACTAACATACAAAAGAAAATGAAAAAGTATTAAGAAATTAATGAGACCCATACAAATAATAACAAATCTGTTTTCATTTCCTTCGGTCATTGTAATTTCTTGAAAATAAAGCGAAAAATGAAAGAAGAAAACATGGTTTAATTAAAGTTGTTTGATAAATTCAAACATTAAATTGGTAAACATAGTCGTCAAAATTGAAAAACTGAACCGAACTAGTTTCAGGTCGATTTCAATTTCGACTTCTATCAAACCGAAATTTGCAAAACTGAATTGAATTTTTTAAAATCGAAACGAATCGACCAAATGCCCACCCACAATTGGTATAGTTGGGAATAAAGCTAAGTTGGAACATATTTGAATGCATAAGAGCAAGAAATGACAACCTAGAATATGCATCATTTCATAACTTTAATGCATGAGTGGGAATGAGATTTCTTTCTTATCTAATTAGAATCCATATATTTTACTATATCTAGTTAGAATCCTCAGTCTTAATTTGCCCAAAACACTATAAATACAACACACTCAATATCACATTCTCACCAAGAAAAAAACTCAAAACTTCACTTCTTTAGCCAACATTCAAAAAATCAGAATGGGTCTTGGAGGTGAAGCCTACTCTCAGGAGCAAAACTGCTATTCTGAAAGTAGCCAAGGCCAAATGATGAGGCCTTCAGGCTATGGTCACAATCCCATGATGGGCCAAGGTTATGGTAGCCATGGTCATGGTCAGTATGGTAGTCATGGTCATGGTCACTATGGAAGTCATGGCCAACATGGACATAGGCCATATGATTCCACCAACTTTTCAAGTAGCACCACCATGGCTCATACTGATGGTGGCTATGGCTATGGCAATGGCAATGGAATGCAACAAACTCACTTGTCATCCAATATGGGCATGGGGTCAACTAATTATGGCCATGGCCATGGTCAGGGTTATGGTTATGGTAGCCGCCCTAGTCAGAATACATTCATGAGCAACAACTGGGCTTTGAAGGATACTGATGAATAAAGTAATTACTAAGAACTTTGATGAAATTAAAAGTGTGTGTGATTTGGTAGTGGCTTTGGCTATAGCATAAAGTCCTACCCAAATAAGTAATGCAATAGTCTGCTGCTATGCTTAATTATCTATGTATTTGCTTTATCATCTATATGAAGAATAATTAAAAGTATGTCTATGACTAGTGTGATTTTTGTGTGCATTTACTTTGAAAGAATCCTTATTCCGTTGGTGTTTTTTTGAGTGAAAATAGACCACGAATATTAGTGGAGACCGCAATCTTTTTTAGTACTTTTTAAAAAAAGAATGACATAATTTCTTTATTAATCATTATCAAAATGAATGAGATAACTATAGATTTGGAAATAACTTAATTTCATATTAACTTAATATTCACCCTTAATGAGATAATTTATAGCCACATAAATATATATGGTTTATTTTAAACCAAAAGATTCAAAAGTTTTTTCTTTCTTCTTAAAATTCATGTCAAGTCAAACTATGACTAATATATTAAAACATATCGAATAGTTTTTCTGTAGACTTTAAGGTAGGGGTGTCAGTGGTACAATACTGTACTGTTTTTGACACTTCAAATCGGTAATTTCAATTTTCGATTTTTAAAATTGTCATACCATTACCATTCCAAACTAATTCGATATGGTTCGGTATCTTTATGTTTGGTTTTGGTAACTTTTGGTACGATAAGTCGATAACCGTAGTTTGTTCAACTTCGACTTACATATTGTAGAGATATATGTTGCAAATAAAAGCTAAAGGAAAGAGATAAATGTTAGAACACTTAACAACTTCATTGACAATTAATAATGGAACTTGGGCATACACTGACGCAAAATACAAAAGACATAACACAAATGGAGTAGCATGAGTCTCAAAGCACAGACAACACTAACCAAAACCAAAATTAAACGCAATTCTACTATAAAAGCTAACACGAAATCTATAATAAACTAAATTTAGAATTTTATAGTTCATATTTAAATTAATTAAATTATTATTATCTGTATAATCGTAAAATATATATGGATTGTATGTGTCATTATGTATTTTGATATTTCTTTTATACATACCTAATATCGTACCAAATACCAGTTTTTTTTTAAAAAACATACCAAATACCAGTGCCAAAATATAAAAAAGTTCGTTTTGGTATGGTAATTTGGTATTACCATACTGTGAGCACCCCTACTTTAAGGATCATTATGAAATAAATAGATCGAGATAGATGTTGAGGCGGTTGAGAATGCAAGCATTGCGCTTTACATAGTTTATTATACTTTGTCTGGGATCCTGGTTGAGGAAATTAGTTAAACAACAGAATAATGACATTTTATAAGCCTGAATGTTATGAGTTATCTCTCCTATCATTCCTATCTTCTCTTTCTGATCCTTCCTCTCTACATTGTTCTTCTTTGAACCTGTATCTCACCCCCTTCTATCGTTCTTACTGTGAGCGAAAGGAGAAGGCAGGAAAAAAGATGCACAAAGGAAATGGCTAAAAAAGAAGGACGAAGTATCTATGTTTATTATATAGTTCTCTCAATTCCTATTATAATACCATTATGTTATTGCAATAGTACTCCTTTACTGTGCTTAGTGAAATTGAGTCCATTACAAGTTCTTTGTACGAAAGTTCAATATTAGGTGTAGACTTGACATGTGAATAAGATTATAGGTGAAAATTTGATTTATAAGATATACACAATAGTTTTATGACTTTTTTCAGATATGATAGGTAAACTTCAGTAGCCTTAATAATGAAACCAAAATACAGTTTATCTGCATGACTTTAATATGCAATAGATAAAGTTTAGTGACCATGTATCAAATTAATAGTAGTTAGATTTTCGTGGGTGAAATCAAAAGTTGATAACAATTCTCAAATTTCATAAACTAATTTAACGTCAAGAATATTTGATGAGCATTACAAGAGCTAATCTTAAATTTACCGCGTAACTTTTCGAAACTATAATTTTATATCAATACGATATAAAATTAGGGATATAATTCCTCTATTCCATTTTCTTTTGCACTTCAAATTGGTCAAGAGTTTTGGTTTGGTCCTCTAATAACAGTAAAATGATTGGCCCAATTTTTTTGGACTGATAATATCACACAAATTTCAGAGCTATTTCGTGTTGGAAGCTTTTTCAATCCATTCAGGAATGGGTAGAATGAAATGGGCTTCATTAGCATTCGTTTATAATGTGCCTCTCCAAACACTTTCTAGAAGACTCGAGGCGAGACAAATACGGATTCAAAATTTAAATTTGATTGATCCGACTTTTAAAATTCTTAGCTCTTACTTATTTAAAGGCAGAGGCGAATCTGAAATTTCAAGAGAATGAGTTCCGCAATATCATATTAGACATATTTTGAAAAAAAATATACATAAAATACCTAGTTCTATTCACAGACCATGAATTCACGTGAACCGCATTTTCTATACTACATCCGCTCATGTTTACAGGTTAAACTTGTGGAATACTAACCTTAATCTCCAATTAGGTGGTATAATAAAACCTATATGATATGTTATTTTATTGTTCTTTATTCACTAGGTCCAGTTTGATTCAGAAATTATAGGTCTTTAAAATAATTTATATTTGAATAAAGTTTAGGTATAGTTCGTCTTACTTTCACATTCAATCACCATATGAAACCACCCCATTGATCTATATGTATTTGGAAGTCTACCTAGCTAGAATATGATGGAACCATGTGCTACTTACAACATCGGTCAAATATGAGATTATTTCTAGTTTTATGTAATTATGCTAATTTCATACTTTCATCACCGTTCTATAGACCAACTTGATTTTTACTATAGATCGACTTGATTCTTCGTGAGTTAGGCGAATAAAGTAAAAACAAATTTTACGAATTCAAAAATCGGATAAGAACACTATTCACCTCCTTCTAGTGTCTTATGAAGGTGCACCAGGTGCAACAATGTTCTATCTCCATCTGTCAAGATTTGGTGTCGCTCTCTTGAATACTAAGTCCAAACATCTTGCATGATTTGGGTCAAGAACCAATCTCTAGAACTAAATTGGCGGCTATTCTTTTGCTTGTATATACAATTAATTGGTAATGGTCTCTAATGGAATCTAAGAATTGCCTTTTGCTCATAATTGGTGGCGATTCACTATTTTTCACGTGAAAAGTCTTCCACTTGTTCGAGAACATCTAAAAAAAATTCGACTGGGTCAAGGAATCAAACCAAAAAAAAGCTCTTTAATTACACCAAACATTAGGCATATCATTAGACAGTTCTTATGTAAAAAGTGTCGAACGCTACAAAGCAAATGTTCAAAGTTATTAGCAGGCTATATGTACAATAAAAGACCGATATTTGGCTCACCGGTGGACCGGATCAGACCGGTTCTTTTATAGAAAAATTATACTATATGTAGAGGGAAATTGAGACATGCTTTTGTCAAGAATCATACAAAATCTACTGTAGCATGTAGTCCCTTTTAGAATCGCTCAATATATAGCAATATCAAAGATATTTTAAGCTTTATTAGGTACAACGAATGAACATATTCATTTACTATTTTTTCATTGCTAAGCAGCAGTCAATAAGTTAGACCAAGTAGTAGAAATCAAGAATATATATTAATTAAGTATTTTATACAACTGTTCTTCTTGGTTGTAAGAGAATTTGATAGTCTCAGTTTCTCACCCTTGTAGTATTAAAGTTGTATTTATTTGACTAGGCGTACTATAGTAATGATGAGATAGTATTTAGAATAATAACAGTGATCTTTTACTTCATGAGTAGTGCATCAAATTAACATAGTGATTAAATTTGGTTTCCATCAATGAGTCAAAGTATATGATTCTCAATATATTTTGATCATTTCTTTCATGCTTTCACCTTCCTTCTCTTTTTATATAGGATTATATATGTCCTTCCAACTGCAAGTACAAAGTGACATGCTAGTGGGCCAGGGCCGAGCCGAGCTTAAATTTTTTTTAAAAAGACCGGTTCGGACCGGACCGGTACCGGAACCAATGAGCCGACTCTTAACGGACCGGTCCTGAACCGATTGACAGGTATAATTTGGTGTTGCTCTCTTGAATACTAAGTCCAAATATCTTGCATGATTTGGGTCAAGAACCAATTTCTAGAACTAAATTGGCGGCTATTCTTTTGCTTGTATACAATTAATTGGTAATTGGTCTCCAATGGAATCTAAGAATTGCCTTTTGCTCATAATTGGTGGCGATTCACTATTTTTCAAGTGAAAAGTCTTCCACTTGTTCGAGAACACCTAAAAAAACACCAAACATTAGGCATATCATTAGACAGTTCTTATGTAAAAAGTGTCGAACGCTACAAAGCAAATGTTCAAAGTTATTAGCATGTTATATGTACAATAAAAGTATCTTCCATCCAAGTTGTTGAATGGTGAAGTTGTGATTTAATTAGTTCAGCAATACTTATTTTAATAGCTTTAACTTCTATACCTAAATGTCATTATAAAATAATTTTTACACTATCAGATCACCTAAAAAGAACTGTTAATAAGTAATCTGAAAAACAAGGAAGCTACATACTATAACAAGTTAAACTACATTATTAGCATAAAAAGTTCTTTGCACTATCAATATAAGTATATATGTTAAATCCTTATTTAAAATGAGAGGAGGATGGAGAGTATATACTTGTTGGGTTCCACATAACACAACAAGTTTGACACGACATATAAAGTATGTGAAAAATTACAAAATGCTAAAAATATACTCCCCGTTCCAAAATAGTTGTCATAGTTCAGATTTCGAGAGTCAAACGAGTTTAACATCGTTACAAAAAAATTTAAAAATTATATATTTAAATTCACGGTCAAAATGAATTCGCTTGACTCTCGAAATCCGAACTATGACAACCATTTTGGAACAGAGGGAGTATGTTGGATTCTGCACCCATATTTAAAATGTGTTATATAATGACTTTTAATGATAAGAGCGCCTCAAAGGTTAGAGTCCTACGTACCACTAAACACAAAGAGAATCAAGGAAAAATCAAGCTCGAAAAAGCATTTTGCACCAAACATTAGGCAAATTAAGACAATTCTCCAATTGAAAAGGGTGGAAAGCAAATGGAATTAGATTCTCTCTTATCTTTTTCTACAAAAACTAAACTATAAATATCCTATACAAATATCACATCATATCATTCACAAACAATCATCTTCTCTTCTTTAGCTACAAAAAGAAAATGACACATAGAACCTCGGATTACCATCTTTATCAACCATCTTCTAAAGCTATGTATAAGCAAACAAACAACAATTTTGAGAAAAACAAGTCCTACAATGAAGAGGAACTTAGGGTACATAAACTAGTTGATGTTTCTTCATATCCAAGTTTTTTGTACACATCGAATGGACTCAGTGTCAGCAAGAACAAGCCAGAGTATACATGGAATAGCAATGTATATGTTGATAGAGAAGAAAATAGCTATGGAAAATCAGCTTATGAGGAAGAACAAGTAGTTGAAGATGTTGATGTTGAAGCAAGTGCATTCATCAAATGGAAGCATAATAAGTTTAATCAGACTAAAAAGTCCTTTTATTGAATAAATGGTTATCTTATAGTTTATATATGGCTCATGTTTATTCTCTATACAATGCATGAGCCCTTCTTGTTTTATATCCATAACTAAGCCTTGCATATTAATGTATTAACTAAATAATCTGTAGTCAATTCAATTGTATTTGCATTTTATTTTCTTTCGTAATATTGTATGAAGAATTGATATTTTGTTGACTTGTGTATTGATACTTGTGTCTAGAATTTACCATTTTTAAGTTTGTTATGCTATCGTTAGCGGTTTAATTTCAACGGTGGTCACTCAACTATTATTTCATTACCACAAAGTCACTTTTGTTTTATTCCCAAAAGTCATTCAACTATACTCCGGTCAGCAACAAAGTCAGTCTAGCCGAATTTTGTCTAAAACTTGCCGGAAAAATAATGTGGCATCATTAATTAAAAATAATTTTCTTAATTAAGTAATTCATCTATTAATCCAATTATTTAACTCATTATTCTTATTCTAATCTACCGCAACCCATTTCACTACTTTTTTGCCACATTATGCCAAACACCTCAAAATTCTAAAAAAAAGTATTAAAAACACTTTTGGCTTGGGAGAAGCAATCCCAAACAGGCAATAAGAATTCACTGCAGAAGGTGTCAAGAACTAGTGTAGTGAGTAATAAGTATTTAAATCCTATTAGGAGTCAAATTTAATTTCCACTAGGAATTTAGGTTCCACTTGAGTTCTTTGACAAAAGATATAAATATATCAATATCCTATTTCGAAAACACACAAGTTAACACACTAGCTTGTTCCACTTCAATTTTTTCTTCGTTTGTTTGTTCTTGTATATCTTCCCTAAAGAAATTACTAACACACTAGCTAATATGGGAACCAAAACTCACAATATCGAAGAGGAAATAATTACGGACATGCTCATCATGCTACTGGTAAACTTATCTACCGCGGGTGTTTACACAAAACCAATAGATTCATATTATGTGTATGAAAATAGAGTTCCATCATCTAACCTGCTAATAAAAATTCATGTTTTACACTATCAAAATTACTTAACCATGGTACGTCAATATGATTTTTGGTGCAAGCACCCGATGTGAATAAGTACTCACCGTTTTTTCAGTCGACTTGTTAATGAAAACTACATAAAGTAAGGACTTATTTGTTCTTTGGAAAAAACAATAACACATAATAATTCCGGGAATCCTTTTACTCTATGATAAAACAGATAATTAAGTATACAGTACAGTAGTAAGAATTTAAATCCTATTAGGAATCAACTTTCATTTCTACGAGGAATTTAGGTTCCATTTGAGTTCTTTGACAAAAGTTATAAATATATCAATATCCTATTTCGAAAACACTACTTCAATTTGTTTCTTCGTTTGTTCTTGTGTATCTTCCCTAAAGAAATTAATGGGAACCAAAATTCGCAAATGCCCTAGGTATATGGGAATGAAAACTCACAATATTGAAGAGGAAATAATTATGGACATGCTCATCATGTTACCTGTCAAGTCTCTCCTTAGGTTCAAGTGCGTGGTGAAATTTTGGAATGCATTAATCTCAGAACCTAACTTTAAAAGAAAGCATCTCAATTTTCATGCCAAGATCGAGAATTCTCAAAAGTTGCTAATTAGCCAACCGTTATATAGTAACTATTTTTACATGTGGAGTTCATCTTTATCCTTGGTTCAAATTGTTAAGGATATACAAAGACTTGATTGGCCATTAAGCTGGTCTAGTAGAGTTCGGTGTTGTTACGATGGCTTGTTTCTCATTGAGTTATTGAGTACTCAAGATCCCATGTTAATTTTATGGAACCCATCCACAAGAGAAAAAACAATACTTCCCCATTTAGAATATGATCTAGAGGAGGAATACTATGCTTTCGGGTTAGGATTTGATTCTACTAGTGATGACTATAAAATCCTAAAAGTTAATCCTGATGACAATGTCGTTAGAATTCATGCGCTGAAAAGTGGTTCCTGGAGAAAAATTGATGGAACCATGAGTACCTTTATGGTTCCTCTTTGGGAAGGCTTGGCATTCCTACATGGAGCATTTCATTGGCTCTCGTTGTTCCCAAAAAGAAGTGTGGTTACATTGAATATTTCAAATGAGATGTATGGAGAGATACCGCATCCAGAAGTAACATGTCCCATGCATCCGTCCCATGAGGTAGGTATGTCATTGTTGGGAGGAATGCTTTGCTTTTATACTAACGACACAAAAACTACTAATTTATGGGTAATGAAAGACTACGGTATCAAAGAATCTTGGACGAAATTGCTTAGTATACCAATTAATGGGACTGAACTGATGCCGATATATAAGTTTTCAACTGGTGAAGTGCTACTTAGCTACACGGCAGATGAATCGGGAACAATGATACATAAGATATCATTTGGACACGTCAATCGAAAATGGCCTTTACATTCTGATGGTATTGATGCAAATACCATTCAAGATTATTTGGTTTATACAGAAAGTCTGATCTCTCCAAAATTGGGTCATTAAATTGTGTAATGACCATTGATAATTTAAATATGACTGTCTTGTGCTGTCTTCATGCTTTAAATTGTGTCTGATGGAGGAACTTTCTTCATGCTTTAAATTGTTCTATTTTTATACTCCCTCCGTTCCAAAATGGTTGTCATGGTTTCCTTATTAGTCCGTTCCAAAAAGAATGACACAATTTTAAATTTGGAAATATTTTTGAGTTGAAACTACTTTTTACTCTTAATGAAATGCTTTAAAGCCACATATTTATGTATGACTTATTTTGGATCACAAGTTCCAAAAATCTTACCACGTTTCTTAAACTCCGCTCCAAGTTAAACTATGACAACCATTTTGGAATGGAGGGAGTAATATTTATCTATTGTTTGGGAAGTTTTATTTCCGATTAACCAAAGCTATTGGTTTTGCAGCTAAGATAGTCATGAAACTATGTTTTGTGTCTTACAGTTGCACCTTTTTCATCAAAGACATTAAATACGTTTCAAAATTTTGGAAGACATTAATATTACAAGCTTACTTTAAGAAAAGCATCTCAATTTTCATGCCAAGAACGAGAATTCCCAAAAGTTGCTAATTGGCATGGCATCTGTAATGATACTTTTTGCTTCTATAGTTGTTCTTTATCCTCAGTTAAGCAAGCCATGACCATCCATAAGAAAGCCATTTGTTCTAGACTTCCACAATGCAGCTAGGCTGAAGGTTTGGCAGGGAATATGTTACTCCCTCCGTTCCAAATTGAGTGAATTAGTTTGACTAGGCACGAAATTTAAGAAATATAGGAAGACTTTTCAATTTTGTAGTTTTAAATGAAAGATGTGTATTAATATACTAAGATATCCTTTGAATTTGTGATTTTAAATCTGTCATGTAGGATGTTTGAACTGTCTAACTTACTAAATATAGTAAGAGGCACTCATTTTGGAACAAACCAAAAAGGAAAGTAAGACACTCAATTTGGGACGGAGGGAGTAATAGCAAGATTCGGATGCCTTGTCACCTGCATCCAACTAGTTCTCTCTATGGATTGGGTTAGACTCTTGATTATGTGGTGTATCATGAGCTAATCGCGACGACAAATGAGAGCTGATACGTCAATGCTAGAACATAAAAAGAAACAGAAAGAAGAGAAACTGCCATGGAGGAAGATTTGGAAAAGTTGAGGATGATCCAAGCCGAGTCTGAGATACGAAACAATGAGGAACGGGAAAGAAAGCTAAAGATCAGCAACAAGTTTCAATGCCTGGTTCGAAAAGTTCAACCGCTATCAATGTAAGGAATTTTTACATTAAGTGAAGTGTGAAAATTCAAGCGTGGTTTAACATTACAAAATATAGAGAAGTCTTAGTACTTAATTTTATTTTTATAACTTATAATATCGACTTCGAGATAGTTAAAATTGGGGTGATATTGAAGTGCAGTCAGAGGCGGATCTAGAATTCGAACCTTATGGGTTCTAAATTTTAGTATAACGATTTTAACTGAAAGTTAGTGGGTTCTCGACTTGATTTTTAAATATATTTAATAATTTTTTTTAACACAAATACACTGTTCGCGTAAAACCTACCGGGTTCTGCCGAACCTGGTACCCCTACTCTACATCCGCCCCTGAGTACAGTAGTTGTTGAAAGTGTATTGGATAAAATCGACGTACTCGACCAGCTCTTCGGTTGCGGAAACCGAAGTCCATCGAACCGTTGTTCTGAAGACGGGTAACCGAAGAGAGGTACAAAATTACCGAAGATTACCGAGGTCATCATCGAAGGTGAATCTCAAGCTGAGGTTCGATAGGCGTTCACCTCAGTAGAGCAGCAAGATTTTATCACCGAGGTCATCAACTGAACCTCGGTGGAACACTTCGGCTCCAGCGGCAAAACGGCCCATTATTTCAGTCCACTAACTCCACGATCATGCATGTTGAACGTGGAGCCAAAAGTGGCAGATCGTGGGAAACAAGGGCAACAGCCTATTTCCTCTATAAATAGCCTTAGAGTTCTTGTTATAATGCATTCACAATTACTTACTGATACTCTGCCAAATTGTACACTCAATCAAATATATATTGAAATCCGCTTATTTTTCGCTTATTACTTGTTTCTTGCTTACATTTTCGTCTATTATCGCTTACATTACGGCTTTGATACATTAATTCGCTTATATCCGCAATCCAAATTTGATTTGTGTCCTAAAAATAATTTAGGCCCATACAGAAAGTATAGTGACATTTTCGGCGGGTTACTTGCCTTTCTCCAGTTTAGGAACTTTTTGAAAAGAATCCAGATTACCAATTTTCACTTTAAATAATACAAACAGCGGGCTCACTTGCATGGACTATATGATAAACGTTGACGGTAAGCGGTAACTTTATAAATTGTAAATAATTCAATCACGAGTTAAAACTTTAAAACAAGTTGCATATAACAAAAAAATTTCACCCTGCATCCCTACAATAAATAATAATGAATGAACTGTTATATTATTCTAAGTCGACATTGCAGTCTTCACGTTGTCGAACAGTCAACATTCTTTCTTTAGTTCAATTTGTAGTCAATATGTTTTATACAAAAAGGAACCCATGCTCGCTTGTTAGTCAAGCTTTGAAGTCCCTACTTTATTTAGATTTATGGGATATTTGAAGAAGGGCAGGTTTGGAACCCTATACCTATACAAGGGGCTGGTCTCGATCTCGCTTGGTGGTACCCCTCTCGATGATTGTTGACTCAATATTGATTTCGTGCTTGAGTTGGAGGGCTCCTTACGATGGGGCTGACTCCCGAAGGGGGTGGCGAAGGAAAGGGCCTTCGCCACTTGAGCCGTATGCGGGGGAACTCACACGTGCGGTTCTTAGGGGGGGGGGGGGGGGCGAAGATGTCTGATACAAAGCCTTCGAAAGGACTCTTCTTTTTCTCATACAAGTAGCCCCTTAGCGGGAAAATTCTATAACCCAAGTTTCGGGCATAAAAAAATTCTAAAATAGACGCCTAGGAAAGATAGATCTGAACTAACACAATCACTATAATCATCCCTCTTGTATGTATATAAGTTTTTCGATGAAAAGAGGGGATTATCCTACGATACCCTAGGAGCGTGTCAGAAAGATGGGTACGCGAAGTGAGTAATGGTGAAATTCTCCGCCTAACATATTTTAAAAATATTGGACATTATTTGGACAAAAATAACCACAATTCTCGAGTTTTTTTTAGTGCGCCAAAAGTTGAGAACCATCTTACCACAATTTCCTCCCATACCCAGCACCCAATGTTTACACCAAATCATACAATTTAAACTATAAATTCATATAATCTAACCATGATCAAATAATAGGTGGGTGTATGCAACACATATGTGTTGCATTTATTGATTTGGTGTGTGCGGGTAAGTTTTTACGATTACTCCAACCAGACAATTTTCTCAAACCGTCAACACTTTAGCGCCACTATTCAGAAGATCTTACAAATAAACATTGTCAATTCAATAAAACTCGTGACTGATTGAACTTTTGACAAATAGGAAAACTTGTAGTAAAAAATTTCTCCGACTAATAAAATTTCCTATATCTTTTCTCTCGTGAAACTTATTGTAAAAATTGCGCAAATTCCTTAAAGAAAACAAGTATAGACATATTTTCAAAAATTTATTCCAAATTTAGCTTTGTAATTGTGACTTGCTATATATATATAACAACTGAAAAGTGAAAGTCCCAAATTTATTATCCAACAAGAATATCCCTTTGCGTCTCTATCCACAAGTGACCCCACCAGATTCGTCTTCTACCTGTCGACACAAATGGCCAATCAACAAGAATATCCCTTTGCGTCTCTATCCACAAGTGACCCCACCAGATTCGTCTTCTAGCTCTTGACACAAATGGCCAATCAAGGCAGGGGAATTTATTATCGACCAGTTAGCCGCACTTACTCATGGTCAGATCTGGATATGATCTGGGAGCATATCAACCAGCCACCCGCACTTCCTGAAGGTCAGATCCACCAACCGCCCGCACTTCCTCAAGGTCAGATCCACCAGCCGCCCGCACATACTCAAGGTCAGTTCCACCGGCCGCCAGTCCAAGGTAACCAATGGCCAATTTAAAATGACATGATGCAGCACAATGTGCATATAAATCAGGGGAATGAACTACACATTGGTCAACAACATCAGGAACTACTAGCTCAAGTGCAACAGCACCACAGGACAGAGTGCCTATTTCTCAAAATTGTCCAAATTATTACCATACTTTATTTATATTAATAGGGGTTTTTTTAAAATGAACAAAATGCTAGTCATTTATTTCAATATACTACATTGATTTTAGTTGTCAAAAATCTTATTAACCTATATGAGTTAAATTTAGAGTTCTAAAATATTAGATAATATTTTCATGAAAACTTTGATTTTGTTTTTTAAAAAGGGACAAAAGAAACTTAAAAGATCTTGGAAATAATATTTTCACATTACTAATGTCATGATTGTGTCTATTTATCCATATTAAAAAGAAATTTAAAAAAAAACTAATTAAAAGAGTTAGTTTATTGATTTGCATTTCTAAAAAATTAGGAAAAGTGATATTTGAATTTAAACTTATATGAATGATATTAAAAAATTATGATACCATACTAAATTTGGCTTAAAGCCTGGCATATTATTGAGTCGTCCATGTTGTCGTCCTTACTATTTTATGATTTCATTTTATCGTTCACCTTATTTTTTCTTATTTTCACCATTTTTTCCCCATTAAATACTGGAGCGCAATTGTCCCCATTAAATGTTGGTAGATCATGTATGAGTATGCACTAACCATGTACTTTCATCATTATTATTCTAGTTATGAGTGGAAGTTTCAAAGGTTAAAAATTGGCATGTGTTTCAATTTCTACAATGTTCTTTTGCCCATAGTAAGTGCATTCATGTAGTCATTTTCAATTAACTGCCTGCTATTTTCCTTCTTTGGCTTACTTTTTCACATTATAATTTGAGGTAAGAAATACTCAAGCTGTGTGTAAATATTTGTATCTTTAACTTGTTCCCCAAGTAGCAAGAAGCTAGAAGGTTGTGTTAGCAGAAGAGTGAGCCAAAGTTTAAGCTCTTTCTTTTTTCAATACTATTGTTTGCTTCTTCGAAAACATTAAACATTTCTAAACTGTATTATCGTGTCAATAAAATACATCTTCCGTAACGATGCTTTGGTCTCCCCTATAATTTTATGGCATCTACATATAAAATTTTGCGATATCATAAATTTTAAATTTTAACTTCATCTTTGTGTATCTGCATTTGTAGTATTAACAAAAAATCATAAACATAATATTTTGACGTGTTCCAACATGCATTTTTGGAATGAAAAAAAGAAGAAGTTTAAATACAGGGACGGATCCAGGATCCAAAAGTTACGGTACCGCTCGTTATATCTACCCGAAGTCATAAACACAGATTAGGAAGGGCGAGTGGGTCGTTCAGTTGTTTATTACTTCGACTAAGTTAATTAAGCCGCCTTTTATTTATAAGTAGTCTATATGAACGTGTTTCCAATACCAATGAATACAAAAGTTTTAAAATTCATAGAAATACTATCAAACAATGATGTTGCTTCGTAAAACTAGGGGTGGGCACTATTCTGATTAAACCGAACCGAATTATTTTTACAATTTGGTTTGGATTTTTAAATAATTGGTTTGGATTGGATTGAGAATTTGAAAACTTTGGTGTTTTGGTTTGGTTTCGGATTTCAAATCATAGAAACCGAAAAAACCGTTCTTAACTTAAACTTGTTTAAGAGTCTTATAGCCTGTTTGGGATTGCTGCCAAAAACTGCTTATTTTGAGAAGTACTTTTGGTATAAGTACTTTTTTAAAAAGTACTTTTGGATAATAAGCAGTTTGTGTTTGGACAACTACTTGGAGAAGTACTTTTGATAAATAATTTGTGTTTGGTTAATCATTACGAAAAGTACTTTTCAGTGTCAAATTACGAAAAGGACATCCAAGTTCATTTTACATTTGGATTAATAAAAAAAATTAAATATTTATCATAAAAGACTTTAATTAGAAATTTATTTAGTTAAATGTAAAATATAACGTAAAAAATATAAATTTAAGCTATTGAACAACATAAAATATAGTTAAATCAAAGTGATAACGGAATTAGGAATTTCTAGTAATCACTTACTTTTAAAAGATGATTTAAAGAGTAGGACATCCTATATACGCTTGATAGTAATACCTAAAAATAAAAATTAGTCCTAGAGGAAGAAGATTTGTAAAAGTACGTAATAGAAAAAAATAGAAAAATAAAAATATAATTGTATTTTGATAGAGATATGGTTAATTTATAAGGAATAATATGGTAAATATGAATTCTTGGTAAGGATATTTCAGTCTTGAAAAAATTAATAAACTGCTTCTGCTTCTTCCAAGAAGCAGATATTTGTAGCTTCTTCCCAACAGCAGAAAAACTGCTTCTGCTTCTACCTAAAAGTACTTTTTTTAGTTGCCAAACACCTCAAAATTCCAAAAAAAGTACTTTTGTTGGAAAAAAGTACTTTTGGCTTTGGAGAAGCAATGCCAAACAGGCTATTAGAGTTTGAATATTTTAATACTTTTCTCCTTGAATACTTTTCGAATGATCACACCCCTTTGTATTATGATATAACACGTGTGAAACTCTTATCAACAATTTCAATGTACAGACTTCTATCAGTTTCTACTTCTTGAATTGTAATATCTCCTTTTACATAGGATTCGAGTTATCTTTGCTATTTAGGATTATTATTTAGATTTTATGTTTAATATTTGGACTTGTATTTATATTCTTTCAAGTATTCTGTTTAAACGTTTTATCTTATTTGACATAATCGAAAAAAAAAACCGAATTCCTAACTGAAAAAACCGAACCGAAAAGAGAGAAACCGAACCAAACCAAACATATCTTGGTTTGGATTGGTTTGAAGTTTTTCAAAATCGAAAACCGAAAAAACGAAACTGAAGAGTTAAACACTGAACCGAAAAAACCGAATGCCTACCCTCACATATTAGATGACAAAAGACCCATAAATGTCAAGCATGTGAACTCTTATTGGATGTATTGCAGGTAGGAGAATTAGGTGATCTTGTTGTGTGGAAACCATGGCGAAACCAGAAATGGTGATCAAAGGCGGGGTTATAGCTTGGTCAAACATGGGAGATCCTAATGTTTGGTAACTATTTTACATTGGTAGATTCTTTTGTTGGCCATTTGTTATATTTACTACTACCATTTTGGACCTAAGTAGTTGTCTCTAAGAGTTGCAACAATGAAGAGGTAACATCAATTCTCTGTTTTGGCTTTCATATGTGTCTTAAAGCTGATTTGCTATATGCATTTTCATTACTGAAGAACAAGGAGGCCTATGTTTGGAGCATTCTCCAAGTACTAATTCAATTGCTTAAGGTATCTTGATCTCCCTCTCTCAGAGACACACACTCTCAGCCATAAGAACTAATTCAGACTTTAGCGAAACTTGTATGAAAACACTTTGCACCAAACATTGAACTTGTGATTTCACAACAGATCGACAACTGCAGCCTTTACAATTTTGCAAGTCAAGTCAAAAATATGACTCTAGTTTATTTACGCAATCAGATCACTTAAAATGTTTAGTTGATATAATCCAAATAAATCCCAAGACTAAAGAATATACTTCCTCCCGATGAATTTATTTCCTTTTTAGTCTCTTTAAAAAAGAATGATCTATTTCTAAATTTAGAAATAAACTCTCACTTTTAGAGATAATTTGTAGTTGTATAAATATTTATGACTTATTTTAGACCATAAATTTTAAAAATATTATCTATTTATTAAGCTCCGTGCAAAGTCAAATTAAAATGGAGGGAGTAGTATTTTGTATACCAACTACAAGTTCTAAAACCACGTCAAAACAAGTTACATTTATGGAATAAACTTCCGCTTGTATAAGTTACATTTATGCTCTTTGCACTTTTACTCACGTCAAAACAAGATATACACATACATACATGTTGTACTTAAGTGATGTATTAGATTAGTGCTTACATAATTTTAAACGACAATGACATCTTACACCCAATATAATTAAGTTAACTATACATAATAAATTAAGGTCTATCAAAAAGTTTTTTTAATATTAATAAAATGGAATTAATGTCTTAATTATCGTTTAGTTTGCCGTAACAGGTAAGCATCGCCTCTCTCTTTTTTCTTGTCATTCAACTTCGGGTAATTTACACTCTATACCCATGCATCTGAAACTAATTACCCAACATACCCACACCAATTCTTTATACCCATAAATTTAATAATATTTACACTCTCTACCCATTTCCCTATTTCCCTCCAAAAACTAATTACAGTATTCAGTTTCTCTCCAAAATCAATTTTTACCCCATTTCCCCATCTGATTACATTCCGTTTCCCCCATTTCTCCTAAAATTGACCCATTTTCCCCCTTCCCCCATCTGATTATGTCTCCCAAATCCATGATTCAAACCCCTGCTTTAATTGATTTCAACCCTTTCTACTAAAATGCTAAACCCTAGTTCAAAATTGAGCTTGCAGCATGTTTACCAACGTAAACGTGCGAACCGTCCTGAATCCTCTTGTTTTCAACCGATTGAAAACTGTATGGAAATCGTTACTGTTGGTGCGAATGAACCTAAGGTACTTTATGATGTCAATCTTCCTATTTTTTGTATCCCTATTACCTTTTATTATGTATACTTATACTTCTGTAGTATTTGGTTTACCACAAAGTTATACAAGTTTTAGTGTGACAACTTTTGTTTTGTATACCTTTTTATTATGCTGTATACCCTAATGGTATACTTCTTTAAGTAGAAAAACAGTATATTGAAAGTTTATTAACAGTTGATTAATTGGGAAATTTTCCATGAGAAAGTGTAACTTACATGTCAATGGTGTGGAAAGAAAGGTCACAATCGGAGTTTATTGATGTTTTTTTTTTCTTTCATAAAGAGTAGTTTGTACAAATGATGAGAGGTGATTTGAAATGTTTTGGAGCATATTTTTTAATACCCACCATTGTTAAGCTTTGAGCTCTTGAATATGAAATTTTAATTCTTTATTTGTTGTTTGATTCGAAGTGGGTGTTACAAAATATTATCTCTAATACCTTTATAAAGTTCATACGAAAATTTAATTGCATTTGGAGCTGATTTGCGGTACTTGAGATCAAAATTTTTTGTTGAAAATCAAAGAATTATTTCTAAACTGTATGCTGCTATAATATACAGTTTACTGCAATAGTATACTGATACAGTATACAATATCATAGTGTATTAGTTGCTATCAAATAAACATATTTTTTTAGTAAGGTATACCTTGTTGGTATACTATATACTATTTAAGTATACATCTTTGTATCTAGATTGAAGCGTGAGGCCTGCTATCACACATATATATGTTTTGATTTTTTATTGTTATAAACATAATATATCTTTTTTGTGTACCGTATATTATTTTAGTATGCATTATGTGCTAGTATCAAAGTGTGTGAGTTGCTATAGAAAAATGTATATATTTTTAGAATACTGTATACATTTTTAAGATACAACCCTAAATAGATCAGCTGGTGTGTAAGGCGCCAAGCTGTTGATATTTCTCCACTCCGCCGTGTCAACCAGGAAATTTATTTGCTTACAACTAGTACTCGTGAGAGTGCTTTCAAGAACATCAAGACCATAGTTGAGTGCTTGGTTGATGAACTCATCAATGTTGCCAAGGGTTCTTCAAATAGTTATGATATTAAGAAGAAAGATGAGATCAAAAGGGTTGCCAAGGCTAACAGTAGAGTGCGGATGCTGGAGAATCATGTGATAAGATAATTTTGTTTCTGCTGTTTCTCATTTCTATTTCTGTAGCAGTAGCTTTTCTTGGAAAAAAGAATGTGATTGCTACAGTTTTTCTCTATGGATTCAACATCTAAAATGTTCTACTCCTTTAGACTTTCATGCATTTGGATGTCTGTTATTGCTATAAATATTCTCTATGAATGAGGGCCATTGTGAGCTCCTGTTTGCCTTTATTTTTACATTTCACAGCTATGGAATGCTTAGCCTTCTACTAAAGTTGTTATGGAATTGTTCCTAAACTACACCCTATTGTTTATTTTGTTCCTAATCTTTGTATTTCTCTCTCTCTCTCTCTCTCTCTCTCTCTCTCTCTCTCTCTCTCTCTCTCTCTCTCTCTCTCCAATTTGCTATGAAATGTGAATATTTTTTATTGGCATCAAAACATGAGATGTGCTTCCTGATTGTGAGAACATAGAAAAGAGAATCTAGGATGAATCAGGAAAAAGATGTTTCTGTGCAATAATCACCTTGTTTTATTGATGTGGCGACATAATTGTGAAACTGCCTTATGTTTTATGTTCTAGATGGCTACAACTTCCATTGCAACTTTACCAGTTATGGTCGAGACTATCTCGAGGAAAATTCTGGAGCATATAGTTGAGCAGTGCCTTAGATGTTGTAATATGGGTATCCCATGCAAATTGCAATGCTCGGCAAGCCTGTGATGACCCCTCTTCTCTCATTTTCCCTTTCCAGGTTGGTATATCTTAGATTTAGTTGTATTTATTTTGGAACTTGTCTAAAGAAATGATCTTTGTAATATTTTTGCACCCTGTTAGGGAAGCTTAAGTTAATCAGCTTGACTTTCACCCAATCTGTACTGCATGTTAAACTTAGCTCGAGTATTATATGGTGCAACTTAACCTGATAAAATTATTCATTTCAATATGTACTTGCATAAGAGAGGTCAGGCCAAGAGGTTATAGAGTAGTGAATGCCCTCTTTTGCATAGAGCTCCTGATTGATGTAGTTTGTCCTTTAACAAGAAAGAGAAATTGAAAGATGCAATTCTTGTCAATCAGTGTTCCATAAGCATTGCTTTACGAGGATATCAGTTTGCCCTTGTGGTAGCCAATTGAAGTCGGAACAATAATGCAATACAAGAAACCAAAGCGACAGCAGTTTAAGGGATCTGTCCTTGGTTTTGCCTAAAAAGAGCGCAGACCTCGGTAAGGGGTTTTTTTCTGGATTGTTCACGAAAGTAAGGTCACTGAACATGTATTCTTTTGTAATAATGTTTCAGAAAGAAGGGTATACTTTCTTTTTTATTGTATACCTTTATGGTATACTTATATCCAAAAATCCACATGCGTAAATTAGGTGGGGGTACATTTACACAATATACCTTTATAGTATACTCTCTTTCCATTGTATACCTTTATAGTATACTCTCTTGCCAAAATTTTACTTGTAAACCAGTATACTTATAAGGTATATAGTATACTAAAAAGGTATACAATGATAAAACGTGCACAAATTGTTCACTTGTAGCAACACTATCCTGTAATAACACTAGTATATTTTTCTGTTTAACCAAAATGGCCATAGTTTGTAATTCCTTGAGAGTCATACTAACAAAGACCATATAAATGTCTATAGACTCAATTAGGATCTTTTCCAGCTATAGATTTTTGAGTTTTTATTCATATATATGTTGAAATTAGGTACATCAGATTCTCATATGTGGTTTGGTCCAACTATCAGGGTCACTAATCTTTTTCCCCTTTCTGCAGCTCCCAAATGTCACGGAGTTGGAGAGACTGGTATATGCTAGATGGTTTGTCTACCACTACTATCTCTTCAAGATAGCAAGGAAATTTTAGTGAAGTATATCAAAATGGAGAACTATCTGAACGTAGATAGAGTACTGAAGATGGCTAATAGGTTGCAGATAGAGTACTTGAAGTGATCGACATGCTATGAGAATTGTGGTTGAATTTTGAGTCAATTTGGCAAAAAATTTGGCCATGCTTGAACCAAAATTCAGAGAAAAACTTTAATGAACTACTACTATTTTGGTAATGTCTACCTTACTTGTATACTGTTGTACTGAAGAAGTTCAGTGAAAAAATCGATGAACTAGAATTTTTCTTTGCCTTACTCTTGCTCTTCTTACACATCTTATTCTTTTTTGGCAATTTGATAAGATCATTCAAAAATATTAAAAAGTAGTTGTGTCAAGTTTTTGGTTATTTTGGTATATACATTTTTTTGTTTGAACCGAAGTGAGATTTTGTATTGTAACAAATTATATTTGTATACCATTCCTGTATACTATACTAAAAAGATATACAATAGAAGCATGGTTTTCTCTTAATATAAAAGTATACTGTGACAAATCAAACTTAGTATACCATTGTGGTAAACCATATACTACAAAAGTATATAATAGAAATGTATTCTTTTAGTTAGCAGACACAAATATGTTGACCAAAAAGAAAGTCTTGTACCTTTGGGAAAGTCGTATACAATTCGAGCAATATCACATATTAGAAAGATATCGAATAGCGAGATAGTTTCTTTTTTTTTAGTTGTATACCATTGGGGTATATCATATACTAGAAATGTATACAAAAGAAGCAATCTTTTAGTTTATAAGCAAATATATTGTGACATTTTAAAGTTGTATACTATTGAGGTATACTGTATACTGGAAAAGTATACAACAGAACCATGGTTTCCTTTTAGTTTATACACAAATATATTGTAACAAATTATATTTGTATACCATTCCTGTATACCATATACTAGAAAGGTATACAATAGAAGCTTGATTTTCTCTTAATGCAAAAGTGTAATGTGGCAAATCTAACTTGTATACCATTGTGGTAAACCATATACTACAAAAGTACATAATATACTGCAAAAGATATAGAACAAAAAAATGTACAAAAACAACACCACTACCGGAGAGCTCTGCCATTGGGTATATTGTATGAAATAAAGCAATACAGAAGAAAAAATAAGTTATAGAACAAGTTGTATATCGTTAAGGGTATATTTTCTTCTGTATACATTTATGGTATTTAGTATACCCTGATGGTACACTACTTTAATTTTAAGGTATATAGACAAATAAATTCAGTATACCCTGTTTAATTTTAAGGTATATAGACAAATGAGTTAATTAACCAGTAAACATACAGGGTATACTGTACAACAACAAGGTATATAATGAAATACCCATATTGAACAAATTTTACTAAACGGTTAAGAACAATTCATATTGAACTAAGTAAACCACTGTACGAACAACATACCATTTTGTCATTTATTTAAAATAACAACTGGACTTACACAACAATTTGAAAAAATTGACAATGAAAACTGTCAACTTAAGTGCAGATAAAACTATGTTTCATTAATAGAATATAACTGTATGTTCAAATCAACACTTTCTCAAGAAAAAACTGCATGTTCACATTTAAAAAAAATTACATCGTGTAACTGCACATTCAAACTGATACGTTAATGTCTTTTCATTCTGCAATTCGTCTTGCAAGATGATGTCATCCATCTCAACATAAGTTACTGGCATTTAACAACAGAGGTGATTGGAAAGCATATGCCATTACTACTTGCTTAACTTCATCGACAGCATCTGGGTTTTGATGAAAGTCAGATATGTATATGCACCTATCACGGAACGAAACCCTTCCTAGAATCCAATGCCACTCCACTAACACATGCATAGGAAAGAGGACCTCATCAACATTCTTCCATGGAGTGTTACATAACAGCCTATCACCAATGATATACTCCTTCAAAGCAAGTTTTTTTGCTGCTAGTCCCTGATTCCCTTCCACACCTATGAACTTCTTATATAGACTTTGAATGGCATTGTCAAAATAGTTGTTTGTTGTTGTTATCTTCGCTTTAACTCCATATTTTGCCTTCTTCCGAACGTAGTAGAAAATGACATCTATGTGCTTCAAGACAACTATATTCCATAAGTATACAATCTAACATAATAGTATACTAACCAAAACTAAACATATCACAACGGAAAAGGAAGCAGTAGTCTTTTTTAGTTTTTCTCATTTTATTATGAATGGAATGTTCAAAATTTGAAAGACAGTTCATATTCTCATTAGTAAACTCCAAGAAGGCAATTCATTATAAACTCAGTAAACCAGTATACTTGTAAGACATACTATATACCAAAAAGTATACAATTACCAAATGTGCATAAATTGCAGTAGCAGGAAATGCTATGCTTTTCGTAACAACTACCAAAGAATCACAATTGACGACAATGTAAAAAAATACATTTCAATTATATCAACATTCCGAATGCCTATTTCACAATAATACTGTTGAATGTCCAATGCCAGACGATTCCCAGTTTGGGAAAAAAAAAGTTGGGGGGAGGGGGTGGGAAGAAACTCAGGAAATCAATGGATCTTCAACTTAGCCAAGCAGTATACTTATAGAGTATATTGTATATGATAAAGGTATATAACGATAATAAACTAAACTAGACATACCACTGTGGAAAAGGAAGCAGTGCTCCTTGTTAACTCCCAAAACTACTATTTATCATTATTCTTTGGTTAATCTTTAAGATACTGTCTCATTCCTTCTTCATTTACATTCCATAAATAAAAATAATTAGGATTTAATTGATATAGAGAAGTATACCTTTTCATCCAACTCAAAACTAGATGCCAGTAGCTTGACTCCATTCATTGCAAGGGATCAAGTATAACCCTGTAGTGACACTGTCCGCTACTTCCTGGCATTGGAAAGCACACATTGAAGACCTTGTAACTAAAATGGATATCAATATCAGCACAACTACAGTTGACTTGGCAAAATCAAGTCGAGTTTCTCATTTTCTAATACAAAAGTAAATACTAATTGGTTAAGAAAGTTAAGAAATAAGGGAAGCCAAGTAATATAGACGTACCTTATCAGATTAGTATTAGTGCCTTACAATTTAAATAATAAATGGATCATCTCCAAGTGAAGAAGTCTCTTTGTTAATGACATCATTTTCATATTGGGCAAACCAATCTTGATCTCTATTCATCCCATTGGTACAACAATTACTATCATCACTATCCTTGCGATCATCTCTAGTCGTATCCTAAGAAAAAACCAAAAAAGCAGCAAACCTAAGTATTGTGCACTAAAATAATCTGGTATACTCTATAGTAAAGCATATACAGTAGAAAAAATATTTTTGTCAACTTGTTGCAAAATAGTTAAACAAGTATACTTTTATGGTATACATAGTACTGCAATTGTATACAGTAGGAAAATAACTTTTTGTTATATTTCCAAGGCTCAACCTACAATGTTAAGCTGGTATACCATTGAGGTACTCAAATGATATACAACTTTGGATCATAAACCGAAAAAAGTACCTTTGGATACGGCGCAACTTTAGCTTTGGCAAGTGAAGCAACAACTGAATGCACCTCATAATGACAACCTTCTCTTTGTTGTCCATACCCTCGACGTTCACCTACTGTAGTACTGGCAAGGACCTCTTTCATTTACAAAGGTATACCATTTGGTGTATACCGTATACTAGAAAGGTATACAATAGAAGCTTGATTTTCTCTTAATACAAAAGTATACTGTGACAAAATCAAAGTTGTATACCATTATGATATACTGTATATTAGAAAGTATATGATAGAAGCATCCAAACCATAGTTGTTCCCATGGCCGAAACACTCCCCGCCAGCAGAAATATCTACTACCCCGTACCGCCGCAAATCCACCAACAATCCGCCGTCAACCGCCACAGTCCAGCAACTGAAAATTTACAAAAATACATGAATGAGACCGCTTCCTCCTCCACTTTCCATTTCGACTAATGGTTTCACCAAAATCAGTTGGGATTAAAGTAGATCGGGCCTTGAAAGTGGCGGAACCCCAACTCCGGCAACCATTTCTCTTACGCACCCTTTCCCTTTTCTTCCTTTTTATTACTGTTACGTCTCTTTTCTTCCTTTAGAAAAATTACAATATCTATTAGTTGAATCCTATTCGCCACCGAATTGAACGAAATTTCCACCTTTATTGATACTAAATTTGGACTTGGGAGAGATTATTTTGAAGTGGATCCAATTCTGAAAGTATATGAATGTTTTGGACCTGGGAGAAGTGGGAGATAAAGTGGGTATTTAGGTAATTAGTTTAATGGGTAGTTGGGGTAATATTTGAAAGTTGTGGGTAGGATCTGTAATTAATTTAGCTTGTGTGGGTATTTCTGTAAGTCACCCTTCAACTTCTCCCATTTATTAACTTCTGCATCATTCTTTAATCTTATTTACTTCATTCTTTAATTTTAATTTTCATTGAATCAAATTGAAAGACATAGTAACAAATAACGGTTGTGAGAGAAAAGTTTTGCAAAACAATACTGATAAACATTTCTTTGTTAATCTTGTAACAAAGAGAATGGAAGGCTTTTATTATCTTTAAGAAAAGTAGGATTTTACTGTCCTTACGAAAATTTATTAAAACATGAGTATAAATCCCATTATTTCAGGCTAATTGCGATTATCTTTTCATGAATTGCACAATTTTGTGAAGGTTTTTATATGATTCTTTTATGTTATTTTATTAAGATCTCTTGGACTTCTCCATTTTGGTGGGGTAAGGTCTGCGTACATCACACCTTTTTCAGACCCCAATTATTAGATACACTGGGTATGTTGTTGTTGTAGCAGTATTAAGATCCCTTGGGAGAAGATCATAACACTAAAATAATATTTGTAAAGAATACAAAATCAAATCTCGACAGAGTGGAGTGACATTTATTTTATGCATTTCAGCATTTGTCTAAGTTAAACACCAAATACATAGAGAGTCTCTTAAAATGGATGAATTGCGTTAGTGACATGGCTGGTAAATTAGAACCATAAAACAAATTTTTGGTTAGGAAAATTTGTGTAAACAATACTGTATTGGGTAAAAATCGTCTCACAATGAGCAACCTCGGTGACGCGACTTGATAATAACCGAGCATGTGACTTCGAGCCCAAATGCCGAAGCCAACGAGGGATCGCCGAGGTCCAGATGCCGAGGTTGTCACTGAAGGCGAGCCAAATAGATAGAGCTTCGGTGACAACCACCTCGGTAAAGTGATAAGCCACTACCACCAAGGCCCGACAGCGTTGCCCAGCCACCCAACAGCCTTTTATCCCCCTATCTCCACTAAATGAGCACTCGGAACGTGGGTCAGGATACTAACAAATCATGGAGAGCATGGGGCAAACTTTTATGTCTATAAATAAACTTTCATTTTACATTTGTAGACAGACGGAAAGGGAGAGAGAAAAACTCTACCTAAAATTATACTCACTACAATATATTGAAATCCAGTTTTCCTATTCTCAGCATTTTACGCTTATTTCCTGAATTTTCCCGACTTTGATACTAAGATCTGCTTATATTCTAACCCAAATCCGATTTGTAATCCTAAAACCGATTTAGGCTCATACAAATTGGCGCAGTCTGTGGGGATTAAGCAGAAACGCTTTGTTCCGAAGTTCAGCGTTCTTTTTCATTAAAGCCTGTAATTTTTCGAAAACGTTATGGCTGACAACAACGAAAATCTTGACACACGGACTGACGTTCCGACGAACCAGCAGTCCACATCGCCACTCACAATCGAAGTTTTCAAGCTTTTGTTGTTAACACACTAAAGGCTCTTCAAGATCGACAGGACGATCAGATTAATATTAATGCCGAATTCCGCGCCTCGTTGGAATCGAGGAATAGCGCATCACCGAACGGCAACCAGCCTTCGGCTCAAAATGGAGGCACCCCGACCTTCCTTCCTACGGGCGCGACAATAGGGGGACCTCTCAATGGAGCCATATCTGGGGGTTCAGGGACCATACCGAGCACAACGCCACACTTCGGGACGGTACCCACCGTGGCTGAGACTACGTCTTCGGTCGATGTTGAAAGGCTAGCCAGAGAAATTGAGGCTCGTGTCGAGGCACTCGTAGAAAAACGCCTCGAAAGCTTACTGGGGATAACAAAGATTGAAGATGAGCTTGACATAGACCAATATAGAGAGTTGCCATTTAAGCCTGAGGCAGCACCAGCCCAAACTCCTAAGTATTTCAAACTATTGTTCCTAAAAAAATATGATGGGACCACGGATCCCAAAGAGCATGTAAGGGAGTACATGGCCATGGTAAAAAGCAACGACTTATCAGCAATAGAACTTGAGTCGATGTTCTTAAAGAAGTTTGGCGAGTCCTTGGCGAAAGGAGCGCTGCGTTGGTACATGTGCTTACCAGCGGGATCAATTTCCACATTCAAAGAAATGACCTACGCCTTCGTCAAGGCCCACACTGAAGCACAAAAGATCCTCCAAAGGAAAGAGGATATATGCGAAGTAAAACAGCGGTTCGGTGAGCCACTCAAGGAGTTCCTTGAACGCTTTCATGCTGAGCGCATGGAGCTACCTCAGATGGATGATACTCTAGCCATAATGGCGTTTGAAAAGGGTATCAATACTCGCAACTCCGACGCTGCTGTCGAGTTGTGAAAAGAGATTCAGCAGTACCAAGTGCTGACATGGGAAGACTTGCACAAACGAGCTTACTCCAAAATAAGGCTGGAAGAAGCTGAGTTAAAAAATCGAGGCAGCCAATCGGCCAAGGGGTGGGGAATTCCTTTGGAAACTCAATTTAATAGCCCACATATACGCCAACGGCTCGGAGGAAGGGTTCATCCTAATACGAACCAAAGAAATTCTTTAGGCCCAACTTTGGCTTCAAAAAAGGAATTACCTCGGCTCCCTGATTATGATTTTAACATATCGACTTCGGAGCTGGTCAACGTAGTCAAGGGAACTACCGGGGTAAGATTGCCCAAAAACATGAGAACTCCAGTGGACAAAAGAGACCAGAATTTGTACTGTGAGTTCCACGCCGATTATGGCCATCCAACTGAGGACTGCAAAGCATAGCGTCTCGAGGTGGCATATTTGTTGAAAAAGGGAGTGTTGGCCGAATTCCTTACCGGCAAAAATCATCAATAAACCTATGTACTGGAAGGGAGAAGCCGAGGGTGAAAGGATAAGTATAAGCAATAGAAAGCCCCTCCACGTGGTGGAAGACTTTGCTTGTTGGGTCGGGATGACTACTTTCACCTCGGGCCCAAACCTGCACTCCCTCCTGACTCGCTCAATATGAGCTTGGGTTATGCACGTTAGCGTCGTGTTTATCGGTATGTTTCTGTTCTTCTCCTCCTGATCAGCAGATTGAACTTGCAGTTTGAGGTCTTTGCTGTTATCGAAGTGTGAGGGGATAATTTGATGGGGCTCGAGTTCCTGCTCAAAGGGAATCATAGGGCCCGAAGTACCCACCTCGGTATTGAGCCCACCTTCGGTTGAGCGCAACTCACCCTCGGTTTCGACCTCGGCCTCGGCATCGTCAGCGCCATCGCCCTCGGCATCATCACCTTCAGCATCAACAGTTCGATGGGTGGCGTCATCTCCACCCACCACCGCGTCGTCATCACTGACAACGTCCTCTCCCTCTACGCTGACATCCCCGTTTATCACAGGAGTGTCGCACCTAGCCTTCTCTCTACGCTGCTGAGCGCCACCAGATCTAGAAATCACCTCTCCGCCACCCTCTGCCTCTGTCACTTGCAGCGCCGGCACGGTGGTGATGAATTCGTCACTGGCTATGATGGCGGCGTAGCGTACAACCTTTGCCCTCTCGCCTGAGTGGCTCGAATCTTGCCTGGAATTGGTGGTAGACATAATTGCAGTTTTCAAAAGCTTCTTGAAAGATAAGAATCAATGAGTGGCTATGAAAACCTTTGCTTTTGTTTTCTTGTTGTTTGCAGATTTTGAAAGTAAGAAGAAGGGTTTGATTGAGGAGATGTTTATAGGCGCAGGAAAGCCAAGTAGCACAGAGCCATCATTTGAAACGTTGGGAGAAACAACAAAAACGGCGTAACCGTTCGATAAGCCAACGGATGGGTGGCACGTGTTGATGAACAGTAACTTGAAGAGACGTGAATCATTGACAAAATTTGAAACGCTTGGATAAGATCAAGCCACGTCACTTTCCCACAGAATTTCACTCCACTCCTCGGTAACCTCGGTACGTGACCAAGGAGTGGGGGGATTATCTGTATTGGGTAAAAATCGTCTCACAATGAGCAGCCTAGATGACGCGACTTGATAACAACCGAGCATGTGACTTCGAGCCCAAATGCCGAAGCCAACGAGGGACCGCCGAGGTCTGGATGCCTAGGTTGTCACCGAATGCGAGCCAAATAGATAGAGCTTCGGTGACAACCACCTCGGTAAAGTGATAAGCCACTACCATTAAGGCTCGACAGCGTGGTCCAGCCACCCAACAACTTTTTATCCCACTATCTCCACTAAATGAGCACTCAGAACGTAGGTCAGACCACTAACAAATCATGGAGAGCATGGGGCAAACTTTTATGCCTATAAATATACTTTCATTTTATGTTCGTAGACAGACGGAAAGGGAGAGAGAAAAACTCTACGTAAAATTGTACTCACTCTAATATATTGAAATCCAGTTTCCCTATTCTCAGCATTTTACGTTTATTTCCTGAATTTTCCTGACTTTAATACTAAGATCTGCTTATATTCTAACCTAAATTCGATTTGTGATCCTAAAACCAATTTAGGCCCATACAAATAGCTCTGCTACATCAAACATGACTTATCTACAAAATTTGAGGTGAGACAAACATCATTTGGATGATTTTGGAATGAAATTTTGTTTACGGAACCATTACTAATAAAAAATTGGACTTATCGCAAGGTTTTAGGAAGACATACTCTGATTGATCACAAGCCACAAATTCTACTGCATTAGGTTGTAGAAGTCATTGTTGATCTACTGGTGTAAGCAGAACTGGATTTCGAGGTAGTTTGGTCACCTCGATTTGTGTCATTGTGATTGAAATAGAGATTTGAAGGAACGTATAGATGCATCTCGTTATTTCAGACTCACATAAATTGTTTTTGTCGAATTCCAAAGTCGTATGAAGAATATCTCAAATCCCAGAATCCGAGAGTTGACTAGTTTTTGCTGGTGTTACCACTGCTAACCATTTGTTTCATTTCCATCATTAGGCTCTTCAAGTTTTGGCCAAAGGAGCTGATAGGTGAACTATTTCAATCAGGATTTTAATCTTAAACATAGTAATCATTACATATCTCTGTATGAATTATTATCATGATTACAACTAGTTTTCATCATTCAGTTCATGATTTGAATGTTTAGAAATTGGTTTAGAACCCTAACTGGAAAAAATTAAGTTTTTGTTAAAGGATGGAATTAAAGTTAGACCTTTTCAGATAAAGTTTTCCCATTAATAATGGACTACTATACTCAAATTTGGTTGAGTTTCATATGTTAAATTAAATAAGGAGACTCAAATAGAAATATTTTTGGGCGTGAGGGCGATTTTCTCGTAAACTTTCGTTAATTAAGGTTACCACAATGACATCGTTCACTTTAATTAATTGTTTATACATTCGTTGAATAGAAAAAATCCATTGACGGTGATTCAACAGGTGATTCGACAAGCAAAGGTGGACGTGGAGTAGTGCGTCTGAGCTACGACCAGAGATAAGTGGTTCTATCCCTCTTTTTTCGTGGAATTCTTCCTTATAGGGATGTTGTGCATATATTCTTTCTATGTATACTGTCCAAGATATGATTGTTTATACATATTCTTTATCTTGAATTGCAAGCGGAATAATTGTTGGGTTTAATGGAAGAATGTGAATGGGAAATGGGTAAAAAGTGAAAAGATTCCCTTTTGTAGGGAAAGGTTCCCTTTTGTAGGGAAATGCACTTTCTCCCACCTTGGTAGAGGAAAAGGATTTTGTTGGGTTTAAATAGAGATTTACTTCTCTTAGCTCTTAAAAGGGTTGAGAAGAAGGGAAGCCCCGCGCCGTCGTCGCTCGTCTCGGCTTCGGCTTCGGTCAATTGATTGACTTAAATTTTTGGACCAACAAAACTAAAATATTAATTCCGTTTGTGTAACGGGCAGCTGAAGTGAGTCAGCAACGGGCAGCTGAAGTGGTTCAGTACCCGGGCAGCTGAAGCAACATCAGCAGATTAGTTCCTCCACGTTTTACATTAAAGTCAGTCATGAAGTGGTAGATTAATTCCTCCACATTAATGTCAGTCAGTGGTGGTAGATTAAACTCTCCCACGTTTTCTCATTAATCACCAGGTGTGTCTCTTCACCTGCCCTTGGATGTCTATATAAACTGATCATTTGTCACAGAGACTCAAACTCGGACAGATAAGAGAAGTAACCTCGGACAGAGGATACACAATCTCGGGCAGAAGATAGAAACACTCGGGCAGAGAAAAACACTGACAGAAAGCATATCTCACCGCATCCCCTCCCTTTCGGCATATTAAGTGAGTCGTGTGATTTGCTCCGTTCTTTGTGTTCGCCGTGTTCTAACCGTTTGAAGTGCCGCTACGGTAGAACTGTTATCCCGTTCCATCCTGGGAGATATTAACCCGTGAACCTTGGGCATCGTGAGGGGGTTAGATTTTTTAAGGAGACACAAGCAACTTGTGGGCTCGGGATCGTCCCATAACAAACTGATAATACACATATGTTCTTCTGTCTTTTCTGATTTATTTGGTCGCAGGAATAACAATAATCACCCTATATAGTCACTTTCTTGGTTTGTGCACCTATAATATTGGCCAGCTAGTATTGCAGTCGTAATGCATCATCTCATACTTTTAAGTATCATACATTCGTGTTGATTTATATATATTTATTGCATACTCAAATATGTGGTGATTTGTCATAGGGAAATATGTATTTTGAAAACACTGTTGAAAGTAAAAATTTCAGAATTTGAATTGATATCAGGTTTGGATTATCGGGATTTAAGAAAGAAAGAAAGCTTCGAGACATCAAATTTTTTAATATATTTTATAAATATTCATTTTATTGCAATTTTATTTATGTAGCAGCCAACCCAATTTCTTTTCTTAAGTGGCCGACTACCCAACCTAATGAATTCTTTTCAGTCACTCTTTTGACTTCGAGTTCGTATTAGTGAGCTACCTGACCCGCAGGCAAAGTTACTAAAGTGAGCACTGATGAGCCAACTATTATAGTTCGTGGTGGCAAACTTACTACTTCATCCGGTCCACTTTATTTGATGTTTTATCCTATAATATAGTCCATAATATTTGATCTTTTCGGAAATCAAGCTGGAATTTTACAATGTCACTCTTGCTAATAAATGTTTTCAAACAAAATGATAAGTAATAATAACTTGAATAAAGGCTAATATAGTCAATTATATTGCTAATTAATGCTAAAAAGGTGATTTTCTTAATACGCGCGAAAACACCCAAAACATCAAATAATATGGACCGGAGGACTTCAATTCCAAACTTCTAGTTCTATAACTGTTAATTATTCCACATGTAGATGTTTACGACTCACAGGAGGACTTAGATTAGGTAGTTGTATATATTTATTTTCATTTTCTAACACCTAACTTTATCTTTTATGAAATATTGGATTTTCAAGAGTTGGATAGTTAATAATCCGAGCTATCATATGGAATTTGGAATTAGTCGAGTGCTCATCACGATATATATAAAATTTGAGTCGTTGCCATAAAGTTACACCATTCTCAGCATATGTTGGAGTAGTAGTCCACGCCCTTATCAGATAAGGTGAATAAAGCAAGTTTGATGCTAAATGATGGATCGTTATCCCTTGTACTATATCAATCAATCACGCCCTAGCCCACATTTCCGTTCCAAAATGGTTGTCATAGTTCGGATTTCGAGAGTCAAACGACTTTATTTTTACCGTAAATTTAAACATATAATCTTTAAGTTTTTTGTAACGATGTTTATATATTTAGAAACTACATAAAAAGTACTATAAGTCACAATAATTAATAATTCAAAATATTTAAAAGACATATAAAAATATTACGATCAAAGTTAAACTCATTTGACTCTCGAAATCCGAACTATGACAACCATTTTGGAACGGAGGGAGTATAATTTACAGATCAACACACACTAAAATTTCAAGAAAAGGTATAAATGCCTTGTGTTTTTGAATATATATGAAATATCAACCTTTTATCTAAGAACAAAGTGGTTTAGAAAAGAATATAAAGTGTTGATTTAGGGGCCCAACCAAAGTTGCTTTTATATTTCTTTATGGGTTTAAATATTCAAGAACATGAATGCCTAAAGAGTGCAAGAAGCTCCGAAAGACATAAAATATAATGGGCTCGATTCAGTTATACAAGTTGCTAGTTTTAGTACTATTGATTCCTTTGGCAAACAATATTGTCCTGGAAACATATGGAGCTGATACCTCAGTGACACGCCTTGCAAAAGAAGATGGTAAGCAATAGTTTATAGTTCTAATATGTTGAGAATATATGTTTTCTTTCTAGTATTATTTATATGGACCATCTTTTGTTAACTAAGTAATAAAATATATAAAGTGGGATCCAATTGAAGTTAATAATCTCTAAAAACATAATCTGGATTATTTAGTTCTTCAATGTCACATATATCGGCAAATTTCACATTATTATACAAGTACTATATGTCCTGTGGACGCTATGTGGGCATTCTTTCATTTTATTTGAAATATTCTTTCTATATTTTTCTAGTTGGAAGGAATTGCACCTTATCTTCTCCATGATACAAGATATGAATGTTTTTCCACAGGGTTTAACTGTGCACTCATATTATTCATTCATATTGAATCACTCTTTTTGAAATTTCATTGTTTGCTTTGCCTCTTTCAGTGATTTAACTAAAGTCTGTTTCACCAAATGTTTCTGAAGGATACATACAAATATGCATATATTCATATAACAACAAATCTATGCTAAATAGATTGTTAAAACATAAACCGAGAACTTACTTGTTGTTCTCGTAAGCGGAAGCGGTAGGATCTTGAACCGTGGCTGGAATTACTGACCGTCGGTGGTTGTCGTGTGTTTATCTGAGCCTATTACTACTGTATTTATAACTGTATAATACAGTAGTTGTCCTCTTGTAGGACTCTATCAGGTAACTGTATAATACAGTAGTTGTCCTCTTGTAGGACTCTATCAGGTAACTTATATTTTACCTGGATAGACATTAAGAGCACCCTTTATGGGCGGACTCTTTATTCAGATAAATCCAACAGTTTCTGAATTTACTTGCAATAATTTTAAGATAGTTCACATCTTGTATGGCTTCTTAAATCCTTTACGCATCATATGGCAGAAGTTGCAGTCCAAGCTTTGAAAAAACTCTCAGAAGTTTTCACATCCCCCAGATGCGATAATTATACTATTATATGCAATTGCGAGACAACATACTGTTATGTTACAAAAATGTATGTTCTTTCTTCCTCTTTAACTTTTCTCATTCATCGAGCTAATTAAGACCTCTTTGAATGAAACATTTGCTTGATTCTTGATTTGTATTATCTGTTTTCTGTTTATCATCACAAAAAGATAAAATATTGTGAGGAACAGTAGACAAATAAAACTCAAATTAAATTTAAGTTTTTGTCTTAGACTATGTTATAAATTTCCTTCTTGTATATGAAATCAGACTATTTAAATCTGCAGTGATTTATCAAACCAGAAGTTAAGCGGGAGAATACCATTGCAAGTCGGAAATCTCGCCCATTTGATCAGTTTGTGAGAATTTCACACATTTCTCTTCAATTTGCTCGCTTTATATTGTTATAATTATATTTGTTTGACGATTTGATCTAATAAGCAGTGGCGGAGCCACCTTCAACCAAGGGGGTTCAATTGAACCTCCTTGGTTGAAAATTTACACGGTATATAAGATAAATTTGATGTTTTTGGTATATATATAAGCTATTGAACCGCTTAAAATAATAAAAAAGTCTAGTAAAGTATCCAAGGGGGTTCAAAAATAATTTCAGGTCACATAATCAACGCTTAGGTGTGATATTTTGAAACCTCTTACATAAAATCCTGGCTCCGCCCCTGCTAATAAGTAATATAGAATGTTGATACTGAGAATGTTCTGTAATTGAGTCGATGATTCATCTAGGCAGTATTATTATACTATTTATAGCGAGATGAATACATATGCAAAGATAATATTACTACTAGAGACATAATTATTATCTACCAGGGTTATTACATATGAGTCCTAATACGTTCCGTCATAAGTTAGGCATAAATTGTCGGGTAGAAAACCAAAAAATCTAATTGAATTTCATGATTGAATTTCACTTGGTCCTTAAATATTCCTTCATACACAATTAAGAATCTAAGGAAAAATTCTCAAATATAGCCATAAGAATCTCATGACTTAATGGATAAAACACTTCAAAATATACCATAATGAACTAAAGGTATGTTAGAATAAATACCTCAAAAATCACAATCAAGATCTATTTCTTGAGACCAAACCGATGAACTCTAATCAACCATATCAAGCACACTTAAGGTACCAATTTGACCTTGACCCTAAAATGCGACCACACAACTTCGATAGACTCAGTCTACCACAATGTAATCATCAACTGGTGTAGAGACAAGAATGATCATCAAGATAATCAAATTTTTTATTGAAGCTCACCACAAAATAAGGAAACACATAAGTGCAATTAGAGTTTGGATCAATAAGGACATTAGCATCATGTTGATATACTGAAACACTACATCGAATGTCATTGCATCCTCCTTAACTAGAACATAATAGAATTCGAGGTACCCATCTTTCTAAAATCCAACTCAACCTTGATGCTACTAACTCAGAAGAAAGATAATATATTTGTACCCACTAAAATGTAAAGTGGTTAAAACATAAATAGAAAGAGATGAGAAGATGCTTACCTCGTGCCGTCAACTTAGGGAGTTCTTCAATTTGAAAGAGATAAGAACAAAAACTTTCCTATAGGGGCTGAGTACAACACACTGTACTCTTTAATGTCATCAATTCCCTCTAATAAGGATGAAAACAAGACTTTGGTAAATTGAGTATGCATAATAAGCATTTATGAAAATTATAAAAAATTTCCAATATTTCATAAAATTGAAGCAGTGTCATAGGCCTTGTTTATAGTCTCTAACAAAAACTATCACTATGTGTACATAATGACATTCAAGAAACTATCCCACATTAACTAGGGTGTCTCATCATGGTGTGGCCCGACTAAACTAACATGAAAATTTTATAGAATTGATATACCATAGCTGATCCTTAAACTATGAACCCCCACACATGATTTTTGGATATATGCCATCCCCTTATGGAAGTGAATTTCCTCTCAATTACTAAGATTATACCAAAACATTTAACTTGGAACATGTGATAACTCCTCGGCTTGCTTCTCCAGCTGTCTCCTGTAGACATCCACCCTCATGCCCAACCTATCGACAAGAACTTCCTCAGCTTCCTCCTCTAAGTTGATCGGTTTATTTGCAGGTTCACCATCCAATATGTAATCACAAGACTTCAAGATGTTCCTTCCAAAGCTATCATTATGATCAGGCTTAGTCCACTTTCCAATATGCACCCTAAAGAACTCAAATACTTCCCTTAGAAGAAACCTATATACTACAACATGTTTTCCCAACTCCACATTAGCAATCCTACCAATATGTTTTATCATCAAACCTGGCAGATTAATACATACAGCATGATCCAAGAGGTTAATATAGACAAGGTCAAGAAAATTTACCTCACTTCTATGATCAGATCGCTACGACAGGTTCTTCAACACAAACATAATGAACAATTAGTAGAATGGGGCCATGGCTTTCTTCTTGACTTGTGTAGCCCTTCACAACTTGGGTTTCCCAAAGAACTTTTAAGATACCTCCAATGCAGACACACCATCAGACCTAGGCGGCTATTTGTTTCTTCTCTACTCACAATACACATCAAAAGTAACACCTAACACCACACTAGTTCCTCACAGTCAAACTGTATTACCAATCTTTCCATAATAGTTGTCGCAATACCGTCTGTTATAGTGCAATTTGTGTAAAACTCTTGAACCTCTTGATCATAAAGCCTACGAGTTTCCTCACAAAATAGGTTCAGCCAACCCTGAGCATTCAGCTTTTCCACTAGCTGAGTCATACCCTCCAGCTCAAGGTCAGCGAGAATTTTACCCTTCACTAGGGGCAAACCTTGAAACCAACTCACGCTCTTTGCCCTTTCTTGCTTATCAGTTCCAATAACCACCTTCACTTTTTATCCTTTCTTGCCTTCTACTGGTTTCTCAACAGCGTTTTCATGTTGTTCCCTAGTGGAACCTCTAGTAGTAGGCCTCCTAGCATGACCACTAGCTCTCTTGCTTGTTTCTCCACCATCACCCTCATGATTTTCAGAACCAGCACCTTCATAACTACCCACTCGTTCACCACCCTTCACTATTACCAAACTATCCTCCTCAAGTCTTTTCTCAACATTTAGCATTGGTTTTTTCACAAACATCACCTCATTGTCACTATCAAAATCAACCAGATCCTAAAGAGTTGGCTTAAGACCTTCATATTTTGGAAGGATCATATTTAGAGGTTCAGTATAACCTACTCCCTCCAAATCTTCTCCCTCATTTTCACATGTACCCTCTTTTTTTGTATCATCACCATCAAGGAACACAGTGGGAGAACCATGTTCTTTCACTGTTTCCTTCTCTGGTACAACAGATTTCTCAAAATCTTCCTCTCTTTCAACAACTACTTCATTCAAGGGACCAATCTCAAAAACAAGTCCTTTGATTGAGACCTCGGATGATACTGCATCAAATAACTTGCTTAAAATCTCTTTATTTTCAAATTTTTCACTTTCTTTTCCTCTACAACTACTTTTCTTTCTACACCAGACATACCTACATCTAATAGAGATTTAGGGGGCTACAGTATTATCTATCTTACTATCTTAGTATGGGTCTCAGGAATACTAGCACTTACCTTTTCAGAGTCCTTGATGATTTCTTTACCCGCCACAGCTTTTTTTACCACAATCGATGTGCTGGCAAATCTTCCCCATGTTTCATTTGAGTTTTGAGATTTTAGGTTTGGGTGAAATGGGGTTGGTGGTGTTCTTTGAGACTGTAGACATTCGTGTGAGAGTTTTAGAGAGAAAAAGAGAAGGGACTTCGGAAAGTTTTGTGTTCTTAGACGATACAAACAATATAAGACAAAAATACACACAATCTGATTATTTAAAAAAGAGTAGAATGTTTGATGCATGTATCGGGAAGCGAAACGAGTTGATGGGCTGTGAAAAATCATATACTCATTATTACGCATAGGAGTAGGCGCCACCAAGTTCGAAGAATTTGAATTTTAAAATATCGACTAATAATTCGACGACATGTAAGGGTAATTGGTAACAAACTAGGCCGCGTAAGACAATCAATTTTAAGTATATTTATGACATGACCCGATTTTCTAGATATGTTGTGCAGGCACCCGATATCCTCCTCTAGACCCGTCAGACGAATCCTTATCACCATGTTAATAATATGGACACCAACTAGCTTGAGATCGACATCGAGTAATCCAAAAGATGTGTTGATATATACATATATATAGAAAAGCTGTTCAGAAAGAGGTACATATTTCTACCCAATATACTAGGTATAGAGATATGCAGACCAGGTATCTGAGAATACAAGGAAAGATGTATATCTCCCGAAAGGAGTAAAATACAACTGATATAATAGAACCTAAGCTGGTGGCCATCATAGACAAGAGTCGGCTCACCCCGACAACTGAGGTCGTTTTCGCTCCTCAATCACGTTGGCAAACTCAATCCTGGAGCGAACCTGTCGAAATAAAATAAATAAGCAAGAAACAAATAGAGGGTGATTCGAAAGGACTCACTAAGTGGAGGCTAGCTAGCTACCTCGTAGAAACAGGTAATCTAGTTGGGAAGACAAGAAACCAATATGTAATAACCACAATACGATTATAATATGCAACACTTATACAAATCAACCAACATATCATGAAAACATTAACATATACAAGCAACTAATCACTACCTTGAGTTATTCACCTAACACCAGCACCAATCCCCTCCTGAACTCAGGTATCAAGCAACAATATCCATACCAAGGACCAACTAGCTAACCAAAGAGAGGCGAGAAGTAAATAATAGACAACAAGTCATTCTCACACATCGAGTACTCCATAAACATAGCATAACAACCGAATATCAAACGACAATCCTTGTCACAACATGATATGAATTCAATTAATAGAATAAGGTTATAGGTGCCCGAATACCATCCCGGAGCAGACTACCTCACACTCCAAGGGGTTTTTAACCTGATGTGAAATCCATCGCACTATCAGGGGTGCAAACTCCTTGGCGCACTTACGATGCGAACTCTAGACCGTATCGGTGATACATAAGGTGATGCGGCATTCATGACGCACCGACAGTTCACAATACAATTTTAACAATAGCAAAGCCCTTCTAATATAGGTACATACTCAAAACTATTACCAGCACAAGTCTTTCATCGGTTAATCAGGTGATATTCCCAGATTCATAACTTAATAAGCCTTCTCTATTCCTTAATTGATGTCTATAATTACAATTTAACCGTCACTCGCAACGGATTGCTAAATTTTAGGTCTATCAACAGATACCACAGGCATAACAATTATCTTTCCCTCAATATGACATTTACACACCAAGTCTAGTACATAATATTTATATGTACAGTAGGAAGTTCATATTCTTGGCTCGACACCGAGCCTAATGTAAGACAAATAGAATGGCCGCGTAGTAAGTAAGCCATACGCCAGCTGAGCACGCAAGGAACACGTGGTAGATCATCAATGGGCTGAAGGTCGCCAAAGAATATGATGAAACCACTAACTTTTTAATCTCGGGGTGAATGGAATATTGAACAAACTTCTTTCCTTTCCGACGCCTCCTGGAACCACTTTTCTCTAAGCCAAAGAAAATATTCTGCATAAATAAGCGCTCACAAACTGAATCTCTAGCTATTAACCGTAGATGGAAAGAAACTACCAAAATGCCCCTAGGCTGGGCTGGGCTTAGCCAAACTCCCATAAAATTAATATTTCTGGACTCCTCATACTCTCACGAATCTAAATATGTTATTAGATTGCATTTTTGGGTTCAATTCGCCATATTCCCCAATTCTTCAGAAACTTTGGGTTCTAACCCCAATTTTCCAATTCAATTTCTAACTTATACATCATTGAATTAACATAATCAAAAGATATAGGAGTGATATGGGTGATTATAAATTAGCTTGGAACCGTTTGGAATTGATGGAATTGAGTTAGAAATCGAATCAGGCGAAAAGAGTCTTTTTATACCCCTAAAACAGCACTTTTGTGCCGCCCAGGATTCCAACATACAAGCCCTTATTTGCTTTCGTGTTCCCAAGGACGATATCATGCTTTTAGGTTGCAACACCAAGCGCGCATGTGCCCCCATGCGTGTGATCGTGCAGGCTACACTGGAAGGTGCAGAATTCTGCACCAGTAGCTGCTAGTGTTGCGATTTGGGTCCAAATGTAACCCTATAAGGCTCGAAATGACCTCAAATTTTCTACACAAGTCATACAGTTCTTGTATGACATGCTCGTGAAGATGGATCTTAAAATAGATCTCCGTAACTCAAGATGTGGGTACCAAAAGAAGAGGTCAATTTCTTGACATTTGGGAGATTAGTGAAAACTATCCGAACGACCTCGGATTTCACTTCCAAAAGTTTCCACAGCTCAAAAATGGTCAATTACTCAAATTGGGCTCAATTATCATACAAATCTAATGCAACCTTCGAATTTTGAATCAGAGCTCAATTACTCAAATTGGGCTCAATTATCAAAATCAGCTCAATCTCTCTTCCTTTACATGCAAAATCAGCATCAATGTTGTACTTTTAAGGAAAGTTTAGATTGATAGTGTTATGAAAGTTGTTGAGTTCTTTTGCTTCCATTGGATAGCTCGATCAGTTCATGCTCAATTTCCTCTGCATCCATATTATATACGGATTAATATTTTTGTTTTTATTTCTTTGTTCCAAAGTCTAGTCTAACTTGGGATGTACTTTCCAGGGATTTATCCAATAACAATCTTAATGGACCAGTCCCTCCATCGTTTCTCAACCTAACCATGCTTGTGTATCTGTGAGTGATTTACTACTTTGATTCTGGTGGAATTTGGAGAAGCTCTTGTAATATTATCAAATGTTGTTTTACGAAATTATAATGTACTGGTTGACAGGGATCTTTCTTTCAACTACTTGGACGGAAACATTCCAAAATTTCTTGGTCAGATGGAGTCTTTAGAGAGCATGTGAGTTTCCGCACTTGATTAAAGCAATATCACAAAAGTCACTATGAAGTCGTTACTACACATATAGACCTCGAAATGTGCATAGTTATGGTAGATATGAGAACATAGTGATCAATTTAGGGATGGCAACGGGGCGGGGCGGGGCGGGGTGGGTGCGGGGCGGGTTGAATCTTAACCCGCAAAAGTTAAACCCGCCCCGCCCCGCCCCGCCCCGCGTAGCATTTTTGTCACTTCTCAACCCGCCCCGCCCCGCCCCGCATTAACCCGCCCCACCCCGCTATATTATTTTTATTTTTTTTGTTAATTTTATGAACTAATTATCTACTTTCTCAAGTATTAATCATCTTATCTTAGGTAAATTATCATAGTAGTTTGGGCAATAATTTTATTATTCTAATGATAGATTTTATACATACCCATATGTATAAGTTTGTTATAAAATTAAGTCTTTTATATAAAAACACATATAATTTGATTACGATTTAACTTCTATTTAAGATAACTTTTATATAAAAACATATATATACAGGTTCTACAAGGATTTGAAAAAAAAAAAAAAAAAAATTAGATAAACCCGCCTCGCCCCGTCAGAATTAAAAAAAAATTTGTCCCAACCCGCCCCGCCCCGCAAATGGCTTAAACCCGCCCCGCCCCGCGTAGAGTTGAACCCGCCCCACACCCGCCCCGCCCCGTTGCCATCCCTAGACTGATCATTTGGAAACTTAATGGATGTGGCTCATGCAGATATCTAGAGATGAATTGGTTTACTGGCCAAATCCCTCGTGAATTAGGTGCTCTCCCATCACTATCTGTATTGTAAGTACATCATCATATGTTTCATTTTTCTTCCTCTGTTAACTTGTTCTTTGCAAAATTATTGGCTCACTGTAACGTCTTCTTTTCTTTTGGTACCTTTAGATACATGAGCAACAACTTGCTATCCGGAGTCATTCCTCAAGAACTAGGGAACATCTCCAATCTTCAGATTCTGTACGACTACGAGAATAGAGAGAAACATCTCTTCTTTGTTGAAACATTTTTTTTATCTCTCTTCTTTTTATTCTTATTTTGAAATTTAATGTAGAAATTTGAATGATAATCAACTCTCAGATCACATCCCAGACCAGCTTGGGAACCTTAAACAACTGGATGTTCTGTAAGTACAAAATCTTGCTAGTTTTAAGAGTACTCTAGTTTACTCTAGTTAACTTCCACAGTGGTTTACTATATTACGATTTACTCCTTATTACTCCCTCCGTTCCAAAATAGTTGTCATAGTTCGGATTTCGAGAGTCAAACGAGTTCATTTTGACCATGAATTTAAACATATAATCTTTAAGTTTTTTGTAACGATGTTTATATATTTAGAAACTACATAAAAAGTACTATAAGTCACAATAATTAATAATTCAAAATATTTAAAAGATATGTGAAAATATTACGGTCAAAATTAGACTCTTTTGCCTCCCGAAATCCGAACTATGACAACCATTTTGGAACGGAGGGAGTATTAAGTCTGATGCCTAATCCTAGTGGATAAAGTGCCACCGTTAAATTTCAATGGCAATTGAACAATCAACTATTAACAAGTATATTTCAGGGACCTAAGCACCAATAATTTTGTTGGTGAATTGCCTCAAACCTTCAATCAGTTGACGGAACTGACTAGCTTGTAAGTGCATGCTACCTCTCTTTCTCACTTTATGTTATTCTTATTTATTACTAGTACTATTGCAATTTTATGTACTACTAATTTTTATTTTTATAGTTTTGTCCAAGGGAATAGCTTATCTGGAAAAATCCCAAAACTTATAGCCAATTGGAAAGAAGTCCATGATTTGTAAGCTTAATGTGATAGTCATATAATTAATATGCATAGTAAAATTTAGCTTTCGTTTTAACTTCTCTTGTTAGTAGGTTACTGTTAGGAAACAATTTTGAAGGCCCCTTGCCAAAGGAAATCTCATCGTTGAAAAGTGTCTTGTCCCTGTAAGATTTTTGTATAGAAGATGTCTTTTTTTTTTTGTTAGTATATTAAAAGTTATACTAGCATTTTATATTTTTCTAGGTTACGTTGATTTTCTGAAAAGCTTAACCCCTTTTTTTTTTTTTTTTTTTTTTTTGCACAGACATGTCGCCAATCTAGCCACAGCAATAGGAATATACGAATTCCCCGACCTATTGCAATTGACTTCGTTGCAATCGTTGTAGGGGCTTAATATCCGTTCTGACTCATGAATTAAATACTCCATCCGTCCCAATTTATGTGACACTTTTCGTTTTTCGAGAGTCAATTTGACTAAATTTTGAAGCAAAATTGGATTAGGTTATCTCAATATTTTGACATTAAAATTTATATATTTGAAAACTACTTGAAACGTACTTTAAGTTGCAACTTTTCACATATCATTTTGGTGAAAAAATATATCTTGAATTGTCGGTCAAAATTCATACAGTTTGAATCTCGAAAAGCGAAAAGTGCCACATAAATTGGGACAGAGAGAGTAAGTGTTTCTGATATTGTGAGACTGGCATGAGCTAATCTACAGTATGTGTGGTTTTAGGACATTGAGGAATTGTTCACTTCATGGGCCAATTCCGAGATATATCTGGGAGCATCACAGTTTAAATTATTTGTAAGATGAAGAACATTTTGATGAACAAAAAAAATTTTGATTTCAATTTATGAGTCATAGTTTACCTTGCCACAAAATTTAAGAAATTAAAGGAAAATATTTGAGATTTATGGTTTAATAAGTCAGAAATACTTATTAAGGGTAACTAACGGAAGTTGCATTATCTTTTATGAAGCTTATAGAAAGGACATGATTGAATAATTATATTCCTTTTTTTTTTCCTGACATAGGGACTTGAGCTTCAACAGGTTATCTGGAAAACTGCCAAACTCCATTAGCACATCATTTACATATATGTGCGTTCTCTGTCTCTATCTCTTTCTCTCATATGGCGCTGCGTATATATATGTACAACTTCCAGTGATGCATATTCCTATTAGGCATGAGTATGTTATGGTTGTAAAACATTCTCACTTTGCTGCAGATTTCTTAGGGAGAACAAGCTTACTGGATTATTGCCAGGATGGCTAGTGAAGAGGAAGAATTCGACGCCGCAACAATACCTGTACGTGCTAACATTTATAAAAAGTGCTTTTATGCGATCACATTTTGAACTTCAAATGATAAAGTATGCTGTTGAAAACTCTTCATTATCACGAGCCTATACTTAAAATAACACTCCACATTCAAAAGAATGACCAAACGTTAAGCATTCATTTTAAGAATTTTTTCGTGAGCTACTTTCTAAACTAGTCGTGGCACGGCATCTGGAGACTAGTCGGACCACCTTAGACTTCTTTTCTTCTCAAATATGAGACATTATGCAACCCAAAGAGACACACAAAGAAAACTAAAAAATCTAACATGAAATAAGATATTTAGCTTAACTATAAAACTCTTGTTTCCTTCTTTTCTGAACTATAAAACTTTATATCAAAATGAAGCCATCTCATTTTGTGAAAATACTAGTGAAAATATGTAGGCATAACCCATCTAACACGCGTGTGTGAATTCTCTAATACAGAACTAAGATAATACTTGAAAATGAAATTAATGTATGTCCCCACGAAAATCAAAGTGGAGCTCACCGAACGACTAAGTAGTACCCGTATCTTGCTTGACTGCATAATCAGTGCCTACATTGATATAGGCCAATGTAGGTTCCCATGAAGAGAATGTTACTACACCCTGGTACTCAATGAGTCTAAACAAATCAAAAAAAAAAAAACTTGAAATAATAAACAAGACTCAGAAAGACATAAATATAACCATATATACATAAGTTGTATAGAAGAAATTATAGTTATCTACCAACTATACTAGGTTTAGGGCTATCAAGACCACACATCTAAAAGTACAAAAAAATAAAACTATAACTAGTGGTCATCCTAGACAAGAATTGGCTCACCCTGACAACTGATCGCGCCTTTTATCCTCAATCTCGAGCCGTGCCTGCTCCTGGAGCGAAACCTCTTGAAACGAAATAAATAGACAAGAAACGAACTGAGGATGAGTCGAAACGACTCCGTAAATGGGGGCCTGCTAGCCATCCTGAGGAAGAGACGAGAGGAATAGAAAGCAGAAATATATATCATATAAACAAGGCACATAACTATCAGTCACATCATACGAGGCACTGAACAACCAGTTACAACATACTCAGCAACTTATGCAATAGAATGGGATGAATGCATTACGATGCAATAGGATCACATGTGTTAGGTGTCTCTCTATATCGGGACTCCATCGATTACCAGAAGAGAACAGACATCGGGTCTACCTTACATGTCAAGAAACCAGAGCGGGACTACCTCGCCTACCATAGTAACCAGCGCGAGACTACCTCGGCTGCTGCAGTTATATGCAACAATACAACTATCCCAGTGCCGGACCATATCGTCATCCAGGTGATGCCTCCAAGTTCACTACATTACAGGATACGTCTAATCCCAGCTAGTATTTATATCTAGATTCACATCAATACCTTTATTCCCATTAAGTGTTTAACCTATAGCTTTATATAAGTAGTCATCACCTAACAAAGCTTCCTTCCTCGAAATAACATTTATACTCTTTAGCCTAACAACTCGTATTCATATTCTCAACAATACTCTTCTATTCTTGGCTAGACACCAAACCTAATACAATGCGCCTAGCATCATGCCACATATCTTAGAGCAACTAACAAATTATTCAATCAATATTCATATCCCATCCTAAACCCCTGTGTTCTATTCATAATGTTAAGATTATAGCTCCTCAATTGTTATTCATAACAACAATAACTCACTTTCCTTAGCTTGATAGTACACACCATACATTCTAACAAACATACGAGGTTAAAAAAAACAATATCATGCTCACAAGCTAGAGTACAATACTCCGAATTACACGGTAGACACCAATCAACACTTAATAACATGATAACAACTATACATGAAGCTCCGGTATAGTAGTATACCTTATCAGCAGCTAAACACGTGAAGAATACATGTGTAGGACATCCATAAGGCCAAAGACCGTCAAAGAATAAAATGAAATCACTTATCTTTAGTCTAGGGCCGAATTGATTATTGAACGATATTTCTCCTTCCCAATGCCTCTTGGAACCACATCCCTCTACGCCAAATGAGAGAAACCGCACATATAAACGCTTAAAAACTGAATGTTAACTTATTTTCCGGAGAAGGAAGAAATTTATGAAACTGCCCCTGGGTCTCGCTTAGCTAAAAGCACATTAACCATACATTTTTTGGCTCTTCACAACCCCACGAATCAAAATATACCTTTTGGTTACACAATTGAGTTCAATTTAACTCAATTCCCTAATTTGGTAAGTGTAGGGTTCGAACCCAATGACCCCCAGCTCAATTTCATGAAAATCCAACCCCATAACCATAAACAAACACAATTGAAAGGTATAAGATCGTTACTTGCATGATTTTGATGATTTGGTACCAAGGATTTGCCCTTAACCGACTTTAACTGACTCAATTCCCTAATTTGGTAAGTGTAGGCGTTGTTACACCCCAAGCCTTTGGTGTCGCGTCCCCAGACGTTCTTGCATGCTGAAGGGAAGGTTTTCTCTTCACTATTGCGCAAAGAAATTTTTAGCACTTCTCGTAGAGCTTATCATCATTAGCTAGTGCTGCATTTTTGTTCCGAACGAGGCCTTATAAAGCTCAGAATCACCCCAGATTTTACAAGTTATAGAACACGTATAGGACCTACTCGCAAAGATAGATCTTGAATAGGATCCTCAAACACAAGGCGAGGGTTAAATGGAAAGAGGTTAAGTTCCAACTCTCGGAACTTTAGCTAAAACTATCTGAACGACCTCGAATTTCACTTTCAAAAGTTCACACAGGTTACAATGACCATACAAACCTTAATGACACTTTCAGATTTCAAGTGGAGCTTATTTATTCAAATCGAGCTCGGAAAACTATTTTCAGCTTTACCGACACTGAAAATCAAAATCGTCATCCAAGACCTTCCAAACGAGGTCCAATTTGGCTTAAATTTTACAGGTAGGTCCAAATGGACTTTACAGAGCTTGTAAGACTATCAGTATGACAATCAACTAGCCAATGTCACTTTAGTATAATTTCATAAACAATTGAAGACAAATAAATATTTACGCATGATTGCCCGCTCCAATCAAAAACACATTGGCATTTTTATATATTTTTTCAAATACTTTGAGGGCATGACTGTGTGAGAAAAGAACCTTAATAAACACAACTCTTAACTCACTTGGTTTCTCCTTTCGATCCAACATATGCTCCAACCCTTGTTACCGATCCAACAAACCATTTAAACAGTGATGGATTCACCAAATGAAATCTTCAACTCTATAATATTTCCAAATTTATGAGCCCTAAGTTCAATTCTTTGATTTTTTTTCCAAGTTTTGAATAAATTCTAGTTAGATAATATTTTTAAATTGCTAATTTAGAAAATTAAATAAATGATTCATATTTGAACAGTGGGTAAAGAATTACTTTGGATCCACTAAACCCTAGTTTTGAAAGGAATTTTGTGCTTGAGGTTTTGTGAAGAATTCTTGGAATCCCTATGATTTCATGAATATTTGATTGCAGAAATTGATGTTATCAACTTGAAACAATCCTAAATTTTTTTAAAAGGGTATTAAATGATACACACCGACTCCCTTATGAATAAAAAACAAGCTACACAAGTAGTAGCAAACTATATCAACAATGTCCGTGGAATTGGGTGCACATCAATTCCACTTTGAAGCTCTACTATTAACTAAATTTCCAGTAGACCAGAAATCAAAATGAGGTAATAACATTTTTCATCAGAATCCTTTTTGGATAAACATGTCGGCTATTGATTGAGCTGTTTGTCACAGTACAACTTGACAAAATTTACAATGTATTGACACAGAATCAGTCATATTTATGTCGACGCATTTGAAATGTTCTTTAACTTCTTTTCTTTATTGCTTTTGCTCTCCACCTTAGGAATTCAGTTTTGCTTTCCGTTACCTTAAGGAACAGTAGGGTTTAATATGAGAGTATCACGAAAACAGGGTTAAGAAGCACAATAATTGGCTCTGGCCGTTCTAAGCTTCATTTTTTTTTTTCAAGAAAAGGTGGGCTTCTTACCGTTTGGCAATTTCTGGGATTGTTTGGACCGGTTCTTATGCCGACGTGTTGGATACCACCCTTAGGTGCAAGGCATCTAAGAGGCGGGACATAGCCGAGAGGGAGAGCAAGAGGTCAAGACTATAGGAGGACAGAGTGGTGCTCCATCTGGGAGCAAGGGCAAGCATGGTCGTGAGCCTATATTTCTGTGAGTCCTCGGAATGGGATGATGCCGGAAAGGATTTTTATCCAAACATTAATTGGTCGTGTATTAGCAGATGATATATACATGGATCCGCGATGTATTGCCACTCGAAATCAAGACATTGGTATTGGACTTGTAAATCGATTCATAACCTTTCGGGCACAACCAATCTCTATCCGAACTCCCTTTACTTGTAGGAGTACATCTTGGATTTGTCGATTATGTTATGGCCGGAGTCCAACTCATGGCGACCTGGTTGAATCGATTGACCTGCAATAATACCTACAGCTTCCCCCAATTCAACCAGGTCGCCATGAGTTGGACTCCGGCCATAACATAATCGACAAATCCAAGATGTACTCCTACAAGTAAAGGGAGTTCGGATAGAGATTGGTTGTGCCCGGAGCAATAACTGCTATAAAGTAAGGAGATGAATATGAACGATCCCTAAAGCAAATACTCGAAATGCTCCACGACTAAGTATACCCATTCAGACTCATTTTTGTTCAATTATAAAAAAATAAGCACTTTGATAAAGATTTATAGCATCATTCAAGTAAATACAGATTAAGATCGTAGAAACATGAGCCTTGAGCATTATACGTTTATTTGCTAATATGATGGCCGGTCATAGTTCAGTAAAGATTTTAAGTGGGTTCGCTTGGACTATGCTATGCATGAATGATCTTTTATATTTCATAGGGGATCTTGGTCCTTTATTTATAGTTCTTGCATTAACCGGTCTGGAATTAGGTGTAGCTATTTCCTCTCTCCTCGTAAGGGGTATTTATAGTTCCAGAATCATGATTCTTTGCTGGCTGAGGATAACGTTGAGGAAACAACAATTTTTTCCATGCAAAATAGAATGACATACATGCTCATTGAGGAGCTCAGTCCCATAACTCTAGTTAGCTCGTTTGCCAAGCAAGAACCTCAACAAAAATTCCTAGTAGTTTGTCTGTTGCCTCCTCCTTCCTTTTTCAACTCTTGACTTAACTAGGCTACTCCCAACCACCTCTAATCAATTATCTAATCATGATATGACTTTGGTTCTATTATCTAATGGTATAAGTCTTTCTCGAATGGTGTAGATAATACAAATGACGCTTTATTGAGACTTAAAAAAATTGAGAAAACGTTACATTCTTCCCCTCTTCAAAAACTTTGTCTCAAGTGTTTGTTGGGAATTATCCGTTGACCATCACATTTTTCTTTTCTGTCACACTTTTCATACGTGGCGAACATAAGATATGATAATTTTTTTGAGATTACTACATTCTCTCCCACTTAAGAACTACAAAATGAAAATTTACATAGCTATTTGTAGATGTCCTAAGCTAGTCTTCCTTGGTCTCAGTGGTTGATTAAATAAAATTCTTCCAATAGATCAAGGGCTCAAAACTAGTATGACACCATATTTCAAAAGCAAAAGTGCTACCGTAAGGCCAATGACACTAGCCCATGGTGCCATAACCTCTTGACCGATACATGTCCCTCATTAGTCTGCGCAGATTGACACGGCCAAAGTCTAACCTCAAATGAAAGTGACACGGTCGATGAAAATATACCGAATAACAAGTCTAAGTCGAATCCACAGAGAGCTAGCTAGATTAATTGAGATATGATTTTACTAATTTGGTTTACTTAGTTTAGCAATTCCTTGAATCAAGTTTGTTTTGAAATAATAGTACAAGTTATAACTACGAATGTAGACTATTGAAAGCAATTAAAGATCGTTATCAAATAGGTGAAGAGAATTAGAGTTGTATTCCTCACCTAAGCATGTACTCAGTGGAATTGTCAACTAGAATTTGCTTTGTTGTATAGGTTGTTTTTGTGATTACACTTTGGATTACTTACTGATATCTCTTGATTAATAGCAAGCCTAATCCTAAAGAATCTCAAATTCTCTTGGATTGCGCGACAAATAAGTGTAAAGACCTAAGTAAGAAGATTCCTGCCTCTAGTTTACTTCTTTTAGATCGGGTTTATAAATCTCTTTAAGACTCAAAATCCTTGCTAACTAATTGTTAACCAACCTTATTACTACCTTCGCAAGTGAGTAAAAGGAAAATGGGAATGGGGTTAGTGTTTGCAACCATAACCATAGAATTTTAGCATGAAATTAGTTAGAAAATAGCCAACCTACACTTAGATAATGTTTTTCTTAACAACCCATCAAACACACACTTAGGGTTGGTTTACAACCCTAATAAATAAGCTTAGCTACTAATATTATATAAGAACACAATACATAGATGAAGTATTCAACAAAATTTTATAGATCTAAGAGAGGAATGATTACCCAAATGTTGTTGTTGATCTTACAAAAGGATGGAATTATCCACTAATTACTTGAAATTGTGTTTTGCTCAAGGAAATGTAAGATATTCATAAAAACCCTAATATTGTTCTATTTATAGTGCTAGAAAAAATTACACAAAAATAGTTCCCGTCATGATTGTGCTGGCCGGCAAAAAATTGTGCTGGGCGTACAATTGCTAAATTACCCTCTGCACTTTTGCCTCCCCTGCATTGCGCAACCCTCAAACTCCATGGTTTTGGAAAATTGTGCAGGCGCACAAAATTGTGCTGACCCAAACAAAGCTTAGAAATTTAGGATTGGCTACTGTCTGAGTGTGCTTGGGCGCACAAATTTATGTGCCACACACTTTTTCTTCCTTCCGATAATTTGTGCCATGCAATTGTGCGGAGGCGCACAAATTTGAGCACCCGCACAATGCCTTCTTTTTGTTGGGCACTTTTTCTTCCATTTTCAATTATGCTGAGGTCTTCATTTCTTAAATGTACGATCCATACAAAATTGTGCGTCCCAGCACTTTCACCTGTCACTTGGATCTTTTCGCAATGATGCCAACCTTGAGTCTGATCGGCTTTCTTTTGAGCTTTTCTTGATCTTTTGCTAGCCTCGAGCAACTTAATCTATTAGAACCTAGAATCATACAATAGTACATATGATTTGGCCATGAAATTATCTTAAAGCCATAAAAAGTTCCTATAAAAGAGGACTTTAAATTGGTAAAATACCAACTTATCATGGGTTGCATAAATGCTTATTGGTCCATGCAAGTTGTGTGTTGATTTTCTCCTGCATGCGAGTATGTGTTCTGATATGGCGGCTATTGTTGTGCCATGATTAGTCTGTCCAAAAGAGGTGACAACCAACTTGTGTCCTGCTTGGTCGGACCTGTGGAGGTGCTGCCAAAACACCTGGGTGGCCTATCCTTGGCATTTTCTTATGAGTAGTTGCATGACACTATATTGGCCTTGCCCCTCAGCCTGTTGCATGACCCTTGTTGGCTCAAACTTTGATGTGCCTTAGTGCCCAAGTCGATGTGCATATTGTCCACCCCACTCTTGTGCCATAGCATGACGCTTGACTTTACGACCGGCTTTGCTGGGTGTGCCAAACTTAATACCGGGCTGGCATGTTTGTGAATTATTTAGGGTAATGTTATAGTGTGGAACCATATACTTGTCATTATTTGTGATTTTTCTTTCAACAAACTAGGGATGTGCATTATTGGGTTTAAACTGTTAACCCAAACCGATAAAACCTTATTGGGTTACTGGTATCAAGTTATTGGTGTGTGGACAAAAATATGCAACCTATTGTTACGGGGTATGAGTTCAGCTGCGAGACTAGACTTATTCTACAAGTCATCGGGCAGTGACGATATACGCCCACTCCTAGAGCCAATGAGCGTTTAGGCGGTTTGGTCACAGGTTTACAGTCTCCTACTTAGGGTTTAGTATACCACCGCCTTGAGTTGTAGGCCCATGGCCCTATTAATACTTGTATATTACCTTATTTAGGATTGAGTATCACTAATATAAATATCCCTCCTTACATTGTATTGTACAACAGACGATTTGCCATAAAACTCGGCTACTCTCAAGGAATAATATTTACTTTGCTTTCTCTATTATTTTTTGCTTATTTACTTCTCTTTATTTTCAGTGTATTTACATACTTTTCCATCATAATTTATCGTATTACTTGTGACCTCATTCATAATTAATTGTTTAACCTAGACGTACAAATTTAGGCATAAACAATTAGGTTAACAATTTTTTAACGGTTTGAATATATTTCTTCATGAGTTAATGATTTGGTTTTCGGTTTTGGTTAATTTATTATCGGGTAACCCGATAACTCGATAAGAATGCTTTAATTACTTGTGTATCATTACTCCCTTAGTGATAATATCTTTACATTTTACGAAATAAAAACCCTAACTCCACATTTCACAAGGCTTATGCGTAGCTTTTCTCAACTTCACAATCCAATCCAAGCTTCAGATTTTCTCCTCCTTCTTTAAGTACTCTATGGAAAAAATCTTCCAGTGTATCTTTTCCATAACTCGACATTGCCTCACCATCATATTCCCAGTCTTAGGATCCTAAATCAACATGCTCTCTGTTAGTTGTAGGAGTTAAATCTTATTTGATTTCCTTTGAACTGGTTTCACAGTTTCTAAGAATCCCATTTGCATATCTTGGATCCCACTATCTAGCATCCACATACAATTGACGTTAATTTGTTCTTCTTTTTTTTTCTTTTTAAATTTTCAGTTTTCAATTTTCTTATTGGTTAAATCGATAATCGAACCGGTAACACTAAAAAACCGATTACTTGAAAACCGATAACCGAAATCTTAATTGTTTGTTTTCGATTTAGCTAGTTTAAAACCTAAAACCAATAACCCAAAGTGATAACATTCAAAACTGGACCGATAGACCGTATGAATACCCCTACAAAAAACCTTGAAAAGAAAAACCATCTGTAAAACAAGAAACTATTTGGTCTACATTACTTCAAAAAGATATATTTGTTCATTTGTTCAATCCTTAGTATTATTGTTTACTTGTGCATAAAATGTGTTGCAGGGATTTTTCTGAAAACCTTTTCACAAAAACTACATTGTCGTCTCATGCTTCATCTAATCAAGATGTGTAAGTATCATTACCCTACTTCATATACAAATTCTACAAAATGTGTCTAGTATGAATAAAATCCATTTTTTAGTTAAATATTTTTAGTGAAAAGTCATTTCCGCTTGCATCACCTATGCTAGAAGTTAATTTCCCTTTCTCCAACTAATACCAATATATTATTATTAATCAACTGGGTCAGATGAGATTCTAGTACAGTTTTGGAAGAGCGCGGGTAGAGCAGGTGTGGAGTGGCTAACCAGGTCGTTTAATGTCATCCTAAGGTCGGTAGAAATACTTAAGGAATGGAGATGGAGTAACATGGTTCCATTGTACAAAAACAAGGGTGATGTTCAAAACTGAAACAACTATAGGGGCATCATACTATGAAAGTCTAGGAAAAGGTGGTGGAGATGAGGATGAGGAGGGTTGTGTCTATTTATGAAAACCAGTTTGGATTCATTCCCGACAAATCAACCACGGAAGCTATTCATCTATAGAGAAAACTGGTTGAGCAGTATAGGGACAAGTAAAAGGGTTTGCATATAGTGTCCATTGATCTAGAAAAATCTTATGACAAGGTTCCTAGGGAGGTGTTATGGAGAGTCCTAGAATCTAAAGGGGTCCAGGTGGCGTACATCATAGTGGTTAAGGATATGTACGAAGAGGCTAAGACCCGAGTGAGAACAGTGGGAGGAGACTCAAAGCACTTTCCGGTCAAGATCGGGCTACATCAGGGGTCAGCGCTTAGCCCATTTTTATTTTTGGTGGTGATGGATGAATTGACTCAGAGTATTCAAGGAGAGGTGCCAAGGTGTATGTTATTTGCAGATGATATAGTATTGGTGGATGAGACACACAGAGGTGTCAATGAGAAGCTGGAGGTATGGAGACACACTTTAGAGTCTAAAAGCTTCTGGCCAAGCAGAACGAAAACAGAATACATGGAATGCAAGTTTAGTGACGCTCCTGATGAGTTAGATATGGAAGTGAGGCTTAATTCTCAAGTCATTCCTAATAAAGGAAGCTTCTGATATCTTGGCTCAATCCTCCAAAGTAATGGAGAAATTGATGATGATGTCACTCACTGTATAGGAGTAGGATAAAAGAGTTGAGGCCTGCATCCGATATTCTTTGTGATAAGAGAGTGCCACCGAAGCTTAAATGCAAATTCTATAGAGTAGTCGTTAGACCAGCTATGTTGTATGGGGCAGAGTATTGGCCAGTCAAGAAGACGCACATTCATAAGATGAGTGTGGCAGAAATAAAAATGCTTAGGTGGATGTGTGGTCACAATAGGATGGATAGGATTAAGAATGAAGAGTGGCCTTAGTGGCTGAAAAGATGCGAGAAGCGAAGCTGCGATGGTTCGGCCACGTGAGGAGGAGTGTTGATGCTCTAGTAAGGAGGTGTGAGAGGTCGGCAGTGCTGGGTCTATGAAGAGGTAGAGGTAGACCAAAGAAGAACTAGGCCAAGGTGATTCGACAAGACATGGCCAAGATCCAGATCATCGAGGACATGACCTTAGATAGGGGAGCATGGAGGTCGAGGATTAGGGTAGAAGATTAGGTAGTAGTTGAGTGTCTGTTCTCTTCTTAGATGTAGTATTATATGTGTATAGTTGATTTCCACCCTAGTCTTCACAGTTATATCAACTGATGTTCTATGTTTATTTTGGATATGCGTTAGTTTTATCTTTCTATCTAGCATTATATTGTTGTCTTGATTTTCAAAATTATTTTCTAAAGTATCTTTATTTTTCATATCCGAGGGTCTATCGGAAACAACCTCTCCACCTTGGTGGGGGTAAGGTCTGTGTATATTTCACCCTCCCCAGACCTCACCTGTGGGATAAACTGGGTATGTTGTTGTTGTTTAGTATTGAAGATTTTTGTCAACACTATCTGAATGGCAAAAAAATATTTATAATATTTTTATGGAAAATATTTTTCACTATCAACCAAATATAGGAAAACACATTTCCAGATTTAAAAGTTAAAAATTGAAAGTGAGTATCGTAGTGCCAAATATATTCAATTATTTAATATATTTTTCAAACCTTATGGGATATTATATGGCCTTTTCCTTTCAGGAACATTTTTTCAGGTTGCTCAAATAGAATGTGAGTGCCAAATTTATTTCTCAAATGTAACTTTTCTTTTCATCCACGATACTAGTGTTGGCATTCGGGTATTATATGTTTATGTAGGTACACAACAAATCAACGTGATGGTTACTGTTATCACAGACCATGTAAGTACATTCAATTGAAGTATATTGCCAATTTATAGTACGTCCTTGTGTTTTTCATCATTTTGTTTTAATTTTCTCTAATTATGCTTATTGTTTGCCACTAAGTAGGCTACCAACTTTAGCCTTCATTTAGCTTTGTCTATCAATGGAGGCAACCTTGCTAAAAGGAGTCTTTACCAGCCTCTCTCTATAATCCCACTCCTAAACCTCCGTTTAAGAACTTAGAGTGTGACATCTATACTGACTATATAATGTCTTATGAATACATAATATTCAAATTACGAAATATCAACATATGCATCAAAAGATTTCGCTAGTTGGAAAAGGAATGACGATATTTTTCTTTACATAGATGATCGACTGTTTATCAACTGTGGTGGTAAGTCAGTGAAAATTGGTGACAAAAACTACTATGCTGATCAGAACCCGCATGGAGCATCAACATTTTACATGGACAAAACAGGAGGTTGGGGTTATAGTAGTATGGGTCGTTTCCTATATTCTTCTACTACGGGACCACAATATATTGTCAAGAAGACATGTAATCTTTCCATGGTTGAATCAATTCTGTATGAATCGGCCCGCGTAGCCCCGATCTCTCTAAAGTACTACGGGTTTAGTTTCATCAAAGGAAACTACACAGTGAAACTACACTTTGCTGAGATAAGCGTACCTGTAGACAGAGTGGTCTCTATGAAGAAATTTAGGCGAGTCTTTGATATTGATATCCAGGTACAGTTTGGTTAGATGAAATGTAGAGTTTACCAACTTTGTAAATCTCACGTAAGAGTAGTTTATTCACTGCAGGGGAAGAATTTTAAGAAAAACTTTAACATAGAAGAAGCAGCAAAGGGTGCTGATAAGGAGGAAATCTTGCAACATGATGTTTTTATAGAATCACAGCTAGAGATTCACTTGTACTGGTCTGGTAATGGATCAACTCTCTACCCAGAAAACTATGGTCCCCTCATTTCAGCTATTTCTGTAGTCCCAGGTATGTTTAATTTTATCTGGTCAATTGTTATTATTTTTCCATTCAATTTCTTAACTAACAATACTCTCATGTTAGTTCCTAAACCACAAACACACTCTCGCAAATTGTCTTCTGCGGTTATTGTTGGGATAACAGGATCGTCGTTGTTTTTTCTTGCTCTATTGTTACTTTTTCTCTGGAAATTGGGTTGTCTTGGTAGCAAAAGAACATCAAAGGAAGGTTAGACAATAATATAATTATGGAGTTCGACTTGGTTATTATTTAATTTACATAGCTCTCTAAATAGTTTTATTTTATCAAATGTTTGACATATATCAAAAGAACTAAAAGCAACTGAATTGTTCCCTGGAGGAGTTTACACCTTTCGTCAAATAAAAGCCGCCACTCAAAACTTCAATGTTGCGAACAAATTGGGTGAAGGAGGTTTTGGACCTGTTTATAAGGTCTAGTTCTTTCTGCATTTTACCATTCTGATTATTCATCATACCATATATGCCCATGGATTATTTTACATGGGGTTTCTCTCATCAATACAGGGTGTGCTCCCTAATGGAGCTGAAATTGCAGTTAAACAACTATCAGCAAAATCGAAGCAAGGAATACATGAATTTGTAAATGAAATTGGTACAATTTCAGCTCTGCAACATCCAAATCTTGTGAAGTTGATGGGATGTTGTGCCGAAGACAATGAGCTCCTACTCATTTATGAATACATGGAGAATAATTCTCTTAACTATGCATTATTCGGTAAGACAACAAGGCTCATATGTTATGACAAGATTTTCTAATTACTCAACTCTCCTTGGAGCATTTTACAAAGCAAAAAAAAAAAATTGACATTGCATTTGTAGGTTCAGAAGAACTTAGATCAAGACTAAATTGGTCGACAAGGGTAAAAATTATTCTTGGGATAGCCAAAGGTTTAGTCTTTTTGCATGAGGAATCCAAATTGAAGATAATCCACAGGGATATCAAGCCAACAAATATCCTCCTGGACAAGGATTTGAACGCAAAAATCACTGACTTTGGATATGCAAAGCTTAACGAAGGGGAAAGTACACATGTCATCACAAAAATCGCTGGAACATTGTAATTTGACAATTCTCCTTATCTCCTTCGCCCTGTTACCTAAAACCTTTTGCTACACATATATTTACTTTCAGATGACATTATTTGTACTTTCATATATTTGTCCTTTCATAGGGGCTACATGGCACCAGAATATGCAATGCGGGGTTACTTAACACCGAAATCAGACGTTTACAGCTTCGGGGTTGTTACACTTGAAATTGTGAGTGGAAGAAACAGTGCTAGTTACAGGCCAAGTGATCAGACAGTTTACCTTCTTGATTTGGTAAAGCCTCGTATCAGAAATTGTCGGTCTGATTCATTGATGCATAGCCTAATAAACACTATGTTATTGTATTTTGTTGAATGACTTTCATTATTAATTGATGGCTACTGGATTCAATTGCAGGCTTATGTGTTGCATGAGCAGGGAAACTTGATGGAATTAGTTGATCCAAAACTTGGGTCAGATTATTCTTGGACAGAAGCAGCTGCAATTCTCGAACTAGCAATGATGTGCACTAATCCATCTCCAACTCTCAGGCCAACCATGTCTGAGGTAGTCAAAGTTGTTGAAGGAAAAACTAAGATCAAGACGACATCTTCAACAGTCCTTCATTCAACAGATGATATTGTCTTAACTAAGGCCATGGCTGCTCTCTCTCAGTCTTCTCAATCCGAAGGCAATTCTATGGCAGGGCCATCAGAAGCTACTCCCTCTTCCTCTAACAACAATATCAGCAATGAAATTTGAATTCAATGTCCCCCACTTATGAATGTAACCAACATGAATGCTTCAGCATGATCTTTCTACTTTTTTTATGCTTGTTTTGAATACGGAAGCTTTTGCTCTGTCCTATCAATGTATTATTTTCAGTTTGGTAATAATGTACTATTGTCAAGATTGTACTATATGATTGGCATCTGCCCTCCCACTGAACTAGTTGTATGATTATATTACACTATGGAGTATAGACGTATGTGTAAAATTACATTTAACTTTTTTTCTCAATTATTTTTCAACCACACCAAGCAGCGAATTGTGGCCTTGTATTTTGAAATTGGTCACCTTTTCCAAGTTAGATCAATAGTTAGTTTTTAATGTTAAACTTTACACTAGGTGTGAAAATTGGTCCACTTCTAAATACAGGGTCATAAAATATACTAGTAGTGTAGAATAACATAATTTTCTTGTCTAGCTTGACTCATATGCAGATTTTAATGTTAATATAAAGTAGTATCTTCATTGCTTCAAATTTTATTCTGGCCTTATCCACGTTCTAGTGTAATATGTAGACATAAAGGTGCATCTTGATGTTCTGGTATAGGCTATTACAAAGTATTTGAACATCATTGTCTATCAATGGAAGTAAACTACTATCTCACATAAACTCTGTTGATTCTTCTATCTGTTTGCAAGGGTGAGGCCGAACGAAAGGAAGTGGTGTCGAGAAATGCTGGAAGTTTGCCAAATGCATAAAAATGGGAGAAATGCTGGAAGAAGGCGTAAACTTTGGAAGGATCACTAATCTTTCAACATTGAAAGATACCAATCAAGCCTTACAATTTGGTAAGAAACTAGATGAATCGAATGAAGTTTCTCTTCTTATGCAGGCGTCTAAAGTAAATTTTCATCTAACTGATACAACCAAAACCTTAACCCTTAGCCTTCCCCCTACCATCTGACATATATACAACAATCAGCCGGACCTCCACGCTGGTCAATTCAATAGTCCCAAACAATCATTAAAAGAAAGCCTCACACAATCACCCCTCTGTGTGAGTCATACACCAGCTTTGTTGGAAAAGCTAAAAGCTATGCTAATTGTCCAGCCCGAGCAAGGGAAAATCCCACATCCTTTGTCCAAATCTTTGACCCCAACCAAATATGTGATACCACGTAAAACTAAAAGATCTTATGCTATTCTGCACTATGTCATGTCTCAATCTATCGCGTGAACGGCACTCCTGGAGTCAACTTGTACCAAGTGAACCGTTTAAACATTTCTACCAATTCATAGATTGCACACGCATCATGAAACAGAACTGTTATGAATTATTCAAATCGTACACAATTTGCTTATAAGTCAAAATATTTAAATTACATGTAATGACATGAAAGAGCACGACCACATCCCCACAGTATACAGGAGCTTCTAAGAGACTGGAAAAATACTTAACCATAAAATGTGACATCACAGGTGGCACCCTAGTAAAGCTCACCATAGACACTACTACTAAAAAAAGTCATATATGAGAACAAAATGGTCTTTAACGGCAACTAAAAACTCTTTAGCGGGCCACTTTTAACGACAAATGTAATGGTAACTAAAACACGAGTTTGTAACAACCTTCTTATCGCCAATTAAATTTAAATTAAAAAATATTTTCTCCATAATTTCTAGTGCCCGTTATTCCCATTATTATAAACTCATAGTAATATTCACTGTAAAAACTTAACACACTTCATTAAACCACAACAAACAAATACATCTACTAATCTATAATTTCGAAGTAGATAAACTATTTGAATGTACTAACTAGTCTGCATGTAGATGGACTCTTAAATAACTCCCAATCTATGATACCCTAAGAAATATCGGTTGAAAAAAAGTAGAGATAGATAGAGATACCTGAGTTTTGGTAATCCAGAGAGACGGAAGGCAGAAGCACTCCCGATTGAAGGTTCAGGAACTATGATTGAGAAAAAAGGTTAATGGTCAAATTGGCACCTCTACTTGTACATTTTGTCATGCCGACGCTGTACTAAAAGGTGTGTCACTTAAACACCTCTATTCGTGAAAAGCCTTATTTTTAAACCCCTCCTTGCCTTATGTGTCAAAGCGTGTCTTGCAAAGGCCTCCATGTCGGCTTCCATGTCAACAAATTTTCCACGTAGACAAGCCACATCGGATGGGGTAAAATAACACCCAAATCAGCCTTTACCCGATCATTTTTCCATTTACCTCTGCCTTTTCATCTCTCATTAACCCTAATCTCGTAAACTCTAATCTCATCTCCTCACCCAAATCCGATCGGGATCTACAACAAACGGCTCCACAATTTTGTTGCTCATTTCCCAAATTTTTTACTGTTACAATTATGTATTTAGTTTTTGTTCGAAACTACTGGCTTTTGTTTGAAATTAGGGTTTCGTATTCTAAGTTTTGATATTAATGAAGACCCTATTGTTTTATGGTCCACTTCTAGAAAGTAATTATTCTATGGTCCACTTTTAGAAAGTATTTATTTTATAAAGTTGTTGGTGGGGACTGATTGTAATCTAAGATAAAAAAATTAGGACTTTTTGAATCCTATGCTTTAGCAATTAAACAATTAGAGTTTTTGATTTGTTTATTATGTTTGGGAGACATGCACTGGTGATATTCATTAGGCATTAAAAATTAAGATTTTTTTGCCATTAAAAATTAGGGCTTTTTGTCTATATTTGATTATTGTGTATGCATAACATGCACTGATTTGCTATAACAAATTAGGTTTTTTGTCATTAAACAATGAATTGCTATTAAAAATTAGGGCTTTTTGTCTTTAAACACTGTTTAGGCTATGGGTGTCAAATGGGTATATGGGTCTGGGTTCGGGTTGTAAAATTGTAACCCCGCAGGTTCCGGGTACGGGTTTAAATTACGGGTTTTTAACGGATACGGGTTTTGACTAGAAAAAAAAAACTCGTGCGGGTTCGGGTCTTAGCGGGTAGGGGTACGGGTTCGGGTCTTAACAAATCGGGTTTGGCTACGGGTTATAATTTTATTTTTTAATAATATTATTTTAAATACTTAAAACAAATTAAAAAAAGATCAATAGGAAAAACTCAAAGAGTTACTTTATTTAAGATACTTGAACTATTAAAGTCTTAAATATAAACTTCCAAATTTAAAAAGGGCAACATCAAGACTAATGAAAATTCAAATTACAAATTTAAATATGCCTAATTCTTTATGTAATTTCTTCCATGTCATTTCCATCATGCTCCGGTGTAGGTGCCATTGATGGTGCTTGATCACTTAATAGAATTTCTTCAAGGTTATCGTCTTGTTCTAGTGAGTCTTCAATTCCTTGATTTCTTCGCTCCGATCTAATCCAGTCTCGTAAACAAACTAGAACGTCCAAAGCATTATTACCCAAAGAGTGGCGGGTATCACCTATCATTTGTCTTCCTTGGCTAAATGCACTTTCTGATACAATTAGTTGTATGCGACGACATGTAATTCAAAATATTTTATGTAGTGAATTAAATAATTATATTTTCTAATAAATACGATCCCATAATTACTTTGTCCGACTCCAAGTAGCTTATTTTCTGAGGTATATATCAAAATTAATAGTTGAAGTTCTATACCATATTAGAGTAATATATATTCAAACTTCAAAGTGTTGATTTATTTGGAATTTAAAGTATTTTTTTAATTAAATAAATAATTTATTTCTCTTGAACATATTTCACTACTAACAATATGTACACAAAACAAATTAAACCATGAGTGGAAAACTTGTGTATACATTTCTCTCCACGTACAAGTTTTATTACTCAGTTTATTTTAACAGGTACGGGTATATCCATTAATACCCCATAATTTTGACGGGTCTTAACGGATACGGGTATTTGTTAAGAAAAAAAAATCCGTTCGGGTAGGGGTATTTTAGGGGGTCTACGGGTCCGGGTCCGGGTTTTTGCGGGTCCGGGTGGGGTCGGGTTTTAATGAATTATGGTCCGGATTTTGACGGGTAGACCCCTACCCGTTTGACACCCATAGTTTAGGCATTAAAAATTAGGGTTTTTGATTTGTTTATTGTGTATAGGTAAAAGTGCACTGATTTTTTTATTAAAAATTAGGGCGTTTATGCTATTAAGCTCAAAATTGCTATTAAAAATTAGGAAAAAATTTTCAATTTCATTTTTTTATTTTGTATGGTAATAGTGCACTGATTTGCTATTAAAAGTTAGGGTTTTTATACCATTAAACTCTGATTTGCCATTAAAAATAGGGATTTTGCCTTTAAGCACTAACTGATTTGTCATTTATTATTGTAGTTTTTTATAACATGTTGGATCTTGTTTATTGATAATTAATTTTATTTTTTAATTACTGGACAGGTGTGAAATTGCAGCAATTGTTGTCAGTTAATTTACAATTTCACTACATAGCTAAATATGTGCAGAACCCTAAGCTAAGATATGTTAATGTAATCTCTCGCTCTAGGGTAGAGTCAACTGATATAGATGAACTGCACTTTATATGGTTTCAAAATTTGGCTATAGAGCTAGGATATACTTGTATTGAGAAATTTGAATGTAGAGTCAACAAGAGTGGTACTTATCATGTTATCAATAGTGATATTGATATTGATATGCTGAATCTTGCTAGTAGTTTAAAGACTAGGACATATTAGATGTCTATATGTTCAATGGTAATGAAATTGTTGAGGTTACACAAGTGTTTTTATCTCCTGTTAGTCAGTCCACTACCCAACCAAATGTGCAGTCATGGCCTTTAAATGTAGGGCCCACTTTTCTTAACATAGAGAATACAAATGATAAAAAAGGAAAGGGTAAAGCGGTTGCTGAAACTGATTTGACCAGTGAGGGTGTGGGGGAGGATGAGGGTGATGAATCTGGTAGAGCTTATTATGACTTCTCTACATATTACCTTCAAACTTCAGATTAATCTCGTTCCAATTATGACTTTTTTGACTTTGAAAATATTTCTGATGAATCATTGTATGGTAGTAAAGAGGATGGTGAAGATGGTAGTGATTTAGAGGAGGTATTAGTTGAAACTAGAAAGACTAAGATATAATATTAAAACAAAAAAAAAAAAAAACAAAAATGTGAATATATATGAGATACCAGATGGACCTGTACGTATGGATGCTGGATTTGAAAAAATGTACAAGAATAAGAAATAAAAATATGATGGTAAGCTAGGGGGAGATGAACATTGCTTAGATAGCTCAGACCCTGGTAGTAAGGACAGTGAGGAAGAGATGGAAGTTGTTGGAGATGATGAGGTTAGGGCAGCACCTACTAGAAGGGCAAGTACCAAAGTTTATTATGATCCTAACTGTCAGAAAACCTTATTTAAGCTTGAAATGATTTTGAAACATAGGGTAAGGGCTAAGTGCATGAAGACATGTTGTCCTTGGCATATTCTGGCAGTATTCAAGGCAGCACATGTAATTTCATCATAAAAACCTATAATCCTGTTCACAAATGCTATAAGAGGAGAAGGACTAAATCTTGTAATACTGAATGGATAGCCAACAATATGAAGGATAGGATAAAAGGTGATCCTCAAATCAAGCTTAGGCAAATGTAAATTGAGATAAGAAAGAAGTATGAGTTATATGTGAATAACAGAACTTGTGGAAGGGGTAAGGCACTTGTAATAAAGCAACATATGGGTGATTATAAAGAAGAATTTGCAAGACTGTATGATTATGCAGATGTGATTAGAACGACCAATCCTGATAGCACTGTTGTGATAAAAACATCAAAGGAAACAGAACCTGGGAAAGAGATGTTTATGGGAATTTATGTTTGCCTTGATGCACTGAAGAAAGGTTGGTTGGAGGGGTGTAGAAACTTAATTGGTTTTGATGGTTCTTTCTTGAAAGAAGTATGTCAAGGTGAGATATTATCATGCATATCCAAGGATGGGAACAACCAAATGCATCATATGGCATGGGCAGTAGTTGATAAGGAAACTAAGAATACTTGGATAGGATGAATAATTTGAGAGAGTTTTCTGGAAAATGGATTTCTGATGTGTCACCTATGGCTATGGAAATTCTAAAACAAAATGTTCAACATGCAATAGATTGTCATGTAGTGTGAAATAGGGATAAGGGGTATGAGGTGTTAGATGGTAAGTATCAACACACTGTGGACATGAAGAAGTTGGTTGTAGAGCATGGAAACTCAATGGAATCCCTTGTGCACATTCAATCTGTGCAATGCACCATAAGAATGTAGAACCTAAATCCTTCATCATGCATTGGTATAGGAAAGAGACCTATTTGAAGGCTTTCAGGCACTACATTCAACCTTTAACCAATATGAAGATGTGGCCAGCCACTACAAATCCAACTATTTTTCCACCTATTGTAACTAGAATGCCAAGAAGGCCAAAGAAAAATAGAAGAAACACTGCTGATGAATCTAAGAAGAAGTTTGGATCATTGTCCAGAAAAGGAAGACAAATGTCATGTTCACTGTGCAAGTCATTTGGAAACAAGGGGAGGTTCGAACCCTACACTTCCACGAGGCAGCCAATCGGCCAAAGGGTGGGGAATTCCTTTGGAAACTCAATTACAAGCCCACGTATAAGCCAACGGCTCGGAGGAAGGGTTCATCCTAATACAAACCAAAGAAATTCTTGAGGCCCAACTTTGGCTTCAAAAAAGGAATTACCTCGGCTCCCTGATTATAACTTTAACATATCGACCTCGGAGCTGGTCAACGTAGTCAAGGGAACTACTAGGGTAAGATTGCCCAAAGACATGAAAACTCCAGTGGACAAAAGAAACCAGAATTTGTATTGTGAGTTCCACGCCGATTATAGCCATCGAACTGAGGACTGCAAAGCATTGCGCCTCGAGGTGGCACATTTGTTAAAAAAGGGAGTGTTGGCCGAATTCCTTACCGACAAGGGGAAGGACAACTACTCAAAGAACAGAGGCGATGGACAGCCACCTCGGGCTCCGCCCCCTGAGAGAGTTGTAAATGTCATCACCGGGAGGTCAGAGGTGAATGGAGTGAATTTTTCGGCTGCAAAGAAATTCGCCAAGCTATCCATCACAATGGAAAAGAGAACTCGAGTGGATAAAAATATTTTTAGAAAATGTCTTAATTATCGTTTAGTTTGCCGTAACAGGTAAGCATCGCCTCTCTCTTTTTTCTTAGATTAGTGCTTACATAATTTTAAACGACAATGACATCTTACACCCAATATAATTAAGTTAACTATACATAATAAATTAAGGTCTATCAAAAAGTTTTTTTAATATTAATAAAATGGAATTAATGTCTTAATTATCGTTTAGTTTGCCGTAACAGGTAAGCATCGCCTCTCTCTTTTTACTTGTCATTCAACTTCTCCCATTTATTAACTTCTGCATCATTCTTTAATCTTATTTACTTCATTCTTTAATTTTAATTTTTATTGAATCAAATTGAAAGACATAGTAACAAATAACGGTTGTGAGAGAAAAGTTTTGCAAAACAATACTGATAAACATTTCTTTGTTAATCTTGTAACAAAGAGAATGGAAGGCTTTTATTATCTTTAAGAAAAGTAGGATTTTACTGTCTTTAAGAAAATTTATTAAAACATGAGTATAAATCTCAATATTTCAGGCTGATTGCGATTATCTTTTCATAAATTGCACAATTTTATGAAGGTTTTGATATGATTCTTTTATGTTATTTTATTAAGATCCCTTGGGCTTCTCCATTTTAGATTTTTGGTTGGGTAAGGTCTGCATACATCTCATCTTCCTCAGACCCCATTTGTTGGATGTACTAGGTATATTGTTGTTGCAGTAGTATTAAGATCCCTTGGAGAAGATCATAACACTAAAATAATATTTGTAAAGAATACAAAATCAAATCTCGACGGAGTGGAGTGACATTTATTTTATGCATTTCAGCATTTGTCAGAGTTAAAAGACCAAATACATAGAGAGTCTCTTAAAATGGATGAATGCGTTAGTGACATGGCTGGTAAATTAGAACCATAAAACAAATTTTTGGTTAGGAAAATTTGTGTAAACAATACTCCCTCCATTCAAAAGGATGAAATACTTTTTTTTTTATCTATCTGTATTAAAAAGAATGACACAATTCTAAATAAAAAAACTATTTGACTTCAAAAAATTTACTTTATTCCTAAAGAAATGATCTATAATCACAAAACTATGCTTATTTTAAACCACAAGCTTTAATAAAATTATTTTTTATTTAAATATTTTCAAATCAAAATATAATATTTTTTTCTGAAGAATGGAGTAAACAAAATATATCTGTTTATATATGTTGGGCTCGGGCTTAGCACGAAAAAAATTGAGGAAACAAATGAGAAAGAGGAAGAATCACCATTCATCTATTGAGCATACATAATCAACCTTAATTAGTCTTAGACTAATCACATAACAAAAACCAACTAATTTGTCATTCAAATGCTAATCAAAATATAATTCCTCTCCCTATTTTCTTTAACATTAGTAACTCAAAAAATAGAACGACAAAGAGGACAAGTACTATGTTGATTATCAAACCACTTATCTAAACACATCTTATGAAAAAAATGCTTACATGACAACTCACTCACTTCCTCATTTTCTTCAAACTTACTTAAACACACACAACACTCCACCGTCTTCCGCCACAAACCACCACTTCCTCCACCATCACCGTCGCCGCCGTGGCCGGAAAATTTTGTACACCTATTTTTACATAAAGATTCAAACTTTGTTATTGAAACTCTTCTTTCTCTTGATGATTCTTGGTCTTGCTGTGAATTGTGTTGATCCCAATTAGCACCTATCATTTGTAACATTGATTTCAACATGTTCTTGATTAAAACAGCTGAATAAACAGTGTTTATTACTAATATTGGTAACATTCCTTCAGCTGGACTTGGAAAACTCGAAAGACCCATTTTTAAGAACACAATTTCTGAAAATGGGTCGTTGGAATCTTGAATTTTTATCAAGTATGCAGAGAGAAAATGATGAAAATGTATTTGTGCATACCAGTGATTTTGATAATATGTCAAATTTAATACAATGTTCATTAAATATTATGGGATTGTATGGTCTTTAAGTCCTAACCACGAATGGGTTTGACTATGGTTATGATTTTTAACAAAAATATATATTAGGTCAGCAAGTCAGACACGTGTAAGGTTCTTGTGTGGAGGATGATTGATTAGAGAAGACGCCTAGTACAGAAAGCATTTCGCATTCCTACATAATTTGAAAAAAAATACGGGAAGTGTGACGTATGCAACTTATGTTCATGCAAATATCGACAATTGGTTCTATAGCTCGAGCCCAATCTATAAATTACACGAACAGAAATTTTATCAGTTGCTACAATACTCGTGTGTTTTGAACTAAGGTTGTAAGGGGTACTATGAGAGGGCCACGTGTATGTTTGGCTTTTGGAAGAGTTAGGAGTTGTTTCAGTTAAGGGGTAGCAACAGATTTGTGTCATAGGGATTATTATTACATTTAACATTGTTTTTACATTCAAGTTTATATATTTTATATGGCTAGGAATGATATACAGTGAATTTGGCACATAACAAAAATACTTTTACATTTATGATTTTACATACGTTATGACATATTAATGACTATCAAAATATTAAAGATAAAAAGACAAGTTTAAAATTAAAAAGTTGTGAAATTTTTTTCTTTTAAACTAGAAATAGAAAATGAATAACATTATACAAAATGGCGAAGAAGAATATATTGAATGAGTGTAACCAGACAAATATTATCCATTAACCTCATGTGACTTGATTATCATCGAGGTATACGGTGAGACCACCTTGTCTTAAGATAAGATATAGGCAATAAGACTTTAAGCGGACCTAAGCGTCTTTCCGCTTCATTGCCTTTCTCAACTCAACTTGTGGCACTGGCCGTAACATCAAGATCTGAAACTCGAATAAGGTGGAAGGCGCACTTTCCTATTGAATTGCATTTGCGGGGCTTCTTACCTCGCCATCTGTCTTGTCCGTCTGAATGATGGGATTCGGACTCCCAATGGAATGGTTTGGAATTACTCAGAGGTCTTAAGCTTAAATATTGGAAATGAAAAGGTTATTACTACTATTAACCACTTCCTCTTATAATTGACCTACACAATGCCAAATCAAATTGTTATAAGCAAATGCGGCTTGGTTATGCTTAATCATGTAACATGGGAAAAATGAAAAGAAGGTTAGGTAGAATGAACAAAGACTAGTGGGTATGTGCCCAAAGTCGCACCTTTAGTCCTTAATTTTGGGAAAAATGATTAACAAGAATAAAGACAAAGAACAAAGATTGTGAAGGTGCATGAACCACCTCATAGTATTTGCGTCGAGTAGCGGATATAGAGAGTACACTACGGTTCGATAGAATCCAATAAATTAGCATAAAAAGTGTATTTGTGTTAAAAAAATTATTAAATATGTACAAAAGACAAGTCAAGAATCCAATTACTTACACTTGAAATCATTATCCAAAAATTTAGAACCATAAAATTCAAATTCTGAATCCGCCTCTCTTTGTGTGTACAACGTTTTATGAAAGAAAGCAATGTACAAAATACAGCTATAAGGTTTGTCTCAAATCTCAGCTTCAACGTGCGTGCTCTTTATTGTCCTCTTCATTTTTTAGGTTTCCTTCATTATTATTCCCGCCAACCCATCAAAACATATATTTTTTTATTTTTTTAGTTTAACAATTTGATATTTAAAGTTTACTAACTCGACTAATTTAGATATAAATAAATCAGGCCTACTATTTAGGTAAAATACTTTACGGTACAAAGTTCTTAGTTCCGAAAGTTCAAACTCGAGATTTAATGAAAGATTCTAACAATGCTACCACGCCTCTTGGGGACAAAAATGAAGAAAAGTTAAGCTATATTCTAGGGCACTTTTCAAGCTAGTACCTAGTCCACAATGACAATACAAAATAAACCTTGGTTGTTTGGATAAGCTTAAAAATGGCTTATAAGTATATATAAGCTTTTAAACCAATTAATAAGTATTTGGTAATTCAAAAAATAAAAGGTTTATAAACACTTTTGTGCTTAAAATAAGTCAAAAATGAGAAGTTAAAATTTCCTAACTTTTCACTTTTGACTTATAAGCAATTTTGACTTTTAAGCTATTTAAAATAAGCTCATCCAAACGGGTTCTAACACTCTTGTATCGTATGGTATTGTATTGTATGTTTACCATGATTTAATAATTTAAACATAAGGTAAAGGATAAAATTGGAATATTAACTAATAAGTGAGGGCATGATGGATAAGAAAAATAAGTAATGATGCGATCCCACCAAATCGGCGGTTACATAAAGTGACAGTTTTTATGGTTACATAACCATGGATTTAACGATACCATATAATGTTAATTAGAGAAACAACCAAAATAAATATCGTACCCATAGTAATAATACAATACCATACCATGAGTTACAACCAAATCCAAACAAGCTCTAAAGAGGAAGAGAGACTTGGTAGGAGGTCAAGTTGCTAAAATTTTAATGTTTTTTCCAATGGGTCAACCTTTCCAACTTTCATGAGACATGAGCTAACCTGGGCTGGGCTGAATTTAATTGAGCTAGAAAAATACTAGCCCAACCCCACACAACTACCATGAGTTGAACTCACCTCATCAGTCAAATCTATTTTGACAGCTCTAATATAGAAGTATACAACAATGATACATAAAACCAAACTTATTTAATTTGGAGTTGATGCATCAATTGGTAGACATATTTATAGTTCAAGTCAAGGGGATGATGCAAATGCAATGTCAGCCACCATCACTTATGAATGCAATGTCTGGTAAATGAATATCTTTTCAAAAGATGTACTCCATGAATGTGAGGCTTATCGGGGAGAATGTTGACAGAGATAAAAGGTCAAGTGCTATCACGGGGGCAGTACTTGCAGCACTTGTTATTTTATACTTGAAGTGCTTCTCCGTGGGTGCACTTGTCAAGTTTAAAACGTGAAGTGTTGACTAACGAGATCATTTTGCTAAACCCATTCTTAAATGAGGATAAAACACCATAATTAAAGATAAGTAGGTACATGTAGTAAAAAATTGTGTCGGGGGTGTTGTTTAATACCAAGACACTGAAAGTGTGCGGGAGATAATTTGGCATTTCTCAATGAATTGTGAAATGATGAAACTCACCTAGAACGTCCAAAAATGGCTACTCACCAAAATTTCGCCTCGTTGACTCCATTTTCTTTATCTCTTCTTTAATCCACCCTCTTTACTATTCTTGTAGAAAATTATTGAAACCAAGTGGTTTTAATTAACCATAGCAAAGTGCTACGCCTTTTAATGACTATGATAATACCATTAATATTTCTTAAGCTTCTTTTTATAAGTACATCATAATCATGTACCACTCTATAGAAGCTCTATAATATTGTATACCTTGAAATTTTTAATGTATCTTAAACTATAAATGACTATGAATTTTACAATATGGCACCTATATCCTAGCAAAATTGCCAAGACTATGTATGCTATCAACTCAACTATGTTGATTTAATGAGATGTGAAATTTGAAGTATCAATTCCTTTTGACTGGAAATAGGCTTTCTCTGCATTTGCTACTCTAGATTGAAACATTGTCCATTCCTTTCTACATCTCTCCCTCACCTGCCATAAGACACAAAACAAGCTCAATTAATCACAGGAAAAAGATGAAACACAAGTAGCTAAATAAACATATTTAAAAGGAAAAAGTGAACTACCAATGGATAAAGATTATATGCCCAAGTATTCAGAGCCCATGTGTAGTAGTATTACTCTTCTATGGTTGAGGAGCATGTGCATTATATCATTTTTCTAAATAACGGTGGTGTGTGGACTAGCTCGAGTCACTAAAAAAATTCTGTTGTTGGAAAGGAAGTTTTTCGTGTTCTTTTTCGGGGAGGGGTACTTATATCAACAAACATAACACAGAATTACTTACCCCTTGCCATGGAGCCTTTCCATCTTTTGATTGCCCCTGCATAGAATGAATGAGGAAACAAAAAAGTGGTCACTAAAAGATGGCACAAATTAATGATCTCTTTAACTAGGTTTGTCATGCTTTTCAATACATTTCCAAAAGCTATACAAAAGCAAGAATATCGTGACAGAAATGGAATATCAAAGTTGGCTGCATTCACTTCATCTTGTTACCTCATTCCCAAGGGAAGGAACACCTTGATGAACAATCCATTGAGCATCGACGACTCCAATTTTCTCGTGAGCAGGCTTCAAAAGAGAATATACACTTCTTAGTGACTTGAATACTTTGGTACTAACAGACAAACGCATGTGAAAGATAGTAGCCAAGGGGCTGAGTTCAGTGTATGAGCTGAGCTTACCTCAACGCATCTACGAAGTGCAAAGTCAAGTCCCCAACCATGGACCAAGTCATTCTACAAATCAGAACATAACAAGTCAATCTCAATAATGCACTAAGTGGTTAAGACTTCTCTAATGTGTTTAACTTGCAAGACTAGATACCTGAATCATATGCCATACGCAACGCCATGCATCTCGAGAGAAGACGGGAGCCATGATTTCTACGAATCTGAAGAAAGAGGAGTACATGGTAAGGACAACTTAAGTGCTGAAACAAAAATAGCAAACAGGAGAACTATTCATACGCTGCACATGGAGGCAAATGGGGATCTGAGCACCAGCCTGGTTTTTCTTCTGTTATCCTGATCAGATAAATCAAGAAAAATGAAGAATAAGTAGAGAGATATCCAAATGCTGAGAAATAATTAACAGGACTCAGTGGATAAAGAATATCATGGGGTTCTGGCACTTACATGTGAACTTCACGATCACCTCTTCTCTTTGTCATTTGCCATGTCGTTCCTCTTCTGGGGTCCAAACCTGGTTGCGAGATTTCCAAACCATGCTTCTTCACAAGTCTAATGTACCTGAGATTGGATGGAGGAATTGACAAAAGCTAAGATATTGGGTTAAACAGATGTTAATCACATGATATTACAGAATACTTACTCCTTGGCATCAAAATGCTCAACTCCTAGGTCTTCATCCCAGATAAAAATGTAGTCATATGGGGCAACAATATCTGGATGCAGAAACCTTTTCGCATACCACCTAATAAAGAGGTAAAGTTCTTGTCATTAACATGGCTTAAAGAAGCACCTCATTTGATCACAATTCCAGTACCTTAACATATTACTTACCATTTTGTTTGTTTACGAACACTGATGTGAATGGCTCGTTTTGACCACTCAAATTCATCCCATTCAGTCGTCTTGCCATCATAGTGAAAAAGCAGAATTGTAAAGTCGTCTGAGAACTGCACAGGGAAATGGTCAGGGTGAGGAGGAACTGAGAATAGACAAGCGGGAGAGGAAGGACTAACAAAAGGAATCAGACTAATATACCTTCTTTACTGCAGCATCAATGTTTTGCTTCTGTTTAATACCAACAGTAAATGTTACCAGATATTTTGGCTTGCTCGTTAGGTCCTGCGAATAAAATATGATAAGAAGCCTCTTCTTCCCAATTTTGGATTCTGGAATCGTCAGTAAAATGAGTTTATTTAAGGTTTGCAAATTGCAACTGTCTTGATCTGGAGTAGCGGGGAGCAAATAAAATCAAGTTTTGTGATATAACATTTAAGTAAGATTTTTTCTAGATCACAATCAATTTAGTCTACTCGTGGTTTACTAATATTTGGACAAAGTTTGAACCTACAAGTAACTGCCAAATGCTCTGTATCTTTCTTCTAATCATATTTTGACTTTATAAGATATTATTTGCCTCCAAGCACATGTGACAAGTAGCAATTGCGATGTGTTCTAAAATGTTACTTGTCCAACATTTTGTAAGTTGTATCATATTCATAGCAAGAATTGCAGAACAAGGATTTAGAAATAGATACAATGTTATACTTGTTTTGCAAGGAAATATAAATGGCTGGACCATTAAAATGGATCTAAGGGAAGAAAGCTTTATGTCTCATCATTCATGGTCAGCACCTAAGCCTAAGAGTATCGGTCTGTAGAGTTAAGGAAAAACATGCAGAAGTTGTAACAGATAACTTACCTCACTGGGTTTCCCCCACAATCTCCGGGGATAGAAGTCGGACTCAGCAGTAACGATACCCGGAGGTAATCTCTCTGCCCCTCTTGGGTTTGAATCGACCCAAATCTGATCACAATAACGATGACTATCAGATGGAAATTGCGACTTTACTATAAGATATTAGCTTGCATAATCTCAAACATCAAACACAGTCACACACATGAAGAAAAAAGTAATGATAAAGAAAAAGAAGGTTGATTAGACAGCACTCGAAAGGAGCAGAAATTGTACAACACAAGCAAGAATAACGTTAATATTACAAGCTCGAGACCATGTCAAGTTAATTACACAATAAAATTGTCCTTTCTGGAGTAACTGCAGAAAGAAGGCTTACGAGAATAAAAATTCTAAGCAATTGCTACAAAATTATTGTAGTTCATACTGGTGGCAAAAGCCCAAAACTATCCTAACCTTGAAATCAATTTTGTGCTAGTAAGGAAGAATGTACCTTCAGATCTGTAGCATTCTGATTTTTGACAGTATTTGACGAAGAATCTGAATGCTTTTGGTCTGAAACAATATTATTTCTGTCTCTGGCAATTGGGAAGTTTCTTACAAAACTGGCTGTTAAATTTAGCTGTCAAATTGGAACCAAAAGAAGTTGTTTATTATACATTTGAAATAACAGCAGTGCACAAGGAGAGCATTGTCCATACCTTAGTTAATGAGCTCGTAGGAAATGAAATTCCTAGGAATAAACCAAAAATGATTCCGCAACATATGGCGACAATAAGCCTCATAGTTTCTGGTAACTTTGTGGAATTGGAGCTGCAGAACATGCTTCAAGAGTTAGACAAGCTTTCAATAAATAGACAACATCACAAACTTGATATGATCACAAGAAAAACTCCAATTTGACGAACCTGCGTCCAAAATTCCTCATGCTATATACAGTATCTGAATTGATCAGTGCAATCAAACTAGCCAAAAAAAGCTTTACTGCACGCCAAAACTAAGCTTATCAGCAACCACCTTTCAGTAGGGGGCGAACACAACAATGGCACGAAGAACCTGAACTATCAAAAGAAAAGTAAGATTCGTGCTGCAATTAAAAAGCTAAGACGCAATCATGCAGAAAAAGGTGAGAAAGCTGATTATCCTCTCTTTTTTGCTTTTCACAAGCACGCAAATTAGCCTTGAATTAGAAATTAACTACCTGGTCTCAAGCTCTTAGCATCTCATACTCCTCCACAACAACACAAACTCAAAAGGTAAAAGTTCCTTAACCAATAAAGAACTGCAAGTATTTTCCTACTACACTAGATTGCCTCAAATGGATTTTATAGTAGAACCTCAAAACGATTTCCTCATGTAACTTAACAATCCACAAGCAACTAGAAATTGGTCATGTGCCTGGCTTTTGACTATAACAACTTGAACAACACCCCCCCCCCCCCCCCCCCAAACCCAAACCGGCATAGATCAAGCACTAGGTTAGCTCAATTCCTCAATTCTGTGTTTCCAAAAACAGGCAACTATGTGTCTTATTTGACTCATTCAACTCTATTCTACAAATTCACCTCTCAATCGTTACAAAACAACTATACATTAGATTGAACGGCACAACACTATATACATAACTTAAAAACATATTCTCCTCTGCACAACTCTTGCCACTAAATCAATAGAAGTACACGAAGAGACACACAAAGATTACAACTTTTACCATTCAAAAAAAAAAAAAAAAAAAAAAAAAAAAAAAAAAAAATTACAACTTTTAAACATATAAATGCAAAAGACAAATTTTAACAAAGTTCCTGTAATAATAAGCAAATCCCACAAGAATCTTGAATGAAAAACAACAAGTGAAAGTTCCCATCAATGTTATAACTCAAGACACAAAAGCACAATGCTAAAAAATAAAAATCAACTCTTGCCAGCAAAGCAAATATATACACATAAAGATTACAACTTTAAAACATATAAATGCAAAAGACAGAGTTTTTAAGAAAATTCCTGTATTAATAAGCAAATCCCACAAAAATCTTGAAAGAAAAACAACAAGTGGAAGTTCTCATTAATATTTTAGCACCGAAACATAAAGATCACAACTTTTACAACAGCAAGGCCAACCCAGTGCGCAAAGCATCCCAAGTTTATGCAAGGTCCGGGAAAGGACCCCACCTGATGTACGCAGCCTATCACGATGAATCACTGGTTGTTTTCACGGCTCGAACCCGGACGTATAGGTCGCACGGAAACAACTTTACTCGTTGCTTCAACGCTCCCCTCAAAGATTACAACTTTTAAACACATAAAAGCATAAAAATCAACTCTTGCCAGCAAAACCAATATACATACACATAAAAACACATAAAGATTACAACTTTAAAACATATAAATGCAAAAGACAGAGTTTTTAAGAACATACCTGTAATGATAAGCAAAACCCACCAAAATCTTGAAGTGAAACAACAAATGAAAGCCAAAAAAGTGATTTTCAGGTGAAAATAAACTTGGGTTTTAGCTAATATAACACCTTTTTAGCAAAAATTAACTTTCTTGGTATCTATAAATAAGCAAAAAGAATCAAAATAAGCAAGAAAAAAATGTGAATGGGAGGAGAAAAATTGTGAAGTGCTAAGCAAAAAGGGTGTGAAAAAAGTAGAAGCAAAAAAGAAGTAGAATTTGATTTAATTTATAATTGTTTTTTCTATTTAAAAGTCTGTTTAAGGTTAGATTATAAATGTCTGTTTTGGATTTTTAGTAATCTATAAATACAGTTAGTGAAAGATTTAATATGGAAAATATTTAATTAAGTAACTGTTTTTAAATTTATGGACTAAAAAAGTAAATTTCAGGTGATGATGTGTCATGTTATTATTTGATTTTGTAATTGGTGTCTGTCTTTTGATTTGCTGACGTGGATGAATGAAAAGTACTTCTTATTGGTTGATTTATTTTATTTTATTTTATGTTTGCATAAAACATTCTTCTTTGTCAAAGTGGTAATAATAATATTATAATGCCAAAGAAAAAGTGGTAATAATAACCGATCTGTTTCAATCTATATGAACATGTTTGACTTGATTTGAAGTTTAATAACAGAAGAAAAACTTTTAAACTTGTAGTTTTGTATCGCTATAAAAAAGTATCATTCTTTTTTAAACGGACTAAAAAAAAATAGGTTCACATACGCTGAAATGGAGGGAATATCACGACGTTCAAAGGGAGTATCAATTATTTTTTTCGGCCATTACATATTTGGGTCGTGTATGATTACTGGGGTAATTCTCCATTCCTATGCTCTTTGTTATAGTTGAGCTGGCCAAGAAATAAAATTCATTCCGCCACATCTCTTGGTCACTAATTTTGAAAACATGGTCACTTTATATTTTTCAACTTGTATAAATTGATGTGCAATGTTGTTCTGAATAATGAATCTGAAAAAATAAGAAATTAATGTTTAAATTCTTTTTTCAAAATCAATATTTAAAAAATACTGATAAATAATGCACTGTCCTTCAAGAGATATATTCTTTTTAGGACCGAAGGGAATACTTTTTACAACACTAAAAAAATATAAAATCTGCAAGTACAAACTAAGTTAGAAGAATATTAGTAATATTTTTTTTAAAAACATCTCAAGATTTAGATCAAACATAACTAGGCCATTTAATCAATTTTCTACCTTTTTGAACAATGAATAGACATTTTCTACTCCCCTATTAACTAGGTAAAGAAAAACAGATGCATATTAGGTAACCAATACATATTTGCATAGGAACTTTAATTATTTTTCCTTTAAAGTAGATATTTTAAAGAAGATTAAGGAACACTTTAAGGGTGAATTATTAACCTACTTAAGTTGTAAAGCTTTAAAGCAACACATATTTAGTGGATGTGATGACAAGTGAAGGATGACTAAAGTCACAATTTTAGAATGATCATTATTACTCCTGGAATTAAAGTACATAAGTAGATCATTCAAAGAGCACTTTAGATCGATACTCCCTCCGGTCCAAAATAGTTGATCATTTCTTTTAAAAAAAAGTCAAATAATATAAATTTTGACTAATATTTTGAGATATATTTCTTCATCATATTGATATGAAAAGAATTGCAATTTGTAATACTTTTCGTGCAGCTTTTTAATATCTAAATTATAATTTTATAATATTGAATAGATCTAGTTCAATTTAATTCCGAAGATTGGTCAACTTAACTTTCGAAAAACAAAACCTATCGACTAAAATGGACAAGATGGAGTATTATCCATGGTTTATGGGTGACAAGTGAAGGATGACTAAAGTCACAATTTTAGAATGATCATTATTACTCCCTGGAATTAATTTAAAGTACATAAGTAGATCATTCAAAGAGCACTTTACATCAACATTATCCATGGTTTATGGGTTGCTGATATTGCCCTCTTAACTTATTTTTTTTTTTTTTTTTTTGGTAAACTTAATGAGACTTTTCATGTTCTTTCATTATCACCAAACAACTTGTCATACTCAAGAGTTAACTCTAAGACAAGGGGTTGATTTGAATTTTGTTTTTTCCATATGGAGTATAGAGATATATCTGAAAACTTACTAAATTGATTACAAATATTAAGATTGAATTCATAACTTTTAAAGTATAATGAGTTCATTGCAAAAGAACCCATTCAACTTAAATTTTGGATCGTTTTAAGCTTTAACAGGACCGACTCAAAAATTGACAGAAGGGAGTTCAAAAATTATTTGAATGTCACACTTGAAAATTGAACCTATGACCTAAAGAATTTTTAACTTTTTTTACCACAGGACAGTACAATTTCTCGACAAAGGAGTTCAGTTTGAATCCTATAGAATACACATAGGTCCGCCCCTGAACTAATAATAGAAGCATTTTGGCCAAGTCCAAATTTGGAGATCATAAAGTTAGTGGTCCAACAAAAGTACCAAGAACTTGGTCTTTAAAGCCGCTCTTTTCCATTAAAGGGGTTCCATCAAATAAATGATGACAAATAAAAGTATATATGGTTCCTTAGAAGGTGAAATTAATAGCAAATTTGACTAAGTTTAGTTGTTTCCTAGTATATTTGTTTAAAAGTCAAGAAAATACGAAAAAAGGGTAAGTTTCTTATTGGAGATGAATAAAGACATTGTAAAGTAAAAGAGTAAATACAAAATTACATTCTCATATTAGTTTGTTTAATAGAAAGCAAAGAGTATATAGTCCTATTTGTAGAAAATGGGAGAAAACACAAGTAACGAAAATTATACTCTCTCCGTCTCAAAATGGTTGTCATAGTTCGGATTTCAAGACTCAAACGAGTTTAACTTTGACCGTAATATTTTCATATGTCTTTTAAATATTTTGAATTATCAATTATTGTGACTTATAGTACTTTTTATGTAGTTTCTAAATATATAAACATCGGTACAAAAAACTTAAAGATTATATGTTTAAATTCACGATCAAAATGAACTCATTTAACTCTCGAAATTCGAACTATGACAACTATTTTGGAACAGAGGGAGTACTAAAAGAGAAGCTTAAATTGAATTATTATCATAATATGTTTAAGGGAATCTTAATGCAAGATGACTAGCAATCATAACTTCATTATAAGGTTGACTAATAATTAACAGAAATATAAACAAATATAAAAAAGACATACCAATGATAAGAATAATTTCATGTGTAGCAAATTGCATGGTTTTTGGGAGAAAAGTCAGAACAAATGGCTAGCCATAGAAAGGTGGAGACTTTGACCTTATCACAAAGACTTCAATTTGGCAATTTTTACGCGTTCTCTAAATATCTAATATTCAAATTTCAAAATCTAGCACCTGGTTATAAGAGTAATTAGCTGAAAATAGTCGATGAATATCGAGTGTTGAAATTGATTTTAAGAATAAATAGTTAGACATGTTTAGATGAGGTGTTAAAACTGATAATAAATTATTGGTGTGTTTAGTAAAAGAATTTCGATAAGTAACTTTCTTGTTAAAATGACTAGTGTTCTAAAAAAAAATTACATGAAAAGGGACGAATGACGAAAATGGGATGAAGAGGGAGGTAAGAGGTATTGAACTATTGTTCCGTGAAGGGTGTTTTGTAATTACAAAAATACTAAATGACAGTCTGGTGCACAATGTATTTCGTGTTCACGTTGGGCTTGAGGAAAGGCCTCACTCCGAAAGGTGTGATCTCAGCTATCCTAATGCAAATATCAGTTGCTGTTTCCACGAAAATATTATAAAAATACAAAAATACTATTACGGGTGACCAATTTACAATGTTTGATCGAGCATTTCTGATGTTTACCAAACGCGCAGTGTAAGATGAAAAATAACTTACAAACTTGTTTAACTAGTTTTATGAGCATACCTAAAGGCTAAACACCATCTAATGGCGTGCTCAGTGGCAGATGTAGAGTAGGGAGAGCGTGTTCGGCATAACCCAGTAGGTTTTGCGCGAACAGTGTATTTTTGTTAAAAAATCATTAAATATGTACAAAAATCAAGTCGAGAATCCAGTAACTTTCACTTAAAATCGTTATCCTAAAATTTAGAACCCATAAGGTTCAAATTCTAGATCCGCCTCTGGGCGTGCTGCAATTTTGGCGTGCTGCAATTTTGGATTGGGTTCATAGGTAGAATTATGGTAGAATTGTGACTTTTGACTCGACTATATATGTGATGGAGCTTGGTCTATTGCATGAGACTGAATTCTAACAGAAATACACAACTATTCTAGATAGGTAGTTGGGTCATTCCCATGACATATTTGTTTCAACCTCCCACGACTCTTCAACTAGCTAACTACTCCATCCGTCTCATTTTATTTGTTGCTTTAGCTTCTGCACGCTCATTAAGAAATCAATAAATATGATATGTCTTTTACTATTTTACTCCTAATAAATGAAACTGGATTGACTTTTTGTAGGAAATACTCCTTATTGAATATGGGCATAGTTGGAAAGAATTGGTAAAAAATGTCTTGAAATGCTAAAGCGGCAACTAATTTGAAACAAATGAAACTTGCTAAAACGACAACTAAAATGAGACGGAAGGAGTAGTTAACAATATATTCATCTTGTAAGTTATATTTAGGCATATCTTAATCTTTTATTTTTTCAAATATACTCTTATAAGATAGCGATCAAAAACAAAGTGTCAAAGCAAATTAAAGATCAATGCCAAGGGGAAAAAGATATTCTTTCATCTTTAGGAAACAAGGCATAAACAAAGGGTGTGAGTGATTCTTTTTGTTTTTTATTCTTTCTTTAATAATTTCAATTACCATTATTTTATTACTATTATTATTTTGTAGAAAAATACGTGGGTGGGAGACTCCAAGCCATAAAACACCATTGGTTGGTGAACTATCTATGCAAACCAAAACTGTCTCAGGCCGAAGACTCATTTGTTAAATATACTTTTGTTCCCTTTTGCTTCTTTTTTCTTCCTTTAATATTTTCTAGTTAACCTTGAAACATTTTTTAAAACAATTCAATATATGATGATACAGAACTATTAAATACTTACCTCTTATTAATAGTCTCCTTTTGAATATGTGTTAGTTTCATTCTTCTCTTTAGCATTAGTTTCATTCTTCTCTTTAGCATGGTATTTTCATCTTGATTTCAAACTTGTTTTCACACGTGTTTTCTAAAATATTTTTCTCTAGCCAAGGGTCTATGGAATAAGTATATATAAAAGGTAAGATTCGAGTCTTTCCCAAATTCTTTTCATCACAAAAATTCAAGACTAAACTTAGAAGATTAAGCTAATAAAGAAGCCCTGCTGCAGGAAAAAATAATAATAACTTTCGGGGGAATGAAGGCTATAAGTTCAAGCCTTAACCTAACCTAATGAACATGTAATAAGAAACAACAACTGAACATGCATTTGGATGAAACCGATACACCTACAGAGGAAGGAAAACACTGTAAAAATCTGAATACCTATACAATTGTACAAGCAATTTATTTATAGCTGTTAAAGAATCCTTGACAAAGCTGAGTTATTAGTTACAATTACAAAATTTCTGTAGACCTATGCTGTTTTATACAAATGGCAAATTCTGTCCAAGCAATTGCTCCACAGTCGATCACAATATGTCGAGCCACACAACAGATAATAGACCGATAAATGGCATCAACTACTATGCTAAAGTATATACAAAAGTGTCCTCTTGCAGTGTATCAGGACAATCTCCTGTAGCCTTCACCCTCTAGTATTATTAGCTATAGCTTCCCCATTTTCGCTTAGTTCCAATCGGAGAGAATTTAGCCATTCGGCAGACTGGTATCTCTAGATGCATCCGAAAAATACATGCTCTTTTGAATTTCTCCACTTCAGTATCCGCAATGGATTAAGCAAGAAAGTTGTTGTATGTTCTTGTCTTTTAACCGGATGAATGACAGCGGAATTCCAAATCTTTGTTAAACCTCATGAGAAGGGCCATTTACGATAGATGAATCAGAAAAGGAGGGAAACCAGAGTTCTATACGGGTTCCGCCAGATCCGATTGCAGCATCAGTTATTCTTGGTGATATCACCCGCACAACACATCCATAACTCTCCAGTATTTCACGAGAAACAGTTAGTCCAGCAACAAAGTTCCATGTCATGTTGTCCTCTACCCTATCTTCAGAAAATAGATCTGATCCGAAAGGCACTAGAGAGTGCATCTGTGTCTAATCAAAATAAAAAGGAAACAGTACTTCAATACTAGTAAACACATACGACTGTCAACAAAATCAGAAATGAGCATATTTCTTTCCTTTGACTAAGTTGCTATTTTTCATTTAAGTGGTGCATTATCAGGCTTCTCTTAATGATCATATATAGAATAGACTTCATGACGCATACCATATAGTGCATATCGAGGCCATCATCATCAATTATAACAAGAGCACCTCCTGCAGGTGCTCCAGTCGCGACAACTTCAACCTTCCCACCAGCTTGTGTACGCAATAAAGCACCCTCGATCAAATTACCTAGAGCCTGTCGCAAAGCAGGCTCTTCAACAGGTACCTGTAAAGATCTTGGAACCTCAGAAAGTTTGACAGCTCTCCTCTGCTTGTGTGCTAAAGGCTCCACTGCCCCCACCAAATCCACCAGTACATCAGAAACATTGCATAGTCTAGTGGTGAAGAGGTAAATAACAGCACAAAAACAAAAAAACAGAGGAAGTATTAGCAATCTCCAAAACGAAAGAGTTAGTCAGCACACAACCAAAGACTCCAAAAAAATATCATATGGTATCAAACATAAAAAAAAAAGGTGCCATCTGCAGCTGCCTAAGTGAATACTCCCAGAATTGTTAACCGATGCAATAAGCTCGATTACAGGCAATCTTAAGGGAGAAAAAGGCGGGAAAGGAGATCCTTCAAGCAAAAATCAGGGGAAGTTGATGGCTGAAGAAGGAGAATCAGAAAATTGAAATTCTTTAATGCTATCTTATTATTAGCCTTCTTTCAACTTGTCATAACGCAGATTGGAGCTTTCCAGTAAGTCTCTGATATGACAGTAATAGATTGAAAATAAAAGCTTACCTGATTCCTTCCTGGCGTATAGGTGCAAGAGCAAGAGGTGGCATTGGCATTTCTAGATCCGTGGATTTTGAAGAGAGAGACTCTAGCTTCTCAGATAAGCTACTGGACAATTGAGACCTCACCGAATCACGACCAGGCATACTTTTTGGTTCTTCATTATATCGCATTATATTAGCCTGAAACATGTAGAAGTCAATACTATTCAACAATTTATCTTTGACATTCTTAAAATCACCTATATGCAAGTGAAAGCTAAGGAAACAAGAGCCAACAAAGAGCGAATGAACCTTCAGCAATCCCTGGACGTATATCTGTTGCAATATATTTCATGGGAGTAGAAGGGATTCATGTTTGACATCCTTCGATGTATCTATTGATGCTAGGATTCAATCTTTTAATGACACCAAAATCCTCCAGAATTGAGGGATTTTAGTTCATGGCAAGAATTTTATGTCCTCGTACATGATCTCATTCAAACTACCATCTTGTTCTTAGTATTGAACGAATTCCAAGTTCCCGGGTGATTTAGCTCTTTTAAATGGAAAAGGAGGCTTCAATCTATTCTTATTCCTTTCTCAGTTAGAGTCGCATAGAAGAACAGTGAGAGATGCCCAGCTGGTAAAATACCTTTGTTAGGTGAACAGCATCCTGGAGCCCCTTAAGAGTATCACTCAAGCAATCACCTTGCTCCAAAATGTCTTGAACAATATCATATGAAATCTGCATAGGGTGGGAGCAGATTAATCCATCAGTGGAAGTTATTTGGGGGCAAAAAGAAGATGAAGCAGGATTTAAAAAAAAGGATAGTGAATGTAAATTCCTTAAGCCAAATACCTCACTCTTTCTAATCTGAGCAGATAACATCTTACTCAAAGTTCGGATACTGGATAGTGAACCCCGAATCTGCACGTTGAAGATCAATAAAAAATCTATTATGTTCTGGAATCTGTAATGTGCATTTTGACCACCTCAAATTGATGGCATACATGGGTGCAGCTGCAGTGCAAATCTTACTTGCTCAACCAGATTGCTCATTCTGATATTATTTTGCCAGGAAGACTGTTGGAGTAAAATTGCTTTCTGAAAAGGGCATAATAAGTTAAAGACTGAAAACAAAATGATTTCAAGCTAGATATATGACGCAAGTTTAATTAGATGCTACTGTTACAAGGTTTTCAACGTTATACAGTAATTATGGTTTTCAAAGAAAGTATTATGCATAGATGAATATTCATTAACACATTGACCTCTCCTAGACAGAATATATACTTAGCACTTTTGTTGTATCTGTATCCTACCTGATCCATGACGTAAGCCATTGCAAGTGAACGAGAAATATTTATTGCATTTAATCTTTGCTCAGCTGTAAATTTTAACATCTCAAAGGAGTTGTCTCTTGAAGTTTGGATATTCAAGGATTTTGAATCCGTGCTAGGAGGCAAAGAAAAAATCTCCTCCTGGGCCGACCATCCTTTCACAGTAAGCCCTCCCTTATCCAATGTAGCTCTTGGGAATTCAGCAACTAAAAACCCAACAATAAATGGGTGTTTCACCATAGGGAACACCACCGCTCCAAGCTCAGGAAGTAATTCTGCCTAAAATGAATAGAACTTGTCAAACACAGCAAAATCATACATCCAGTGTAAAACAACTTTGAGGAATTAATTTATGTACCTCTTGCCTCGAAAGAGCTGCTTCGGCAGCTCTTAAGCCTGCTGGAATCCTAAAATTACCAATTAGAATCACAAGATCAGCCAAATTAGCATGTGGATGTAAAGTAATGCGACGCAACTCTAGCTGGTCCATTACATAGCTACCAGCTGGTCTTACATAAACCTGCAGTTCACTAGATTAGTACAGGGAAAATAACTAAAAATGCAAGAGTGTTTCAAGTTAGTAGGCGTATGGACATGATTCGGTTGAGGTTTGAAAAAAAGAGTGAGAATATAATGTTGGAACTTTGAGTGTGGAAAGTGGAAACATGAAATACTTCTAAAACCTATTTTTCAAACTTCAAGTTCCAAATTTCAAGTTTGAAGTTGAAATAATGGACTACATTGGTAAACAAACACCTGTATATTTCAAAAGTTCAAAATAATATATATGGAAAAACGAATATGTTCACAAGAGCCTGGGGAGGTTGGAGTACTTTTCTGTTGGTCTTGGATCAATCCGAATATCCTAAAGAAAAATAGGGTAAATATTATATGTATTCAAAACACAGAGAAGTCCAACCAAACATGGAAATTTTTTAGCACCCAAGGGTGTGGCCCAGTAGTCAATGAAGTGGGATGAGAACTATGAGGTCTCTAGTTCAAATCCGAGCAGAGTTGCTAATGCGAGGTGGCAAGTATCCAGTGGAATTAGTCGAGGTGCTCCGTAAGCTGGCCCAAGCACCACGCTTATAAAAAAAACATGGAATATTTTTATGGTTATCAAATGATAACAGCATGATAGAGATTATACAACGTATTTGTTGTTTTTTTTAAAACGGTAGTGTTTAGGCCAATTTCGGCACCTCGACTACTCCAAATACCTGCTACCTCCCAGGCAGGTATCATGATGGAATGTGTTACCATCTCATCTAAAAGCCTAAGCCGTTAGAGAGAGCAGACTTTATTTGTTTAACTATATCTACATACTACAATTAAGCCTCCATAAAAAGTGAGATTTATAATCTTGAAAATTTTCAGGTTTTGTACACGATCAGAGTAAATATAATCTAAACTATCAAGTCATCCAAATAATATTTACAAGTAAGCCTCCTTAAAATGTGAGACTTGCAATCCTAAAAATAAGGTGTGTTCCCTTCTATAACAAGTAAATATGACACAATAATGTAAAATATCTTTACACTAACCGTTCACATAACTTAGACTCCTCCTGAAAATAAGACAGGTTACTTGCAGGAACATGTAAAGGACTTTTTCATACTGACACTGTATATAACTTAAAGCTACTTAAGCTCGGATAATTACGCTGAACTACAAATTATAGAAAATTAACTTCAAGTTATATACACTAACAGCAAGTAACCAAAGGATAACTACAAGTAAGCCTTTTATAAAAAGTTATTATAATCTCGAAAATAAGACAGGTTAGCTGCTAGTACATGTAAAAGTAATCTAATAGTGTAAAAACTACTAGCAACTCTGTATATAACTTAAACTCTATAACTCTGAAACATAAAAAATACAGTCCAGTGCACAAAGCATCCAGCGTTCAGACAGTAACACTTACGGAGAGAAGAGAATCAGGATGAACAATACGGCGAAACAAATCCAACTGTTCTATACAAAGTCTCTGAAAATCGGAACTAGGCAATACTACTCCTCTATTTTTACCGTCATCTTTTTCAATTTTCTGTACGAACTCCACCGGCGACGTCGACGCATTTTGTATTGCCGTAGCTACGGCGGAAGCTGACGGGAGAAGGCTTTCTACGGCGGTGGAATCGTCGCCGGAGTTTGAGCACGTGCTAGCCACGTGATGGAGTGAAGTGGAAGAGGCGGTTAAAGTGAGGTTGTGTGAAGGAGAAACGTGAAGTTTGTGGAAGGTAGGGTGGGGGGAGAAGAGGGGGGTGGGGTGGTAGTGGGGGGTGGGTGTGGATAATGGATTTTGAGGAGGAAATGTAGAGACCAGCATTTTTTCTGCAATGGAGGAAATGGTCTAATGCCTGTCCACTAGAGTCTTATTACTTGTGGGTCCAACTTAACTACCACTTTAGTTTTTCCCTCTCATTTTTCTTTGATTTTTTTTTTTTATAATATTCATCCCGTTACACACGGACCCGACTAATTTAGATTGGCATCACCGCAGTAGTATTTAGTACTTCATAGGTGTAGCTATTGGGTATTCTAATTCATCTGGATGGACGTGTCACATAGGGACTATTAAAGAGGATACGAGCATTTCATTAGGGTTCTATTTGTCCAGGATCAATCTCGATGCTGATAACGGTCTAATTTCTAGCTAATCTGAGTCTAGCCTTACTGGTCCAGATTGGAGCCGATAACCAATACATTGACTAATTTGACCAATACCGCATAAAGACTATTAAAGGGAAACGTTTCCTAGGTTTCTTCAATGCAACACAAGATCTTTGGTTAAGAATAAAAGAATCTTATTTATCTTTCCACATCCATTTGTTTTCTTTTCTCTTTTCTACATATATTTACTACTCCTACTAATACTTTTCAGTTTATTTTTCTTTTTCTTTTTTTTTTTTGAATATTTTGGGGCGAGAATTTCGGTTCAAACTATAGTTTGACGGGGTAAGACTTCTAGTTCCCACTACAATTGGGACATTCTTTTTCTTTTTCCTTTTAGAAAATTTCTGATATAAAGAGCCCAACCAAGTTTCAAACCTCAAAGTCCTACAAGTGCCTTTCTAAGCCTTTTTCATTTGTGCACCTTTACTTGGTTAGTCAACAATCAATCGGGAACTTGTCGAGGTTTGACGGAGTTAAGTTGTATTGAGGGAATCTCATTGTCTCGATGAAACAATAAGTCTAAGAAAAATCCACTTAGTCAAAAATAACAAATCATATATTTCAATAGGCCTCGTATAATTTCATATTCTTGAAGGAACATTTTAGACAGCTTTGGTTCCAACATTATTAAGATGAACACAACACATTCTACCAAGACCAAAAAACAAGAGAGTAGGAATTCAGAACTCATGCAATGATTATGATGGCTTGGGGCATGCTTCAAAGATTGAAACTTGAGGATCTGAATATAAGCCATTCACAATATGGTTAGCCACCCATTTATTTGCAGCTTAACTCTGATGGATTCTTGCAAGAACCAACATATACTTTAGTACCATTTACCATTGCTTTCTTCCCACAATCAACAACACCAATTTCCCCACAGCAACAGACAAGTGGATCTGGAAAAACCTGCAAGCAGTGGCATATGCAAGGCTTTATGTAAGTAGTGTTGGCCTGCCGTATGCAAGATTTTATGCAAGTAGTGTCGGCTTATATAAAAATTTTATTACCAATGGCAATATGTACATAGTAGAACCAAAACCAAACACCAGAACTGGACATAAGCCTCAGTTCCAGCAGCACTTTCCCTATAAAGCTCATTAGGCAAGCACTGAGCTTTATTACCAAAGTCACTGAAACACAGAAGATTATTCATCCTATTAAGGTCAAATAGGAAGGAAAACATAAGAAAGTATGTGTAAGGATTACAATGTTCAATGGTTAACTCTGTTACAAGCCAAACTCAAAGGAATTGGAGGGTCTGAAAATGAGCCGTTAACAATTTGATCAAATATCCACTTATTAGCTGCTTCAGTGAAGTGAGTTCCATCCCAAATAACCCGAACTGATGGATCTTTGCAAGATTGGGCGATCACGATCTCCTTTCCATTCACGACCTTCTTAGTTCCACATTTGATGAATCTGTTGTAATTGTACTTTCCACCATGACCACAACAAGCTAGGAATGGGTTCTCAAATCCTGTCATTTCATATACAACCTTTAATATGCATTCAAGTTATACAACAGTAACTCATAAATACTGGTCTAAGAATAACCACTGCAAGTCATATCTCTACATAAGACTTCAGGAATCAAGTTCAAGGTCCCTTGTAAGTTAGATCAAAAGATTACCTAGCTTCTTTGCATGACCGATGAGAGAGTATTTCACAGCGTAAACATCAACATAAGTGATTGCAGCTAAAGGAAGTTCCTTCCTGAGATCAGTAGCAGTTTTCTTCAACTGTAGATTGAAGTACTTTGATACTTCATTGAACGGACCAGCACAGCCATACTTGTCGATTTGAGCTGCTGTGATCAAGAAACGGTCCATAACATATGGAAGGCAACCTACTGGTCCAGTATTGTGCATCCAAAATGATCGTCCACCTTGTGCATATATTTTCTACAAAAGTAAAATTTTAAGGCAATTGAGCTTGAGAACTAATTGTTACAGTTTGGTTCTTTATCACTGACCTTTATAACAATGGATAACTGAGAAAGTAAATCAGGCACATAAGCCATCACTTGCTCAGTGGACATATTAAGCTTGTAACCAGCAGTGAGATCATTTTGGCCGATATCAAACGTGTACAATGCTTGCGAAAAATCTTCCTCCTTTGGCAACAATTGGCTAAAGATCTTCCCTGTGCAGAAAAACAAAACCTTTAGACTGAACCACAGTATCATTCTTATCTACAGTCTATAGCTTTACACAAACATGCTAATACCTTTTTGGCTAACTATTTGGGATCTTGTATGAAAATCTGAGAATTGAACACCCTGTACATCCAGTGAAATTGGACTATATCCACTCTGAGACATAGTTGTATTCTGAGGTCTAATTGTTGAACCAGCTGTGGCAAAATTAGCTCCATGGCTGAAGTTTGAACCAATCGAATCAAGAAACGCGCTAAGATAAGGCAAATCTAAGCCTTCAGCTGATGATTCAAAAAATCAAGAACCCAGAAAAGATCAGAAGCTGAACAAACAAGTCAAAACAAGCAACAATAGGTACGCCTCAATCCCAATAAATTGGAGTCAGCTATATGAATTCGCACTAACCATTTTGCTCCATTTAAGCAATCTCAGGCCTATATTGTACAAAGTACTAAAAGCTTATATTTTTTCTAATATATAAATAATTTATAGAACTAAAGACTCTTATATAAGAACTAAAGTGAACGTACTGACATGACTAAAACATATTCTTAACTAAATGGTATCCCTATATAGATCATTTTCTTCCATTGTATCCGATTTTCGATAAGTCTGCCTTTTACGTGATTTTAAGTCTACCTCGTCCACTTTTTACACAGACCATATTAAAAAAGTCATAACAAGAAACAAAATTCTCTTTGTTTCAAGACACAAGATTTCAATGAAAAGTGGCTAGTAGTAAGAAAAAGAAGAGATATTACCAATGAAATCAATGAGGAGACGGCCATCTGAGTATCTACCAGAAGGGGAATGAAAAAAAGTTTCACCATTAGGATAAGGAGCTTGTCCAAATGCTGCTGATAGACCACCAGTATCAGAATTTGAGTCACCAAAGTTAAAAATGGCTGGAAAATGACAACTGCTAAGACATAATATTTGTGTTGGTAGTAGTAAAGATAACAATAGTATCAAGATTTGTGTAAAGTTTACCATCTCAAGAATGGTAGATGCAAAATATATGAATAATGAATATTGGATAAGGATTTAACTTATATACACCGACAGTGCTATAAATTTTTACACATCAATGCAGTTACCATCTCAGTTAAATTTTTACACGATCAATGCAAAATGTTACTAGTACAATTTATAGCCATAGTCATCAATGACTTGCCATTCATTAGTCATTACCTTCTTCCTACTATTCAAAATTTTAAATTGGATACAGCATCTTTTTGTCTTTTTTACTTGTTTTTCTTGAAAGCTAATTGCTTTTTATTTTTTTAATTTATTGAAGTTAGAAAACAAATCATGTTGCGTAATCCATATCTGTAATATAAACCCGGAACCAGAGTTCTCGGGTTCGAGTCCTGAGTATGGAAAAATCACTGGTAGGGAGCGCTTCCCCCGAATGGGACCCTACGCGGCGCGAATCCGGATTAGTCGGGGCTCCAATGAGGGTACTAGACACCGGATGGGAAACCAAAAAATATATATATATAAAATGATTTGGTCACGAGGCCTGCTTTGTCTTCAATTGGCTTTCACAGTTTAGAATAAGATCTGTAAAATATTTAACTTGTTTGATGAGTAATGTATTCATTTTAAGCAAAGATAACAAATTTATCCTCGACTATATGAAATATGTTAAATTGATCCAACATTGTATTTGGGCCATTAATACCTTGATAGCAAATTAATCTCAAAGATTGTGGTGATGCGGTAAGTACTGCTCCATCCATAACTAGAGATCTCGAGTTCAAGCTTTGAGAATGAAATCACATTTAATATGAAGTGTTTTACTTCTAAAGTGAGACTTTCCGACACGAATCCAAATTAGTCGAACCCCAAAAAGATACCCGATGCCGAGCGGGAAACCAAGGAACAGCAAAACCAATTTTTACAATCAAAGCTGAAACAATGTTCACTTGGTTCAAATACATCTAATCTATTATTCTAGTAGCTCAAAACTAAAACATTCAACAAATTTATCCAACATTTGGATTCTAATAACCTTATTGCTTATGACAAGCCATGTTCAAAGGAAGTGGAGGATCTGAATATGCACCATTCACAATTTGATCAAAAATCCATTTATTAGCAGCCTCTGTAAAATGTACACCATCCCAATTGATTCTCACTAATGGATTTTTGCATGATTTTCCCAACAATAATTCTTTGCCTTTCACCATAATCTTGCTTCCACATCCATGATTCTTGTTGAAGTTGTACTTCCCTCCATGTCCACAACAAGCTTGTAGTGGATGTTCAAATCCTGAATTAACATTCACCATCCACAAAAAACGATAGTAACTTACAGTCAGACAGGTCTATAGCAGTCATCTTCTATAATAATACTTCACTATAATAATCAAGTTTTCTTAACCGACTTTTCATATTATATGATCTTTAGAATTGCATCTTACTAGCAATAACAACTTGAAATTATTCGAAGAGACAATGCCAGCATAGAGAAGTCAGACAGGTCGATAACAGTCATCCTTTATAATAATACTTCACTATAATAATCAACTTTTCTTAACCGACTTTTCATATTATATGATCTTTAGAATTGCTTCTTACTAGCTATAACAACTTGAAAATATTCGAAGAGACCATGCCAATATAGAGAGGTTTGACTGAGTACGTAGTTCCAAATTAACCGAGAGAGACGATTCGAGTACATACCATGCTTGCTAGCACGACTAATGAGTTCATACTTGACTGCATATATATCAACATAGGTAAAAGAAGCCAAAGGAAGATCCTTTCTGAGTTGAACCACAGCTTCCTTCAACATAGTGTTGAAATACTGAGCAACATCATTGAAAGGAGAAGCACAACCTGCCTTATCAACTTCTGCTGCTTTGATTAGCATACGATCCAAGACATATGGTAGACAACCAACTGGACCTGTATTATGTATCCAAAAATATCTACCACCTTGAGAATATATGTCCTGCAAATTTCACCACATAACATGGATATTAGCAAGTATAGTACTCCATCCGTTTCAAAATGGTTGTCGTAGTTCGGATTTCGAGAGTCAAACGTGTTCATTTTGACCGTGAATTTAAACATATAATCTTTAAATTTTTTGTAACAGTGTTTATATATTTAGAAACTACATAAAAAGTATTATAAGTCACAATAATTAATAATTCAAAATATTTAAAAGACATATGAAAATATTACGGTCAAAGTTAAACTCGTTTGACTCTCGAAATCCGAACTATAACAACCATTTTAAAACGGAGGGAGTACATTGTTCAGTTCTCAGTTTGTTGCACGTAACAAAAAAAAGTATAAAATGTATAAAATAAAGGAGAAAAACATATCATTAGGAAGTAAAAAGGAGAAAACTGTTGAATTCGACGGCCGAATTTCGACCTCGAAAACACAGCTAAATTGTCATATGTATAAAATTACTCCATTTGTTTCAATTTATGTGACAATATTTTCGTATTAGTCCGTTATAAATATAATCGCAGCTTTCTAGATTTAGAAATAATTTAACTTCAAAATTACTAATACTTTATAGTCACGCAAAAGTCTTTCTCTCTTTCTTAAGCTTTGTGCTAATTCAAACTATAACACATAAAGAGAAATGGATGGATGAGTACCATGTAACTATAGTTTTTTAAGAAGTGCGACATGTATATTATGTAAGATGGGTTGCTAAAGTGGCCACCTACTTGTAGTATTTTTTTCCGAGTTTATATGTAGTACTCCCTCCGTCCCAATTTATGTGGCACTATTTGACCGGGCACGGAGTTTAAGAGAATAGAGGTTGACCTTATTAAGTATCAATTTTACCCTTGAAAAAGTAAGAGAGAGAATATTTGAGTAGTAAAAAAGTTGTTGGTAGGTTTAAAAGTATGTAGAGTCCAACAAGGGTAAAATAGAGATGATGCATTAAATAGTTGCCAAATAAGTAAAGGTGTCACTTATTTTGGGAGAAACAAAAAAGGAAATGGTGCCACATAAATTGGGACGGAGAGAGTATATAGGTTTAATTGAGTTTTTACGACCATAGCTTGGTGTAGTAAATTGAAACTTCTCTTAATACTATACTAAATCTTTCTCTAAATCAAGATTAGATTAAAGAACACACCTTAATAACAATTTTGAACTGATCCATCAAATCAGGTACATAAGCTCTAACTTCATCAGTTGTCATGTTAAGGAAGTAACCAGCAGTTAAATCATTTTGTCCAATGTCAAATGTATATAAACCGTCGGTAAAATGTGTGTCCGTAGGCATCAATTGACTAAAAACATTCCCTGTGCATCGAAAATTTCCCACAAAATTAGACGGAAAACTATATGGCAATTGAAAGACTACAGAAAAAAGTATGAACGTTCAGAAACTCGTAAATTACATACATACAACCATTTTATTACCTTTACTACGAATATTTTGAGACCTGCGACGAAAATCATTGAATTCGTAAGTTTGAACGTTTAATGAAATTGGACTGAATCCACTTTGATGTAAAGTTGTGTTTTGTGGTCTGATTGTTGAACCAGCTGTAGCAAAGTTGGCTCCATGACTGAAATTTGAACCCAATGCATCTAAGAATGCACTTAAATGTGGTAATTTTAAGCTTTCGGCTGAAAAAAAAAAAGTGTCCACGTTAATATAGCTTAATATATCAAACTCTATAATCTTTGAATGAATGAAAAGGGAGCCAAATAATGCAAAAACACAAAGTTTAGGCCAGACGTCTCTTCAACCATAACCTACTGAAAATTATAATAGACAACCGTCTCATCTTGTTATCCATTTAACATGTTTATGTTATCAGTTTATTTCGTCCCAAATCATATGAGGTGTTTGACTAGATATTAGGTTTAAGAAATAAAGTAAGACTTTAAAACTTGTTAAAATAAATTATAAAAATTTGTATAGTTGTGAATCATCTCTTATAGTTTAATTGTTACTAAAAATAGAAAGACGACAGTTTTTGGGACTAACTAAAAAAAGAGTGTGAGATATTTGACAGATGTAGTATACTACTCCCTCCGTTTCAAAATGGATGACACTATTTTCTTGTTAATCCGTTAAAAAAAGAATGACACAATTCTAATTTTGGAAATATTTTTGAGTTGAAACTACTATTTTTCCCTTAATGAATGTTTTATAGCTATATATATATGTATGGCTTATTTTGGACCACAAGTTTCAAAAATCTTACCACATTTATTAAATTTCACTCCAAGTCAAATTATGACAACAATTTTGGAGCGGAGGGAGTACCATTTTAAAAAGGTGCAATGATAGTATCATTTTCAAAATTTTGAAAGAAGCATCACTCAATTGCACAAAAAGACAATAAGAAACTAGTAGTAATAGACCTGGTGGGTTCTGTTTCAGAAGTAAACATGCATGCCTAGTAGAACCAAAATAGTCACTTTATCCATCCCCATTCCCCTAGTCTTTTACCTGATAAGGTTTTTTCAAAATACAATCTGTATTCTTTATCCTTTTCTTATTGGAATTATCCTAGGTTAATCGCAAGATACACCAGTCTGAAGATGTAAAATGTTACGTGGACAATATATTATAGACCTTATCAAAATCACATTGAAAGAAAGTTGTTTCAAAGTAACCTACAAACTCTTGGAATCAATTATAGGCATATATCGAAAATATTTGGCACAATATAAAAGAAAAGATCAATGTAGGTCATACAAATATAATTAATTGCAATTATTTTGGTTATGTTAGACAGGTACGTGATCAAATTTTGGTCCAATATGTGCTAGAAGTCTTTTATAGTATAATGTTTATTAGAGATATATATGCTAGTAAAAAATGTCAGTAAAAAAAATTCTAGTGCTAGAAATTAACATCTTCTAAAATATTGTTTCTTATCATAATACTCTATTATTTTTTGTGTATATGAAGTAGCATGAACCCTTTACTTTAACCAATTAATTAAGACCAAATATTCAAAGATATATAATTCAAAACAATGCAAAAATATAGTATAAACTTTGTTGTAAGCCAATAATAATATATGAGAAAGTGACGTACCAATAAAATCAATAACAAGACGACCATCACTGTACCGTCCGGCAGGTTCACCAAAATATGTCTCTCCGGCCGGTGGACCTGCCTGACCAAATGCTGCGGACAAGCCGCCGGTGTCGGAGTTCGAGTCGCCGAAGTTGAAAATCGCCGGAAAATCACACGGTGACATGTTCTTATTAGCAGCATTTATAAATGGAAACACAAATAGTAACACTAGTATTATTGGAAAAACTAATTTTGAGAAACTAAGCTCCATAATAGGAGTAATGTATATGTTCTATAAAGCAATGAAGAAAGGAAAAAAAGGAGTATACAGGAAGAAGTTGAATGGATATGATGAGATATATAGGAAAATACGTGAAAGAGAAAGCTTAAATTGGATATACGTATAATGAGATTATTATGGAAAATAATTTAGTCAGGCTCCAAATTGACGAAGTTTAAGATTAGTATGGAAGGATAATGTACTTATCTTTTACTAATTATATGCACTCGCAATATAAATTTATCGTAATAAGTTAGATAATTTTACATAAATTTCCGTCGATATAGAACTTAACTTCATTATATTATACTCCCTTTGTTCCAAAATGATTGTCATAGTTCGGATTTCGAGAGTCAAACGCGTTCATTTTGACCGTAAATTTAAACATATAATCTTTAAGTTTTTTGTAACGATGTTTATATATTTAGAAACTACATAAAAAGTACTATAAGTCACAATAATTAATAACTCAAAATATTTAAAAGACATATGAAAATATTACAGTCAAAGTTAAACTCGTTTGACTCTCGAAATCCGAACTATGACAACCATTTTAGAACGGAGGGAGTATAGGTATATATACAAGACGATGTGAACTTCATAAAATGCAAGACTCACGAAGCAAAGCAAACTTAACTTCATTATCTTACATGTTTATCATCATCATCTTTATGTTGAAGCCAACTTAATCCAAAATTTTATCATCTTTATGTTATAACCAACTAAATCCAAAACATTATTTTTGCTACTCTAACTTTATCCAATTACTGCTTTTCAAATGGAAGACTAATAATGCGGACTAGATATTGTTTGTTATTTCCTATTTTTAGAATTCTGAACCTAACAAATTCCAAAGGCTTTTGAGTTGTCAACTTGCAGTGTTTCAGCACCTTTATGGAAACTTTTTGTTATCCATTTTGTTTGAGCAGATAGAGACATGTTTTTTACAATAATGGTTAGCTAAGATTAGTTTTTCACTACCAACAACGTATCTAGTAGAACGGCAAAATTTTAACTTATATACGTTTGATAGTTTAAAATTTTATACGAGTAATTAATACTCCCTCCGATCCGTTCCAAAATAGATGTCGGTATTTTCTTATTAGTCCGTTTAAAAAAGAATGACACAATACTAAATTTGAAAATATTTTTGAGTTGAAACCACAGGCGAACCCAGAATTTGAGTGCAACAGGTGCACCATTATTCTTATCATCAATATGCCAACTGTTAGCGACAAAGATTTAACGTTTTTCTATATGCATATACAAGATTTTTTCCGAGTTCTACGGGTGCCGGTGCCCCCGCAAAAGAGGCCTAGGTCCGCCTCTGGTTGAAACTACTACTTTACCCATAATGAAATGTTTTATAGCCACATATTTATGTAGGACTTATTTTGGACCACAAGTTCTAAAAGTCTCACCATATTTGTTAAACTCCGCAAGTGAGTCAAATTAAGACAACCATTTTGGAACGGAGGGAGTATATTTTAACTTGTTGTATGAGAAATGAAGCTCAAACAACGATGATATCAATTGGACAACGGCAAGAGGAATGGTTTGGAGCGGAGTCGATACTCTATATTTCCAAGTGACGCACTATACTACAAACCTACAATATGTTTAATTATAAGGCGGTATTGGGTTACTTTACGTATACCTTAATTATTCTATGATATTCATCGAATACCTGTTATCTTCCACCAGTATAGGTACCGGTCGCTCTGTCCACCAAAATTAATAAGGATAATATGAAGAATATATCGTCAAGTTGGGGCCTCATTTCATTCTCGTAACGGGAATGAGTGCACCGCAAGACCAAACAAGTTGCTCCCTCGCCTCGCAGCGGCGGCATCTGTCTTTTAAGTTAAGTCATTTTCTAAGACGGCTCCTCTTATTCTACGATAATCCAAGCTTACCCTTAATTCTTTTTTGGTTTTGCTTGGTTTTGGAAGCGGGAAATCGAAATGTTTAACAATTTTTATTCAACCATAATAAAGAACAATCACTAATAATATACTAGACCCAAGAATAGCATGCACATGAATTTGGAATGGTATCAACTATCAAGTCATATCACTGGTAAATTCCAAGAGCAAATCAGCAAAATTGGCAAGTGTAGTTGAAAGCAATGGTACAAAATATTTGCACGCCTAGAAAGTGAAGAGCAGAAAAAAAATATAAAGAATATGACAGATGGAGAAGGGGACCTATATGGACTGTGTAGAATGTGAAAGCTGCACATTTATCCTCTACTTAATGTCTAAATTATACTAAGAGGTTTTTTTCCATTAGGCAAAAACTACTTGAGCAATTAATCTACTATAGTTTGAGGAAATATTTATACATACTCTATGTTTATATCAAACCAACGATGTAATTAACATATGCCGCCTACGTCGAGTTGAATTCAACTAGTATGTTTATATCAAACCATCGATGTAATTAACATATGCCTACGTTGAGTTGAATTCAACTAGTATTAAAGAAGGGGGGCATTCTCCCTTCTCATGAAAATAAAGGGTTATATTTTTTGACGACCCTCTGTTACTTAGTATTCCGTTATATTTAAAAAGAAGTTGTTTATGGATGAGATTAATCACTTCTTATTTTGTTATTTTGAGAGTTTTTGACACCCTCAGTATGCCAAGAGGGGTATATACTTCTTTTCTTTTTTTTTTAAAAAAAAAAAAAAAAGAGTTTATAAAAAACTGTTAAATAATAATATATCCTTGAATTAACAGAAAGCTGACTTCATGGCCCAATGGATAAGGCGCTGGTCTACGGAACCAGAGATTCTGGGTTCGATCCCCAGTGAAGTCGTTTAGCTAAACATGAATTGTTACTCGACCCCTTTTTTTTTTTTTTTTTTTTCCGACTTGTGTAAACTCACACACATATAATATCATCACAGAGTATGTTATAAACGTGATCATAGAGTATTTGATTTCAGCAAGTTCATATTTTTTACATTCTTGTTAGATGGGGTTTTTGCTCATTAGAATTGTGTAATATAAGGTTTGACCATGCTTACGACACTTGTAATATCATCACAGAGTATGTTATAAACTCTGCGGTGATCATAGCGTATTTGGTTTTAGCAAGTTCATATTTTTTACATTCTTGTTAGATGGGGTTTTTCCTCATTAGAATTGTCTAAGTTACGATTTGGCCTTCCTTACGTTGTACCATCCTCTTTGACGACTTTATTTATTATTACTAATAAAAATACTCAGCGAACATCTTGCCTAGTGAAAATTCGCTTAAAAAAAATAGAAATAAAATGGTTTTTGAATAAAGAAGTGTTATTGTACCTAGTCAGTCCAAGCCATTTTTCGTGGTATCATACAGGAGACCAGCATACTGGAACTAAATCTGGTGTACAAATATTAGTTTACCAAAGAGCTTTCACTAGAGATACAAGGAACACAAAATACTAGAAGTTCTTTATATTTTACACGGGCGTATAAATATCACATAGAATTTAAAGTAATCATACGAACTTGACTAAAACGTCAATAACGCCTCAGTCCCAAACAAGTATGATCTTTTTCTTCCATTGTATCTTATTTTCCGATACTGGCTATGACTATGAAGGCTTGGGACATGCTTCAAATAGTGAAACTTGAGGTTCTGAAAATGAACCATTTACTATAAGATTGGCCACCATTTTATTTGCAGATTCAGTGTAATGTACACCATCCCAGCTGAGGTACTCTGATGGATTCTTGCAAACAGCCCCAGCAAATTCAGTACCATTCACCTTTGCCTTCTGCCCGCAATCAACAAGACCACTCCCACAACAACACCCGAGGGGATCTAGATAACCTGCAAGCCCGTATGCACGAGAACAGATCATGCACATAAATTCATTTTAAGTGCCATAAGAATCAGAGTTGACACAAAGTAGCTAGTATGTTACCGTAGTCTTTAGCATTGCTAATTAAAAAATATTTGGCTGAATAAATATCGACATAAATAAGGGCTGCATCTTGATGTTGGTCGCGTAATTTGGATATCCTGTCTTTTAGTTGCTTGTTGAACTCCTGAACCACCTCGTTAAATGACTTCACACAACCATTTTGATCAGCATTTTCTGGAGTTGGTGGATACGTAATAATAATAATTGGCAAACATCCAATGGGACCTGTGTTATGGATCCAAAAAGCTCTAGCACCTTTCTCGTAGAGTTGCTGAAACATTTGAAGGAGAAACAAATTGATGTGTCTTGCAAAACCAAAACAATCTATTTGACAGGAAGAAAGTATATGAGACAAATATTTGACACCTAGTAAGTTATTCTACTCTTTTATACATATCGAATGATGAAGATGTTGTAACTAGGATATGTTTCAGGACTCAGGTCCAGTAAAAATTTGCAAAGACACAAGTTCCAGAGGAAAAACTTAAAAGGCAAGTTGCATAGTAGAGAAAAATTCCTTGATTTTTCAACTAGTGGTATTGATACCATATTACCAAAAGCAACGGAACGTTAGAGCCACATCACAGAACAAGATACATATTTCATCCTCATGGACTCATGGTACAACCTGAAATTGGCACGATTAGAAGGCATTTAGATGCTCTTGGATCCTTTACCAACGATATAGCGATCATGCTGCATTATTGCATCTGTTAAGAATAATTCTAATCTGATACATTGTATGACAACTGAAGGAAAGCAGTATATATGTCAAAAGTTGCAAGAATAACATTTTGCAGCTTCATATTAGATGCTCCTGAAAGAAAAACTTTGGTAATGACTGCAGTTGTTACCTCCACGGACACTGTGAATTGATCAATAATATCAGGAATAGATTTCTTCACTTCTTCTTCTGTCATTTCTATCAGTCCACCATGAAGATCGTTCTGCCCACTATCGATAGTGTAGAGGGCTCGTGAGAAGTCCTCAGGTTTAGGCAATTTTGTTTTGATGTCTGAGCTTTTATAAGGACACATTTATCAGCAGGGATGAATCATGTAATCACTGATTGAAAAATGGTAAAATGGTTATTATCTAACCTTGGTCATGCAATTCCAAAGTCCGCGCTTTAAACTGATCAAATTGTGAAATTTGTATCTTAAGAGTAAGAGGATTGAAACCACCAGCACAAAGTTTGGCATCCATTTGTTGGATAGTTGATCCACCAGCAGCAAAATTTGCACCATGCTGGAAATTTGTCCCAATAGAATCCAGATATGCACTCAGGTAAGGAAATCCCAGCTTTTCAGCTGCAAAAACAATCATAACCCAAACCAGACAGAAGACAAATATAACATGTAAACCTTTCAGTCATTCGCAAAGGTAAAGCTTCTAGCTAAGCTAAATTTCTAAATTCACACCAGCCAGTAGTACCTTAACTCGGAGGCAGATGAAGCTTTTTAACAATGAGGTGAGGATTACTCGAGACCATATAAGGAGACAACAATCCATTGCCTCAACAAGTGGCGGAGCCAGAAATTTATACAAGGGGATTCGGAAAAATAATAGAATTTCACATTTGGAATTTGAACTCATAACACTGAATTTAACAAATGTCAAATGCAAATTACCTATAAAAGCATGTAAAGCACATAGATACAATTATAACTGAACTGAGGAAGACATGTAAAGTTTAACCAAGCTAGATTAACTGATTACCTATAAAATCAATCATCAAGCGTCCATCAGAGTACCTGCCAGAAGGTTTACCAAAAAAAGTCTCACCATAAGGCGGATCAATTCGATGAAACGCCACTGCTACATTTCCTGTATCAGAATTTGAATCTCCAAAGTTGAATATTGCTGGAAAATGACAAGTCCCTGATTCATCAAGAACCAAACTAGAACCATTTTGACCCTTAAATACAGAACCCCACAAAGCAGAAAGTAAAATAACACAAAAGGCCACAACTTTCATACTTAAAGGAACTGTCTTAAGCAGTTTGAACTCCATACATATAATATATATATATATATATATATATATATATATATATATATATATATATATATATATATATATATATATATATATATATACACTACTTGAACTGTATAGTCAAGAAAAAGCAGCTTTCACAGATTATACTATCAAAGATTGAAGCTTTAAGGACTTTTGGGAGTTTCTGCTAATTTATCATAGTCTATTTGCTGGTGATGGGGTCCACCCCAACAACCATCAACAAAGTCTGCTACACGATTTTGGCAAAAGAAAAGAAAAGTCTGCCAAGTTTGGCAGCAAAAATCTGAGATAGGCAAAGGAAATCTTTGCCTATAAATAGAGGCAGTTCGTGCCTCATTTAAAACACCAAAAACAGAGAGAAGCAATAGAGAGCATTGAGAGAGTGTGAGCAATATTTTAGTGAGGTGAAAAAAAAAATAGTGATATTTTTTTTTTTGTGAGTGTAGTAGCCTGTTGGAATATTGTACTCGGCACTACTGTATAAAAGTCCTCATTATAGTGAAATTATTTGCTCCTCTTGGGCCGTGGTTTTTTTACCCTTATTCAGAAGGGTTTTCCACGTAAAAGTACAGGTGTCATTTATCGCTTTCTTTATTCCCGTTAATTACCGTATTTTAATTACTCCATTTATTTTTACCGTGAATATTATTACTGTGGGGTCCGCTAAATTCCCAACAACTGGTATCAGAGCGAGGCGGTATATTTCTGGTAGAGGTGACAGTATAGTTACTATTTAAGTTACTATTCACGTCACTATTCACAGTTACTATTCATCGGTTTTTTTTTGTAAGAAAAAAAAATGTCAGGAGTAAAATACGAGTTGCCAAAATTCAACGGTGAAGGAGGATTCTCTACATGGCAGAGAAGGATGAAGGATTTGCTGATCCAACAAGGGTTACACAAGGTGCTGGACCCAATTGCTGTTGCAGCCATGAAAGAGGAAAAAGAGGAGAAGGATGAAAAGGCAGCTAGTGCAATTCGGATGCACTTATCAGATGATGTGGTAAATAACATCATTGATGAACCGACGGCACTCAAGATTTGGACAAAGTTGGAGATTTTGTATATGTCCAAGACCATGACAAATAAATTGTACCTGAAGAAACAATTATACGCCCTGCAGATGGGTGAAGGTACAAATTTTTTGTCACATTTAAATTTATTCAATGGACTGATTACGCAGCTTGCCAACCTCGGAGTTAAGATCGAGGAAGAAGATAAAGCCATCTTGCTCCTAAATTCGTTGCCACCTTCCTATGATAATCTGGCAACAACCATCTTGCACGGCAAGACGACTATTGAGTTGAGTGATGTGACATCGTCTCTCCTACTCAATAATTCAATGAGAAAGAAGCCTGAAAATCAAGGGCAGGCTCTCATTACAGAAGGAAGAAGTAGGACCCAACAGAGGAGGTCTAACAACCGTGGCAGATCCAGCAGTCGAGGGAAGTCCAAGCATCGATCAAAAACACAAGGCGAAAATTGCTACAACTGCGGTCAACCAGGTCACTACAAAAGAAATTGTCCTAATTCTCATAAGGGCAAAGGTGAGAGCAGTGGCCAGAATTATGATGACAACACAACAGCCACAGTGGAAGGTAGTGATAATATTATTCTCTTCGCAACTGAGGACGAAGAATGTATGCACGTGGCAGGCTCAGAGCCAGAATGGGTGGTTGACACTGCAGCATCTTACCATGTGACACCGGTAAGAGATATTTTTTGTAAATATGTAGCAGGTGATTTTGGCACAGTAAAGATGGGTAACACGAGTTACTCAAAAATTGCTGGGATCGGTGATGTGTGCATCAAAACAAATATTGGATGCACCTTACTCCTAAAAGATGTGCGCCACGTACCTGATTTGCGGGTGAACCTGATCTCGGGAATTGCTTTGGACCGAGATGGATATGAGAACCACTTCGCAAATCAAAAGTGGAGACTCACCAAGGGATCATTGGTGATTGCAAAAGGAGATGCTCGTGGTACGCTATACAAGACAAATGCAGAAGTTTGTCAAGGTGAATTGAATGCGACAACAGAAGATATTTCTGCTGATTTATGGCATCGGAGGTTGGGCCATATGAGTGAAAAATGGCTTCAAATTCTAGCCAAGCAGTCACGAATCTCTTTTGCAAAAGGTACGAAAGTGAAACCATGTGATTACTGTTTATTTGGAAAGCAGCATAGAGTTTCATTTCAAACATCGTCAGTAAGAAAATCTAATATACTTGATTTAGTATATTCTGACGTTTGTGGTCCAATGGAAGTAGAATCGATGGGCGGTAATAAGTATTTTGTTACTTTTATTGATGATGCTTCACGAAAATTGTGGGTTTATATTTTGAAAGCCAAAAGTCAGGTGTTTCAAATATTCCAAAAGTTTCATGCTATGGTGGAAAAGGAGACCGGCCGAAAGTTAAAATGTCTCCGAACTGACAATGGAGGTGAGTACACTTCAGGAGAGTTTGAAGAGTACTGCACAAGTCATGGAATCAGACATGAAAAGACAGTTCCTGGAACCCCACAACACAATGGTGTAGCTGAGCGAATGAATCGAACCATTGTCGAAAAGGTGAGAAGTATGCTCAGAATGGCTAAACTGCCTAAGTCATTCTGGGGTGAAGCAGTTCAAACAGCCTGTTACTTGATCAATCGAAGTCCATCAGTTCCATTGGAGTTTGATATTCCAGAGAGAGTTTGGACCAACAAGGAGGTGTCCTACTCACATCTAAAGGTGTTCGGTTGCAGAGCTTTTGCACATGTACCCAAAGAGCAGCGAACAAAGTTGGATGATAAAGCAGTTCCCTGCATATTCATCGGATATGGAGATGAAGAGTTCGGGTACAGACTGTGGGATGCTGAAAGGAAGAAAGTCATCAGGAGCAGAGATGTAGTCTTCCGTGAAAATGAAGTTGGATCAACTATTGATCAGTCAGAGAAGGTCCCAGAAAATAATGGTAAAGTTACTAACTTTGTTACCATTCCCTCTAACACTGATCATCCCACAGATAGAACAGAGGAGGTTGCTGAGCAGGGGGAGCAACCTGATGAAATCACCGAGCACGAGGAACAACCAGATGAGGTTGTTGAGCCGGGGGAGCAACATGATGCTGAGCAAATGGAGCATCAGAACCTAGAGGAAGAATGACCACAACCTCTGAGGAAATCTGAACGGGGAATCATAAAGTCAACCAAGTATCCCGATTCAGATTATGTTCTCATTAGCCAAGAGGGAGAACTAGAAAATCTTAAAGAGGTGCTGTCTCATCCAGAAAAGAACCAGTGGGTGAAAGCCATGCAAGAAGAGATGGAGTCACTCCAGAAAAATGGCACGTATGAACTGGTTCAACTTCCAAAAGGTAAAAGACCACTCAAGTGCAAGTGGGTCTTCAAACTCAAAAAAAGACGGAAATGGCCAGCTGGTCAGATACAAAGCTCGACTAGTAGTCAAAGGCTTCGGACAGAAGAAAGGTATCGATTTTGACGAAATTTTCTCACCTGTTGTGAAAATGACTTCTATTCGAACAGTTTTGAGCTTAGCAGCTAGCCTAGATCTTGAGGTTGAGCAGTTAGACGTGAAAACTGCATTCTTACATGGAGATTTGGAAGAAGAGATATACATGGAGCAGCCGGATGGATTCAAAGTCAAAGGAAAAGAACACATGGTATGCAAATTGAAGAAAAGTCTTTACGGACTGAAGCAGGCACCAAGGCAGTGGTACAAGAAGTTTGACTCATTCATGAAGAGTCATAAGTACACAAAGACTTTTGCTGATGCATGTGTATATATTAAAAAATTTTCTGACAACAACTTTATTATTTTGGTGTTGTATGTGGATGACATGTTAATTGTAGGACAAGACAAGAACTTAATTGCTAAGTTGAAGGGAGACCTGTCCAAGTCATTTGATATGAAAGACTTGGGCCCAGCACAACAGATACTGGGAATGAAGATTGTTCGAGATAGAACAAGAAGAAAGTTGTGGCTGTCTCAGGAGAAGTACATTGAACGTGTACTTGAACGCTTCAACATGAAGAGTGCTAAACCTGTTAGCACGCCTCTTGCTGGTCATCTGAAGTTAAGCAAGAGAATGTGTCCTAGAACAAAGGAAGATAAGGAGACCATGATCAACGTTCCTTATTCTTCAGCAGTTGGGAGCCTAATGTATGCAATGGTATGTACTAGACCCGATATTGCTCATGCAGTTGGTGTTGTAAGCAGGTTCCTTGAAAATCCTGGAAAAGAGCATTGGGAAGCAGTCAAGTGGATACTTAGATATCTGAGGGGTACCTCAGAGCAATGCATATGCTTTGGAGGATCAGATCCAATCCTGGCTGGATATACAGATTCTGATATGGCGGGAGATCCTGATCGCAGGAAATCCACTTCTGGATATGTCTTTACTTTTTCAGGGGGAGCTATATCATGGCAGTTGAGGTTGCAGAAGTGTGTCGCACTTTCTACAACTGAAGCAGAGTATATTGCTGCTAATGAAGCAGGCAAAGAGATGGTATGGCTGAAGCGGTTCTTGAAAGAACTTGGATTGAACCAGAAGGAGTACGTAGTCTATTGTGACAGTCAAAGTGCAATAGACTTGAGTAAAAACACCATGTATCATGCAAGGACAAAGCATATCGACATTCGATATCACTGGATTCGGGAAAAGATTGAAGACGGAGTCTTTCAACTGAAGAAGATTTCAACAAGTGAAAATCCTTCGGATATGCTGACCAAGGTGGTACCAAGTGACAAGTTCGAATTGTGCAAAGAACTTGTCGGCATGTGCTCCAACTAATGAAGGTTGATTACCTCCTTCACGTGATTGGGTTGGAGGGGGAGATTGATGGGGTCCACCCCAACAACCATCAACAAAGTCTGCTACACGTTTTTGGCAAAAGAAAAGAAAAGTCTGCCAAGTTTGGCAGCAAAAATCTGACATTGCTTATGCAAGCAATGAGATAGGCAAAGGAAATCTTTGCCTATAAATAGAGGCAGTTCGTACCTCATTTAAAACACCAAAAACAGAGAGAAGCAATAGAGAGCATTAAGAGAGTGTGAGCAATATTTTAGTGAGGTGAAAAGAAAAAGAGTGATATTTTTCTTTTGTGAGTGTAGTAGCCTGTTGGAGTATTGTACTCGGCACTACTGTATAAAAGTCCTCATTATAGTGAAATTATTTGCTCCTCTTGGGCCGTGATTTTTTTACCCTTATTCAGAAGGGTTTTCCACGTAAAAGTACAGGTGTCATTTATCGCTTTCTTTATTCCCGTTAATTACCGTATTTTAATTACTCCATTTATTTTTACCATGAATATTATTACTGTGGGGTCCGCTAAATTCCCAACAGCTGGTGCTGGTGAAATTTTGTAAAGTTTGATAAAGACAAATTTGAAATACCACCCCCACAAAAAGGAGTAAATGTAATATCATGCTAAAATCTAAATATGGGAAAAAGAGTTAATCCTCATCAACTTTCTAGATTCTCTGTATTACACGATAGCTATGTCTTTTTGCAGCTAGTGCATGTTTAGCTTAGATTCGATTTTAGGTCAATTAACAATTAAATTTATATTTGCGAGTCACGGTCAATAGTTTTGATTAAAAGTTTAACCAAGTTTAATACGGAATGGGGCTGATTACTAAATTATCAATATACGCACGATTTCCAATGATGATAATTAACGATATGGAAATAAGATATAATCAACAATAAATAAGGTTAAAGCGCGAATAAAAGAGATAGAGGTAACCGTATTGGATCGCCTGATCCCGGTGAGGATTCCTCGTTAGTGATTGTACTTGAAAGTTACTGATTGTACTTGAAGACTAGAGAGTAAAGTATCCAGCAAACATAACCGAAGAACAGTATTTGAGCAAGAGTAAGAGAGAATATTCTTATTGATGTTGTAGACAGAGAATAAATTGTATGTTACAATGATTCGGGGCGAATGCTATTTATAGGTCTGATAGGCGTCTGTTGGGTTTGTAACCGTTGGGCACATATCCGTTGGATATGTAACCGCCGGGTTGTGTAAAAGCTGCCTTTATGACCATTCATTAAGCAATCGTGTATGATTAGGTTAATAACTGCTCATTCATATCGTGCTGATCTGGGAGGCGTTATGATACTGCTCTGGATCTGCTCGTGGTAACCGCCTGGCTAGTAATTTGTCCGCTAATGTCTGTCCGGGGGAAACCTCTGCCCGTGCCACGTGGCGGAAACGTGTCACTTTTTAGGTGACGTCAGTTTTTATCCAATACACTACATTTAAAGGATTTTTAATGCAGTGTAATTCTTTTTCTTTTTACCATATCAGCAAAAATTAACATATCATAACACATCAATCAATGTTTGTCATAAAATTTAGTAGCTAATTACTTTATACTAAGTAACAAGATCACGTAAATATTTTTTACACCGATTGAAATTGGAATACACATCAGAAAATAGAAACTGCTTCATCAACAGGCCAATTTATACTCGATCTGAACATTTGGCTTAAGAATATCATCGAGGATTGTGATAAGATAGATATGATCCCTCCGATGTAGGTATCAGATACCGGATGGAAAACAAATCTTAATGCATAAATGGCTGTAAAACATCAAGCACAAAATCTTTGATTACATGAGAACCATTCTCTTAAAACAGCAGGCGAGAGAAGCCAAAGAACCCATAGTTTTTCAAGATCACCATCTGTCCCTGGATCTTGGCCTGCCAAATTACACATATATTAATAGCACATTTGTAAATCTTAGAGTGACAGAAAGCATCAAACATGGAAAAAATTCAACCATTTTGAGTAACATATGTCTGCCACTATTTAGCATAAGCTACCAAAAGGATGAACATGGTGCATAATAACTCGTATTAAGGGTAAATACTTATCCGCATGTGTTTATACCAAACCACGCGATTTGACCTTAGCAGTAAAATATCAAAGAAAGAATACATATCATTTAACCAATGCATGAAAGGCACGGATTTTGTATTCATTAGTTTGGTGTAAACACTAGGTACGGAAAGCTTTCAACAATATAGATGCTAAGCAGTCTACATTACTAAAAAAGAATAATCACCTATATGAACATTTTGCGCTGTCCTTTACTGTGGTTATCAATCATTTGATAAAAGACTTTCAACTCTTTGCAAAGCTCACAAACTGTGCCAAATAAATGTGCTGTACATGAATATCGAAGGAGGAGAAGAAAATTTTCCAAATACTGAACAATTTTTCTGCACTAATTAGAATAGTACAAGGAGATCCCCAAAGACACATTATAAGAAAAAATATATAGCTAAATACAAACAGGAGCCACAATAATATAGTAGATTACCTTAAAGGGTGCGCTCCGTGAACAAAATTCAAACAGGAGCGAAGATGGCATGAGTATTCAAATTCAGAAGTTTCCCAAATATACTCCTTCTGAAATTATCCTCCAATTTGACTTTTGCCAAGACTTTTCGGAATTTTTTCAGCATACCTCCAAGAGAGGATCTCACAGCAACTTTCGGATTTTTGGTTTCACCATGCTCGTCCATATACATCCTCAAGTTTATTTGAGGAGTGAAAGTCAAAGTAACCTCACCATGATCCTGCACATTCAGAACATGATCATCAAACCGACTTATGTGCACATATTATAATATGTGTACACATAAAAGATATGTGTGCACATCTCATATTATGTGTACACATATCATATTATGTGTGCACATCTCATATTATGTGTATACATATCATATTATGTGTGCACATCTCATATTATGTGTACACATATTATAATATGTGTACACATAATATGAGATATGCACACATTATGTGTACACATATAATTGACATTCAAACTTATAGCAAATTTGTTTAAACCAGTGCTGCTACCTGATCTGGGACGCCCTCACCAACTGCTTCCATTTCAACATCATCTTGTCTTCTCTCTGCTGACTCAGCAGTATACTCTGGTATTTCATTACCAATAGCAGCATCTGCATTGAAATCTGCTGCTACACCAACCTGACCAACATCTTTTTCAACTACTTTTTCTTCCCTACTCCTATCTTGACCAGCATCATCACCTGCTACACCACTATCACGTGCTTCCTTTTCACCACCATCACCTTCTTCATTTACTACAGTTGCACCTGCTTCTCTACTCCAATCTACAACTGAATCACCTACTTCTCTTTCTTCCACTCTACCTTCATCGGCAGCATCACCTTCTCTTTGTTCCACTCTACCTTCACCAGCAGCATCAACTTCTCCTTCTTCTACTCTACCTTCACCTGAAGCATCACCTTCTCTTTCTACTTCGAATTCACTATCAGAATCATCTGCTTCTCCTTCAGCTTCTCCTTCTTCTTCACCTACATGAGTTCTTCGTGCTTCTTTACCTGCAACAAGCACTTCAGAAGCAGTAGCTTCGCAATCTACATCATCTAAGTTCTGCCCACGTTCATTTAACTCTCCTGGACGATTCATATCAATGCTTTGTTGGCTTTCCCCCTGCTCCTCATTATTTTGTGGTTGAGAATCCTTACTAGCAGCTCTATTTCTAGCCCTTTTAGCAGTGTCGCTTTCGTTTGCAACATCCCTCTTCCTCTTAGAACCTTGTGACTGTGTCATATGTGTCTTGTTACCCCCACCACTACTAGTACTTACCATTTTATCTGCAACGTTCAACAAAAATATAAGGAACATAAAAAGCATAAAAAATTAGATGTGGACAAATGATGATGCAACAGCGATTAAATGTGTACACATATTCATATATGCATATTTTAATTTGTGCAGACACTACAGTAATGTTGTTCCCATATTAAATTATGTCTGCACATATTGTGTACACATATTTTAATATGTGCAGACACTACAGCCATGTTGTTCATTTAACCCCAGCTGACCAAACCAAAAATCAAGATGTTTCCCATATCTACCAATATGTGTACACATCAGGCTATATGTGTACACATAAAAACTGATGTTTACACAACAACGACGGTTATTTCAACTTGTATTGTTCTTGCATGTGAGATTAAACCATAAAAACCCCAGAAAAAATGCACAATGAAGCACAACAAATAGCAGAACAACTAAACCATGCTAAATCGACCAACAAGAAAAATTCTTCAAAAAGTTTAAAATTTTACCTTGATTTTGATGTTATGATGTTACCCACTCGACGATGATCACAATTTCTGCTAAAATTAGACCAAATGACACTGATGTAGACAAGAATCAGAGATTTTGAAGAGAGGTTTTTGGTTTGAGTTTGTATTTGGTTTGAGAGAAAATTGTTTATGTTGTAGTTGGTTTGAGAGAAAATGATCAGTGCAACTTGTGTGGAGTGTAATAATGTGTGAAGTGTGGGATTTGAAAGGTCTGTGAAGTGATTTGATTGTTGTTGTTGTTCGAAAAATATGTAAGCATCGGCAGACGTGGGAAAATGGAAGTTGAATGTATATGTGTGTAAAGTTTACACTTTGACCCCGTAAGTTCTCCCCCAAAGTTTCAAAACTGACGAAACCATCCCCGGCCCCACTACTTAACCCACTCATGACAAATTAACACTTTTCGGGAATAAAAGAATAGCAAAAAGAAAAGGTTGTCCCTTATCCTTATTTAAAGACTTGGGGGGTCTTTTCCCCTCTTTTCTCTCATGTTTCTAGCTAAGCTAAGTTGCTAAATCTATTACAGAACAATGAGGTGAGGATTACTCAAGATCATATAAGGGAACAACAATCAATTCACGAGCCAAATCTTTATATATACAATGGGACTAAAAAATATGGTAAAACGTCACAGTTGGAATTTGAACCTGTGACATTAAACAACTTTTGACCCCTCATTGTCACTTCATTTGGATTTTCCTCTATGTCAAGGGATTCAACAGTTGATATACAACTGAAAAAGTTCGTTTCACTTTCACCCTATGCTCATCATAAATACTAGATTGTGGCCACCCATGTTCCTCATATTCAACAATGCTTAACCATAAAACTGATACAGACTAGTATCAAATGCAGACTAAACATGTACCAGTGCACATAGATAAAATTCATTAAGTGCATGTAAAGTTGAACCAAGCTAGATTAACTGATTACCTATAAAATCAATCATCAAGCGTCCATCAGAGTATCTGCCAGAAGGTTTACCAAAAGAAGTGTTACCATAAGGAGGTCGAAATCGAAGAAATGCCACTGGTACATTTTCAGTATCAGAGTTTGAATCTCCAAAGTTGAATATTGCTGGAAAATGACAGGTCCTTGATTCATCAAGAACCAAACTAGAACTCCATTTACCCTTGTACACCCATAAAGCATAAACTGAAATAACACAAAATGCCACAACTTTCATACTTAAAGAAACTTTATTTAGTATTTTGAACTCCATACAAGCAATATGCTGTTTGAACTGTATTAAGCAATTCTTCCATACTCTTTCTTGTTTTGGTGGGATCAAAGGCATTAATGGTTGTATACTATACTGTAATGGACTAATTTAGACGGAGGGCTTCATTATCCCATGATCAATTTGCTCGTGTCTGGTGAAATTTTATAGAGATTGATAATTATATTTTCTAATGAAAATTAACGAGTTAAAGGTATAAACGGCAAAAACTTTACACCATCAGGTCACTTTTACGTGTTGTGGTAGATAAGCTACATGATCGCTAAGCCTTTTGAATCCAAGTTTCTCCTCGACTCACTTCCCTCACCAATTCATGAAATAAGAACAAAGATAATCGAGACTATATTGAAGTGGAATACTTAATGAATAGAACAGTATTATTGTACCAAGTTCAAGCAATGGTATTATAAAGGGGACCAACATTGTTGGAGTTAAATCTGGTGTGCAAATCTCTGATATAATTAAAAGACTTGGAAATCATAGAATCTTAAACGTACTAACATGACTAAAACTTACAACAACAATTACGTCTCAGTTTCAAACAAGTTAGAGTCGGCTGACATGACTAAGACTTAATCCCAACAAACAGTATCGATCTTTTTCTTCTATTGTGTCATATGTTCCGTTACCAGCTACGACTATGAAGGCTTGGACATGCTTCATTAATTGAAACTTGAGGTTCTGAAAATGAACCATTTACTATAAGATTGGCCACCATTTTATTTGCAGATTCAGTGTAATGTACACCATCCCAGCTGAGGTACTCTGATGGATTCTTGCAAACAGCCCCAGCAAATTCAGTACCATTCACCTTTGCCTTCTGCCCGCAATCAACAAGACCACTCCCACAACAACACCCGAGGGGATCTAGATAACCTGCAAGCCCGTATGCACGAGAACAGATCATGCACATAAATTCATTTTAAGTGCCATAAGAATCAGAGTTGACACAAAGTAGCTAGTATGTTACCGTAGTCTTTAGCATTGCTAATTAAAAAATATTTGGCTGAATAAATATCGACATAAATAAGGGCTGCATCTTGATGTTGGTCGCGTAATTTGGATATCCTGTCTTTTAGTTGCTTGTTGAACTCCTGAACCACCTCGTTAAATGACTTCACACAACCATTTTGATCAGCATTTTCTGGAGTTGGTGGATACGTAATAATAATAATTGGCAAACATCCAATGGGACCTGTGTTATGGATCCAAAAAGCTCTAGCACCTTTCTCGTAGAGTTGCTGAAACATTTGAAGGAGAAACAAATTGATGTGTCTTGCAAAACCAAAACAATCTATTTGACAGGAAGAAAGTATATGAGACAAATATTTGACACCTAGTAAGTTATTCTACTCTTTTATACATATCGAATGATGAAGATGTTGTAACTAGGATATGTTTCAGGACTCAGGTCCAGTAAAAATTTGCAAAGACACAAGTTCCAGAGGAAAAACTTAAAAGGCAAGTTGCATAGTAGAGAAAAATTCCTTGATTTTTCAACTAGTGGTATTGATACCATATTACCAAAAGCAACGGAACGTTAGAGCCACATCACAGAACAAGATACATATTTCATCCTCATGGACTCATGGTACAACCTGAAATTGGCACGATTAGAAGGCATTTAGATGCTCTTGGATCCTTTACCAACGATATAGCGATCATGCTGCATTATTGCATCTGTTAAGAATAATTCTAATCTGATACATTGTATGACAACTGAAGGAAAGCAGTATATATGTCAAAAGTTGCAAGAAAAACATTTTGCAGCTTCATATTAGATGCTCCTGAAAGAAAAACTTTGGTAGTGACTGCATTTGTTACCTCCACGGACACTGTGAATTGATCAATAATATCAGGAATAGATTTCTTCACTTCTTCTTCTGTCATTTCTACCAGTCCACCATGAAGATCGTTCTGCCCACTATCGATAGTGTAGAGGGCTCGTGAGAAGTCCTCAGGTTTAGGCAATTTTGTTTTGATGTCTGAGCTTTTATAAGGACACATTTATCAGCAGGGATGAATCATGTAATCACTGATTGAAAAATGGTAAAATGGTTATTATCTAACCTTGGTCATGCAATTCCAAAGTCCGTGCTTTAAACAGATCAAATTGCGAAATTTGTATCTTAAGAGTAAGAGGATTGAAACCAGTAGCACAAAGTTTGGCATCCATTTGTTGGATAGTTGATCCACCAGCAGCAAAATTTGCACCATGCTGGAAATTTGTCCCAATAGAATCCAGATATGCACTCAGGTAAGGAAATCCCAGCTTTTCAGCTGCAAAAACAATCATAACCCAAACCAGACAGAAGACAAATATAACGACATGTAAACCTTTCAGTCATTCGCAAAGGTAAAGCTTCTAGCTAAGCTAAACTGCTAAATTCATCACCAGACAGTAGTACCTTAACTCGGATGCAGAAGAAGCTTTTTAACAATGAGGTTAGGATTACTCGAGACCATATAAGGAGACAACAATCCATTGCCTCAACCAGTGGTGGAGCCAGAAATTTATACAAGGGGATTCGAGAAAATAATAGAATGTCACATTTGAAATTTGAACCTACGACACAAAGCAATTCTCGTACTTCAATAGAATTTTTCCCTTCTCAATAGGATTCCATTTATATATTAACAAAAAAATATTCACTTTACCCTATTTACACGGTATAGGTTTTCAACGAAGTGGATGCAATATCATCAGATTAAAGCATGTAAAGTGCTTACAGAGGCTTAACAATCTAAAAACTGAATTTGCTAAAGGATCAATGAACTGTCATAACACTGAATTTAACAAATATCAAATGCAGAATACCTATAAAAGCATGTAAAGCACTTAGATACAATTATAAGTGCTGAAAACTGAGGAAGACATGTAGAGTTAAACCAAGTTAGAACAAATTACCTATAAAGTCAATCATCAAGCGTCCATCAGAGTACCTGCCAGAAGGTTTACCAAAAAAAGTCTCACCATTAGGCGGATAAATTCGATGAAACGCCACCGCTACATTTCCTGTATCAGAATTTGAATCTCCAAAGTTGAATATTGCTGGAAAATGACAAGTCCCTGAATCATCAAGAACCAAACTAGAACCATCTTGACCCTTAAATACAAAACCCCACAAAGCAGAAACTAAAATAACACAAAATCCCACAACTTTCATACTTAAAGGAACTGTCTTAAGCAGTTTGAACTCCATATATATACACTACTTGAACTGTATAGTCAAGAAAAAGCAGCTTTCACAGATTATACTATCAAAGATTGAAGCTTTAAGGACTTTTGGGAGTTTCTGCTAATTTATCATAGTCAATTTGCTGGTGCTGGTGAAATTTTGTAAAGTTTTATAAAGACAAATTTGAAATGAAGCGCTAATTTGATCACCTACCAGTCTACCACCCCACAAAAAGGAGTAAATGTAATATCATGCTAAAATCTAAATATGGGAAAAATTGTTATTCATACTCATCAACTTTGTAGATTCTCTGTATTACACGATTGCGTCTTTTTGCAGCTACTACATTTTAAAGATTTTCATTACAGTGTAATTCTTTTTCTTTTTACCAAATCAGCAAATTTTAACATAGCATAACAGATTAATTATCATTTTTATCAAGTCACCATTCAATGTTTGTCATAAAAATTTATAGAAAATCTACTACTATGTTATAAATGACAATAAGCATGCACCTGGGCGTCAACATGCTTACCGACCAGAGGCTATTTGTGGAATTCCAAAGATTCGTCCTTATCAAATGATACAGAAACCTTGTTCGACCAGAGGCTATTTGCGGAATTCCAAAGATTCGTCCTTATCAAATGAGACAGAAACCTTGTTCAATGCCATCAAAAGATGGGAAACTTTTATTTAAAATCTTAGCCAAAATATCACTATATATTTTTTGCAATCTGATGCTAATTATGTAAAAGGGTGATATTATGAACGGGTTTTTGTAATAAAATATTAAAAGTGGTTAATACTAAAGATTTAAGAACAAATTATCTGAATGTAGTTTCTTATATTGATATTACGTTGTATATAACTTCAACCGGGGGACCTAGAGCCAACAAATGGGTATCAATTGATACTCATTCGTCGCTAAATTACACGGTACATATAGATAAAAACTAATTTTTTATATACGATTACATTATTTTAAGTCCTTAGATTGAGTTTCATGCACAACAATTATATTTTGAGTCTCCTTGGCAAAAACTCTGCGTCCGCCACTTACTTCAACTCAAATGCTCAATAAATTAAAATTGCAAAATCTCATAATTAATGTACTGTTTAACTAGACATGGAGTTTAAGAAATAATATAATACTTTTAATCTATAATAGTAATCGATAAATCAAAATTTCAAAAGTCATACCAAACTCTAGATAATGTAATGGTAAATTGAGCACTTATGAAATTTATGATATAAAAGAAGAGTCATAGAAATTATAAAACTATAATTCATCTTATAAAAGCTAAAGTGAAAATTCAGTTTGAACAATACTATAGATAGAGAAATATCAATATTTTTAGAGTAATAAAAAAATAAAGAATAGTATTACATAAATTACATAAGAAAGTAATTGACTATTAAATTATTTTACTCAGTAACATATAATTCCTTTATGATGATCATATCACGACACTTGCATTAACACACATGATTGACATAAAAGAACTAGGGACCCACTAGCCTATTTTACCGAATGTATTTTTACACATAATAATATATTATTTAAGTATTTTATGAATACTTAATTTTGTAATCTCAATTTTTTCCTATTTAGTAACGCTTTGAAGTTCTCTCCTTGTGGACGTCCAATAAAGGAAAATGAAGTTCTTTGAAATCAAAAGATGATCAATAAAAAGTCACTCTTCTAGTTGTATCAATTTGACATAAAAATTCTATAGATGTTATGACATCTTAGGTTAAATCGAACTAACATCGGGATGAGAGAGTAAAGTGAACAACTTTATAAGACATATCCCGAAAATATATTCGTACAAGTAAAGACATGTAACGATACACTCTATACTTCTTTAATTAGATGAATGATTTTAAATATTTATACTATATTTAATATTTTTATTTAACTAAATTTTTTTTAAATAGAGCATATATAACTAAATAATCTAAATTCATATCTTAAAGAAAGATGCAATTTGATTCAAAACTTCCAACAATATTAATGTAGGTGTGGTTAAGAGAGAGAAAAATATATTATTTATATATTATAATCATCAAGTTAAATAAATAGTGGTGATTATGTATATAAGTATTTTTTTGTACAGATACTTTTGGAATGATAAAAATTAAAGACAGCTTCTACTTCTGCTTTTAGGTAAAACTACTTTTTCAACTTTTTTCCACATCAGAAAAACAACTTCTACTACCACTTAAAAGTATTTTTTTTTTCTTTCTAAAAGCTTGGTCAACACCAATCTTTCAAAATATGCATTTTTTTTAGAAAAATAAGTATTTTTGGCTTCCCAAAAGTTTTACCAAACATACTCTCAATGAGTTCATAAATTAGATTCTACAAAATTATATTACAGCAAGAACAAAGTTTCTCGAAATTGGAACATAATTCATACTGATACATTTTATTGTTGTAGAAAGTCTTGTACGATATATGAAATTGTTTATTTATTCAAGCAACATTGGAATTTAGATTATTCGTGCTTTATTGTTTTCTAAAATGAAAAAGTAAAAAAAATACACCACTTAAGTAAAAACGAAAAAATATTTGTTGGGAAAAATATGACACACCACCATTAGCACAAGTCTTGGGTTCGAACTTCGAACCCTCGATTAAATAAAAATCATAATACGCAATGCTGCCCCCCAAAAATAGATCTTGCATGGCATGAATATGAATTAGTCGGAGCTACAATGCAAGTACCATATATTGAACGGGAAACAAAAAAAAAGGTCAAGAGTACCGAAATCTTAATGCTTAAATGGCTAGAAAACATCAAGCACAAAGATATGGTTACATGGAACACAAAATTTTGATTACACGGGAACCATTCTCTTAAAACATAAGCAAATATTTAAAGTCATCGCCCTAAGAAAATGATATGAGTAATAAGGAAGGGAAAAAAAAACTAAGATATGATGGCAACAGTAGTCATTTGCAGCAATTAACAAAACAAGCACCCTGCCTACAGAGAGAAATGGAGGAAAAATTGCAATTTTTCACTATTTTCGAGCAGAGGCGGATCTAGAATTTTTAGATGATGGGTTCACTATTATCAGAGCCGAAGTTTAACCGTCCCAAAAGGCGAACAATATTCGTCAAGAAAATTATAGTGTATATAGATCAAATATCATTTATATGATGATATATAATGGAAAAAAATATTTAACTGATATTTATATAGGAACAATTCCTACTCCTCGATGTAAGTGAACCATCATTTTATCAAGTGAACTATTTAAGCTTTTAGATCATGGGTTCCCGAACATCATATTAGACAAATTTTGAAAAATATATACATAAGATAGCTAGTTTCGCGGGAGTAGTATGGGTTCGCGGAACCGCGGATCATATAGTGGATCCGCCCCTGCTTTCGAGACAACAAAATTAACCACTGCAAGAAATGCCTCTTTCTCTTCCATTGTGTCGTATCTTTTGCTATGGCTATGAAGGCTTGGTACATGCTTTATTGATTGAAACTTGAGGTTCTGAAAAAGAACCATTTACTAAAAGATTGGCCACCATTTTATTTGCAGCTTCACTGTAATGTATGCCATCCCAGCTGAGGTATTCTGATGGATTCTTGCAAGCAGCCCCAGCAATTTCAGTACCATTCACCATTGCCTTCTTCCCGCAATCAAGAACACAACTCCTACAACAACACCCGAGGGGATCTAGAAAACCTACAAGCCCGTATGCATGAAAACAGATCATGCACATATTAACAAAAAAATATTCAGTTTACCCTGTTTACACGGTATAGGTTTTCAACGAAGTGGATGCAATATCATCAGATTAAAGCATGTAAAGTGCTTATAGAGGCTTTACAATCTAAAAACTGAATTTGCTCAATGAACTGTCATAAACACTGAATTTGACAAATATCAAATGCAAATTACTTATAAAAGCATGTAAAGCACATAGATACAATTATAAGTGCTGAAAACTGAGGAAGACATGTAGAGTTAAAGCAAGTTAGAACAAATTACCTATAAAATCAATCATCAAGCGTCATCAGAGTACCTGCCAGAAGGTTTACCAAAAAAAGTCACACCATTAGGCGGATAAATTCGTTGAAACGCCACTGCTACATTTCCTGTATCAGAATTTGAATCTCCAAAGTTGAATATTGCTGGAAAATGACAAGTCCCTGATTCATCAAGAACCAAACTAGAACCATTTTGACCCTTAAATACAGAACCCCACAAAGCAGAAACTAAAATAACACAAAATCCCACAACTTTCATACTTAAAGGAACTGTCTTAAGCAGTTTGAACTCCATACATATAATATATACTACTTGAACTGTATAGTCAAGAAAAAGCAGCTTTCACAGATTATACTATCAAAGATTGAAGCTTTAAGGACTTTTGGGAGTTTCTGCTAATTTATCATATAGTCAATTTGCTGGTGCTGGTGAAATTTTGTAAAGTTTTATAAAGACAAATTTGAAATGAATCGTTAATTTGATCACCTACCAGTCTACCACCCCACAAAAAGGAGTAAATGTAATATCATGCTAAAATCTAAATATGGGATAAAGAGTTATTCATCCTCATCAACTTTGTAGATTCTCTGTTGATGTTTGGCATTTTATGCCTATATTTCCTTAATATTTCCGCATGTTTGAGCTTGTTTTGCACTCGTTTGATAGTTTATAAATGTGGTTTTACACTAATTTGACGTCGTGCGTGTGTAGGTTGTTACGCAATGAATTTGGAGCTTTTAGGAGCTTGATTGAGCAAGGAATGATTGGAAGTTGATTGAGGATTGGATTGAGCACACGAGAGCACGACACGAGCAAGATTTCGGACCAAAGAAAAAGGCAAAATGGCTGGGCGCTTTGGGGCACTCGGGGCGCCCGTTATAGCGCCCAGTGCCCCAGCGCTTTTACCCACGCGGGGCATGCTAAAAGCGCCCAAAGTTGGGCGTGTTCTGTCTTTCCCAGCGCGTTCCGAGGCGCGGGGCGCCCGTTATAGCGCCCCTTGTGCGCGTTTTCACTTCCTATTTCTTCTAGGATTGGGTCTAACTTATTACTAGGTGTTTGTAAACTCTATAAATACTCTTTTACTTAGTTTTTGTAGTGGGCTAGGGTTGTAATTCACAATCGAGCTAAGAACAATTCTTATTAATGAACAATCAAGGGTTACAATGATACAATGTTAACTGCTAATACAATTGCACTAGAACTGGATACAGGTGAAGTAAGAAACTTGGGGAAGAAGAAAGAATTGAGGAAGAGAGAAGATCAGAGAGGAAGAGACGAGAGAGGAAGAAGAGAGAGGAAGATTGAGCTGATAACTGACTGCCTTCTCTTTCCTTCACAGAGTTAGTTATAACTAACTCTGTTAACTAACTTCTTCTTTTAATCCTCACCCTCCGAGCTCATTAATCCCGTTTAATCTGGTTCGTCCACGTGGATTCCTTTTTTCTTTTAATTTCTGTCTTCTAATTAGTTTTGGTATCGAGCCCAGCTCATTACAATCCCGCCTGCATCAAAACATCCTTGTCCTCAAGGATTATCAAAGTCTGGAAACTGTGCCTTCAAGAATTCATAATCCTCCCAAGTGGCATCCTCAGGAGGAAGATTGCACCACTGTACTAACACCTTGACTGCAGCTACATTACCTTTCTTAACTAGCTGTCTTTGTAGTATGGCTATAGGCTTGACTAGAAACTGTCCTTCTTCACTTGTAGCTGGCAGTGTGGTTTGTGGCACTGTCTGATTGCCCACCTTCTTCTTAAGCAAGGATACATGGAATACAGGGTGTATTTTGCTCGAAGCTGGAAGCTCCAACTTGTACGCTACCTTCCCAATCCTTTCAATCACCTTATAAGGCCCAACTTGTACGCTACCTTCTCTTTCTACTTCGAATTCACTATCAGAATCATCTGCTTCTCCTTCAGCTTCTCCTTCTTCTTCACTTACATGAGTTCTTCGTGCTTCTTTACCTGCAACAAGCACTTCAGAAGCAGTAGCTTCGCAATCTACATCATCTAAGTTCTGCCCACGTTCATTTAACTATCCTGGACGATTCATATCGATGCTTTGTTGGCTTTCCCCCTGCTCCTCATTATTTCGTGCCTGAGAATCCTTACTAGCAACTCTATTTCTAGCCCTTTTAGCAGTTTCGCTTTCGTTTGCAACATCCCTCTTCCTCTTAGAACCTTGTGACTGTGTCATATGTGTCTTGTCACCCCCACCACTACGAGTACTTACCATTTTATCTGCAACGTTCAACAAAAATATAAGGAACGTAAAAAACATAAAAAATTAGATGTGGACAAATGATGATGCAATAGGGATTAAATGTGTACACATACTCATATATGCATATTTTAATTTGTGCAGACACTACAATAATGTTGTTCCCATATTAAATTATGTCTGCACATATTAAAATATGTGTACATATACTATGTGTACTATGTGTACACATATTTTAATATGTGCAGACACTACAACCATGTTGTTCATTTAACCCCAGCTGACCAAACCAAAAATCAAGATGTTTCCCACATCTACCAATATGTGTACACATCAGGCTATATGTGTACGCATAAAAACTTATGTTTACACAACAACGACGGTTATTTCAACTTGTATTGTTCTTGTATGTGAGATTAAACCATAAAAAACCCAGAAAAAATGCACAATGAAGCACAACAAATAGCAGAACAACTAAACCATGCTAAATCGACCAACAGTAAAAATTCTTCAAAAAGTTTAAAATTTTACCTTGATTTTGATGTTATGATGTTACCCACTCGACGATGATCACAATTTCTGCTAAAATTAAACCAAATAACACTGATGTAGACAAGAATCAGAGATTTTGAAGAGAGATTTTTGGTTTGAGTTTGTATTTGGTTTGAGAGAAAATTGTTTATGTTGTAGTTGGTTTGAGAGAAAATGATCAGTGCAACTTGTGTGGAAGTGTAATAATGTGTGAAGTGTGGGATTTGAAAGGTCTGAAGTGATTTGATTGTTGTTGTTGTTCGAAAAATGTGTAAGCAATGGCAGACGTGGGAAAATGGAAGTTGAATGTATATGTGTGTAAAGTTTACACTTTGACCCCATAAGTTCTCCCCCAAAGTTTCTAAACTGACGAAACCATCCCCGGCCCCACTACTTAACCCACTAATGACAAATTAACACTTTTCGGGAATAAAAGAATAGCAAAAAGAAAAGGTTGTCCCTTATCCTTATTTAAAGACTTGGGGGGTCTTTTTCCCTCTTTTCTAACATGTTTCTAGCTAAGCTAAGTTGCTAAATCTATTACAGAACAATGAGGTGAGGATTACTCAAGATCATATAAGGGAACAGCAATCAATTCGCGAGCCAAATCTTTATATATACAATGGGACTAAAAAATATGGTAAAACGTCACAGTTGGAATTTGAACCTGTGACATTAAACAACTTTTGACCCCTCATTGTCACTTCATTTGGATTTTCCCCTATGTCAAGGGATTCAACAGTTGATATACGACTGAAAAAGTTCGTTTCACTTTCACGCTATGCTCATCATAAATACTGGATTGTGGCCATCCATGTTCCTCATATTCAACAATGCTTAACCATAAAACTGATACAGACTAGTATCAAATGCAGACTAAAACATGTACCAGTGCACATAGATAAAATTCATTAAGTGCATGTAAAGTTGAACCAAGCTAGATTAACTGATTACCTATAAAATCAATCATCAAGCGTCCATCAGAGTATCTGCCAGAAGGTTTACCAAAAGAAGTGTTACTGAAATCGAAGAAATGCCACTGGTACATTTCCAGTATCAGAGTTTGAATCTCCAAAGTTGAATATTGCTGGAAAATGACAGGTCCTTGATTCATCAAGAACCAAACTACAACTCCATTTACCCTTGTACACCCATAAAGCATAAACTGAAATAACACAAAATGCCACAACTTTCATACTTAAAGAAACTTTATTTAGTATTTTGAACTCCATACATGCAATATGTTGTTTGAACTGTATTAAGCAATTCTTCCATACTCTTTCTTGTTTTGGTGGGATCAAAGGCATTAATGGTTGTATAATATACTGTAATGGACTAATTTAGACGGAGGGCTTCATTAGCCCATGATCAATTTGCTCGTGTCTGGTGAAATTTTATAGAGATTGATAATTATATTTTCTAATGAAAATTAAAGAGTTAAAGGTATATACGGGCAAAAACTTTACACCATCAGGTCACTTTTACGTGTTGTGGTAGATAAGCTACATGATCTCTAAGCCTTTTGAATCCAAGTTTCACCTCGACTCACTTAGCTCACCAATTCATGAAATAAGAACAAAGATAATCGAGACTATATTGAAGTGGAATACTTAATGAATAGAACAGTATTATTGTACAAGGTTCAAGCAATGATATTATAAAGGGGACCAACATTGCTGGAATTAAATCTGGTGTGCAAATCTCTGACATAATTAAAAGACATGGAAATCATAGAACCTTAAAGTAACGTACTAACATGACTAAAACTTACAACAACAATTACGTTTCAAACAAGTTAGAGTCGGCTGACATGACTAAGACTTAATCCCAACAAACAGTATCGATCTTTTCCTTCTATTGTGTCATATGTTCCATTACCAGCTACGACTATGAAGGCTAGGACATGCTTCATTAATTGAAACTTTAGGTTCTGAAAATGAACCATTTACTATAAGATTGGCCACCATTTTATTTGCAGCTTCAGTGTAATGTACACCATCCCAGCTGAGGTACTCTGATGGATTCTTGCAAACAGCCCCAGCAAATTCAGTACCATTCACCTTTGCCTTCTGCCCGCAATCAACAAGACCACTCCCACAACAACACCCGAGGGGATCTAGAAAACCTGCAAGCCCGTATGCACAAAAACAGATCATGCACATAAATTCATATAAGTACCATATTTAAATAACTGTCTTTAGCTCCAGAATCAGAGTTGACACTAAGTAGCTAGTATGTTACCATAGTCTTTAGCGTTGCTAATTAAAAAATATTTGGCTGAATAATTATCGACATAAATAAGGGCTGCATCTTGATGTTGGTCGCGTAATTTGGATATCCTGTCTTTTAGTTGCTTATTGAACTCCTGAGCCACCTCGTTAAATGACTTCACACAACCATTTTGATCAGCATTTTCTGGAGTTGGTGGATCCGTAATAATAAACCACGGCAAACATCCAATGGGACCTATGTTATGGATCCAAAAAGCTCTAGCACCTTTGTCATATAGTTGCTGAAACATTAGGAGAAACAAATTGATGTAAAACCAAAACAATATATTTGCCAGGAAGAATGTATATGTGACAAATATTTGACACATAGTAAGTTACTCTACTCTTTTAGAATGATGAAGATGTTGTAACTAGGATCCATTTCAGGTCCAGTAAAAATTTGCAAAGACACGAGTTTCAGAGGAAAAAGTTAAAAGGCAAGTTGCATAGCACGGTCAGCCAAAGCATCGTGCAGGATTTTCATACATCTATGATCCTAGTAGGGAAAAATTCCTTGATTTTTGAACTAGTGGTGTTGATACCATATTACCAAAAGCAACGGAACGTTAGAGCCACATCACAGAACAAGATACATATTTCATCTCATGGTACAACCTGAAATTGACATGATTAGAAGGCATTTAGATGCTCTTGGATCCTTTACCAACGATATAGCGATCATGCTGCATTATTGCATCTGCTAAGAATAATTCTAATCTGATACATTGTATGACAACTGAAGGAAAGCAGTATATATGTCAAAAGTTGCAAGAATAACATTTTGCAGCTTCATATTAGATGCTCCTGAAAGAAAAACTTTGGTAATGACTGCAGTTGTTACCTCCACGGACACTGTGAATTGATCAATAATATCAGGAATAGATTTCTTCACTTCTTCTTCTGTCATTGATACCAGTCCACCATGAAGATCGTTCTGCCCACTATCGATAGTGTAGAGGGCTCGTGAGAAGTCCTCAGGTTTAGGCAATTTTGTTTTGATGTCTGAGCTTTTATAAGGACACATTTATCAGCAGGGATGAACCATGTAATCACTGATTGAAAATGGTAAAATGGTTATTATCTAACCTTGGTCATGCAATTCCAAAGTCCGCGCTTTAAACTGATCAAATTGTGAAATTTGTATGTTAAGAGTAAGAGGATTGAAACCAGCAGCACATAGTTTGGCATCCATTTGTTGGATAGTTGATCCACCAGCAGCAAAATTTGCACCATGCTGGAAATTTGTCCCAATAGAATCCAGATATGCACTCAGGTAAGGAAATCCCAGCTTTTCAGCTGCAAAAACAATCATAATCCAAACCAGACAGAAGAAAAATATAAGAACAGTAAACATTTCAATCATCCGCGAAGGTTAAGTTGCTAAATCCATCACCGGACAGTACCTTAACTCAGAGGCAGATGAAGCTCTTTAACATTGAGGTGAGGATTACTCGAGACCATATAATAATCAATACATTACACTAGTGGTGGTGCCAGAAATTTATACAATGGAATGTCACATTTGGGATTTGAACCAGTGAATGAGAGCAATTTTCGCACACCCCCCCCCCCCCCCCCCCGCGTCACTTTGCTGGAATGTTTCTCCTGTGTCAATGGGACTTCATTAATATATAGCAAAAAAGATTCATTTTACCCTATTTACACGGAATAGATTTTCAACGATGTGAATTCGATACTCTTTGCTCCACCTAGCTCATCAACCCTCAAACTGATGTGTGACAATCTAAAAATTAACTTACTAGAGGATCAGTGAACTGTCATAACACTGAATTATAAGTGCTGACAATTGAAGAAAACATGTATAGTTGAACCAAGTTAGATTAACTGATTACCTATAAAATCAATCATCAAGCGTCCATCAGAGTACCTGCCAGAAGGTTTACCAAAAAAAGTCTCACCATAAGGCGGATAAATTCGATGAAACGCCGCTGCTACATTTCCGGTATCAGAATTTGAATCTCCAAAGTTGAATATTGCTGGAAAATGACAAGTCCCTGATTCATCAAGAACCAAACTAGAACCATTTTGACCCTTAAATACTAAACCCCACAAAGCAGTAACTGAAATAACACAAAATGCCACAACTTTCATACTTAAAGGAACTGTTTGAATTGTATTAACCAGCTCTATGATACCCTTCTCTCTGAATCACAAAATTCTTGTTCCAAGAATGAAGAAAGAAACAGTTTTTTGACAATTAAGAACTTTTGGGAGTTTATGCTAATTTGTCATTGTCAATTTGCTGGTGAAATTTTGTAAAGTTTGATAAAGACAAATTTTAAATGAATCATTAATTTGATCACCTACCCTACACATAAAGGAGTAAATGTAATATCATGCTAAAATCTAAAGGATAGCTATGTCTTTTTGCACGATAGCTATGTCTTTTTGCAGCTACTACATTTAAAGGATTTTCAATGCAGTGTAATTCTTTTTCTTTTTACCAAATCAGCAAAAATTAACATATCATAACACATCAATCAATGTTTGTCATAAAAATTTAGTAGCTAATTACTACTGTAAATATTTTTTACACCGATTGAAATTGGAATACACATCAGAAAACAGAAACTGCTTCATCATCAGGCCAATTTATACTCGATCTGAACATTTCGCTCAAGAATATCATCGAGGGCTGTGATGAGATAAATATGATCCCTCCGATGTAGGAACCGGATACAGGATGGAAAACAAAATCTTAATGCTTAAATGGCTGTAAAACATCAAGCACAAAATCTTTGATTACATGAGAACCATTCTCTTAAAACAGCAGGCGAGAGAAGCCAAAGAATCCACAGTTTTTCAAGATCACCATCTGTCCCTGGATCTTGGCCTGCCAAATTAAACATACATTAATAGCACATTTGTAAATCTTAAGAGTAACAGAAACCATCAAACATGGAAAAAATTCAACCATTTTGAGTAACAAATGTCTGCTACTATTTAGCATAAGCTACCAAAAGGATGAACACGGTGCATAATAACTCGTATTAAGGGTAAGTAGTTATCCGCAGGTGTTTATACCAAACCAAGCGATTTAACCTTAGATATGAAATATCAAAGTGAGAGTGAGAATACATCTCATTTAACCAGTTCATGAAAGGCACAGATCTTGCATTTATTGATTTGGTGTAAACACCATGCACGGATAAGTTTTCAGCAATATTAATACAATCAAGTGGATGAGGCTCTGCCAGGACACGACTGGATTATACTTGCCCCCGGTATCATTGGCAGCTCACATGATAGTCTTGTATAAAACATCATTTCCGGAAATTCTCAAACAAGAAGTTCCACAGTTGCAGAAAGTATGAAGTAATATGTTCCAAATGGTTTACAACTTGCTGTTTATTCTTGTGTCCATGTTCAGCAACATCTTAGATGTTAAGCAGTCCACAGTACTAATAAAAGAATAAATCACCTATATGAACATTTAGCGCTGTCCTTGTCTTTTCAGTCAATTGGAATGGTAGAGGAGTTGTCACAAGCTACACTTGTTATCAATCATTAGTATAAGTACTTTCAATTATTTGCAAAGCTCACAAACTATATGCCAAATAAATGTGCTGTACATGAATACCGAAGGAGGAAAAGAAAATTTTCCAAATACTGGACGCCAAGTACTAGAAGTTCTCTATATTCTGTATATAATTGAAGGACTTTTGAAAAGCGTAGAATCTTAGAGTAAACATACTAACATGGTTAAGAGTAAAAGGATTGAACCCACCACTATTTAAATCTCTTATGTTTTGCTATGACTGTGAAGACTTGGGACATGCTTCATTGATTGAAACTTGAGGTTCTGAAAAAGAACCATTTACTAAAAGATTGGCCACCATTTTATTTGCAGCTTCACTGTAATGTATGCCATCCCAGCTGAGGTACTCTGATGGATTCTTGCAAGCAGCCCCAGAAATTTCAGTACCATTCACTGTTGCCTTCTTCCCGCAATCAATCACAGAACTCCCACAACAACACCCAAGGGGATCTAGAAAACCTACAAGCCCGTGTGCACGGAAACAGATCATGCACATATATACAAATACCATATTTAAATAACTTTAGTTAACTCCACAATTAAAGTTGACAAGAAGTAGTATGTTACCATAGTCCTTAGCATTGCTAATTAAAGAATATTTGGCTGAATAAATATCGACATAAATATGGACTGCATTTGGATGTTGGTCCCGTAATTTGGATATCCTGTCTTTTAGCTGCTTGTTGAACTCTTGAGCCACATCGTTAAATGACTTCACACAACCATTTTGATCAGCATTTTCTGGAATTGGTGGATATCTAATAATAAACCACGGCAAACATCCAATGGGACCTGTGTTATGGATCCAAAAAGCTCTAGCACCTTTCTTGTAGAGTTGCTGAAACAGAAAAAGGAAAAAACATGATGTGACTATGCAGAGTCCAAAACAAGCGTTTTGCCAGGAAAAAGGTACATGACACAGATACTCTTTAATACACATCTCATGATGAAGATAATGTAACTTGGATCCATTTCAGGTGTTTCCAGAAAGAATTTGCAAAGACAAAGTTTCAGAGGAAAAAAAGAAAAGGAATGTGCACAGCACGATGAGCCAAAGCATCGTGTAGGATTTCCATTCATCTATGATCCTAGTAGGGAATACATCACAGAACAAGACACATATATCATTCTTACGGTACAACTTGAAATTGACATAACTAGAAAAGAATTGAGATGCTCTTGGTTACTTTACCAACGATCTAGCGCTCATGCTGCATTATTGCATCGGTTAGGAATAACTCTAATCTGAAACATTGTATGACAACTGAAGGAAAGCAGTATATATGTCAAAAGTTGCACGAAAAAACATTTTGCAGCTTCATATTAGATGCTCATGAAAGAAAAAGTTCGGTAATGACTCCAGTAGTTACCTCCACGGACACTGTGAATTGATCAATCATATCAGGAATAGATTTTTTCACTTCTTCTTCTGTCATTGTTACCAGTCCAGAATGAAGATCATTCTGCCCAATATCCATCGTATAGAGGGCTCTTGAGAAGTCTTTCGGTTTAGGCATTTTGCTTTTGATGTCTGAGGTTTTTGCTGTAATTGATGCTTATGAGGATACGTCTATCAGAAGAGATGAAACCATGCAATCATTGACATACTATCTATCACACATGTATCAGAAGGAACCATCATACTACATCAAAGTGATATTCAAATGATACAGTGTCTAACCTTGGTTATGCAATTCCAAAGTCCGCGCTTTAAACTGATCAAATTGCGAAACTTGTACCTTAAGAGTAAAAGGATTGAATCCACCAGCACAAAGTTTGGCATCCATCCGTTGGATAGTCGATCCACTTGCTGCAAAATTTACTCCATGCTGGAAATTTGTTCCAATAGAATCCAGATAGGCACTCAGGTAAGGAATTCCCAGCTTTTCAGCTGCAAAACCAATCATTACTAACAGAGAGAAAACAAATACAAAAATATGTAAGCTTTTCAATCAATACTCTCAAAGTTAACTTCTAGCCGAGCTTATTTGCTAAATCCATCACCAAACAATACGTTAACTCATAAACACTAAGTTGCTTCAAAGTAAGCGTTTAAACAATGAGGATTAGCCAAGATCATATAAGGAGACAACAATCCATTCTCTCAACCAGTGGCGGAAACAGAGATTTATACGAACAGATACGAGAAAATTATACAGAATTTTACACTTGGGATCTGAACCAGTGATAATAAAGCAATTTTCAGCCCACTTTGTCAATTCCAGTTGGATTCAACAATTTATATATAACGAAAAGAGATTCATTTTACCCTATTTAAACAGTATAATTTTTCAACAAGGGGTTTCAGTCCCCTTTGCTCCACCAACCCTCAATAAATGTGGGGCAATCTAACATTTACTAGCTAGAGGATCAGTTAACTGTCATAACTGAATTTGACTAGTATCAAATGCCAATTAAAGCATGTACAAATGCACATAGATACAATTATAAGTGCAGAGAATTGAGCAAGACATGTATAGTTAAACCAAGTTAGATTAACTAATTACCTATAAAATCAATCATCAAGCGTCCATCAGAGTACCTGCCAGAAGGTTTACCAAAAAAGGTGTCACCATAAGGAGGATAAATTCCATGAAACGTCACCGCAACATTTCCAGTATCCGAATTTGAATCTCCAAAGTTGAATATTGCTGGAAAATGACAAGTCCTTGATTCATCAAGAACCAAACTAAAGCCACTTTGACCCTTAAATACTAAACCCCACAAAGCAGTAACTGAAATAACATAGAAGGCCACAACTTTCATACTTAAAGGAACTGTACTTAGCAGTTTGAACTCCATATATGTAATATGTATATATATACTACTTGAACAGTATAATCAAGAAAAGGCAGCTTTCATAGATTATACTATCAAAGATTGAAAAGGACTTTTGGGAGTTTCTGCTAATTTATGATTTAGAATAGTACAAAATGAAACATTGCAGCACATAGAAACATTGGACATTCTATCATGTTTGGTGGAATCAAAGACATCAATGAATAAACAAACCAATAAGAAAACTTTAGACTAGTTTATTCATTCTTTACTTATCAAATTTGTAATGCTAGTATATTATAGACAAATTTAGCCGGAGAGTTAATTTTCTCTTTGTCAATTTGCTGGTGCTGGTGAAATTTTGTAAAGTTTGATAAAGACAAACTTGGAATGAATTATTAATTTGGTCACCTATCCCACATATCTTCATATCAACTTTGTTGATTCTCTGTATTTTACACGATTTAAAGGATTTCATTAGTGTAATTCTTTTTCTTTTTACCAAATCAGCAAAAATTAACATATCATAACAGATTAGTTAACATTTTTATCAAGTCATCAATCAATGTATGTCTTAAAATTTTCGTAGCTAATTAATATATACTAAGTAACAAGATCATGTAAATATTTTCAGTGACTGAAATTGGAACACACATCAGAAAACAGAAACTGCTTCAGCATCAGGCCAGTTTATACTCGATCTGAACATTTTGCTCAAGAATATCATCGAGGGTTGTGATAAGATAGATATGATCCCTCCAATGTAGGTATCAGATACCGGATGGAAAACAAAATCTTAATGCTTAAATGGCTACGAAAAATCAAGCACAAAAGCTTTGATTACATGGGACACAAATAATGATTACATGAGAACCATTCTCTTAAAAAAGCAGGCAAGAGAAGCCAAAGAATCCACAGTTTTTCAAGATCACCATCTGTCCCTGGATCTTGGCCTGCCAAATTACACATATATTAATAGCACATTTGTAAATCTTAAGAGTAACAGAAACCATCAAACATGGAAAAAATTCAACCATTTTGAGTAACATATGTCTGCCACTATTTAGCATAAGCTACCAAAAGGATGAAAGGCACGGATCTTGTATTCATTAGTTTGGTGTAAACACTAGGCACGGATAAGTTTTCAGCCATATATTAGATGCTAAGCAGTCTACATTACTAAAAAAGAATAAATCACCTATATGAACATTTTGCGCTGTCCTTTACTGTGGTTATCAATCATTTGATAAAAGACTTTCAACTCTTTGCAAAGCTCACAAACTATGCCAAATAAATGTGCTGTACATGAATATCGAAGGAGGAGAAGAAAATTTTCCAAATACTGAACAATTTTTCTGCACTAATTAGAATAGTACAAGGAGATCCCTGAAGACACATTATAAGAAAAATATATAGCTACATACAAACAGGAGTCACAATCTCATTAATATAGTAGATTACCTTAAAGGGTTCGCTCCGTGATCAAATTTCAATTACAAATTTATGATCACTCGGAGTCAAAATATACTTATAAGTCAAAATAATTAATAATTCAAAATATTAAATAAAACTCGATCAAAGAGGATCTCTTTGACTTTTCAAATAGTAATTATTACATCCTTTGTGGAACGAATGGAGTAATAATTTGCTTTTACTTATGTATACACAGCTTATTTCACCTAAGAACTTTACTAGAGTTACAAGCAAACACCAAGTACTAGAAGTTCTCTATATTCTCCATTAGTATATAAATCTCTTATATAATTAAAGGACTCTTGAAAAGCGTCGAATCTTAGAGTAAACATACAAACATGGTTAAAAGTAAAAGGATTGAACCCACCAGTATTTAAATCTCTTATCTTTTGCTATGACTGTGAAGACTTGGGACATGCTTCATTGATTGAAACTTGAGGTTCTGAAAAAGAACCATTTACTAAAAGATTGGCCACCATTTTATTTGCAGCTTCACTGTAATGTATGCCATCCCAGCTGAGGTACACTGATGGATTCTTGCAAGCAGCCCCAGAAATTTCAGTACCATTCACCATTGCCTTCTTCCCGCAATCAAGAACACAAGTCCCACAACAACACCAGAGGGGATCTAGAAAACCTACAAGCCCGTATGCATGAAAACAGATCATGCACATATATACATATAACATATTTGAATACCTGTATTTAACTTCACAATTAGAGTTGACAAGAAGTAGAATGTTACCATAGTCCTTAGCATTGCTAATTAAAGAATATCTGGCTGAATAAATATCGACATAAGTAAGGACTGCATCTGGATGTTGGTTCCGTAATTTGGATATCCTGTCTTTTAGCTGCTTGTTGAACTCTTGAGCCACCTCGTTAAATGACTTCACACAACCATTTTGATCAGAATTTTCTGGAATTGGCGGATACCTAATAATAAAAATTGGCAAACATCCAATGGGACCTGTATTATGGATCCAAAAAGCTCTAGCACCTTTCTCGTAGAGTTGCTGAAACAGAAAAAGGAAAAAAACATGATGTGACTATGCAGAGTCCAAAACAAGCGTTTTGCCAGGAAAAAGGTACATGACACAGATACTCTTTAATACACATCTCATGATGAAGATAATGTAACTTGGATCCATTCCAGGTGTTTCAAGAAAGAATTTTCAATGACAGAGCTTCAGAGGAAAAAAAGAAAAAAAAGGAATGTGGCACAGCACGGTGAGCCAAAGCATCTGTAGGATTTCCATTCATCTATGATCCTAGTAGGGAAAAATTCCTTGATTTTTCAACTAGTGATATTGATAACATATTACCAAAAGCAACCAAACTTTGGAGCCACATCACAGACAAGACACAATTTTCATTCTTATGGTACAACTTGAAATTGACATAATTAGAAAGAATCCAAATGTTCTTGGTTCCTTTACCAACGGTCTAGCAGTCAGGCTGCATTATTGCATATGTTAAGAATAACTCTAATCTGGTAATTGTATGACAACTGAAGGAAAGTAGTACATATATGTCAATAAGTTGCAAGAAAACATTTTGCAGCTTCATATTAGGGACTCGTGATAGAAAAACTTCGGTACTGACTGCAGTAATTACCTCCACGGACACTGTGAATTGATCAATCATATCAGGAATAGATTTCTTCACTTCTTCTTCTGCCATTGATTCCAGTCCAGATTGAAGATCATTCTGCCCAGTATCCATCGTATAGAGGGCTCTTGAGAAGTCTTCCGGTTTAGGCAATTTGCTTATGATGTCTGAGGTTTTTGCTGTAATTGATGCTTATAAGGATATGTATATCAGAAGAGATAAAACCATACAATCATTGACATACTATCTACCACACATGTATCAGAAGGAACCATCATACTGCATCAAAGTGATATTCAAATGATACAGTGATTATTGTCTAACCTTGGTCATGCAATTCCAAAGTCCGCGCTTTAAACTGATCAAATTGTGAAACTTGTACCTTAAGAGTAAAAGGATTGAATCCACCAGCACAAAGTTTGGCATCCATCCGTTGGATAGTCGATCCACTTGATGCAAAATTTACACCATGCTGGAAATTTGTTCCAACAGAATCCAGATAGGCACTCAGGTAAGGAATTCCCAGCTTTTCAGCTGCAAAACCAATCATTACTCTAAACAGAGAGAAAACAAATACAAAAATATGTAAGCTTTTCAATCAATACTCTCAAAGTTAGCTTCTAGCCAAGCTATGTAGCTAAATCCATCACCAAACAATACGTTAACTCATAAAAACTAAGTTGCTTCAAAGCAAGCATTTAAACAATGAGGATTAGTCAAGATCATATAAGGAGACAACAATCCATTCTCTCAACCAGTTGCAGAGCCAAAGATTTATACAAACAGATACGAGGAAATAATAGAATTTGTTGTTGTTGTGTGGATTTGAACTAGTGATATAAAGCAATCAACAATTTAAATATAACGAAAAAAGATTCATTTTACCCTATTTAAACAGTATAATTTTTCAACGAGGGGATCAATCCCCTTTGCTCCACCAACTCTCAATTAATGTGCGACAATCCAACATTTACTTGCTAGAGGATCAATTAACTGTCATAACACTGAATTTGACTAGTATCAAGTGCAAATTAAAGCATGTACAAAAGCACATAGATACAATTATAAGTGCAGACAATTGAGGAAGACATGTAAAGTTTAACCAAGCTAGATTAATTGATTACCTATAAAATCAATCATCAAGCGTCCATCAGCATACCTGCCTGAAGGTTTACCAAAAAAGGTCTCACCATTAGGAGGATAAAATCGATGAAACGTCACCGCTGCATTTCCAGTATCCGAATTTGAATCTCCAAAGTTGAATATTGCTGGAAAATGACAAGTCCTTGATTCATCAAGAACCAAACTAAAACCATTTTGAACCTTAAATACTAAACCCCACAAAGCAGTAACTGAAATAACACAAAAGGCCAATGCTTTCATACTTAAAGGAACTGCCTTAAGCAGTTAGAACTCCATACATATAATATATATACTACTTGAACTGTATAATCAAGAAAAGACAGCTTTCACAAATTATATTATCAAAGATTGAAACTTTAAGGACTTTTGGGAGTTTCTCTACTTTTTGACTTAGAATAGTAAAAAATCAAACATTGCAACTCATTGGACACAAATTCTTGTTTGGTGGGGTTAAAAATACATTAATGAATAACAAACCAACAAAAAAGGTGGAATCTTTGGACTGATTTATTCATTCTTTACTGATCAAGTTTGTAATTATAGTATATTATGGACAAATTCAACCGGAGATGTTAATTTTCTCATAGACAATTTGCTGGTGCTGATCTAAAGTTTGATAAAGACAACTAACCTACTAAGGAATGAATTATTAATTTGAAAGATAACCACAGCTTACTATATCTGATTGTCATTTCTATCAAGTCACCCATTAATTAATGTTTATCATTAAAAGTTGAAGTTAATATGAAATAAGTAACATGATCGTGTAAATATCTTTTACATCGTCTAATTGAAATTAGAATACACTTCTCAAAACTGAGACTGCTACGGAACCAGGCCAATTTATACACTGGCCAAACTTTCAGTACAAGTGAAAGGCCTAGACCGACCAAACGTTGTGGTGGAATAGAAAGAATCGCTCTACCCTTGACAAAAGGTCTCCGATTCAAACCCCTAGAACAAAAATTCCTAATAGGGAATACTTCCATTAGAAATGAACTTTGCGGTACGAATTCGAATTAGTCAAGGTTCCATGTCAATACAGACACCAGGTGGAAAACACAAAAAAAGAAAATGTCGAGAGTACCTAAATCTCAATGCTTAAATAGCTTAAAAAACATCAAGCACCAAACTTTGAATACATTGGAAACAGTCTTCTAGAAAAAATAAGTAAAGATTTTAAACGCATCTAGCTAAGAAAATCATAATAAGGGGAAAAAAGATAAAAATAAAAATAAAAATAAAAAAATAAAAAGCTAAAATACGATTGAAACAGTAGTCATTTGCAGCAATAAACAAAACAGGTACCCTGCCTCCAAAGAGAAATGGAGGAAAAATTGCAATTTTACACAACTTTTGAGACGACAAAATTAACCACTGCAAAAAATGCTCCTATCAACATTCAGTAATTCTTACTTCATCATTGCAGCAAAACTAAAAAACCAAAAGGATGAAAGTAGAAATATATTATTCTGTCCTAAAATTTGTCAGATGACAAACAAAAAAGCAGGCGAGAGAAGCCAAAGAATCCACAGTTCTTCAAGATCACCATCTGTCCCTGGATCTTGGCCTGCCAAATTACACACATATTAATAGCACATTTGCAATAATAAAGAGTAACAGAAGGCATTAAATATGGAAAAAATCCAACCATTTTGAGTAACATATGTCTGCTACTCCACTATTTAGCATATGCTACCAAAAGGGTTAACATGGTGTGCCGCAGGTGTTTATACAAAACCAAGCGATTTAACCTTAGCAGTTAAATATCAAAGTGAGAATACACATCATTTAACAAGTGCATGAAAGGCACAGATCTTGCATTCGTTGGTTTGGTGTAAACACCAGCACAAATAAGTTGTCAGCAATATTAATACAATCAAGTGGATGAGGCTCTGCCAGGACAAGACTGGATTATACTTGCCCCCCCCCCCCCCCCCAAACCAAAGTATGAAGTAATATGTTCCAAATGGTTTACAACTTGCTGCTCATTCTTGTGTCCACGTTCAGCAACATCTTAGATGCTAAGCATTCTACAGTACTAATAAAAGAACAAATCACCTATATGAACATTCTGCGCTGTCCTTTTCTTTTCAGTCTACTGGAATAGTAGAGGGGTAGTCACTAGCTACACACCTTTATGTGGTTATCAATCATTTGATATAAGAACATTCAATTCTTTGCAAAGCTCACAAACTATCCAAATAAATGTGCTGTACATGATACCAAAGGAGGAAAAGAACATTTTCCAAATACTGAACAACTTTACAGCACTAATTAGAATAGTACAAGGAGATCCCCAAAGATACATTATAAGAAAAAATATATGGCTACATACCATCAGGAGCCACAGTCTCATTAAAATAGTAGATTACCTTAAAGGGTTCGCTTGGTGATCAAATTTCAATTACAAATTTGTGATCCATATCCCCACCCCCCCTCCCCCAAAAAAAATCTCAGAAGTTGCACTTATCCTGTACCTTCCCTCAAACCAGGACACTAGAAATCAGGAACAGGACATCCATACTCTTCAGTGATATGGTTCCCAAGAATGATGAAAAGATAGAGAAAAAGAGAGCACAAAAAAAAAAATAATAATAATAATAATCCTGCGAGTAATTATTAGCAAGACAATTTCTCATAAGATCTAGAAACACCAGAGCAACTGTCTGTTTGGACTTTGGAGAATAATGTTAACAGATGCAGTAAAATAGATTTCATCACAGAAAAGAGGAACATGTTCAAACTAAGAAGTCATCTTGGCTCCATATCCAGTCTATAATAACAAATTCCCACACAATTCCTATATCTCAACAGACCCTAAAAATCCCCGAAACAGTAGAAAGGCAAGAAAAATTTTCTGGAATATCATGCATGGCAGATATCCGAGACAGAGAATCCAAGTTAACACAAAAATTTATGCACAGCTTAATCTAAAAAAGCAGGCAAGTAGAAGCAAAATTATGGTTGCAAGGAAATATGAACATGAGATGTGTGGGTGTATGTATCTATGGAAAGAGAGATAGAGCCAGAGTTCTACCTATCAGATTCCCGGCTGCCAAAATATCCTCCTCTACCTCCTTGGGAAGATCTTCTCTCATCACTTGGCCTTGCCCATGCATCTCCGCCACCCCGTGATCGAGGCCTCTCCACTTGTTCATTTGGCCTTGCCCATGCATCTACACCACCACGTGACCGAGGCCTCTCCATTGGGTCACTTGGCCTTGCCCATGCATCTCCTCCACCACGTGATCTAGGCCTGTCCATCTGTTCACCAGCTCTACGATCCTCATAAGATGCTGCCTGAGAGAGGCTCCTATCAGAAAGTCCAGTACCCCTGCCTGACCCAGAGCCTGGCCTTTGAATGGGTTTCTGACTGAAACGAACTTTGTCATCCAACTCACGGATCAGCAGTTCCAAGTCCTTCTCTTTCTGAGCAATCACATTCTGTAAATTAGTCTGGTCCTCACCCGAGCTCTGCACAGCTTCCTTCCTGAGCTGTTCTATTTCTTCTTTCAGATTCTTTTCCTCCTCTGTCTCGGGTCTGAAACATTTTCACGATCATTAAGAGAAAGACAACTAAACTCAACATTTCTTTCTCCATTTTTTTCCAAGGAATTATCAAAAAAGAATGACTTATACATGATTAGATAAACTTCAGAAGCCTTGTACAGCCAATAGAGCTGCACACTCCATTTTGAGCATTTATTAATATGATCAACATTACCTGGTACCTTACACTTGTTTAAATTCTATAAAGATGTCTACTTAAACAAGAATAGCTTTACAGCAATAAGATCACATCTTAAGTTCCTGCTTATAGGATATGGGTACAATGATACATTTTCTTCTTTCTCTTGGCTCTAGTACATACAGAACAGGTTACTTTCGAATGTGAGGAAATATAGTAGTTAAAAGACATTGCATCAAATATGAAATAATAAATCCGGTTGGTTTTTTTTCTCTTTTTACTCGAAGTGCGATGCCCAGGCAGACGTGCCTCGGCCAAATGACTTCGGGCGCAACTTGCATTCAAAGACTCGATGGTTTACGGGATTCTGCAATTCACACCAAGTATCGCATTTCGCTACGCTCTTCATCGATAGTTTTTTCTTTTCGACTAGTGAATCCTGTTAAGAGTACATTTGTTTGAATTAAAGAAGGATGAAAGTATCTTTAACCTTACTGTTACTGGGACAACCACAAAGGAAGTTTTTTTTTTTTTTTCCTTCTTCTTCTTCTACCATAGCCTTGAACTCTTGACCCAGTGACATGACGAGAACTCCCTCAACCACTATGAGCAAGAATGGATGGTACCAAAAAAAAGGAAGTGATTCATTGTATGGGGAAAAACGGGTACTCTCTATTAATAAAAAGAATAGTTAACCAGCTACTTCTCAACTTACACAACGAGAGTAATTCTATAACAATATCAGAAAATGACAATTCACATCCAGCTATAACTTTCTTGAACACACTTTTTCTAATCTTTCCTTTTCTTAGAGGTGAAAGAGATGTGTGAAGAAAATGGAAAGAGGGTAAACACAAAGATGCGATCAAGTGTTTTATGAGATAGCTGGATAATTATATCAAAAGGCATGACCGTAACATCATTACCTTATTGTATCCATAATTGGATAGGGCAGGTCAAATGTGGTACAATTGAGAACTCTACAATGTCAGGTAAAGGAGTAATGGTCCGATAACAGACTGAAATTTCTTTGGATAAGTAAAGAAAAGTTAAACTTGAGTTTTCATGACATTGGATTCTTCCTGACATACTTATGCTAAGAAATACAAATACAAGTAGTAATGCTCAGCAAGGGGGAGGGAGCATTACCATGTCCCCTTCACATATTCAAATCCTAGGCCGCACCCTAATTTTTCACCGAGGACACGACCCAAGATAGGGGGCCGTGGAGGTCGAGGATTAGGGTAGAAAGTTAGGTAGTAGTCGGTTGTCTTTTCTCTCTAGTATTGCTGGTACCTGTTATGTTGGATATGATGCAGTTTTCTCATTCTATTTAACATGATATTGTTGTCTTGATTTTCAACTGTTTTCAAAACAAATTCTTTTTTCATAGCCGAGGGTCTATCGGAAACAGCCTCTTCACCTTGGTGGAGGTAAGGTCTGTGTTCATCCCACCCTCCCCAGACCCCACATGTGGGATATACTGGGTACGTTGTTGTTGTTGTAAAGACTTGCCATTTATGTTTTTTTTTTTTTAAATAGGGAAAGAAAACTATTTCTAAGGAAATCCAACCACCTCTCCGACCAACACGTAAAAGGAAACAAAAAAAAAAACATGTTATAGAAAATGAGAAAAAGTATTAATACATATTGGTATTATCTATGTGCAATTTAAGGGACATAAGCTATCACCCAAAAGGAGAACGAACACAAGATATAAACAAAAGGAGAAATAGAACCATTAATGTGTATCAATCTATTATCTATCACTGACTTAATGAACAAAGTTATCACTCGATTTTACGGAAAGAAGGTCTAAAATTTTATTATTGATGAGTAGATGAGGAACTCTAAGCAAAATGGATGCCAAAAGTACTAGCAAGCAACACAAACCATTTTGTTATCTCACCTATTGTGAAAATTCCCCTTCCAAAAGTTCTTTTTCCCATTTTTGAGAAGGTAAGCTTTTCTATATATGTGAGCAGCAACAAGAGTATGTTGGTGATGTGAACCAATACAGTTTGCTGTCAGTCATAGCCTGCCTAACAGGCTATGTAATATGCTTTTTTATTATGACGGCTAAATGGTGACTGTTGGGCCTAAAATGTTTAGTCATCGGATTACAGCAGGGAGGGAAGTTGATTATGCTTCTAAGAAATAAAGAGGGTGGGATGGAGAGAGACACCAATACAGATGCTGAGAGGATGGTCTCTAAGCTAGAAGCCTAAATGAAGCGCAGGAATTGTGAAACTGGTCTAAGTTAATAAGCGATGAACAGGTTAATGGAGACTCCGGAAGTTATTCCAAGAAATGGTTTGACAGGCAGGTCCAAAGAAGGATCCTCATTAAAAGGATCCTCATTAATAATGTAGAGCATCAATCGTTTTTCAGTGGTCATGGCAACAGGAAAACCATATTTTGAGCCTGTTCGCGACTAACCAAAAGGTGGAAGTTTTCCCTTGAGCATTCTCCTTTCTAAAATAACAACTTCATGTTCCCCGTGAAAAACATAAAACTTTTCCGAGTTAATTGTGTGGGGCCCAACGGTGGGTGATTGCATCAACAAGATTAAAACGCATTCCTTGAAGTTACGAAGAATATATGATGTGGATCTAACATACTGTTCGTATCTAGTAGTAAGTCAGATTTATTCTTGTTTCTGACAACCAAGAATCCGCAAGGACCTGCGGCGCACTGTTCAAACTCGATGGGTAATGGGCCTGCTCCTACACTCTTCTACACTTAAATAAAGTGGCAGGGTTCGAACCTATGACCTGTGCCTAACCCAGACATCACAAATTGAGCTGCGGCCACTAGACCAAAGCCCTCGGGGCAATTCAGCATTTATTTCTTTGCATTTTTTCACTCTGAAGCTAGCTTCATTAAAGCAACTAACGAAGTTTGAAAAACATACCAAACATATCAATATGACCACCAATAGTAACTATCTAAGAATAGTAACTCAAGAAATGGTTTGACAGGCAGGCTCAAAGAAGGAACCTCAATAATGTATAGCATCAACCGTTTTCCAGTGGTCAAGGAAACAGGAAAACCATGTTTTGAGCCTGTTCATAAGTAACCAAAATATGGAATTCTTCCTAGAACAAATTCTCCTTTCTAAAAATAACAACTTCAGTTTCATGTTCCCCGCAGAAAAAAAATAGAAAGCGTTCCGAGTTAACTGTGTTGGGCCCAACGGTTCAGACTGGGTGTTTATATAAAGTATAAACAAGATTTAAACACGTCCCTTTAATTTACAAAGAGTGTATAATGTGGATCTAATATACCGTTCATGATCCAGTAGTAAGTCAGCATTATTATTTTTGTTTTTGATAACCGAGAAATCCGCGAGAGCCTAAGGCACACAGTTCGAACTCTATGGGTAATGGGCTGTGGCCACTAGGCCAAAGCCCCCGGGGCAAGTCCGCATTTACTTCTTTTTATTTTTTCATTCTGAAGCTACCTTCATTAAAGCAACTAATGAGGTCTGAAAAACATACCAACTACCACTACTAAAGTTACTATCAGAAATAGAACCTCAAGTGCGAAGTAAGAATAAGCCACCAAACAAAGCAAATCCCACATTAAACAATGACCGTTTTAGTAAGCATCGAAATAAAACTACAGAAACATTAAATATATCAAATTCACAAGCGCTAATTAAAGGAAAAAGAATCCAAACCTATCAATGCGTCGATGGTCCAATTCCAGATCAATCTTTCTCCAATCTAAACCTTTTTCCTCAAGCAAAACTTCCCTAGGCTTAGCATCACCAAAAGGATTAACCTTTGGCTTAGGTGCCCCAGCCAATGCTGCTGGACCTTCAGAACGGGCTGACTGCGAACTTCCAGGCCTACTCGAATGTGCACTCGTTGGCCGACTTCCAACTTCCTTCTTCTCCTCAATTTCCTTATCCAGCTTTTTCCAATCCAACCCCTTCTCAGCTAACACCTCCTCTCGTGGCCTTGCTGCCCCAAATGGACTAGGCTTGTTCAGTTTCACCACATTCTCACTTCCCACATCCATCTTAGGTGGATCAAGAACCAATCTTTGCCTCTCATTATTCCCCTCACGGCTCCAACGCTCCGGTTCAGGCTGCCTCGAATCATGACCACCCCAAGATCTAGCTGGTTGTGGTGATGGGGTCACAACGAATGGCTTTTTAGATGCGCCCCAATTGTCATCCCCATCAGCCCTAGAAATCCCATCACTTCCTCCAGTACCTAAAGAACCATACTTATTCCCCCGAGCCGGGCCCGAATCCAATGCCAATGGCTTCTTATTCAAAGCCCAATTATCAACCTCATCAGCTCTAGAAGGCTGCTGATCAAAATCCAAACCCCGGGCTGGGCCCCCGCCACGTCGATCATCATCAAATCCACCACCAAACCCCCTCCTATTCCCACCACCACCCCACTCACCATCACCCTCACGATCTCGGGCCCGGCCCGGGCCCATACTCCTGGACCCACCACCACCATAATTAGAAAACCCACCCCCAAGTCTCCCCCCACCACCACCCCCATACTGCATTTCCTCAGCGGATCTTTCTTTCGGCCCGGTAGGTAACCGGAGCATCTCATCAGGGGTCAACCGGGTCGACCCGGAACCGTAACCCGACCCGGCACGGCCCTGCATGGTGAACTCTTGTAAGGTCATTTTGGTCTTTTTCTTTTGCTTGCTTGTATTCGATACGGCTTCTTTAAGGCTAGGGAAACTTGCGGGCGGTGCAGCCGCAGCGGCAGCAGCTTCGGCGGCGGCTTGTTCCTTTTCTTCGGCTTCGGCTCGTTCGGCTTCGGCGGCCCATGCGCCGATATTACCCCATGGAGATTTCGACATTTTCGAAGAGAGAGCAAAAAGGAAAATGAAAATGATTTTCGCTTTCTAAATTGAGAGATGGATACTTTCCTTTTTTAAAATTGGGAAATATAAATGAGAGAAAACTGTAGGTTTAAATATATTTGGAAGATTATAAATCGGGGCTCCTATTGATAATACGGAGCACCGACATTTATTAGTTTTTTTTGGTTAATAAAAAACCGTTATCTACCCTTCTACCATAATCTTTGACTTCTATCTAAGGTTAGGTCATCAGTGATCTAGAGGTGAGTCATGTCATGTCTGATCACCTCGCCTCAATTCTTACTTGGTCTACCTCTACCTCTTCGTAGACTCAGGACTGAGCATCTGTGCTCCTCCTCTTTACATGTCCAAACCACCTCAGTCTCGTTTCTCGTATTTTGCAGGCCACTGCAACTACTCCCACCTTGTCGCATATGGATTAATTTCTGATCTTATCCATCCTAGTATGCTGACAAATCCATTTAAGCATTCTCATTTCTGCTACGTCCATCTTCTTGTAAGCAGCATTTACTGGCCAACACTCCGCTTCATACAATAAAGCAGATCTAACGACTACTTTGTAGAACTTACCTTTAAGTGTAGGTGACACTTTCTTATTGCATAGAATACCGGAAGCGAGCCTCTACTTCATCCAACCCGCACCTACCAGATGCGTGACATCATCGTTGATTTCTCCATTACCTTAAAGTATTGATCCAAGATACTTGAAGCTACCTTTTTTGTGGATGATTTATGTATCAAACTTTACTTCTACATCAAGACTCCTAAGATGCCTCTCCCCCTCGTCTTGGCAAGCCTATACAGCTTCTTATCCCCGCCTTTGTCAGTTATCACTGTACAAGTGTTCAAAAGCTGTTGTTTTAATGCCCGAAACCGCTACCTTCGCCTCCTTCTTCGCGGTTTTATGTTTTTCCCTATTCGTCATTTTCTCCTCTTCAGCCTTGCTCTCCATTAGTCTTATGTAGCAACCTTCTTGGCCTCCCACTTTCTCTTGAACCTCTTCATTTCGCCGTCGGTCTCTTTTGTGCCTATTAGGTTTATCTTTCGAGACCCTTAATACCTCTCTAGCCGCTCTTTTAATACAACCAACTGTTCTAGCCCACATATTGTTCGCTTTATCATAATTTATGGTGTATTATTCAGTTTGTGAAGCAAATTAAGCAACTTCATATGTATTTTTTAAGGGAAAAAAACTAGTTCTTCTAATTAAGTGATCGAATTAGTAGAGCTATCTTGCGTTGTTATTATTAAGAATGAAGTATTTTGAGATCGATATGGTGTGTTGGTTGAGATGAATATAAAAAAATAAATAAATAAATTAAGTGAAAATTTATATAATCATGCCAGTACGAATGCGATTAAGAAAGGCTACATGTTCAACTTATTCGACACTTGAGTACAAGAATTGGAGGAGGAATAGTGAAGATTTTCTTGAATGTTGTGATGGACTTTAATGGAGATAATTTCATGAATATTTTCTCTATCTTTTGGAATCACTCTCTTTAGTCTTGATGGCTATACATTTTAATTATCGTGTATTTTTTACCATATTTTGTAAAGTATATTAAAATTTAATTTGTTTCTTTAGTGTAGCACTTGCTTTAGGTAAAATTAATTGAGATTAATGAATCGAGCAAAAAATAATTTTATTTCCACAATTCTAATTCGAGATTTTTAGTTAATGAGATATTTATTGCCCCTGCTTATTTCATACCGCATGTTGGTCGCCACTAGCACAGGTATCGATTAACTTTATTTACTAAAGCTTAGAATCTTAAGTAGGCATGCAAGTTGTCAGCACGTAGTTAGCATTTACTTTAAGTCCAAAAATTATTCATATTGTAAAGGTCCAATTCCTCTGCATAATGATTTGTCAACACTTGAGGTTGAGTGCCTCAAAAGTTCCTTTTGTTTATATAACTTTAGCTTTTTCTTTACCTTTTTCTCAAGATTCTTGGCTCCTGAACCAATTATTTTGGTTTAGTCAAATATAAAACTACTACAAGAATCAATTATATGTATTTATTTCATGATTAGAGAACAAGGGGTTACATCAACATTAATAGTTGACCAAGATCAACTAAAACCTAATTTTTTTTCTTGGCATATTTGCTTTAGTTATTAGTAATGTCCATATTCATGCTTAGCACAGGCTTTGGAACCTGGTGTTACATTTGATTATGATATGCAAAAGCGGATCTAGGATTTAAACCTTATGAGTTTTAAATTTTTTATTAACGATTTTTTGTGTTAGTTACTGAGTTCTCGACATGATTTTTGTTATATATTTAGTGATTGTCTGCCACAGACTACTGGATTCTGCCGAACCAGTACCATACCCTCTACATACGTGCTTATATATAAAAGATGGTGACCTAAAACATTACCACATATTTAGTTCTAGACCAAAAGACACATCTATCAATTTTCATGGTTTTCTTTATCACACGTAACACATGTCAACTTTCACTTTCTACTTTGCTGAAATGGAAACAAAGAGAAATTTTGGTTGCACAAAAGATACATTAGTACTTGCACCTATTTTTGTGCAAAAAGTTATGTAAGGACACAAGAACATTCTTTTCAATACATAAATACAAGGAGACTCTTCTCTTCTCTTCTTTTAATTTGGAGGGTCCTTATCATCCTATTCATCCAATTATTTATGCTATATACATGTACGGATCGTTTGGTTGAGATAGAGTTTACGCGGGTATTAACAATATACGTATTAGTAATGCGGGTATTAGCAATGTGGATATTAGTAATGTGGGTATTAATAATGCGGATATTAGTAATGCGGGTATTAATAATGTGGGTATTAGTTATACATATATTATAACGTACGAATTATTTCTTGAATCACTAATATATTACAAATTAATATACAATGTTATAATTTAAAATATTTAGTTACTCCTTAAATATAATTTTAAAATATCCTTATTATTATGAGGGGTATTTTTGTCATTTTAAATTTTAATACATGTATTGTTAATACCCACATTACTTATTCCACCTTCTACCCCGCATAAAATAATACATAGATTCCCGCATAACTAATGCGGGTATTAGTTATGCGGAAATGCAAAATAACACCAAACGTGGTATAAAACTTATGCAGCATTTGAGTTAAAAGGGAAATGCAAACCAAACATGGTATTAAATAGTGCAGGTTTTAATGCTAAGTTTGGTGCAACCAAACGACCCCGTAGTGCATGAGAGTATATTATTCCTATCCGAGAGTATATCTCACCCTTTCCAAATCCCACTTGTGGAATAAACCGAGTATGTCGTTGTTAGTGAATGAGAGTACATATATGAACATGAAATATAAATGGTGTACATGTTTTGATGTCAATATAATGGGGTCATTTACCAAAGAAATGTTGACATCTTAGCTTTGATAATTGTAGCTTTAGTTGGGGTAAGAAAAGCAATGGAATCTTTCCTTTTAAGTGCACCACCTATTCTTTTGCTTAATGATAGGAAGAATCTTGCTATATATGCACATGTTTTTACTTCTTCTCTTGTAGAAAATATTGTGCCTATCTTTGCTTTTCCTAAAGGAATCCAAGGTTATTTGTAACACAATGCTACACTAATCTCTCATTTGTGTAAGAATTTAGAACAAGTTCATAATTAAGTAAGTGATTATGTGTTACTCCATTCATTGCCTTAAAATTTTGACTTGAGTGCTTAAATTATTTCCTTTATCGAATCAAATTTTGGTAAACCTATCTTTGAATCGTTTTATCTTTTACCCGTGCGTGAAGATGCTAGAAAATGTTAGTCTTCCCCCCATATTTTGTGTTAAGAGTAAGCTCAAAAAAGGTCTCAAAAACCGGGCGGGCGGGCTTTTGGGCACACGGAAAAATGGAAGTGGGTGGAGGGTGCTTCTCAGCTGCTTTCTGCTCTCTTGCTTTAACTAAAGAACTACCTTTAACTTTAAGTAGGACTTTAAGAGCTTCCCTCTCCCCTTCACTTATTAAGTGGAAAATCGTCGTCGCCATTCTATTGAGTTTATAATGATATCCACCTAGTTACTAAGATTTTGAGTTAAATGCACAAATTTTTATAGCATTTTCATATTTGATGAGGGGTTTCCATCAAATGGTATGAAGTGGAGTTCACATTATATTCTTCTGCACCAATAAATTATGAGTACAACAAGAAATATGTTACATCATAGGTTTTAACAAGTAACTTGAAACCACTCAAAGCAACAAAATAAGGTCTTCAATTCATATCATTAGTAGAAGAAGTTAGTTCACCTAATTTCACTCTTTTTTGACAGAGATACCTACAGAGAATTGAAAGATGACAATCTTCCTCCTCATAGCATAATTGAATGCCTTGAAAGAGGCTTACTCAGTGCAAAAATCTCTGAATTTGTCTCGAGTAATTTAGCGTTTTTCTTGGTATCTGTCTCTGTAATCATTCTGCGTATTGTAGCCTGAGTTCAGTGATATGCAACATGTGCAGACATACGCCAAACTGTACATCCAGAGCAAAGGAAAGTCGAAGAATTTAGATTTACATGTTACTTGTAAGGTTTGCAATATAGAGCAAGTTACAACATACTTGTAAGAAAGCAATGGCCAAGATTTCTACCTGTGAATAGCACCGGATAAGGGATGAGAAGGAATTCGTGACAGGTGCATAGTGGGGAAGAATTGCCTTATCAGTAACAAAGAAACAAGATGTTTAAACTATAGCTGATTCAACCACCGATGAGTCAAAGCTTGGCTAAGAATTACTTGACTTCCAAGCTGCATTTAGGCTGCAAGCAACAACATGATACCAGAAGTTAAAGATAAAATATTTCATTTTATAATGGGTTCTGTTAGAGGTCAGTCACTGTTTTGATGCATAATCTCATCAATAAGCTTACGGATTTCAGTACATGGACTAATAAGAGGAGTTTAACTTTTATGCATTGACGGCATAAAAGAAAATTATTCAGCCATATCACTTAAAAAGTAACTAAAGGTAACAGATGAGTGTAAGAATTATTAACATTGTGTGTATACAAGTTAAATCCTAAAGAAAAAGCTTCCATAACAGTGTGGCTAAGATCTTGATGTGAACTCTTTGATAAAAGACCCCATATTGAGAAATAGGAAAACTAGCAACAAGCTAAGCTACCGAACTGCATATCTATATCTTGAACATGAATTCCAGTGGCATATAACCACAGCTGGAATCTGTCTCTTAATAATAAAGCAAGAGCATTTTCATTCATTTCACTCATTCTTCCGATTGTTAGCTTTAGTCTGGATGCCTGAGGAGCACAAATTTCTTGACTTCAGTTAAAAGTTTTTGTACTGGACAAGAGATATCACGGTGCTGTTATTTAAGTTTTTCTTAACCTCTAAAAAAGTTTTAAGGAAAAATCCCAGCCAAGTAGTTGATACATACTACACAACAACTATGCCTCAATCCCAAGCAAGTTGGGCTCGGTTATGAATCCTCACTAACCATGCTGCTCCAATTAAGTTCATCTCAGATAGGTGGTTGATACACATCCTATACAAATATTGCCCCCAAGCAAGTTGGGCTCGGTTATGAATCCTCACTAACCATGCAGCTCCAATTAAGTTCATCTCAGATAGGTGGTTTATACACATCCTATACAAATATTGCCCAAAACCAACTTAACGAGTTTGAAAATTGGAACTGGAAAACTTTCTATTCTGCATTTCATAAGCTGGTTTCCTATTCTTTAAAGGATGTCCTACACCCAGAGTAGTTCTATAACTCAACATAAGAAGTGTCAAGTGAACAACTAGAAAGCCTTGGGATGGACCCTGCCTTAACTTGTCAAAACATGTAGATGTTTGAGCAGTCTACTTGTCAACTTCTCAGACCAAACAATGAAATGACTTCTAAACATTAATACTCTCTATCGCTTGAACAATGGATTAAAGAACTAACAGTTGGTGCTTCTCCTTTTCTATTTTATTTTTCTTTCTAATATTTCCTGAAAAGTGGGGGTTGGTGTTCCTTCCATACAATAATTATAGCAACTTGAATAAGAAAGAGATTTAGAGCATTACTTTTCTGACTATAAAAGAAAAGTATGATCTCATATCATCATTAAAGTACAGAATCATTTCTTTAACCGCAGATTCTCATGCTCCCTTTGGATCTTCCCTAAATCATGATGTACTACACTCACTGAAAAATATAAAGAAACCAATCAAAGAACAAAAAGAATAGATTAAACAATATATTGCTACTAAACACCAACCTCAGGTTCCAGGTAACTTCTATTTCCACCATGTCCATGAGGCCTATTAACTAAAGAATGAAAATCTTCAAAAGACAGGGCTCCCTACCTATCCCGAACACAAATATGAGGCCTATTTGCATACTGAACAGCACATTATGCAAAGTATTAACCCCTTTTTATGTAGCCTCACACATATCAGCCAAATCCACTGCAATCCCAAGAGCAAAATCCTTTTGTGATCTTTGAACCAATATCTACTCTAAACCTCATAAAACTGCTACACCTATAACAACACCTGAGTTGTACATCCCAAGACTCAGTTTTCTCGAACCCGAGCTGACTCACTTACTGGAGGGAGAAGACTTGCATAGTGTACCAATCTTTCCGCTCTTATCAATTGATTCTGATAGGGACCAAAATTCCAAATCAAGCTCTGAACCTTGCCAACAACTTGGGATCTGTAACGGAAAAGCTTAGGGAAAATTTCAAGAAGTGCTTTACTATCCTAGTTAACTAAACCAAAACCGCAACCTAGCGACTTAGAAATTTGGAATTACAAAACATTCTATGCTGCAGTCACAAGCTTCTTTCTGATCTTTGTAAAATGTTCCATATGAAAAGTACTTCAGCTAAACATAAGAAGAGTCTGGTGAACAATTGTGTAGATTTCGGGCAGTCTACTTAATTTTAGACAACCAATCCAACTATTTCTCAGCATCAATGTCTTGCTTTCTCTTGAATTTAGATAATCATTATACAACCAACTAATACATCATCTTTTCCTTTTTTTTTTTTTTTCTAGAGAGCTGGTAGTTGGTGGCCCTTCCACACTACACTATTTTAGCACATAAAGTATCAGAATTAAGAAATAAAATACTCATCTCCACCATATAAAACAAAGTTTCATATCATATAATCCATAACTAAAGTTCCACATTCAATTTATTAACATCACAATTCAAAGATTCTATTGGATCCCTAAATAAACAAGTAAAAGACAAATTACAGTGTTGTAATCACTCACTTAAAAACATAACACAAACTAATACTACTATAAAACTACAGAGAAAAGAACAAAACAAAAAAGATATTATTAGTTAATACGAACCTCAGATTCGAGGTAACTTCCATTGCCACCATCAAATCCATGAGGCATAACAACTAAAGAACGAAAATCATCCAAAGACAAAGCTCTTTCCCTTTCCCTTTCTTGAACACAATCATGAGTCCTATTCTGCATACTAAACAACACATTATGCCAAGTATTCACCCTCGAACGACCATGAGGCAACCCGACATTCATATCAGCTAAATCCTCAGCTGTAACACTCATAATCTCCTCAGGCTCAGCACCATCAAGTAACCATAACAAACAAGAACAAAACCCCTTAGTAATCTCCGAATCGCTATCTACTCTAAACCTCATTGAACCCCTTTTATCCATTCTTACATCTAACCAAACTTGAGTAGTACATCCCATAACTCTATTTTCTTTTACTTTAACTGATTCATTTAATGGTGGGAGCATATTAGCATAGTGTAATAATCTTTTTACTCTATCAATCGGTTCTGTTAAGGACTTAAACTCTAAAGCTAAACACCGAACTTTATCAATAACACTTAGTATCTCTACTGGTGCTTCTTCCATAACTAAACAAGAAACTGAAAAAAGGCCCATTCTTTTAGTTCTTGAACTTAAAAAGATCGGATTTTTTGGACAAATTTGAAAATTTGGCTTGGTGGGTGTTGATGAATTTTGGATAGAAGTGAAAAATATTAGATTTTTGGGACAATATTGAGGATTTGGCTTGGTGGGTGTTGATGAATTTTGCATAGAAGTGAAAAAGATTGGATTTTTAGTACAATATTGAGGATTTGGCTTGGTGGGTGTTGATGAAAATTTCAAGAAACAAGATGGTTTTTCATGAAAAGTGAAGAAGACAGCTCCGTGCACGAAGCATCCAGCGTTTTTAGCGGGTGCGGATGAAAAGACAGCTCGGTGCACAAAGCGTCCCGCCTTTTTAGCGGGTATGGCTGAAATTGTTAAAAAAGAAGATGGAATTAGAACTGAGGGGGTTTTGAGATTGTAAGAAGAGTGCATGTTTAGTTAAGTTAGGAAAAATTTGGAGAGAAAATTTAAAGATTTGTGACAATTAGTAAGTTAAGGAAGGTAGTTAGGTATTATATATAAAATATTCAGACTTCAGAGCAAGAAAATGGGAAAAAGATCCTTAAATTATGGGAGATTTCAAGATTTAGAAAAGTAAAAACTGATGTAAGGATGAAGAAGAAGTTGTAGAAAGATGCAGTGGGATTTTATAACCCCGAGGTTGGAGATTTCATTCCAAAAACAAAAACTTAATAAGGCGCCAAAAGTGGAAAATATATTTTTATGTTGGTCCCATCAATTTCTTTATTTCTTTTAAATGCAATTACGTTGGTTGGTTGGTTGGGTGAATGGTTTTCCCGATGCGAGACCTGTGATCGATTCTGCTAGCCAACAGACTTCTCAGTTTGAACTCGTTTTACGGAGTTTGTCTAGTGTGATTTACCTCTCTTCTGTGTCAGTTTTAGCTCGTCGCACAGGACTTGTCTAGTGGGATTTATCTTTCGCCTGTGTGGTTTGTGAGCTATTGCACAAGAAGCTGGATTGACCCAGAGCGCATGCACCTAAAAGGTAGTTGTTGTATACATTAAAGTAATACTCAATATTATTCGACTCTTGTAACTTATGTGATATGGTATATACTTTGATTTGACATAAGATCTCTGGTAACTTATGTTATATAATATATAGTTTGATTTGACATAAAATTTAGAAAATGGCAGCCCGTTGCACAAAGCATTTCGCTCATGCAGGGTCGCACCCCAAAGATTATGATATACGCAGCCTATTTTGATGTAAATACAAACATCTGTGGCTGTTTCCGCGGCTTGAACCTGTGACCTCTAGATCACACGAAGACAACTTACCATAGAAACAACTACCGACGCTTGAACGAAAAAAAAATTAATTTGTGGTTTTGAAAATGACATAATATTTTTGAGGCTATAACATATTATTATTGGATCAAATGAGGAGTTTAAAGTTAAATTATTTTCAAGAATAGAGTGTGTGCATCATGAAAATGATCAAAATGAAAAAACATGTAGTAAAAATATCAAAATATCATAATCAGAATAACTTGTTTGACTCGTCAAGTAATAACCATATTATTGCGTATCATTTTTTAGTTAACCATTAACTTAACTAATTGAAGCACTTCTTCTTCTCCTTTTTATTTGGATAAATTTTGTTTCAAATGCTTTTTATATTTTACATAGATTTTTTTGCTTTTCTTGTATATAAGAATTGAAGAAACTATGTTGTAAGACTAAGATATTAGATATATGTGATAGCTAATCCCACATTTTGTATGTGTAAAATTGGTACAAGTATTAACTAATACCTCAAACCAAACATAGGATAAGGATAGTCCTATATTTTATCTCGGGACTATAATCATTATCCCGGCTACCAAACGACCTCGCTCAAGACGTAGAGAATATGATCATAATACAGAAAACCAGATGGCTTGAAACTTGAAGAATGGAGGAAACTACTCTACAATCCGTGCAAGCAAAAAAGTTTACCAACTCTGAAATTTCAAAAAATGACACATATCCATCAAATGTTTAAGAAAAGTTTTCCATTTTCCTGTTAACATCAACTGTACATGTGCATCAAATTGCTATTACTTTATTTAATTATTGTCACATACATGGTGAAAAAGTCGTATACATAAGAATACAATCTACTGTTGAAGCAAATGATATACGTGAGCATATCAACTTTTAAAGACATAATCAAGTTAAAGTAAGCTCTCTACTAGCTTAAACTTTAAGATGAGATGATCACATACGATCAACTAAGTTGCAAAAACGTTGATATTGTCATTTACGTTAGGAACTAGAAAATTCCAGTAATCCTTTGTTTTTTGTTTTCAAGAAATTTTGGTTCATAGAGTTAGATAAACCCTCTTTTAATATCCCTTTAACTGAATTACCTGTTCACTAAACTTTCTTATAAAAATAAAAATAAAAATAAAAATAAAAATAAAAATACTGAGTTTGGTCAAGTAATGATATTCTTCCCACTAAAAAAAAGTATATCCCAAAATTCTTTATTATTTCCCTTCATCATCAGATTCCACTTTTTGGTGTAGGATAATTGCATTTGGATATATTTGTGGGAATTACGTCATTGCATACAATTTTATGTGGGCAATATTACAAAATAAGGTTCTTTCTTCATGGCTGCGTATTCTAGTTGATCAAACCTATCATGCATAATCAAATTTCATTAATTCTGACTAGCATGTAAGTATCAATCAATTAATTATATCTCAATTTTGAACTCAGTATAATAACGGTGTATCTCAAGTCTGGATTAGTAAAATCGATATATGCTTGTTACATCCATTATGCTTGATCTATTCAAAACGATGTTTAGATACAAGTACTTAAAATTCTCACCCTTGAAACGCCTTGTACAGATAAGAGTACAACGAGAACAACAACTATGCCTCAATCACAAGCAAGTTATAGCCGATAATAAGAATCCTTATTCCACCATTTAAGCTCATCTCGATCTGATATAACAGAAAATAAATACAAAAAAGCACTACATTTGATATGTATCTTTTACAAGACTAGGATTTCTACGAAACATCACTTAAAGTAAACGTACTAACAAGACCAAATCATAATTTCAACTTATATAATCAGTATCAGCTATATAGATCTTTTTCTTCCATCTTGTCCTTTTTTCTTATTTTGGCTTGATCTACATAGTTCCAATCTCATCAAAGCACATGACATATAAGATGGTACATTTTTAACTTTCCATGCAGCAATTCTTTTCATTTTCCTTCCCTTTCTATCCTATTCTTCTGAACTAATCAAATGCTACAACAAGAGAGGATACAAGTTGCAGGATCACAAAGGATACTTGTATTTATTTCATCAGTAAGATACAACAGATAGATACAAAGTGGACTTGATGTAGAACTTCCTCTATTACCAAGATTAGTATACTCAGTATTACTTGCAGTTCATGGCAAACAGTGCACATCCATGAGGTTTCACTGACATAGATATTGAATCCTTTATGACTCCAAGATTCCTGGCACTCCATATTTCTTTGCCTGTGCAAGTTGCAACATTTTTTCTAGCAGGAATTGCCTTACCTATGTCTGATATCTTTGCTGACATTTTTGTCACCTGATTGTTCAAATTGAAGAAAGCCAAGTAGATTTCACCTGAAATGTATGCAACAGTATGTTGAGATCGCACTAAACTAAGAACGGTAAAGTTCTATGCACTATCACTGTACTGGTTTTTTATATCATCAAGTTAAATTGCCTATAATAACATCTAAGTGCTCATAGCAAGTCATTAATAACAACCTGAAAATAGAGTAATAACCTGCTATTGTCCTTTAAATTGCACTATCAATTTATATAACAACCAATCTAATAATTGATCTGCAAACTCTAAATGAAGTGGCTGATGCTTAGCGCGTATACTGACAAGGGTAGTCGAGATGTTCGCCCGCTTAGGACTCGATGCTAAAAAAACCATATATCATAGACCAGATTTCGAGCTAATAAGCTCACGTGTTTATCTTATGATAATAGTCATATGCCAAATTTACTTAGTACCATAATGACTGATGCAGTCTTATTGATCAGTATCTGTTAGCTTAACCTTGGGTATTCTGTTAAATACAAGCATATGAGCGTGCTTGCATCGCTTTTAACTTAGTTCTGCAAATTCCCGTAGTTATATCCCTTTTCTTTCATACTGTCAATGCTCAAACAAACGAATGTCTGTTTAACTATCATCCATTGGAAATACTCTCATCTACGTTGAACTTTGGTTAGAGAAATCATACCTCTCCTTCCAGTTGCAAGCCAAGACCTAACACCACCAGAGGAAGCTGCACGAAAGAAGAATCAGTACATAGTACTAGTAGGTATCAATTTATAAAAAAGAGTGGACTATAGGTAAGTTTTCCAGATCAAAACAAAATGACCTTTGACAACATCCAACGAAGCACAAAGACCAGAATAACTATTCTTGAGGGTTCCGTTGTAGTTCAACTCCCACATCTGTGAAGACAATATCAGCAGCATAGTTAGCCAGTGTTAATAGACACCATAAAACGAAACTTCAAGATTTTCTACTTTATCCAAAGAATGCACCAAAATTCTCGTGGTATGAAGTGTTTGTAAACTGGAAATGGCTCTGAAAAAATCAAACTAAATTACCTGGTTGGCATGTGATCTGCATCGTGAAAATGAACCTCCGCTCAACTCTTTGGATGTGAGCTTTCTATTTGAGGATGCACCTAAACAATATTCTGTCTTCTCTGTTACCATATAGTGAAGTTTCCCATGATTTTGTTGTGTATATACCGCCCCCTCTCTGTATGAACAACAACTACAATTCATGAGCCAGGGAAATTGACAAAGATTGCATCAAGGAAATCACAGTTGAAATAGATGAATCAGTGGGAGTTAAAGATATTTACAATGCCGAAGGTGCTTTTCTCTTGTATAGACAAAAAGGTGACTTGTTATTTGAGTTCTCTTCCCAGCACACTTGCACTCGATCATTGTCAAGAACTTTAGTGGACCAGCCGTTTGCCTTCACATCTTTGCAGCTCTTGAGAGCCAAATTTCTCGTCTCCAACACACTTACTTCTTCTTTATTCTTGGAATGGTGGGTCGACCCATGTTTTCCAGATGAACCTAATGAACCTGTTAAATAATGAAACTGAACTTGAAAACATCAGGATAGGATTGAATGGTATGCTCAAGAGAAGCCAAAAGTCAGGTCAATTTATTGACATGCCTCCAAGTTGTTTGAGCTAAACCAGTTAATCTCCAATAGAGTAGGATTTGTGATAAGGCTGAATGTAGTATCATCGAGCTTTCTCATATCTCCACCAAACATTAAAGGCGACCTAACCATGGACCACAGTGTCACCTGCCAGAAAAGGATGATTACATCGATTACAAGCTGATCACCGGAGCTATGTCATATTTGGAGAAGGGCTGCGGGGGAGGTACCTGGGTCTGTTGCTCATCCAGAGTAAGCCTGCAATTTCTGTGTGGACCAAGATTTGTACCTGCATCAAAATGGAGTATTCTATAATCTTCCATGCCAGATTTTTCCTTGTTGTTTTACCAAGAGGAATGCATAAATATTGTAGAGGAGGAGAACCATAATAACTGAACTGGTTCATGTCGGGATCCTAAAAATAGCAAGTAAGCTAAGCACAGGAAATCGTAAGAGTGGTCACATCTTTACGATATGATAGGTGTTTTCTCCTCTTGCACGTTTTATGTGAGTTGCAAAAGATATCTTTAGCTGCAAGATCTAGGAGCAATAATTTGTATTCACTCCTTAAACTATAATAGGAACTCCTAATGGTAAGCCTTCCACTAGTAAACTTATGCGACAGATAAGCCTGATGAAGAATATGTGTCAATCGACTATATGTATCGACTATATGCACCTTAAGGCAAACTTATGCAGAATTCTTTCTGAAATGAGGGTATTTATTTTACAATTTCATAAACATGTATAATAAATATAAATAGAAAAGTATTATCCTTCACCTGCTTCTGATAGCCATCCAAGTGGTAGCATATCTAAGTCAGGCCACGACTTCCCTTTGAGACCCTTCACTCCTGCCAAGTTAGCAGCAGCGAAGTCTCTGGCATAAAGGAAAGGAGAAACCAAAATATGTTATCAACAGCTAAATAAACAAAGTAACATCATACCCAAAGAACAAACCAGAAAATAATATTTGAGCAGAAACACAACTTAAAAGTTAAACATATTGCCCACAATTATATAGAAGCTCGAGGAACTTCAGCATCAAATCTATCACATATCTGAAATAGATAAGTGATCAGAATTCATGATATGATCACAGGAAACTCTTGGCAGCAAGCTTTGGAGAAAACAAGAAGATCCTGACAAATGACTACAACATATAGAATAAGTTACCTTGCAACGTTAAAATGGGCAGAGACATCATTCCAATCATCCCAGTCATCACCGGTTACTCGATACATGTTGACCAAACCACTCACATCCCTCGCCATGGATGGGTTTGCATTAGCTCCAGGGGACAAGGAATATACGATTGGCCGGCTAAGTTTATTCAATACCTACAGATACGTACATTGTTAGCACATTTTGCACTTGCCTTGTTTAGATAAATGTATCAATTCAAAGGCAACTCTTATGTTTACTTGCTCTTCTTTTTCCACTTTCCTCTTTCTCATCCTTTATTCCTCTTCATTTCTAGTGTGGATGTGTGTGTGTGTGTGTGTTTTTTTTTTTATTTGGGGGGGGGGGGGGGGGGGGCAAGTAAATCATGTCATAGGACCAATAAAGGGGCAAGAAGCTGCGGTTAACGAGGAAAAAGTTAGCAACCTTACCTCTGAAACAACTGTTATCTCATCTAGATCCAAATCATCGCCAAATACACAGTCATGTTTCACTGAAGAAGAAAAAATAGAAAATTCCTTCAATAGAAAGAAGAAAAGCTCAACAATTAACCAGTGGATTGGGATCCTTTAGCTTGCATGACCACAAACAAGGATTAATCCTCTTTCTCAAAGATCTTTCCTAGAAAGCAGAATCAATGGGTTTATGACATCAAAGAGATCTTGTAACTTATGGTTTCACGTGAAAACAAACTTTTGAACACATCGAGTCATCAGCTTGAATGCATTACCCATGGTAGCAAATCTTCCAATAACAGTCTTGAGTTATGAACGTCTTACCAAAATCAACACCCCAATCAGCATATTGTTGATACAGTGACCTAAGGAATGCTCTTCCGGCTCCCAACTTGGTATTCACACTCATGAAACCATTTTTCATCCACGCACAAGCCCTCTCCTTAATTCCTACATCTTGTGCACGCCATTGTCGACCAGCCTCTTCATAAGCTTTTCCCTGTTGGATGCATATACAACTTTATCAGCTATCATCAATACATGTAGTTAAATAAGAGTAAACTTGCCTAAAAAGCTACGTTCAATCTAACAAAATCGGACCAGATATACCGATATTTAAATGTAGGAACGAAAGCTTGAAGTTGACTTTGATTCTGGATAAAGCATACCGTAGTGGTATCCAGTATGAGGGTGTTAGCATTGAATGCCTGTTTACTTAAACCTCTCATGACATGAATACCAAATTTCAGGCCCATGCTATGAACCTTTTGCGCCACTTCAGAGAACCCTTTTCCACCTTGAGAGGAAGGCCATCTACCAGGATCAGGAACCATCCTTCCCCACTCATCAATGACATCATAACCATAAGAATCAGTATAAGCACCTTGTACGTTCTTCCTATACCAGAGATAGTCCACCACAACATACTGCATAGAATCCAAAAGCAGACAAAATTTAGAGAGGTAGGCAAAAACATATTAGAACGGTAAAAGAATCCAAATTCTATATGTTAAGAAAATGGACCTTGAGCCTAACACAACCCAAAAACTAGCTCATGTGGTGAGGATTTTCAAAGACGGTTTAAGGAGACGGACATCACATCCCTCAATCAATATGGAATTGATCTTGGGCAATATAACATGGGGGCACAAGATTTGCAAAACCAAGAACAAGGACGGGTGTGGCTTTGATACCGTGTTAGAAAATGGACTTGGGGCTAAACTCGGCCTCAAAAGCTAGCTCATGAGGTGAGGATTGCCCAAGAGCATACTAAGGGACAGCAGCCCATCGTTTAACCAATGCGGGACACTTAACACTGCACATTCTCACTTCAAAGCCTACTCTTATGGTGTTTTTCAGAAACTAATACCTGATAACCATGAGCTTTTAGTCGCTTTGCTACGAGTTCTGCATTCTTAAGAAACTCCTCCTCAGAGATGGTCCAAATAAACGAGTCATAAGAGTTCCAACCTCTTGGTGGCAAGCTGGCTTGTCCAATATCACCTTGAGATTGAGTTTTTGGTGTTACCCTGTAGTTATGACCCAAATAATACTCAACATACCGCAATTTCATCATTGAAAAAACAAGTCTTTTCAAGAATACATGCATTTAATCTTATAACAGGAAGCACCAAAAGATCAACAATGGCAGTATCACAATAACAAATTAACACCCTAAGAGATGCCACAGTGCTGTAAATACTCAAAAAGAACAAAACTTTTTAACATACATGCAAATCTGGCCAAGAAATATCATTATCTCAAGCTCACATGCATCAGAATTTTATTTAATCAAATCAAATGAAGCTTTTTTTTTCTTCTCTAACACATGACCCCTACTATTTAATTATAACAAGAAATTATGTGACATGATAGAGGAAAAAACAAAAGAAATAGACTAATGCTGAAATTGCATGAACTAGGTGTCTATCAAATTTATACACTTGCTAGAAGGGCGATGACCCACAATTCGAAACTCGTTGGATAATGAGCTGGACCATCTACCCTTCCGCACTTAAATTACTAAACTTTTGTCTGTAGCAACTCAAACTCATAATTTGCACCTAATTCGCATATCACAAGCTAGGACTCTTACTACTAGGCCAGAGCCAGGGGCAAAACATAATCAATTGAACTTGCATGTGACCCACAATTTGAAACTCATTGGATAATGGACTCGATCATGTATCCTTAAATACTAGACATTTGTCTGTAATAAGACTCAAACTCTAATATTTTTTTTCTAGCCGAGGATCTATCAGAAACAGCCTCTCCACCTTGGTGGGATAAGGTCGGCGTACATGTCACCCTCCTCGGACCCCACTTGCAGGATACACTAGATATGTTGTTGTTGTAAGACTCAAACTCGTAATGTAGTCTTAATTCACCTATCACAAGCTACGACTCTTACCACTAGACCAAAGCTCCAGACAAAACATAATCAATTGGTAGTAATTTGCTAGCTAATAAATACTACAAGAAACTACTAAAAAATAAAGTACCAAGAATACCAGTGAACAAAGCCAGTGAAGAAAATAATGAATAAAGAAGCTTTCAAGATCATCCCTTTTTTCAAAGATTAACAGGTAATTAACAAGTAATTACAAGCTAATTAAAGTGTGATTTTTGAGGGGTTTGTGAAGATTAAAAAATGAATGGATTTATATATAGAGTGAGCATGTAAGGTGGGGGTGCAAGGGTGGGGGGTGGGGTGATGTCTGAAAAAAATGTGATTGGGAATTGTGATTTAGAAAACATAATCATAGGAATTTGTTTAGGATTAAAAGACAAGTGTCAGTAGACAAAGCTGCTGTTTGATTCCTGTGATGTTTTTTCTGTTATGCTTCAGCACTCCAATGAGAAATAAAATAATTAATGAATTATTAGTATATTTATTTTATAATTTTAAGGTCGAGGTACATTTTACACTCTCCATACCTCCGTGAAATATCACAAGAGAGGTTGGTGTTGTGTTGTTATATGTTCGACGCCTGCTTTGGCACGGACTAACTAGAGGCGGATCTAGGATTCTAAAAGGATGGGTTCACCAATATTAGAGGCAGAGTTATCGCATCCCAAAAATATCAGGCGAACAATCTCCGTCGAAATTTTTATTTTATATATAGGTAAAATATCATATTATTTGATGATATATTAAGTAAAATAATATTAAAGGGCATTTAAATATCGATCGATCCCTACTTTTAAATATAAGTGAACCATCGTTTAGCCAAGTGAACCATTTTCACGTTTAGAGCATGGGTTCCTGGATATCATATCAGACATATTTTAAAATATTTGTACATAAAATATCTAGTTTTGTCGGAGCACCATGGGTTCACGTGAACCGGTTTTCAAAAGGAACATCCACCCCTGGGACTAACGGATATTCGACATGGAAATATTACTACTTTAGGTGTAAAACAATTCAATCTAGATTAAAAATTTAAGTTTAGTTGGTTTAATATTTGAGGTCCTTAATACCAAAATCATTCTATAATGTTAAATTTATAAGTAGGTGTATGTATGTGCATGCACACACATTGTTTTTGAGAAATATTAAGATGAATTATAGACAAAAAGTTAAATTCATCTTTCAGATACTCTTTATTAAAGACATATTTTATTTCAAAAGTCAAATACATTTGGTTATAGTGGTACTTTATCGGCCCATCACAATTTTTTTATGGTCCACAATATTAGCATGTGGTGACCGGTAGTTGTTTAAGATTAAGGCATATAAGTATCATTAGACATTATTAGAACCAATGTTACAGGAGTAATTACGTCTGTTACAAAAGTTTTGGAAACATTTACTTCAATTAATTGACATAAACTACTGTACTAACTACCAAGCTTAATCTAATATGCAAACCGAAGATATTGGACAATTTTCTTTGTTTTTTATAATCTTATAAGTATCTTATCTGTTAACCATTTGTGAATTCTATTGTCAAATACTCCCTCTGTCCTATTTTGTTTGTCATACTTTTCTTATTAGTCTGTTCCAAAAAAATTGTCATATTTCTAAATTTGGAAACAAGTCAACTTCAAACTTACTTTTTGACTTATTTATAGCCACATAAATATTTATGGCTCATTTTAGACCACAAATTCCAAAAGTCTTCCCTTCTTTCTTAAACTTTGTGCCAAGTCAAAGTATGACAAACAAAATGGGACAGAGGGAGTAACAAAAGTCAGCATAAGACTCCAATTTCTTCCAACAAATTGTGTACAGCTTAGTCTGACAATGATAACACATGCACCAATTTGGATAGACATTCTATTCCTTTTATGATGTGAATTTTGCTAATTTTGTTCCTGTGTCGGAAATGGCAACTCTGATGATGAATTAACAAAGATTGACACAAATATTATTTTGTTTCTTATTACCATTTCGGTTGTGTTTTGAATGACAGGTAAATATACTGGATACTACTACACTATAAAACAATCAAAGATTGGAAACCTTATCTATATATCATCAATGTGTAAAAGTTAACCCTCAATAGTGGAACTTCTCACTTGAATAGTAGTGCCATTCTCTAATAGTATTTTAAAATGAAGCGAATAGAAACCATACACATGATTCATACACTTTCCCATACCAACTTGGGGAGGCATAGTAGATTGATTGTATCACTGTAGACATTTGGGTATCAGGCGGGGCACCATGGGGCACCATGGCGTTGAATTCTGCCATAGACAAAAGCCTCCTATTTAAGTAGAAAAGAGAAACAAACGAGCTCATCATCCACCGAATTCCGAACATTGCGCCACTGGCTCTCGAGGATTTATCAATTAATCAGAAAAAGATCACCCGGGATTCATGAAATCTGGGTTTTGTTCAATGAAAGACGCTTTTTTTATACTGCACTAATATACATTATATCATGAAACAATTGAGAATAAATTAAGTTTCCAGAATACAAAACTGCAGTGCTGTCCGCACCCAAAAGATCACAACACATACGGTCAATACAGGGCAGCTACGAGCCCACTCCTAAATCCAGTCTCTGCAACTCTTGTGTTAATACTCTTATCCCCTCGGAGGCTACAACATTCGATCCATTTGGGGATATCATGTGCAAATTGCGGTGTACCTTTTGGATGTGTTACGGTGACTAAAAATTTCACAATGCCCTGTGAGCAAGCTCTAGAAATCCACTTTATACTCTATAAAGGTTGTCAATTCAGGCTCTACACATGCAATTGGTCAAAGGATTCTCCCAAAGATCATAATTTGGAAAGGTTTCTTCAGGTAAACCAGTTCTGGTCTGGTGAGTTATGACAACGTCTTCAACAAAGGTAGCCCATCCCATATATGGATCCCCTAGAGATTTGGACATCAGACCCTTGTCCGGTTTAATGGATTTTTGGCGATGACCCATGTACCTTCGATATCCTATGATCAGTTTGGCAAAGTTTCCTCCGTGTGTCATCACAAATACATCAGACTTCAAGCAGACTAGGAAGTCTAGCGCTGCCAAGCTTGTTACATGCTTCCTGAAGCCATCCAATTCTGGTTTTGTAGCTAGTTCCTCTTTTGTAACCTATTATAGATCCCAAAATACAAATATTAATTAAAAAAAAGATGCACAAATTTCTCCTGGTATATTAAAACATGCAGGATAAAACATGTCTATAGGACATTGACACTAAACAAAGAAAGTTGACAAGAATGAAAAATCCAGAAATTTTCTAGGGTCTTTTACAGAAATTCCACCCAAGCAAAATTTTGAATTGGGCAAATTAGTAGTCAACAAGATCAGCTACAAGCAAATAGCGCCTGAGCAAAATATAGATAAAGGTTAATAAGAAGTTTGGTCAAGTAGCTTACAAGATTTGGGAACATGTTCCTCAGCGGAGCCATGCGATTCTGTCCACCATAGACCTGTCCAGAAGCAACATATATTTGAGTTTCTTTTGGATAACCCATGGCCCGAAGCAGCACAGCTACTTCACCGGGCTCAAGAGGGCATCGTCCTTCCTTACGCTTCTGCAGTGCCAATGGCCACAAATGGGAACCATCCTGCCAGCCAGCCAAACAAAGGAAAATGTCAATCACAAAGGCATCGTCACTTTCTGGCTTCATAAGGAATAGAGATCATAATATAGGTAACCTTAAACCGCCGAGGCCATTCTTTCTTTCTGTATGCCGCCATGAGAGCTTTCTCTGACCTTGTCCCAACAAAATCACAGAATGATAGACCCACCATTCCCTTCTCAAATCTCAGGTGAAGAGCCCTGGTTTTGGCAAAATATTTTAAGTTCCATAAATCAGAAGAAAAGAAACAACAATGGTACTAATTAAACAGCAGTTACAAGCATAATAACTCACATGAAAGGATTTGAACTACCAGTGCGATTTCTCATCCTTGAAACAAGTTGATCAGCCATCTGCTCAATCTCAGGAAGGAACTTCAGAGCATGATAGTTGACCCTGCACCTCAGCCTGTTTATCTCTGGAGGAACATTATCATACCTGAATGATATAGAGAGTAGTTTATCAGGTCAATACCAGTAAAAGAAAATCAGGACAATCAAAGAATTATGGAAATCTAGTTACCCAAGTCGATCGACAAAAGGTTTTAATGACATTATCTTCTTCTCCTTGATGCGTGGCAAAACATTATCTATGTAGAAATCCGATGAAGCGTACTTGGGAATATTCTTGACTGTACGCCTGCAAGCATTGTACAAGCTTTAGAAACACACATGCGAAACATAACACACTGCTGTAAATGAAATAGCAACTCCACTTCTCAGGTTCAGCCACTAGGAACAATAGAGTGTTCATTTAAAAATGTAATCCAAGATTGGAAACTCGATCCTATGAGAATATTCTGCAATGCTTATATCTATAAAGAATGTTTTAAGCAATGCTGACAACTAGAGATTCAGAATCCTGCTTTCTATCTTTTCCTCCATCAAGAAATAAAAGATATACAGACAGGCTTCTGAGGTTTATGTAACATTTAAAAAACAAAAGGCTTCCAGCAAAAACTACAAAGTTGAAAATTTGGCAGGGTCTCGGATATTTGATAAAATGTGATGGATGGATTAGGAAGACCCTCGACCGAATTACAAGTAGGCTAATGTCATATATTAGTGCAGTAAAGTAATATAGTTCATGTAAGATGAGTGCATGTGCATCTCCACACCTTATGCTTGTGAACAGCTCTGCTTTGTCAGTGAACCACTCAGGGATATCTCGAACAATTCGTACATCATCCTTCAGATAGTTAATAAAATGATCTACATCAAATATGTCCTCGAATTTCCTGCAAACATTTTTAACTCATATCAAGAATAGTAAACTTCACCAAGCTTTTAGAAACTTCTCATCAGAAAAAGATAGACCCTTTTTTGAACAAGTAACTGAATACAATAACCGTAAACGTCGCTGTTAGACAAAAATCTCGCCACTCCACACTCTTTAGCACGAGATTTTGAGTCTCGCGTGTCTACCATTTCACCACCACGATGCAAGATCTAAAATTGATAACATCTCATCATTATGAATAAAGAATAGTTGCCTCAGCAAGTTTCCCTTACGTTTGGTCTTTCCAAATCTGATCTTGTTTTAGTACCGGCAAAATAAGGGTCGCGTTCATAATTTTGGCCACTGCAACAGCATTGCATATCTGCAAAGAAATGCATGCGCAATTATTGACGTGGTATAAATCCTTTGAAAAGCACACATTATAAGAATTTCATAGACCGTTTTGGTTCCACAGGTAACTTAGCAATTACAACTGATGGTTTTCCTTCATTAACCAACATGTAATAATAATAATAAGAAATACCTAAAAATTCACAAACAATTTACACACAGATGGCAGACAAAAAGCATAGCATAAGACATCAAACGTACCGCGATTCTTTGCTGGTTTAAACCACCCTCAGCATGTATGAAGATATAACCATTTGTTGAATTCTCAGGGGGGATATCTGCAAAGCACCAAACTAATTCACTATCTTGAAAAGTGAGAAAGAGGGATAAGAGGTAAGTTATTCCTTTTGGGTTAAGTATTCTGACAAGCCCAAGAGATTTGTGGCTGTCAATTATACATCTAATCCGAAGAGAAGTTTGATCAATTAATTTTTCCAAAACAAAGAAAAAGAGTATCAGGTAGAAAACTGTTAAACCATTTGCATTTCTCAAGTAATAATGCTACAAAGTTCCCAAACAGGCCATACCAACTCTGCTTTCCCACGTCTCAATGACACACGCCACACCAAAGCCTATTCCTTCTTCAACTTTGTGTCAAGATTGAAACTTTCTAGTTTTCTCTATTCTAAGTAACCCTAATGCATTAGGAGGGAAAACGACTAACATTTCACAGGCTCCAGAATCTACTCATCTAGGCACAACATTGCAGGAAAGTAGAAAAAAGTTTAAGACAGATTATTTTCCAAAAAAAATGATTTTTTATTTTACTTTTGAGAATGAGATAGCTTTGGATTGTCACAACATTACACAGATAAAAAGAGAAAACAAAACAAAGATCTTCTCCTGTCACTATTTTCCCTTGCGCGGGGAGAGGGGAGAGGATGAGGTAATTCCTCTAAATTCATAGACTTAAAGAAGAATGGAGCTTTATACCAAATTCCCTGACCAGAAGCCATGAAAAGGCAAAAGGCAAAGATACCATTCTAGTTTTGAAGAGCATAAGAATACCTGATATCAGTCCCTCACGTCGCTCTGCACAAGGCTTCCATGAGGTTGTTGCTGAATAAGGATTCTCCCACAAGGAAGGAGGCTCTTTCACCTAATTAAATTAGACAGATTGGAAATTTGACTACAACGATGGTAGTAATTATGTACTAGCAGAGAAGTAGTCTTTAAGAACTCACCTGTGGGCACTGAAGAGTTATACCATCCTTGTTGCACAAATATGGGGCATTCTACATAGAAAAATAATGCAAACGGTGTTTTAAGGCTAGAACTAAATAAAACTTCAGATGGAGAAGTACATTAATCACATCCTCTCAATAATATGTCGTTTAACCAAATCAAAAAGACAATGTAGCAGCCACAAAATAATAAATAGTCCCAATGACGAATTGTTTAATCATGAAAAGCATTATTAAATATAATTCGTGTCATAGACAAAGCGTTATTAAGTATCATTCCTTATATTTCAGGACTTTGGAAAGGTACTTTTGGAACACCAATAGGCATTGAAAGAAAGAAAGAAAGAAAGAAAGAAAGAAAAGAAAAGAAAGAAATAGTATATTTCACTTTTAGGTGGAAACGTAACAAATTTTTTTATTGTCTTTATATTTTTTAACTTTGAAATTCTTTAATCTTATCTGACATGTGACGAAGCTAATGATGTAAGCAACCCAACAACACTATAAATGCAAGATTAACTTAATTGACCTCACTCCCAGTATCAAGATTTAGCTGCATCAATCTGGTCCCTCCAACAAATACTACCCAGAACAAACTATGATATTAAACTACATCAATGTTCCGAAGATAGAACTGCTAATTCCATAAGCTTCCTCTCCTCTTGATAGGAATTCTAGATGAGATTCAGCAGATCTAATCTGGGATCCTGAGGTACTTAAAACTAACTATTCATTTGACTTATCAAAAAAAAAAAAAAAAAACTAACTATTCATTTGTACACCTACAATGAGAAGTAACAAGCTTTCTGTTCATATGATTCCATACCACAAATGAAATATTCATCTGAAGAATGTGAACGAAGAAAGGTGCTCCCCAGCCCATAATTTGCTTGGTATCAAAGGATAATATAAAGAAAAACTTTGGCTATATGACATGTTAGTGCTCATATAAGAATGAATCTTAGAGACTGGCTTGCATTTACCAAACAATATTGAATCGCTTAATTACACAAGCAGTAGAAAGACATATATTTCTACTTTAGTAAACTTTCTATGGAAGTCAAGGTCCTAATTTTTTTGATAACCAAATCGAGGTCCTAACTTGACCAACATTCATCAAAAGAACATCTTATATTTATCCCTAGTAGATGCACTTCTTCTCTAGTAAATATTTTATGGAATCCGTTCAGGTCCTAACTTCACTAAAATTCATCAAAAGCATTTCCTAAATTATCTCTAATCGATTCAAATTGATCAATCATTCAACTAGACATTAGTCCTCAATCTCAAACTAGTTGAAGTTCCTCTATTCCATTCCACCCTATTCAAACCCATTCAGTTCCAATTTGATTCTAAATATTTTATCATTCAAGGGAAATTGAGCATTCTATAAAAATAAAACATCAACTACGCCCAGTCCCAAACAAGTTGGGATCGGTTATATGTTACTCCATTTTAAACTCATCTCATCCCAATATTAAACATATACAAATTAAGAGTACTAGAAGTTCTCTATTTCTCTATGATAGTTCTCTATTTCTCTATGTACAGATCATTTGGGGGGGAGCATCCAAGAGCAGCCTTTGAATTAGAGGAGTGACACAGGATATGCAAACCATCTCAAGCGACCTTCTTTAATAAATACACCTTCTCTAATCCCACAATTCTCCATACCTGAACCTAATCCTAAAATGTGAGCATAAAAGCAAATACCTAAGCCTTAATCCCAACTAGTTGATTTCACCTACAAACTTAATCAGAATAGAAACTAGGATAAAAAAAGGATCTTTACACTAGTAGCCAGCCTGATTCCCTGTTTACATCCCCTAGACAGTAGACATTGATTATACACTAATTATACAAGTATATACACACATCATACATGGATTATACACTAATTATACATCCGCTAGCTAAACCTTCCCGTCTATGAGTGTTTGTGAAGCAAATTAATGAATATTTATGCACACATTTATGCGATTATACGGGCTAAACTGATGAACATTTACGCATACATTTACATATAATGCTTCGAGATAGACAAATTGAAAGGCTTACCAATCGATGAACGACGGAAGAAACCGCGACGAGCAGCGAAACAACGATAACACCGAGCAAAAACGCGGGGATCTTATAATCATAAAGCTGAAAATGCGAATAAAACAACGAACGGAACCGATCTCGATGAGGATAATACCGAGAACGATAATTATCATCATCATCATCATCATTATTACTAGAAGAATTATTATTTTCAGGAACTAAAGGCGATGATGATGATGACGTAACGGACTCGTCACGTTTCCTAGGTGATGACGTCACCACTCGATTGCCGATCGAGCTTGAATGGCGTAACTCCGCCATTGCTGCTCGTTTCGGACTGTACGCCAGCTTATTTTCCGATCACCGGTTACCGGCGGCGGCGCGTACTGAGAATGTTCTAGAATTTTTTGCTCCGGTGTACGGATTGTAGGTGCTCCGGTGAGTTGTTTGAGTTACTGTGTGTGTGTGTGAAAATTTTGAGCTCTAGATCGGTGATCTCTTTTGCTTTGCTTAGAAGAGTGTAATGGTTTGCAATTAAGTCCTTGATGTTATTAAAAGTGAGATCTAGCCCCTTAATTATGGAGAAGTTGCAGAAAAGCGCATTTAAATTATCATCTCTACCTCTTTACTCTTTGAGTACCTCATAAAAGAAAGAATTTCATTCAATGACCTCCCACTATTGACCTTTGAGTTACCAAAATAAGATAAAATTTTGATGTGTCTTTTACTCAATTAATAATTATTAATCAATTTAGTTTTTTAGCTATTACTTGAAAAATACGGCTAATAAGAGTAAATTTAACATCACTCATCATCAGGGTGAGAGGTGATTTATGTCGTTGATTAAGGTTTGACGTTGTTTTAACATAAAATTAAACTATTTTTGTTTTCTTCTTTTTCATTTGGTATCTCGTCTTGTGCTTTGACTAAGTCGGGATAATGCTTGAAGGTTCTACTATGGAAGATAAACGCTTTCTATCAAGAACGACTAAATTCCTAAGACTCGAAGCCAATATATTTGGTCAAGAGTGGTATTTTGCACCTACTACAACTGTCGATGTAACAATACTCTTTTTACACTAAGAATAATATCTGAGTCTGTGATTGCTTGGAGAAGATGTGTGTTTATGAAATAATAAACTTATTTGCCTAAAACCAAACAAAAATAATTTTAAAAATATTTTTTGGTTGAAAGATGAAGTTGAGAAGAGCATATGTCGTCGGCTTTTGGACATAAATTTTGTTTGTTTCATTATTTGCATATTAATATATATTTATTTTACATGTTTTCGTTATTTAACTTCAATTTAAAATATAAAATTTAAGTTTAAAAATTGATACGAAGAGTTTCGGATGAAATAATGATTTACACTTACAAACTTCAAATTTCAATACATATTTTTTAACTTCAACTTAAATACCTTGGAGTGCGGTCTTTCTCCGGACTCGTGAATACAAGAAATCCCAAATAAGTAAAATCACAGGGGAAAAAATACCAAAAATAGCATATAATTCTCATTTCTTTCAAACAAAACCCCACAAAAATCCCCAATTTCATAACCAAAACCCTAGAAAATGTTCAGTTCAATAGCTAAAACAATTTTCAACCGAACAAACATAGCTTTAAAAAATCCAGTGAATTTTGAGCTACAACAATGGAGAGGCATAAGAGTAAAAGTGCGGAACAATAATTTAGATCAAGCATTATTTATAATGCAAAAGAAAATGCAATCAAGTGGAATGGAAAGGTTAATTAAACGAGAACAGTTAGCTCATATTAAAAATTCTGAGAAACGTGTATTGGCTCGTAAAATCCTTCATCGAAAAATTCGATCTCAGGAACTTGCTCGGAAGCTCAAATCTATCCTCATTAAGAAAGTCAGGTAAAAGAATTTAATAAAGATGTAATTTTTATTGTTATTTATGGTGTTTATATGTGGTTTATGTAATATTCATGTTGTATTTGAGCCTTGCTAGTGTTTTAAGTAGCAAATGCCCGGTATTTAACTGTGCGCCACTGGCCCTCGCGGATTTATAGGTTATCAAAGTTAAGAAAACTAAAGGATTGAGCTTTGTGTTGATGGGTTTAGGTTTGGATAAATGAGGAGTGTTTGTTGTAGGTCGACTTTGAGTGTTAAGTTTAGCAAATTTGGTATGAAATAAGTCCAAATGGATATAGAGGGTTCGTATAGCTGAACCTAAACTTTTGGTTATTTGTGATGTTTATATTTGGTTTATGTGAGATTCACGTCGTATGTAAGCCCTGCTACAGGCTAAGGCCTAGTATTTTAGTGGCGAAAGCCCGGTAATTAAATGTGCGCCTCTGGCCCTTGCGGATTTATAAGGTATCAAAATTTAAAAAAGAAAAAGATTGAGCTTTGTGTTGCTGGTTGTTGGTTTGGATAAATGAGGAGTGTTTGTTGTAGGTTGACTTTGAGTGTAAAATTAGCAAGTTTGGTTTGAAATAAGCCCATATGGAGTGAAATGGATATGTGTTCAAAACTGATTTTCTTTAGCCGAGGGTCTATCTGAAACAGCCTCCCCATTTGTGTTGGGGTAAGACGTTCATCACACCCTCCGCAGATCCCACTTGTGGGATAACACTGGATATGTTGTTGTTGTTGTTAATGTTGGAGTGAAATGGATATATAGTTGAACCCAACTTGTTTGTGATTGAGGTATAGTTCTTCGTAGTTTATGAGGTTGGAAGATTAACTATGTGCTTGATTTTGTCAGTGTTAATGGAGTATGAAGTATGGATCGTGTTGGGGAGATAGTAAGTTGATTTTTTGATAAGAACAAGCTATGACATGAATTTGTTGCTGATATTGACTAGAATTTGCAAAGATAGTTCTGTTCATCGAGGAGCGCATTCAAGAAAGTAGTAAATTTTGCAACTTGAGAACTTAAAGCTGACTAATTTATGATATAATAGTCCTTAACTCCTTATTAAAAAAATGTATGCTATAAACGTAGGAAAGATTTGCATTGCTCTCAACTGATAGTTGGGGGGACGTACAAATTTCCTTTGTGTGATGCTAAGTGGCACGAATTAATTGCTGATAATGACTAGTTGCGGAGCTATTTTTGTCAAGGAGAGCAAAAGAAAAACAATCCTAGTACTATTGATGGCAAATGATAAACTTATAAGAATACAATGATCTCTCTTTTCTGTTCAAGTTCTCATAGTTTTTCTCCATCACTACTTCAGCGTTGTGTGAAGGTGAAGGTACTACTCTTCTGTTCCAAATTGTAGAATGTTGACAAACCCAACCTAGTAAATAATTTAATATCTGGTTTTGAACTGTCAGATATTAAAATCATAATGCACTGTAAAATCAAAATATTTGCAGTTGCTTCATCAATGATTTATTCTAGATTCCTAGTGCCTTTCAGTAGGGTGCATTTTTCCATGGTGATGACTGAAGGGCGTTTTAATATCTGAAATTGACTGTTTCTTTTGTATGGTTCATAAGACAGAGATTTAGAAGTTAATTTCCATTGCACTTTACCATATGTACAAAGGAAAGAGCTTAGGTATAAATATCAAAAGTAACTGAGCTTACATACAATGACATTGATTATGAAGTGTTCACTCACATGTAACTGCTGAAGTTAGAAAAGTTCCTTGAGTTAGAAATACAGTTTGTTATTCCAAATCGGAATATGCCAGCTTCAGAGTTTAGGATGTGGCAAAAATTTCGCTTCGATGAAGGGATTGGGCATGTAGAAATTTAAGCACTTTGTAATTCCCTTGTGCAATCTTGTTGTCTTAGAGGAAGCATTCATTCATTACATGACTAAAAAGATTCTGGTGGACATCAACCGTTTCTAGTTCTCGTTACTGCTCATTAGATGGAGTTCTGCATACACCCCTCTGATTGAAGAGCCAAAACCTGAGTGACGCATGGAGAGTGGTGAACTTTAGGGTCCAAGACTAGGCAATGGGTATCTGGCAAGCTAACTGAAAGGGGGTAGGAGGTTCTTGTTCCCGGAAGGAATTGTAAATTTTCCTAGCTTCTCTCCTCTAAAATCGTGATAAGTATGATGTTGAATCCGACTAAGGAAAGATTATCTTGTTCACCATTTATCCTCAAGTAGTAGGGGCAACAAAATTTTGGTGTCCAAGGACTAAAATAGAAACTTCTTTTTGCTGGAGATGTGAAAGCAAGATATTTGCTTGAGATATATGACCTTGTTTCCTGTTCTTGTTTCGCGGTTCTTCATACATTTTCTTTTAGACTGTCCGCTGATATAGTTTTCATGGTTGTGAATTTCATTTTTTAGAGCTTATCTACTGATAAATGTCGACCACTTTTCTCTCATTGCGAATTTCCTCTGTATGACCATTCAAAAATGATTTCACTTGTCCTGCAGAGGTTTATAAAGGAGGATGTTGCAGTGGTTTTTTCTTCACAAGCTATCCGACTTGGCTGGGTTATTGCTACTGGAGCACCATTTTCTTGCACCTTTCTCTGTGGACACCTTTAAGAATAATGTTTGCCTTTTGTTTATTTTCTATCAGATTCCTCGTACACTAGATGTCGAATGTTGACAGGTGTTAGTGGAGAAAGATAATTGCTAGTTTTCTAAACAGTGTCTTTAATTTTCTTTTTGGAAGTAGTGGTTAATTTTTCAGATTAGTTTGTAAAGACTGCCTGGTGAACAGGAATGCATGAATGGCCATAAGGTTTCTTGGTTTGACAATTCTTGTCAAGGCAAGTAGCTGGAACAAATGGTTATATTACTAAAGGAGATTTTTTAAAACCATAGCAGTTGTTGCTTTTGCGCGTTACCTCGCATTAGTACATCTGTACATGTACTGTCTGGAAACCACCGGCTGCTACTGCGCTAGAACTTTTGAAGGTTTGTGAGTATGTACAGAGGACTTGTAATGAAATAGAGGTTCCTTTATTGATTCCTTTATTGAGTGCTAAAAACACTTTGGTTCTACCTATATGGACTTTGTTCCTTTAGTGATTGCAGATAAATCATATTACAATGTAAATCACGTCTTCATTTCTGTCCTCCTTTTTTGTACTTATTTTTGGTAATTTTATACATTGACCTTTTCTTGATGTTGTGAGGTCTTGAGCTGGTCATACCACTTTTGATCTTCCATATTACTAATATTGTATCTTGATTATTTCTACTTAAACTCGTCAAGATTAAGCCTTCTCTACTGTTATGATTGTTTGTTCATGTGTATAGCAAATCTCTTCTTCTTTTTCAATCTGCTCTTGTTTTGGCTTTAAATGTGATTTTGCCCATGATTTTTTTGATTGTTACTAGTCCAGTTATGTCCAATAACTTCATGATTAGCCTCAACGGCTTTGGCCGATGGTAAGAACATAATGCATAATGCATGATATGTAAGTTAAAGTGCACGTCACAAGTTCGATACATTATCGTCACTTGGAAAACTCTACCTTTCTTTTTTTTTCAGAAAATCGACATCATATACCTTTTTTACGGTAAGTAGAGTGAAAATTTATGTTGTTGATCGGAATGCATTATGGTCGTAAGTTGGTTGAATGACTTCAAACGCGAGAGAATGAAGCAGCAGTTGAATGAATTAACTTGAAACTTAAGAGAATTTTGAACAATAATGAGCTGTTCCAAAGTTGTAATGGCTTTCATTTCTTACGTTTATAAAAAATTTAGTGGATACTTTCACGTTTGGCCATCCAAATTCTTTCACCTTTTTTCAAATGTTGTCCATGAAATTTTGGAATTTTTTCAACTTTTTTGAAAAAAAACTAGTTTAGAACACTTTTTCAAAAAATTTTGAAAAAAACTCACAAAATTCTACCTTTTTCTCAAGTAAAATGTATGTTCGAACACAAGTTTCATTTTCAACTCAACTTCAAAAATTTAGTTTTAAATTTTCTTTGGAATATATGGCCAAATGCCTGCTCCTGCGGGGCCATAGATTTGATTTCCTTTTTCCAAAAATAATTTTAAAATTTTTTTTGTCCATATAATGTAATGAGTTTTATGAAAAATTTTGAAGATAGGATTTTCAAAACCCAAAAACCAATCTGATCTAGTTTTTGGGAGAAAAGTTTTTTGTCACTCACAAATCTTAAGGGAAAGAAATCTTATTCTCTAGTGAATTAGCTTGATTCAATCGTCACAATTTGTCATATAGAATAGATTGAACAAAGGGTATCAGTATGAATATTTGCGAAGTAAGAGTGTGTGAGTATTGCTATCTTTGCATTAGTCAATTTGATATTGATGAGCTTCCACCACTCAATCTAAACTCCTTCAAATACACTGACTACCCCTAATCAGGGGTGGCTTGATAAGATGGGAAGCCTAAAGCCAAAATTTAATAAGATGATATAATATTTTAATAACATGCATATATATTTTACTTTAAAGTTCACTTTTTTATTCTTTTGAGATGCAAACAAATAAAATATATTTTTTTAATTAATTCCTTCAAAAAAAAATTAGTGAATAACTAAACACTGTTGATTCAGACAACTGATTGTACGGTCAAGATACTAATAATGTGTTAAATCTCCTTTCCAAAGCTTTTCAGATTTTTTCCTTCTTTATTAAAAAAAAAAACAAGTTTTGATGGTAGAATAACGTCTAATATTTCACAACAGTACATTAAATTCATATCTATCAACAAATTTTTTTACAACTATAACCAATTTAGTATATTGACATAAATGACTAACATTATGTTCACCTAAAAGATCTCCTACCAATATAAATAAATATAACTAATAGCAAAAATTTGGGGCTTTTTAACTCCTCGGGGCCTAAAGCATAAGTAGTAGTGGTCTTACCCTTGAGCCACTCATGCCACTAAAGGAAACTTCAGCTCTTTTGGACCAGAAAATTTCACCCCATGTACCCCCTTATCCCTGGTTATGTCTTTTCGTACCCACTGAGAAATGTTTTAGCAAAATGGCCTCCTACCCATTCACCTTTAATTGCACACTTATGTTTAGGAAAATTCATGGAGTTGGATGATGTGAATGTTTGTTGGAATGTTGTTCATTGTATGATGCTATTACAGACGTATTGCGCCAATGATATGTTGATTAGGTTTACTGTATGCGGCCATCAATGTGTATTCGATTTGGATGAGTTTCATTTGATTACTGGCTTAGGGATTTGCCCCGATGATTTGTCGCAGTACTAGTGTTGAATGAATGATGGTTGGTGCGATACAGATGATAATCTTTGGGGGCACAGAAATTCAAAGTGCCGTAAGAAGAAGAATACTCTTTGAAATGGCAAGACTCATTTGAGCACTAGTGCTAAGATTGATTGGTGCGATAGAGCGGAAGATGCTTGGTGGCACAGCAGGAATCTGAAGTGTCGTGCTGGTCCTAGTGAAGATCCATGGGATGACGATATTGAAGACGTTTGGGGCCACAACAGAGTAATAAATGACAAGACTCATGCATGTAGTAGTCCTAAAAGTGAAGTTCCATGGAGTGAGGATATTGAGGAATTTCTTGCCTGTAATGGTGATCCATGAAGTGATCATACTGAGGAGGGCACAACAAAAGAAGATAAATAGAAGTATAACAGTTAGTAAAATAGAGTAGAGGTTTACATAACTGTCATAGTCATATAGTTATACATACTCTGATAGAATATAAGTTTACATTGTATTTGTATAGATTCTGATAATTGCTGGTTTACTGTCCCAATTCAGCTATGCGCTGGATTTTATATGAACCAAATTAGCTATTGTGCTTTGGATGCATTTTACCATATTAGAGCATGAATGATTCTTGAATTTACTTCTGGAGTTGTATCCTTTTTAAAACACTAGTTGCAACATGTTGAGTACAATAACTGCACATTTGACTCAATTTGTCACTGCATTCAATCAGGACTATCTGAAATAAAATGTTGCAAATTAAATAAGCAAAAATACTAGGATAATGGTAGAATAAGAACTTTGAGTATGAGGTGATTTGCATTGAAAGACATGTCAAATGATAGCAAATATTGACTTAGTTTTACATCATATAACCCATACAACAATGAAAATAGGGAAACCATATTACTGATGCTGCTCTCTTTTTGCAGAAGTAGCAGGAATATACAATTAAAGCAGCACCAGCTTAACTGGGGAAACAATTTATTGACCTGTAAAGCCAAACCTATGGCAAACTTAATCCCCTCTATAATCTGCCATCCATAAAATCAGAATTAATTTAGTACTGTACATAGAACACCGCAGCATGTACATAAATATCCTACAAGTATTTACCCTTCTCAAAACCAAGAAATGGAGCAGCGATAGTAAATGATGACAAGATGTTGTGAAACAGCAGAGATCATCATTTTGCTTTGGTTTGTGATTTCTTTCTGCCCAGAAACATAAAGATGCGTGGGAAGACGGACTTCTTCTTTTTCTTTGGGATCTTCACATCTGGAGATGAATCAATTTCAATGTTGCTTGCTTGCACATAATCTTTTGGACTTGAGTTTTGATGAAGAATTGCATCCTCTGGTGCATGTTCAGAAGCTTTTGATTCTTCACTCTCCTCAATACTCATTCTCGGGTTCCTTGTTTCATTTAATGGTTGAACAGATACACCAGATTTCCGTCTTTGCTCATGCTCAGCTCTCTATTTCCTCAGCTCTTGCTCTGCCGCCAACTTTCCTTCCTTGGCTTTCTCAGCCTTCTGCAGTGCAATTTCCAGTGCTCCCTTCCTTTCAGTCATCTCACGATTAACCTCCTTGAGTCTTTTTATACTTCTCAATTCTGATTCCTTGGCAACTTCTATTTGGGAGATAGCGGCAGTCACCCTCATGTTAGCTTGTTCCTCTGCCTCATGGGCCTGCTTGCTGAGTTCAAAATACTCCTCCAGAGAAAGTGTTACTGCAGTTGCCTCATCGGTGCTTTGGGTTGATTCACTCTCTTGTAGAGCAGTGATAGCTGCTAGTGCCAACTTCTCTAAAGCCTTTGCAGCCTCTATCTCTTTTTTAGCTGCAAGTAGTCTACTTTCTATGGTACTAGCTGCTGCTTTTGCTTGCTCCGCATCTTCCTTTGCTTTCCTCAGATCTTCACGAGCCATCTGAGCAAGTGACTTTGCATGATCGGCCTCTTGTGCTGCCTCTTGCAGTTGCTTGGGAAGTTCCACCATCTTTTCTCTTGCTTTTTCCTTCATCTGCAGAACGGCAATTTCTGACTTCGTCCTGTTCAACTCAGCTTCAACAGATGCAATAGCAATTGCTGCCATTCCTTCTCTCTGTTGGATGGCAGCTAGTTCTGATTTTTCCTTTTCCAATTGTCTTCAATGAAACTGCTGCAACTTTCAGGAAATTTACTTCAGCTGTTGCTTTCTCAATGTTGAGCTTCACTTCTTCAAGTTCCCTCTTAGCCGATGCCACTGCTGCTTGTATCTCATGATGAGTTCTTTTCTCTGACTCTGACAACTCGCGTTTCAAGCCCCCTGCTTCATCAGCCTCCTGTTTCATCTTTGATTCCATGTAAGCTGCGATCTCAAAATGGGGGGGGGGGGGGGGGGGTTGGTTATGTTACTTATGAGGTAGCATTTTATGGTAAAGTGTTGCCTATTCAGCAATAATTGACAATTTGAAAACTTTGTGGACTTAAATAAAATTATTTTATAAATTTTGTCCAAAATAAAAATTTTAAAAGAGAGGGAACTCTAATTTAAGGCATAAAAAAATAAAACTTCAATTGTCTCTTCATTTTTCCATTAACAGTTTCTCTCTGACATCCTCTCGGTTTGAGCAAACAAAAGGGAACGCCTGTAACTGCCATTATTGTGTATTTTTCAGAGCATATTTTACAGTGATTGTTGCAAGTATCAATTTCGATATACTTTTTCGTAAATTATTTTATGTTTTTAAGCTCTGTTTTGTTTGTATTTTAGTATGTGTTTCTATAGTTTTTTTTAAAAAAAATTTCTGTTGTCGATTTGTATCCTTATTTTTGTTATTTCTTTGGTAAATACGATTTTATGCTGAATGTGTAAGATTTTATAGTAGCTTAAGTCTGAATTTCTAATATTTTTGCTTGTTTTGTGACTTTATTGAAGTATGATGATTATTAGGTTAAATTTTGTTATATTCTTTCGTTGTTAGATTTTATATGTGTGTTTGTATTTTTTATTTTGTGTTTTTCATGTGTTTTTCTGCTGGCTTGCATGACATACGTATCTTTATTTTTTATCCTATGTTATTTATTTTGTGTTTTTGTTTCTTTTTTTGCAACTGTGATGTCGTTTATTTGCCAAGGATTTTTTTTTTTGGTGAAGTATTGCCCATGCAATAAGTGAGGACTGTTTGTGTTAGGGAATTTTATTAGTTGATGATGTTTATGCGATGCCTCGATGTTTATGTGATGCCTGGGAGGCAACACTCTAATGAAGGCAACATTCAATAATTTGTAGGATAACGAAGGCAACATGCTGCCTTGGAGGCAACACTCTAATGTATTGTGTGAGTTAGGTTGTAGGCTGATGAAGGTAACAGGTTGTCTAGGAGGCAACACTCTAATGTATTGTGTGAGTTAGGTTGCAGGATAATGAAGGCAATATGCTGCCTCGGAGGCAATACTCTAATGTATTGTGTGAGTTTGGTTGTAGGATGATGAATGCAACAGGTTGTCTAGAAGGCAACACTCTAATGTATTGTGTGAGATAGGTTGTAGGATGATGAAGGGAACATGTTGTCTAGAAGGCAACACTCTAATTTATTTGTGTGAGTTATATTGTAGGATAATGAAGGCAACATGCTTCCTGGGATGTTGCACTTTTTTTAGCAGTCTGTTGGGACTTTAATAGTGTATTTTGTGTGTGTGCACGCGCTTATGTGTATGTGTTTGTGTGTTTACTTCTAATATTTGGTCACTTATGTCTATGTGTTTTTCATTATGCAGACTTGTTATTGAATATGGCTGAAGTAGTCAGTAACAGAGATCGACCTTATATTCCTTATGATGATTGGTTCCATGCGCGACCTGGTTGGAGAGGGGATCGTGCTTTTCGTAGTTTTTTTGAAGGTCGTTTAACTGCGAAACAGCTTGCATTATTAAAGCAAGGAGTTTTTGGAAAATTCATGGAGTTTGACGAGATAAAGCCGTCTGGGCAGCTCCTTCATTGTATGTTTTTGTCGGAAGTGCCCTGCGATAGGGAAAATTCAATGCGGTTTTGTGTCAGAGGAAATTTTCTTGAGTTTGATGTTAATATATTTGGTGCCATTACTGGACTAAATACTAACAATGACAATATTCCTGCGGTGAGTGAAGTTATGGCTCGAGAAGGCTGTTGACACCCAATTTTGTCCCAAAAAATTAATTAAGCTTAATTATTTTAAAAATAAATCAATTTTGAAAGGTTATAAATAGTTGCTTAATTTTAAAAGAAAGATCAAATTCGCAATGCACAGTCCTAATTAAGCCTACTTGTGAAATTTCTACACTTACTAGGCAATTGACCAACAGAGGCTAAAATCATTCCTAAGTTAAAATATAGCCTATCTTTGCAACTCCTTATATACCAATATACGACACACCCATTTCCCTATTTTCAGAACACCCCAACCCGATTTCCCCTAAATTCCCCAACCCGCTTAATCCCCAAACCTGATTCCCATGGTCCCCCCACTCTCCTCATCTCTCTCCATTCGTACCGTGTACGAGAGTCCATCGCAGTCGTCCATTTCGAAAGGGAGTCTAATCCGCATCGTCGATTTGGTTCAAACGGGCAAATCTTTGGGGATAAGAAGGAAAACGGTACAATCTTTGTGGGAATAGACTGTTTTCTCCCTTATCCCACATGAGAAATGTCCATTTTATCCAAATTTGAATTTCAAAAGGAGAGGAGAAACCCTAGCATTGGCAGGTATATATTGTTATTTTCTTGTTCATTTCGGGGGGAGAAAAAGGGAGACAAACGGCACAGCATAAATTATATAGATAAGTTTTTAAAAGTTTTAAGAATTCAGAAATAGTGCGACTGTTCTGGTTGATTTTGATTCTGCACTTTGTGTCGTCATTCGCTTTTCAAGTCGTCGACTCCATTCGAGTCGCTTAGTCGAGTTATTTCCTTCAGATTCGCACCCCTCGTTCACTGCTCCGAGCAAGGTAAAAGCCCAGTCTTTCATTTTCAAATCTAGGATTCCTATTTTAGAATATACTGGATTTGTTCATATGGAGTTGATTAAGTACTTATTTTCTGCTCCTGATTGTTGAATACTTACTTGAAGTGACATTGAGACCCTTTAGCTGAGTAAAATGTGAATCTTTAGTTATATAGCAATGCACTAGCTTCAAATTTGTTCGCAGCCTCATTTCTTTCTTTTGTATGTTGAGCTCATATCTGATTTGTATGAATGTAAATTCTAAAGCAAAAGTCCTTATCTTTGTTAGAAAATGCTAGGTTGGAGCGATAGTCGGGCTGGTTTTCCTATTAATCTAAAGAAATGAAGTCAGTAAGATGAATATTTATGTGCGAACATGAACAGAGGACTGCATTTGGCCAATAGAAGATGATTGGAAAAAATTGAAGTCGTATGGTATAGTTAGAACCATAAAAAAGAGTTAAAGCTTGAATTTTATATCTGTTTAAGTACTTAGTTGTGTTCCCTGTCTGAATCAAAGTGAAAGGGATGATTCCCACCATTTTTGGGCTCTTTGTTTCTGAGTGATAATGGTAGTTTCATATGTCCAGCTTGTTTTGATTCTTTGTTTTTCCTGAATGGTGGAAGATGTTTCCCTGGTTTCTCTCCTATGTTCTTTGTTTTGATGGAATGCAGCATTCTGGGAGAGGTTAGAGGAGTTAGTTCCCGGTTGATGCAGGCTGTTTGTAGGTTAGTTCTGGTTTCAGGTGGTTTGTAAGGGTGGTTAGAAGTGGTCCTGGTTTCTGCCTATGTGTGTGAGGTCTGCATACTGGTTCTGATGCTGCAGATTAAGAGGGTGCAGGGGTGCTCAAGGTTGTTTCTGTTGAGCTTTCAGGGGTTGTCTGGTGTGTTCCAGGTTCTTGAATTCTAGGATATAGATGAATGTAAGGCTGTCCAGGGTCTGAGGTAGTGTAGGTGTCATTTAGGCCAGTGAGTAACTTGATCAGGTGTTCAAGGATTTGTTCCTGATAGTTGAGGGAGTCTGGTGGAGTTGGCTAGCTTTTTTAGAAGCTGTAGGGATGCGAGATGTTTATTATGTTTGTGTGGAGAAGTAGAGGTCCAGTTTTGGGGTCCTGTGGGCTTATAGGTGAGCCTAGAGAGATCTGAGGATATGAGCTGTGAGCGCAGGTTGATTAAAGGAGATGCCAAGGTCTGTAAGGTGGTATTTTACAAGTCTAGTGTAGAAGCAGATGGGAGTTAGTTTGGCTTGAATTGTGTTTGATCTTGCAGTAATAGCAGAGGAATCTTGTGTTAGCATGGGATTATGAGAGGTGTTGCTTTGTATGCAGGTTTGTGGATGGTTCTGTGAGGTTGCAAATTCAAAAAGGCAAGAGGCAAGGGGTCTGTCTAGCTGGCTGAGTTGAGAGGATTCAGGTTCCTAGTTTAGATTCTGGGAATAAATGATGTAGGTCATGTTTGAAATTCCAGCTTGCGTATATTTGGTACCTCATCTTGCCTTGAATTAGAACTAGACTGAAAATGATATTGGGATTACAAATTTGCTTCTGTGACATCTGTTAGTAGTAAATGGATTTGAAAACAACTCCTAGTAATGATTTAGCTCATTGTTTGCTTAAGAACGAATTTCTGATTTGTCTAATCCTTTATCCTATCCCTATGGCTACTGACTCTTTTAAGACCGGACATTAGAATTATGTTTGTGTGTTGGTAGTTGTTTGTATATGTTTTCCATCTTGTCTGCTTCTTGACTTGACACTTCCTATCTTATCCTTCATCCTTTTACTGCACTATTGCTGCCTTTGTCAATTTTAACACTTCACTTTGCCCTTAGTTTGCGCTATTGTTGCTTTGTGCTGCCTGTTACCTTAAAACTTGGTCCGTTTCCTCAATTGACATAAAGAATGACATCTATTATACCTTGTGTTACTTACTAACATCTCTCTGAACCTTCTGTGTATTTGGGATTAGCTCTGAGACTAGAATTGATTTTGATTGGGCCATTATAATCCACCTGAGTGTTCCTGGTCGCCCGTTCTCTTTGAAATGATAACCATTATCCATTCTTGTTCGGTAGTTTAGTTCTGTAAGAGTCAGTTGTAAAAGAAGTGATAAGTTTGGTTGCTTATGTTAATTTCATTTTGCATACTACTTTTGCGAAGTTGTGTTATCAATTGAATGAGCACTAATCTTTATCTCCCTTGTTTCTTGCATAAACAACTTGGGAGCGAGTTTGGTTAAAACTCAAATGGGGATAGTCCATTGCATTGAGGTCAAGTCCGGGCTCAAGATTCAAGAAGTGAAGACTATAGAAATTTAAAAATGCTTTGTTGAGTCGTATGATGTTTTAGGCTCATGGGCATAAATGTATAAAAATTAAATAAATTCAAGGCTCCCGCGAGTTTTTCAAATTCCCGGGTTCTTCTTCTAAACCTTCTCTCTCCCCTCTATCCCTTAGAAATTGCATGTCTATAGGAATTCCCCGTAGATAATTATTATAGAATAATTTGCTATTTATGAATGAATGTTTATTTATTTATTGATTTATTTTGTGAATATTTATTTCTTTTGAATTTCCATCTTATCTAGGAATTTCGTACCTTTTAGTTAAATAGTGCGTGCAATAAAATTCGAAAAAATAATAAAAGTAGCAACTTTGTTTCAAATCCCTTAAATTGCGACTTCAATTGAGATTTTCTCCATGTTAATTAATTTTCTTATCTCTTCCCAAAATACATTTATTATTATTATTATTATGACATTTAAATTCATATTTATTTAAAGCGTAATTTATTACAATCTTAGATTTTAGCATTAATTTTAAATTTTTGAACTAAATTTTGTAAACTTGCATTTATAGAGCTATTTTGTGAAAACCGAAGGATTAACACATTTTGTGGATTTTTGAAAGTGCTTTTCAAATGAAAACCTTCTTTCGGAAATAGCCGAACCTCTTACTTCAGAATCTCTGAAAAGACCATCTTCCTTAAAACGGAGTGCTTGCACGCACTATTTACTTAATTGGTTCCTAATTCTCCTAAATTAGGTGGCGACTCCAAAGAAAGCCCTTTGGAGTCCCATTTTGTTGAACATTATACCCGAAACCTATCTTTTCTTAAAGAAAGGGTAATTTTTGGGGTTCAACAAAGGTTGTGAGCTTCTAGATAGATACTTTGTTTCAAGTGATGGCAAGCCAATTACGGCAATAACAATGGCTGAGTTGGATTTTGTATTGACTCATAAGAAGAATATTTTCCGTAATAATGATGCAGATGCTGTCAAACTTGCTGAGATCTATATCTTGGGGCGTGTTTTATTGGGTGGGAGGCCTGATAAAGTTGTTGATGGCAAGTACATTCGGTTGATAGATGATGTCGCTTTGAGTCGCCAGTTCGGATGGGGTTTCCTAAGCTTTGAAGAAACTTTGGAGTCGTTGAAAGGTGCTTTTGATAAGGGGACAACACGTCCGAAGAAGACATATCAGCTTGTTGGTTTTCCATATGCTTTCATGGTTTGGGCCTGGGATATTCTTGCTGCCTATAGGAAAGCATTTGTGAGATATGCTTCTAAGGAAGTGCATCCTCTGATGTTACGTTACCAGTGTGCTGGGATTCCACAGTTTGAGACTGTGAAGCGTATGTTTGCACCTACCAAATCATCGGTAATTACTACATATTTCATACCTTTTTTTTAAGTATTTGTTTTGAAATATCCTCTATTCTTATATTTTATTTTATTTATGTTGTTTGTTTAATAGACGGGCCGCATTGAGTCTTTTACTCTTGCGGACGAGCTGCCAAAGAAGATAGAGGTGCGAAAGCAGCATAGTGAAGAGGATTATGCAGCTTTAGAAAAGCGTCTGGTGGTACGCGTTTCTTACTGTGTGTTACATATTTTTACTTTGGTTCGATATGTGTGTTAATTCTTGTGTTGTTGTTTTTTTTGTGCAGAATTTGGAAAAGTCATTTGCAAAGAAGTGGACTAAGGTGTTGAAGGAGCAGAAGTTGATGAAGGAGCAGCTTACCACCATTACAAATATTCTGTTGGGCAAGCATACACACGCTGGCAATTCTTCTGGTCCTAGCACACCTGTTCATGGTCGTTTTGCCAAATTTACATCTCCGTCTAGTAATCTGCATAGTGGCAGGCCATGCGTGGATGGTGTATCAGTGGCATCTGCTAGAGAAGTTGTTGGTGGGAAAGTACAAGTTTCTCATTGCATGGAAGATAATGTGTTGTCTGGTGGTGTTGCTAGGGTGAGTGAAGTGAATGTTGTTGTCGCTCAAGAGAAAATTGTGTCGGTTGGGGATGAACGGACTAGTGCACAAATTGAATCTGAGTTTATTGTGGAGGAACAACATGGTTTCGATGGTGAGTCTGGAGCAATAAGTCCAGTGTTTACTAGTAATTTGACGATGTCTGCGTCTCCTACATTGAAGACCAATGCTGAAATAGATTCTGTGGTGGTCAATGTGCCAGTTGGTAGAGTGGTTAGTGATGTTGAAATGAGTGAACGTGTTGATGGTGAAGAAGTCGAAGCAGAAGTTGTCGATAACGCGGATGATTTAGGAGGAAAAGAAGTTTGTTCTGATAATCTGGTAGAGGGATCTCTTGAAGCAGTTGGTGTTGAGGCTACACACAGTGATGATGGTAAGGTATTATTTATTGGTCGAGATGTTGCGGATAGTGACCTTGTACTCGATGCAGATACTGCAGTTGTTACGACAGTTGTTGAGAAAGAGTTGACTGTGTATCCATTGAGTGATCGACAAACAGAATAAGAAGTTTCTTCTAATATTGTTGTGGAGGAGCGCACTATAGAAGTTGGTGGTGAGCAGCAAGATAAGTGTGATATCATCAGTGGGGTAGGCAAGGTAATGAATGATGATGTTGGTTTGTTAATCATGGGAGTTGTGTCTGATTTGTCTGCGCGCGAGGGTTCTTTTGAAACACCTCCTGTTCGACAAGATAAGGTATGTGTAAGTCTTGCATACTTTTCATCGTATATTTTTTAAGATCTGTCCTTTTTCTTTAATTAAAAAAGAAAAAGATACAAGTGGAAGTGTTGGCTACCTGTAAGTAACTCAGTAGCTATTGGGAGGAGGGGTTAAAGGGAAAGTGTTTTGTTATTTTGCTATGATTTCAAGTAAAATCCTCATTAGCGAAGTCAGAGTAAGATGTTGTCTTCCTGGCAGCAGTTTAATATTCAAAGTTGTATATAGTTGGATAAACCTATGTCAAATTTTGCCTCTCTGTCAATAGTTGGGCTATTTATTAGGATGGTTGTGTTGTTCTCTGTGTAGTTGTATATGTTGGCTTTCGTGTTTATTTTTAATCTTTGTTTATGTGATTGTTTTCATAGATTGCTGAAGAGTCGCCTGATTATGAGCTTCCAATTGCTTCCTTGAAGGTGGGAAAGACAAGAAAGAAGAAGGCCGCGGAGGCTCTAGTTGCTTTGAATGATGATCCAAGAGGCAAGATAAAGCTTAAGCCTACTTGGGCCCTGTTATCTCCCTATCAGGGCTATGATGTAAATCATTGTAAGGCAAAGAGTGACTGGATGTCATCTTACAAACGGTGATGCCCGTTCCATTACGCACGTGTGCTCCCGTATGTGTCAAATTTCAAACAGTTGATTAACCCAAAGGGGCTTTCTATTAAGGAGTTTAATGCAGCATTGTGAGTTTTTTAATTCCTTTCATTTCTTGTCTTTTTCCCCCCGTCATGTGAAGATTTTGTTATACTGAAAATTCGCAGTTTTTGCTGTTAAATCTTATTAGGGAGGTGGATAGTTATTGTGGAGATTGCAAGAAATCAAATGTATACGAACTGGATGAGCTGGACGTCCTTGATGAGGTTTATCATTTGGGTGGGGTTCGTGTCACTAAACGATTTTGGTTTCTTGAAATGTGCAGCGTGAAGTATCCCTTCAACGATGATGTTCGTAACTTTTATTGCATTTCTTTTTATGTATTTTTATTTTTCCAGTCTATGTTTATATTGATTGTTATTGTCATGGTCTTTGTGTTGCAGCATGTGAATGTGGGGTTGTACTATCTTAGGAAGAGGTGCCTTTACCATTCTTTTGAAGGCCAACTGAAATATACCAACACCACCCTGACTTTTGATCGTTTGTTTATGCAATGTTGCTGGACATTCGAGGAGAACCATGGTAATTATCATTGGACGGCTGATCCAAATTATGAGCTGTTTATTGATGCCATTTTTGAAGGGAATGAAAGGTGCGGTATATCTTGGGAGACAGTTGATAGAGTCTTTTTCCCGATGTGCTTAGGTGAAGAAGGCGGTGCTGAAATCACCTATTATTTTCTTGGTGTTTTCCACATTGATGAGCACAAAATCGATATCTATGACTCGGTCTATGATAAAGATAATCAAGCTGTCAAGGCGCATGTGGACTGTTATGCTCGGATGATTGTCTCATTACTTGAGTTTGTTGACTTCCATAGGTATCGAGCATCCTATGGGTCGTTGTATGCAACGCTGAAGTATGATTGGGTCAAATGCCCAAAGCAGAGCAACCCGTAAGCATTGTTCAGTGGCAGTTTTTTAGTAGTTTCTTGATGATTTTCCTTTCTATTTAGCCTTCTGTTATATTTTTGTGCAGGTATGAGTGTGGTGCTTTTGTTCTTAAGTATGCTGAGTCAATAATGTATGGGAAAGATGTTTCGAAGATGAAATGTACGCAGTTGAAAGATTATCGTTTTGATTAGGCTACGAATCTGTGGAGTCATGCATGGTCCAAGTCAAATGGTGGATATGATACTCCTCCTGAGAAGATAGGCGATGATTACCATGAGCATAATTCTCTAATTTGTGAAGGAGTACTTGGAAAGCCTTTCTCTATTGCATAAATGTAATGATGATGATCAAAATTTTAATGTGAATGCTTGAGTGCTTCTCTTTTAGTTGATGCGACTGAAAAAATCATTTGTGTACTGGAATACGAATGCTTTGGAGTTTGATTGTGTTTAGTATTGAATATAAATTTTCTTATTAGTGTTTTATGTGCGTCGTGTCTTGTTTTTTTTAGTGTTTGTTTGTATTTTTGTGAGCTTATGATGTTGTGAAGGAAATAACTCAATACAAGTGGATTGTGGAATTTAGTGAAGGGTGAAAGGTGTGGAGGGGTGAAGTGCTGCCTATGCAGCATCATTTCAAGTGTACTAGCTTTGGAACTTTGTATATGGGGTGGATGCCAAGTGCTTCCTATTAAAGGTTCTAGTTTGTGAAGGGTGTAGGTCAAGTGTTGCTTGTCAGGCATCAAGTTAAGGGATTTAGTTTGTGAGGGATGTAGGCCAAGTGTTGCCTAGGCAGCAACTCAATGGAATTGGGTGTGGGGTGTTGGTAAGTATTTGGGTCAACTGTTGACCATTTGCCAACACTTGTATCTAAACACAATGGTAAAGTGCTGCGCCGGCATCAGTTCATGGGATCTGTTGGAGAAGGGTTTGATGAGTTAAACATAAACTGCTGCCATCCGGACAACACTTTGGGGCAGTTAATCTAGTCTAAGTCGGGTTTGGGATAAGTGTTGCCAATCTGCCCACATTGTAAGGCATTTGAACTGCAGCGAGAATGAGTGAGAAACCTATTCTTATTTTTCAAGTTTTGTGGATTGAATGTCTTCACGTAACTTTAACAAAAATGAGAAATAGTTGTGCTTACAGCAAAACGAAAAGTATTTGTTGATAAATTTAATGCAATATCATAAGAAAATAACATATTCATGCCCCAGCTCCAGCTCTGTTTCTATATCTTCTTGCATGTGGATGTTGGACCGGAGTGTGGAGACAACTTGTTCTATTGTGTCCAATTCTTTTGCATCTCGAGCATCTGATCGTACTCTTGAAGAATTCTGCTCTTGAAACATATCTTTTTGTTTGTCTCCTACCGAGCTGAATTTTTGTATTCGGTGGGTGTACAATGAATTTTTTTATACTGTGTGGAACATCCCACGAGCTGTCACTTCCCACTGGGAGAATTTCTCCCTGATAAGTTTGCATCCAAGTGTTCTTTGAACCAGTGTGCACAGTAAGTCGACTTGTTCAAGTTTCTTCTCTCTATTGCTGCAATGGCGTGGATGCATGGTATTTCGTCAGTCTGAAACTGTAAACAGCCGCAGGACCTCTCCTTTAAATCTACAGTGAATTCATCTTTTCCATCTTTAACAGTAAAACTTGTGTCATTGCTTGGATTTACCTGCAAGCAGAAGATAATATCAAGAAAAACAAAAAATGAACTGTTACATGAGTGTTTGTTTGCAGAGCTAATAGTCATTCATTTTGTTGAACAAGAACTACTTATTATCAGCCTAAAGGCAGTAGGAATCATGTTGGTGAGCTCTTCTTCAGCCCAACGTGTGAGGTCATGAAATGTGGCTCGTGCATCATTTCTCCTTTCATAAAACCAACTTTGGAGCTTGTTTTGGATGTAATCTATCAATCCCAATATAGGCAGCTTCCTGGCCTTCGCGAGAACAGCATTCATGCACTCTATATTATTTGTGGTAAGCATATTGTACCTTCTGTTGGTATGGTGGGAACGTGCCCATCTTTCGGGCCGTTCTTCCTTCAAGAACTTTGCATCATGGTCATGTATTTGCTGCATATAAGAATCAAATGCAGTGGGATTGTAAGTGATTGCTACATTATAGAAGAGCTTCACGACTGTATCTGAGCAGAATCTCGTCCTTAAATTCTTCTCCATATGGTAAATGCATATCCCATGCTGGCACTCTGGATAGATATTGGCAATAGCATTTGCGAAGGAGGCATTGCGGTCTGAGAGGATAGACAACTGTTCGCGAGTTCCAAATGCATTTCTCAACTGAGAGAAGAACCAATTGTAGGCGTTATTGTCCTCCGAGTCAGCAATTCCAAACGCCAAAGGAAAGATGTTGTTGTTGCCATCCTTTGAGACTGCTACCATGAGGACTCCCTGATATTTTGACTTCAAAAATGTTGCGTCTACCATCATTATTGGCTTGCAGTTTATCCATCATTGGATTGAAGCCGCATAAGCAAAGAATGCATATTGAAACCTGTGTTAGAGAGGGGAAGACTGTTACTGATGTAGATATTTCTTAACATAACATGAACGCAGCAGATATAGTGTAAAGTATATCTTTAAAATTTGTTAAGTGATTGGTTGCAGCATTCATACCTGTTTTCAGCATCCCTTTTGATATTGGTGTATGTGCCAGGGTTCTTTTTCTTCATCATGTGTAGATAGGATGGCAACGTCATGTAGTTCTCCTCCGGACTCCCTCTAATGATGTTATAAGCATGTTGTATAGCGCGCCATCCCTTGTGGTAGCTTATGGTAATTCCATATCTCCTTCTCATTTCCTCTACCACAAACTTTGGTGTAATCACATTCACTGTGTCTCGCACGAGCTCTATAATGTAGTCACATATCAGCTTCGAAGTCGCATTCCTCTGATCAGACCTAACGAAGTCTATAGAGCAGGTGTGGACCTTTTGAAATGTGTCAACCTTGAAGAACATAGAACGACTTATCCTGAAAGCATGAAAACGCCACGTGCAGTTGCTATCAAGACATCTTAGCCTGTATCTTGTTTTGCTAGATTTAAAGACCTTAAACTGTATGTTTTTGGTAATTGCAATGTTTGACATACACTTCTTCACACTTTCTTTGTCTTTGAAGACTGATTTTGCATTTAATTCCAGTAAAGTAGCGTTGCTCCCCAGAATGGCACTTTCGATTTCAATTTTTTTCCCTTTTCGTACCTTTTTAACCTTGGATGGCTGCCCAATGTCTTCCTCTGTTGCCATAGGAGTGTAAAATTGGAGGGGTGTGGGCTGGTCCTCTATATTAGTTGTTTGTGGTTCAGGAAGTGTAACTTCTTCCCATGTGTGGACATCCTCAGCCATTGCATTTTTCCATTGTTGCGCATCCTCAGCTTCTTGGTCAGTGAGTGACATTAATTCTTCATGTTGGTCAATGAGTTCAATCAAATTCCCTTGCTGTTGTTGGATCGCACTGGTATCCTCTGCTTCATTCACAGGGGATGGACATGTGTTACTGATGCTACTACTTTTTGAGGACGTGTCGTTTCTTCTACTGAGCTCTACTATGAAACGTGACTTGTTGAAATGTTGATCATTGCTTAGCAGATACAAGCAAGTGTTGAGTTCTTGATCATTCGTCACTATTATTCCTTTGCTTGTATCCGGATTTGTGTCAAACCATATTTTTGCTTCAGTATCATCAGGGCTGCAGTTAAGAGCATTAAAGATGTCCCTCTAAAGCGCATGGAAGGTAACACTATCTGTGACGAGGATTAGTTTCGTCTCATGATCCAGATACTTGTTGTTTGCACTCTATGTTCCATTGTAAGCAATGTATATGCATTTTGTTGCCATCTAAATTTTGCACGCATTGAAAGGGTTACACGAGTTTAGAGTTTGTTCAATAGATTAACGAGATATATAGACGCAAACATTCAATTTTTGCTTTGTTTAGTGGTGTACATAGGCGTTGGAGGTTGACTGGAAACAAGAAGCCACAACTTGTAGGGCAATTTAGTACACACGTAAAGTGTTGCCTGTTATGCATCACATGTACAGATCTCTCTATATTTTGTTATGCACCAAACCATCAAGTGTCGCCCACAAGGCAACACTTGAAAAGACACTTACTATGCATTCAAAACTGCTGCCTATTAGGCAGCACATGTAGAGCTACTGTACATTTGAACCAGAGCTACTCTACATGTAGTGTGGCCCTGTGGGCAACACTTACAAGGCACGTCAAGGCGATGAAAAGTGCTGCATATTAGGCAACACATGTAGAGTTTATGTAGCACAATTGTTTGCAGTTCAACTGCAAGTGCTGGCCACAAGGCAGCGAGTGCATTACAAACACATTATATTGCAACAGATCTTAAAAAGTTTTTTCTGTTAGCAGCAATTAACATACATCATCTACAAGTTATTTCAAGTTAATTTAGGCAAAGCAATACAGTTGCGACTAAATAAGAGTAATTGCAATTTCTATTCGTAAATTCTGCAGCAAATACAGATTCAAAGTAATATATTTTTTTTTTGCAGCAACTGAAAATCAATGTGACATTAATTGCTGGTTATTTAGCAGTAGTTTTCAATCATTATCATCAAAATTCACAAATCGCATTAGCTAATCCGTGATTATATATAAACTAAACAAATTCCACGAATTTATGATGAAATTATGCAAAATTTAATCAAAAAACTTCGTAAAATTAATGAAATATTGAAGAAACTTACCTTTGAATCTTCTTTTTAGGTTAATCAGTTGGAAGAGTAAAGGGACGAAGGTCTGGAAATAAGCCGCAGAGTTAATGGAGGGAAGGTCTGGTTTGTGATTTATATGCTGTGTTTATATGATTTGTTCAGGGGCAATTTCGTCCAAAAAGATTCATTTAACTTAAAGAAGGTCATTCTTGCTAAATCACTCTTAGTGGGGTCAATTAAACAAACCATTGCCTTAAGTGTCATAGTTTTGTCATTTACCCCTTTTGGACCTTTCTTTGTCTCTATTTTACAATGGAGAAGGTCGAGCTTGTTAAATGTAATTGGCGGAATAGTCTAATCAACACTTCAACTTGTCCTAGTTCGCCACCCCGACCAATAAACTTATGAGGTTTCCATTTTAACACCTCAACTCGCTAATAACATAATTTATAAACACTACCAGCACGTGTGTTGTTCAATTTCACTAAGATGTCACCCACGTCAGCTTCCATGTCATAAAGTTTAGTACACCTCATCTTTTATATTTATTTTATTTTTTTAAAATTTTAAATAACAAAATTCAATAATCACAACCTTCCCACCCCACCGTGAACACCGCCCTTTCTCCATCGTCCCTCTACCATCACAAAGAAGGTTTTTCTAACAAAGCCACCACTACTCCTCTACATACCAACCACACCAAATTCACCATTGCTCCATCGCAAAGCAATAACATCCACTAAAAGCTCTACATAGTTGTCACCTCAAAATTTCTCAACAAGTTCTTAAAACAAATGCAATATTCAGATCAGATAATAGTACTATTGATGTTAGCGCCAAATCCCCTCCTCCGTGTAGTTGTTTCCGTTTCTCTTTTAGATTTTTTCGCCATTGAAATTCTGGCCAAAAAATAAAATTTGTTGAAATTAATAGCATAAAACTTGATGGTTTGGATGTAAGAACAAAAAAAAAAAAAATTAGAAAGAAGAGGAAGAAGACAAGAAGAAGGGGAGTTGGGGAGGTGGGGAGGTGGGTGGGGCAGGAAGATTAAGGTTTAATTAGGGGATGGGGAAGACGGGTACGGTGACAGGGGGTGCTGATTTGCTTTTACATTTTTTTTTTTTTTTGGGTATTTTCCTTTTCTATTTAAAATTTATTTTTTGGGCATTTAATTAAAAAAGGGAGTCCACGCTCCTAATATGCGTGGTTGGCACGCCAAAGTGCCACATCAAAAACTTCAACGCCACATAAGCATGCTCAATGGGCAAGGGATTTATAAATTATGTTATTACCAAGTTGAAGTGTTAAAATGGAAACCTCGTAAGTTTAATGATCGGAGTGGCAAACTAGAACAAGTTAAAGCGTTGGTTAGGCTATTCCGCCAATGTAATTTATTCCTTATTCTTTGGTTTTCTTAGATTGATTTATCTGTAAAAAGAACAAAAACAAAAGGTATATTATGGAACTATTACGGCGTTTTCTCTAAGCAGTGACAGATTTTACTGTTTGTGTGCTCCCCTCCCTTAAAGAATGTCAAAGATTTAACGTATTGTAGTGAATTAATCCTTTAAAAAGTTGTTCAAAAGTGTATAAGCAGATACTCATAGTAATTGTGTTTATGATCTACAACTTTTATCGAAATTGTAAAGTAATTTGCATGTACAACTTTTATTGGAATATGCAAAGATATGCGATTTTTCATTCATCACTCAATCTCAAGCTCTCACTCTCTCTCAAACTTTAAAAGTATTTATTTCTTACTTCAATGTATTATAATACTAATATGTTTGTGACATGCTAATGATATATATAGATGTTAAACTCTCAGTACCTATTTACCACCACTTTCAGGTATATGGTTATTGGACTATTAGTCTTTTTTTTTTTAAAACACAAAAATGTATTGGATCTATTAAATATATATCTTCTTCTAAATTGTGATATCTGATACTGTAATATTAGCCTATCTGAAAAGGTGATTCAGATTGAACATGCATTGACTGCAATTGGATATGGTCAAACAAGGCCTATCTCTTAGTTCAAAATTACTAATATAGCAGTATAGCTCATAAGGCCACCACAATTTGCTATTCACTGTGTTAACTTTAACTTATAAAGAAATATTAATGTAGAGAAACAAGGAAACTCGAAAGTATATCATAGCACATCTTGTAGTACGTCTTATAGTTTACTATCATACATTTATTTAACTGTCGCTCTATGGTGTGTGTGTTAGATGCACGTCACTTCAAATATCTCATATAGAAAAGCTTGATATTTAAGTGAAGAAGGATAGAAAAGCTAGCCCATCATCAACCAAGTTTCAAACCGTGCGCTACTAAACTCAGATGATTTAAAACTCAAAAATTTCAGGCCGAACAAGTGAAAATGAAGAATAAACCTCTACTATTATATAACTAGTATAGCATCCGCACGTTGCGCAGATAATATCAAAAGAAACTAATCATACTAAATTTTATATATCAAAATAAAATATATGTAAAATTTTGATTATTAAGGCTTAAAACTCAACTATTTACCTACATTAATAAATTTTGAGTAGAGTAAAGAAGAACTAATTATAATTTATGTTTCTTACCGAATTAAATTTGACAAAATTTAAACAAAAAAAAAATCTTAAGAAATAATGTCTTCCCACCATTCATCTTACATAAAATCCATTTGCTTCTTAATCACTTATCAAATAAAAATATCAATTCTTTTTTTTTCCTTTTCACTTTTTGGATGTGGGATGCACAAAATTTATTGACCCTATTTAATGAAACGTTCAGAATTTATTGACCCAATTAACTTAAATTAGCGTGATAAGAAGTTCAATATAGAAAGATTTTGCACTCCACACTAAAAAGCATTGCGTTTTCAAAAGTCGAACCACAATTTTAACGATGAAGCAACCTTTATAATTTCACAACCACAACAGTTTAATCATACAACGGGAAATAAAGGTTCATATACCTTGAACACAAAAAAAATTGGAAAAAAAGAGACAGTATATCTTCAATACGATGGGCATCACGTACTAATTTTTGTCTTCATTTAGATTTGAACATGAGACCTACTTAATAGATTTGTACTCACTTTATGGAGCACTAAGTGTTTAAAGTAGATGTACACTAATGTTACACTTATAATTAAATAATTTTTCTTTCGTCACATTTTAATTGTATCAGTCAAACTGCAACGAGATTTAAAAGAACTTTTAAATCTCGTAAGCTTAAACTAAATGTGTGTGTAATGTGAGTCAACGCATTTAAATCTTAAAATTAAAGAGTTACAAAATATGAAAATAAACACCCTTTCGTGACGGACAAAAAAAGAAAAATAAACACTTAAATTGGGACAGAGACGAGGGAGAAGAGTATTATATAATATACTATATAGATTACATATATTGTAAGAGGTTTTTGCCGGAAGCAGCCAGGGTTTAAAGTGAAGAGTAGCTCAACTCTGCAGTCTTTCTACTGCATGTATACAACAATGGAAGGGATTAGGCTTAGATTATTGTTCAAAGACTCAAATATTTTAAGTGATTTGCAAAAATCAGAGGGTCTTGAACAAAGTTGGTTTTTTCTCAAACCCCAACTATACAAATCCATTAATGATCTTTCCTCTTATCTTTTTCACAAATTTCAGCTTCATGGTTCTTGCCCACATGGCATTTACCTCTCTGTAAGTCCTTAAATTGCATAAAAATTGAATCTTTTTTATGTTTTATTCAATTCTTGAATTGTTTACTTATTGTTTTTGTGTTTAATTTTGTGGGTTTTGCTTCTTTGAGCATTACATTTAATAAAAATTGAATCTTTTTTATGTTTCATTCAATTCTTGTAATTATTTTAATTGTTGTTTGCTTATTATTTTTGTATTTAATTTTGTGGGTTTTGCTTCTTTTGAGCTTTGCATGTGCCCTAAGTTGAAAAAAGGGCCCATTTTTATGTTTCCATTCCATTTATTTTGTAATCGTGGTGTCTGGACCAGCTTGTGCGTACCGCGAGTAATTCCATAGGGTACCTGCTACCTCCCACTAGCGCAGGTACTAGGTAACTTATCCACTAATGCTTGGACAGATGGGAAGAAATCAACAAGTGTTTTTGCGGCTGAATCTGAGACCTCATCGTTCTTAACACATTCATTCTTGAATCATGTTGTTTATTACCGCTATTTGCTTCAATTGTTGCTTCTAGTTTATCATTTTTGTATTCAGTGTTGTGGATTTTGCTTCTTTTAAGCTTTGCATGTGCCCTAAGTTGGAAAAAAACCCCAATTTTATGTTTACTAACTTATGGATTAGTAATGCATACCAAATGCACCCTCAATGATGTTGATTTTCTTTTATGAGCTCGTTGATTTTCTTTTATGAGCTCATAGTGCTCCTATAGCCCCTCATTCTATATCCTTCTATCTCTGCATGAGTAAACAACAACAACAACAACAACAACATACCCAGTGTGATCACACAAATGGGATCTGGAGAGGGTTATGTGTACACCGACCTTACTCCTACCTCAAGTCAGGTAGAGAGGCTGTTTTCGATAGACCCTCGGCTCATCGAAAACAGTTTTGAAAACAAGTTTGGAAAATGAAATGAAAGAAAAATACAAGAATAAAATGCATGTGTCATAAGTTTAGCAAAAAATCGTTGAAGTTTCCTTTTGTTCTTGAGTTGTTTTCTCTTGATTACTGCTTTATCTTGCTTTAACTTTTGCCTCTAGCTTATCATTTTTTGGTTCAATTCTGTGGGGTTCCTTTCTGAGATGGTGCACTTGATTAGTTAGCATTGTAAGGGGAATTAGAAATAACAGTTACTCTGGCTTGGGCTCACCATCTTGTCATCTCTTGCAGATGGATGGTTTTGTCTTGCCTCCTTTTGAATCGACGTGTATTTTGAAGGATAAAGATATAATCAGGTTCTTTTCTTCATTTTTTATTTTGTCTGTTATGTTTTCTCTGTTTCTCACGTAGATTAAATGCTCTAATCTCATTTTCTTTTATCCAGCGTGAGCAAGAAAGGAGGCCATTTAGTTGTCAAAGGAAATAATGGACCAGAGATGATATTAGCCGTCGAAGGAAATAATGGACCCAATGTAGTTGAGAAAATACAAATGGTTGAGAAGCAACCTGTAATTGGTGGACCATTGTTATTGGCAAATGAAGAGTTCGGCCATGGTTCTGGAGGTTCCGACAGTGAAGATGAGTCCGAAAAGGAGGAAAAGGCAGAACCAAAGGAAGATGCTTCACATAAGAAAAATGCTTTGGGTGGAAAGGCAATTTCCAAGAAAAGAAAAGCACCAGAAACACTTCCTAGCTCAAAGTAATTCTATACTTCTAGTTTTGGTTTCTGACTTGCCTAGACTGTGGCTTTAATTGTGCGTATTTATGACTTCTTAAATCGTTGTTCGTCATAGGAAAAACAAACACCATTATGATGCTGAAGAGAAGCTTGATGAGCAGACCAATAAACAAGATCTTACTAACGAGAGAAGTCAGAATAAGAAACAGAATGTATCCGATCCAAATAATGAAGATATGGAGAATGATGAAGATAGTGATGAGAGTAGTGAGGACACTCATGTTACACCCAGCATGGACAAGTATGAGTTATTTGCAGTATCTTCTTCTTCTTCCTTTTTTTTTTTTGGGTTTTGTTGTGATAGTTGCTTTATTTGTTCACTTTCCGCAGTATTCTTGGTTTATTACTTTTGGACTGGTTCTGTGCTCATTTCTTGATTGCGGGTCTATTTCCTTCCTATAGCTTTTAACACTAAAAGAAAATTGTAGGTATTGGTTTACCTTGTTCCATTTCTGGATGTCTTTCTATGATTATAAATGCACTTTGGTCTATTTGGTGTTTCAACGTTCCTTGTCAGGCTTGTATGCCTACCAATCTAGATTCTGCAGGTGAATATTTTGAATTATTTTTCACCTCCAGGTTACGTCAAGAGTTTTAGTCCCTAATTCTAACTTTTGGTTCGGGTGGCTTTACAAGTTTAATCTGACTATCACGATAAGAAAGAAGGGGTAATATACCAATCAAAACAAGCAAAGAAATAAAAGGACTGATATATAATACAACGAGACATTTAAGTATAAAATTGAGAATGACACTTATCCTTGCTGTGGAGACCTCTTCCCTTTTGTGCAGTGTTTACTTTCTATGTCTCTTGCCTGGTAGAGGCATTTGCAAGTGCGTGGTTTTTTCTCCTTTTGTTCTTGCATGAATGTATTTGAAATCTCTCTAGCTTTTGTCTAAATTTCTGTTGTCTTTGTAGAAATTGTGAACTTCAAAAGAATGGTGTGGAGAATGTCGAGGCGACCCCCAACTCTGGTGCAACTAAAAAAAAGGTATTTTTTCCCCATGTGGAATTCTTTGCATAATTACTTCTACCGGTGGCAGAACTCGGAACAAACAGTCCTAAATTTTGGTGGAATATGTATTGTGCGGAACAGTGTAGACTAATATTTCATCTTAAACATGACATGCTTACTTAGAAGGGCGAGATATTGGAATGATTATTTACATGGGTACTTGTTTCCAGACAAACTAAAACAAGATCGATCAAATTCTGTAGTTTCATAACTGATTAATGTTTTCTACATGCCGGTATGATTCAATTAAGTATAAACATCTTGAATGGAGCTTACCGTAATTGAGTGGTAATATTATTCTCTTCACCTAGAATAAATAATGGGTGTATGATCGACAGGAGACAGATAAAAGCTGGTTTAGGCGAACGTAAGTCTGGATATTGCCATAATGTGTATGCATGTTGGATGCAGTTTGGTTCAAACGTGTATGATTGAGTGCTTGAGACTAGGGGTAACAACCTGGAGATCTCAGGTTTGTACCCCAGCTACAACACTCAGTGCGAACTACTCCAAGCTTGGCTGGGAGTAGGAGAATTACCTAACTCCCAGCCAAGATTGTGGGCTGTAGCAGGCTAGCTGGCCAGACTCCATCATCATTAAAAAAAACTTTTATCGAATTGTGTACTTTTTATTTTATCTTAAGCAGAAAGTTTTATTAATATAATGAAATCAGCATTCAGTAATGCTGGTATTACAAAAAGGTGGCTCCTCTGTTATCCTATCATATAGCAAGTCTATAAATTCTACCATGTTCCTAACCATGTACAAAAAGACATTTACATAGCCTAAGAAGCTCAGACACTTGAACTTCAAAAAGTGAACAACCGTTGTCTTCCCTTCAAACGTTGTTGGTTCCTTTCGTCCCATGACCATGCTAGGCAGGATGAAGTGTTCTTCCATATATTCTTCAGCTCCTTTGTGAGCTTGTATCTTTGCCAGCAATAAAGCAGGTCCTCTGGGGATCAAGGCATCACCCAGCTGCACGCAAAAATCGGTAGAACTAGATCCACAGCTGACTAGTCAATATGCAATGTAGTAAAGATGGTCATCGTCTCTAATGCCAATACCACTGCTCAACATTCATGAGCACTGTATATAGAAATATCTACAATTTGGCAAAGGAAGGGGGAACTATGGCAGGAAGCTTACTATGGCAACTCATGGCACAAGGAATGGAAATTATGGTGATGGTTACTGTATTATCTTGGGACAAAACCCTTCCACTACAGGAATAATTTCAGGTCAATCGTATGCCATGATGGATTTGGCTCATCTACTTCAAAGCCCTATTTCATCCTTCTAACCACACCTGTTGAAGGAATGATCATCATCAGTAAGGACAAATAAGTTCCATAATAGGCACTTTGATTGTTTTCCATTATACAATAATCAATTCAGAGGACTTGGAGTGATCTTAAATCCATGCAGAGCGCTTCTCTGGATAACTGCAGACCCCTTCAAATATTTCAATTATACCATTCGATAATGCGTTGGTATTCGCGATATGAATCTTCTGAATCCATTCAGAGGACTCATCATATATTGATTATATTTATCAGTGAATTCCTCATAGATTGACTATAATTACACTGGCATTGTGTACTAAAAAAAAGTTGTATTGCATTGTGAAGTTAGTAGAATAGTGTTTTTGGCTAGTTGAATGTTATTTGTGGTTTAATTTACTTTATTTTGTAAATTAGCAACGACTTGGTGTACATTAATAAATTTACCTTTGACTTGTATGTATTAGAGTGGATTGCATTTTGTAAATTTACTTCTGAAGATCTCCATAAGTGTCTTCAAGTACTTAATTATCAACACTCTCTGTCAGGGTTCTAGTAGAAGTGCTAGAAGAAAAGCCAAAAAAAGGCGATGGTTGCGAGAGATGGCCAAAATTATGGAGAAGAACGCAATTACTGATTCAGAAGGACTGGTAAGTGATCAAATGCGCAATGATGCCAACTATTACTGCCAGACAATGTAACTTTTGCTGGGTAAATGTTTACAGCGAAACTGGAAAGAATTGCAAGCTAAAGCTGGAAAAGGAGAGCCTAGTTGCCAACCAAATGGGCGAGTGAATGATGAGGCTAATAACCAACCGAAAGTACAGGTAAGTAGTGATATATTGATAAAATTGTATCCTGTTGCTTCTGCTTCATGTATTGGAAACTCAAACACATACTTTTCAGCAAAATTGGAAGCAGCAGAATACTAAAGCTAAAGAAGAAGAGGTAGCTGGCCAGTCAAAGGGGCTAGTGAGTGATCTAACATAGACAAATCTTTTATTTCTGCAGTATACTCCTGTTTCTGTTAACAACGCATTCTCATGTGCACAGCTGCAGTGGAAGCAATTTCAAGGTGAAGATAAGAATAAAGAGAGCAACCAAGAAAAGCCTGCTGAAGAAAAAGGCAAGTTATGTGGCGAAACATGTGAAAATAGTGACACAGAAGATGAAGTTGTTCCAGTTGAAATAAGGCCAGGGCATATTCGCTTTGAACCTCTGGGAAAAGGTCCTGCTCCCTCCTTTTTTACTATGCAGACTTCCCAATACACATATTTACTTGTACCGCTCTCCCACCTCAGTGGTTATTTTGAAATCTTGTATTTTATCAAAAAATAAGCTGATTGATTATTCGGACAAGTTGAAGTGGGACATAATTTGGTGCCTGTGTATGGCAATCCTGTGTTTTCTGTCTATGCCTAGGAATAGGTATAATATGCTCAAATTCGGCGTGGCATACTTAACGTGTGCGGTGGGCCTAGGTGTGATCCAACTTATACTTTCTTATTAGTTATTGGTTTTCCCCGTTTGCTTCTCTACTTTTTCCCGCTCCCTCTTTTTTGCAGGTGACGGGTTTTAGAATATGTACTATTCATTATGTCAGCCTTGCATTTGTTTTAAGTTTTATGGAAAAGCTCTAACTACGGAAATCTTCTGGCTGTTGCAGAACGAGTTCCGCTGCCGAGTCAAGTGGAACCGGTATGTTTTTTGCTCAAGTTGTACTATGATGCTCTTTTTCTTGATTTATCCTTGAATCCCTGTACCTATTCTGAATGAAGAGTTTTAGATCTTGAAATCCAAGTTTTTCAGCATATAGTGTCTAAAGAATGTGTTGCACAGAATCCCTGTTTGTGTTGAGCACCTAGAATTGTGACTTCAGAATCCCTGCTTATAGGCATAGTGGATGTGACTTCCATGGGGAAATCTTACAATAATGTCAGAAATATTCCTTTTAGATGTGACTTCAGGAAAAAAATAAATTGTTGCCTTTGTGAAATTTCTGTGACGCATTTGCTGCTAGAATTTGCACCATCTTTGGTAAGCATAATGATATAGGTTACAGCGTGGGGGACAGGGCTAGCACTGTCCTTGAAATGAAGTATATGCATATCTTAATGGGATAACTTTCTTTTCTTGGTACTTTCTATATGGAGAGCACAAGCACATTATTTTACTGGTTGACAGCTCTTTTCTCCTTCCGTGCGTGCTTCATTCAAAATTTTGAAGTTTACATTTTCCAGCGTCCTAGATTTTCTACTAGTTCAGAGTTGTGTAAAGTTTCTCGTTGATGAAATTCAAGTCCTTTGCAGGAAAGTTTCAGGTTCAACGGTAATATAAGCAAGAGAAAGGGACAGAAATGGGGCCAAGAGAAAGTTTCATTTTCCCATAAAAATGATTCTCAATATTCAAACAAAGAATACCCTGTGATGGTGAATGGTGAGAGACAGGAATGGGGTAGAGAGGAAGTTCCATTTCCCCAAACAAATGATTCTCTAGATTCAAACAAAGAACATTCTGAGATGGTGGACAGTGAAAAAGAGCCTCGGTTTCACGAGTCTATTGACTTCAATGAACTTCCTTACCTTTCTGGCCTGCCCAAGGTTTGTTCGTGTATTCAATGTTTCTGCAACCTTCAGTATCTGTTGTGCTGATATCGCCACAATTAATATTATATTAACGGGACTCACACAAAGCCATCTATACTACCTAAGACTCCAGACATTCGGTAGTTGATGTATTTGATTTAGGTTAGCAAGCAATTTCAATATTTAGACAAACTGTTCTTCAATTTGGCAGGAAGGTCATGTGATTGCATACAAGTTGCTCGAGTTATCATCAAGTTGGACCCCTCAAATTTCCGCTTATCGGGTATAAGCTCTCTCTCTTATATTATGTGCTTCTGATTGATAGGCATCACTATAGTAATTTTTGATGTTCTGTTCTGTTGTAGGTTGGAAATATATCGTTTTATGATTCTGAAGCAAATATAGTATTCCTGATACCAGTAGCTGAATTTCCGCTCATTTTAACTGAGGATGAGTCTTCAGAGCAGCCAGATAACTCTATCTATAATGAAGACGGATCATTGGAGGTACTTCTATGAAAGTTGACTCGCTCCTTGCGTGATGATTTGTTATCTATGCTTGTTTTGAGTGTTAAACTTCAGCTACCATCCTCTGGAATGCAAGTCTGAAGGTCTTGAGGCATACAACTGTTTCTCACTATAAACCCTTTTTGCAGATAAATTTTTCATCACTTCTTGAAGTTCGCCTGGTGAAAGATGGTACTCCAGGCCGTACAGGAACACCTGGTCAGGTTATTGAACGTTCTGCTGCCAATGAGTCAGCTCCAATGCTCGGAAGCATTAATAAGAAAACTGAAACACCAGCTGCTGGTAATTTTCATTGTTTTGTCTAATGCTTTAGTAGTCAAAGACTGTTTAAGCTGGTGATAACATAGAACACCACTTCCTTTTCTTTTGAAACCTTATTATTTTACTGTTCCAGGAGCTCGAGAAGTCAACAATGGAAAACAAAAAACACAATCTACTCCTTTAGGTGTGCAACAACGTTTACAAACTCCTAAGATGATTACTGACTTGTGAAATCTTTTTGTGTCAAATTTCATAGCTTGATCTTGACTATGCATTGACGTGATTTGCAGAAAATGGAGTAAACCTGTGGGATCAATTCAGTGACACTCTGAAGGCCAAGAAGGCAGAGTTATCCAAGGAAAGTAGTTGCGATAAGGAGAATTCTGGGAGGAGCTCATGGTCATATAGATCCATGAGAGGCAGTGCACTAGGCCCTACAATGGCCTTCCTAAGATCCCAAAAGGAAATATGATGAAGTTATAACTTGCATATATTGTTCATATTATTATGTAATCATATGCTGCATTCTCTAATTTTGAATTAAGTATGTAACTTTCATTTTGGAGGTATCAACTGAAGTTTTGCAGCTTAACATGAATATTGGGAAAGGTATTCAGAAGAATCTTTTTTTTTTTTTTTGCTTAGCATTCTTGAGATTTTTCTTGAAACTTAAACAGTATTTTGCTTGTTCTAGTAGTGCTTGTGGTTATACTAGCAAGGCTACAAGGCATCATTGTTGGAGAATTTGCAATAATAAACTTAAAAAAGGCAAATTTGAATCAACTCAAGGATTCAAAGTGAGTTTTGCAATTTGATTCAAAGAATTGCAAATTTTTCCTTTCTGTTCTCTCTGCCAGTTCTATCGAAAACCCAAGAGTTCTTGGAACTAGAACTTTGATGGGTGTTTAGTGGATTGTCAAAACGTTGGATTTCTAAATTCTCATAAGGTCCTCCAGGAATTCTGTTATAGCCAATGGTGGGGGTGATGTGCCTGTGGTGGTGGGAGTGAAAGAAGACATGGGGCAGGGATATATTAGGATCTACTTAGTGCTACTATCCAAAGGATTAAATGTAAAACTTCAAACTGGGAAATTTGATTGTGTCCCTAAAGAAACTGTGAAAAGCACTCCTGCCAATGCTTCAGTTTATTCAAAGTCCCATAAGGAAGAAACATTTGATTATCTTTGTTACCGATACATAAAAGGAGTGTCTAATTGAAATCTTGCCAAGCATGTTCATTCCAAGAATGAATCAAGAAGCTATGGAGCCAAACAAGCCCCCTCTACATTGAACAATCTATGAGGAAAACATAGAAGAGAAATTGCGGTATGTAACAATGCTAAATGTTCCAATGTAGGACTACACCTTTTGGTGCCGAGTGTTGTTGGATGGTATGAATAGGGAGAAAGGGTCATTACACTTATTTTCATCAAGAGTGTATATATATATAATTATTAACTCCTATACAGCAGCTTGTTCCCTGTACATCCTCTTCCTGTGAGTAATGAATCCTCTTCTAGTATCACATCACACAAGCAGAAACCTGGAACATTTTACTGCCTGGGATGCTGACCAACTTCCAAAAGCCACCAAGATCTTTGCCAGAAGGAATATATAGGATTGAAGCAAAGATTTGTATGCCTCAGATGGTATTCACGACATTTTTATCCAACCTACTTGACGCCAACATCTAATGCCTTCCCAAATGAGAAACAAGGCAGATGCTTAAGAAGCTGGTCAGGTTCCTCACCTTCTTTGACTATCTGCAATCAATTGAAGTAACAAGAAATTGTAAATTTTGAATAGTTTGTCTATATCCAATTAGATTTATGCAAAATCACACTCAAGTTGATCCGCCTCGTGCCTAAAAATGACACTGCAAACGCACAACTATGCCATTGTTCTGCAGCAAGAGATTTATTAAAAAAGAAAAAGACTTAAACTTAAGCTAGTCGATCTGTATCATTCGCTGGAAAGGAACTTGAATATGAATTAATCCACTTGACAATTTTAAAGTTCTTGTAGATGTACATGACATTAAGGAAACAGCTAATAAATAAGGAAGATCACACATTATCATTTCTGTTTCATCTTACTAAAAAAGGAAAAATAAGTACCTGAACTAGAGAGCTATTAGCCAGGCCCTTCTGAAGAAGAAAATTGCGTCCAACTTTCTCCCAATGGACATGACCATCTTCACACATTGAATCAGTGTTGATCACTTGATTTGGACTTTCCTTCCATTGTACATCGCGTCCAATCCAGATGTACAAGCTGTTGGAACTACTTCTATCTAAACTCAAGTCAGGAACGACTATGATATAGGCAGACCTTGAATCGAAAAACCCAGAAGCCAAATCTATTTTATGCATAGAAGGCCACTGGTAGAGATCTAATTCAGTTGTTTCTGCAACTCGGATGGGAATGTCAATTGGACAATCATAGAAAGTGGCAGACGCTTCTTCAGGTTGAACTCCATTTTGGAGTTGATTGTCAGTAATCAAACTCTCAGCATCTAACATTAGCTCCTCTCTACTAGCATCAACAAAATCTCCTTCAGCAAGGTTGTCACACTCGAGAATTGTATCGTCTCCAAAGTTAGGAAGAGAAAACGACGATGTTCTTACCAGCTCCACTGAAATTTGAGAGGAATCATCACTGGAACGTAACATCATCCTAGGAGGAGGGTGACTGCCTCTGCGTTCTGCTAGTGAGGGGTGAGTTTCTCTATACTGTAAACAACTGTTTGTCCGTCTAAGAGCACGACTGGTCGGAAATGTTTCCTCTCCTAGAAGAGGGGTTCCTTTACAAACTAAAGTTGAACTTTCTTTGAATGAATCATTTTTCACATTAGGATCTTCATATTCAAATCTTGTAGGTGAGGGCTGTGCAGATAGATACGCCAAGTCAGACCAATTAGAAGATGAGGGAGAAAAGGTGAAAGAACTGGAGTAATCTGAGTTCGAAGGTGAAAGTGAGGGTGATGTGGTATTAGACTTTGGTTTACTAACAAGAAAACAAGAGAGAGAATCAAGGGAGCTGAATGAAGGTGATCGTGATAGCACAGGCTCAGAATTAAGACCAGAGTTTTCCACATCTCTACAAGGATCCTTTGTCCAACTTGGACTGCTGGTTGCATAAGAAGAAAAGGAATCTGGTGACCCACACTGCGGGCTTGAAGGTGAAGAAGGCAAAGCAGGAGAGAGTTCTTTACTTGTGACCATCTTATCGATTACCGGACTCGTTTGGCCAGTATGACTGTACAACTTGGAGGCTGTGATAAATTCTTTCATTATTCCGCTGGATAACTTCCGTCTCAATCTACTCCATCCATTCTCTCTAGCAGGAAGACATGTCTCAGATTCAGTACCTGATAATGGAAAAGGTGGAACAACCCCACCAGCAAGTGCTTTGAAGAAAATATCAAAATCAAGATCATATTCACCGACCTTCTTTTGACCAATACACTGGCTGATATTATCAGGAATCATACCATTTCCAGCTAACAAACTTGCTTCCACCTTGCTCTTTTCTTTTCCACAACCACCAGCAAAGAAGCTTTCATGGCTAAGAGCACTCCAGAAATCAGAAGGCTCTTTGCCTTCATCGATAATTAAAACGGGACCTTGAGCCTTTTCATAGCGGATTACCTGAAAAGCTGCAGCCCTGGCATTATCTGACATAACAGAGACACAATGCTTCCCAATCCACACATATATAGCAGACGGAATAAGAACAATGAAGGCTCCACGAGAATCAAGTCCGTCAGCTCGTGGCTCGTTCAGCATCTTTGGCACCAAATGAAGGGGATCATATGGGGAGTGAGGTGCCATCCTGTACATCCTTAGCACAGAAGTCGGGCTCGCAGGTAGAGCATGCACTCGTTTCTGGCACTGCAATAATTGGCAAGCAAATCCCATATTTGGGTTTGTCACTCCTCTTGCAGCTTTGACATGCTGGAATGCATCTTCGAAGCTTAACCCATCTTTCCACATAAGATATGCAATAACCAAGGAGGTTGATCGGGAGACTCCCTGGAAGCAGTGCACAAAAACTCTCCCACCTTGTTCACGAACATCTTCAAAATAATCAAAGACATCATAAAGAATACTCGTGATATCCTCAGTTGGGCTGTCCTGCAGCCAAAGTGTCTTGTATACAAGATCATCCTTAAAATACTCTGGACAACTAAACCCTACACAGTTTAAGACATGAGTTATTCCATTCTCACGGAGAATATCACGATTCTTCGCCACAGTGTCGCTTCCTAAATAAATATGATCTACAATCTTAGAGCATTCCTTATTGAAGAAAGCCAGCTTGTCTTTCCTGAATTCAAATTCACGCGGAGCCTGCTTAGTATCTGAACCTTCACAGTTGCTGCTTGATCCAAGCCTTACACCTGGAGTAGGGGGATTACCCCCCCATACGCCAAGATCATCTGATCCAGCACAAGGCCATTCCTCAGCAGTTGGTCTGGTAATGGAAAGAGGCTGAAGGGGTGGCAAACAAGCCCTCGCTTTGCTGTTCCATTGTGGAGGTTTAGCACTGGATTTAGTAGGGGACCTGTCAGACCAGGAAACAGACCGTGCATATGTTTTCCGATTCCCACCAGGTACTCTATCCTTCTCATCTACCCCTAACATCTCTAAACTTCAAAATAACCAATCACAGCCATATAGGTTGGCTTGTTCCAACAAGGCTCAATTGGGATGACGACACTAGGGACAATACCATCCAGTTCAACTGAAACTCAAGAACCTAGATGAACTACACCTACAAGAAACACAAAGAAAGCATGAGAAAGTGAACTTTGAGGTAAAAAGATAAAAATTTTATCAAAAATTTCAATAGACCAACATGAGGTTCCTAAAACTGTACCTATATGAACACAAAGAAAGCATCGATTGTGAACTTTGAGGCGAAAAAGATCAAATTTTTATCAATAATTCACTAAACCAACATGAGGATCATTCTAGGAAAAGTAACAAGAAGCATAAAATCCCCTTTCAGTGGCTGCTCAAAGTTGCAACAAAGAAAGCATCAAAAGTGAACTTTGAGTTAACAAAAGATCAATTTTTTATCTAAATTTGAAAAACCCCACATGAGAAACCTACTAAGCTAGCATAATTTTCCTTTTGTGGCTATTCAAAGTTGAAACAAACAAATAAACAACTACCACCATTCAAAGATTCAAACTTTATCCCATTTTCCCCCACCTAAACCCTTTGAACACTTCTTCTCTATTTTATGCATGTTAAATGAAGAAAAATTAAGTATAAATCAAACACAAAGACTTGGTAAACGTCCTAAAACAACAGCTATTATGGGGGGACAAAAATTCAACATAAAAAAATGAATAGAAAACTCCATTCAACTATTCAAGCTATTGAATTTGCATAAATTATAACAATTAATACTAAATGGCAGCCCGATACATAAAGCATCCCACACAGGGTCCTAAAAAGGGCAACACCCTGTGTACTCGAACGCGCCGAGACTACTTTACCAATTGTTCCGGGACTCCCTTTCAATATAACAAAGAATAGTAAAATACAATAACACTAGTTATAGAAGAGACTCACTGAACAGGTATATAAAAAGAGCTGTTTTTGGCTTGCTTGTACCATAACATTAGATTCTTGATAATTACTGCAAGGAAAAAAAAAAGGATAATAAAAATGATTATTAGATGATGAAAAAGAAAGGGGAAAAACTGAATATATGAAGAAAAAAAAAAAACTCGTCGAGGTACGCGTAAGCTGACGCGAACACTATCTTATAAAGAAAGAAAAATTACCAATTCAAAGGTTTGTTTTCATGAATAAACAGAGGAAAAAAAGGAGACAAAAATTTTGTGAAAATGAAAGAAGAAAGAGGAGTCACAGGTAAGCCAAATAAAAAAGTGAAAATGACAGGGTGGCAGTTTATAGAATTGGTCAAACTGCCAGGTCATCACTGAATATTTTTCCCTCATGGGAATTTAAAAAAATAAAGAATAAAAAATAATCTCTTAATCATGAACAATCTTATTTGACAAAAAAGGATAACACAAAAAAACTTCGTTCGATACATAAACGACCCCTTAAAATTGTCAATATTTTTTCGTTTAAATACGTCATTTAAGATCATAGATATGATCTTTAAGGAGATTTTTGAAACAACTTTTGTACCACAAATTATTATGGATATGACGTGTATCCTTCACAAACTCTACTTGAGTATGTTGTTATTATCTTGTAATATTGGAAACTTAATAAAAAAAAAAAGGTTTTAATAGACATTCTTTGTGCATACACGAGGTGTTCGATTAGTCATACCATCATTATGGTATCTAGATGAGTACTTTTGAAGAATTTGAGGGATGCGAGAATCGAGATTTCAGTTGCGGAGAGTCATTTTAGTTTCAAAAGAAACAGAGATCCTTCCGACACCGCGGACGGGGCACAAGAGGCACATCCAAAAAAACTTATTTGAATTTAATATCTACATCAAATAAATAAACGTAATACGTGCGCGATGAAAAAACAACATGAAATTCGAATAAGAGAGACACCATAAGATAAAAGGAAAGAAATAAAAAGAACAGTAAAAAGAATTTACTGAAGTCAAATTAAAACTGCCGACCTACATCTTGGACTGCCTTTATAATCAACCTAATGTGTGGAAAATTAGAAAAACCAACCACACTAAATTAAATAATTTATCACATTATTATTTCATACGTAATATACTATAGATAGTTGAAATTATTGAAAGAAAAAAAAAAAGAGTTTTAGTAGGAGTTGTTGCTATCAATAGTCAAATAAATTGATAGGCAACGTTCAAAGTTCTAACCTATACTGCTAGTAGACTCATGACTGTGGACTACAACTGGCACTTGGTCTTCTAGTTTTGATTTGACATTATTATTAGTATAATTATCACGGACTCTATCCGTCTCAAATTAATTGACGCATTTAATTTATTCACGTCCATTAAGAAATCAATAAATAAAATATGTACTCCATCCGTTTATGTTTACTTGTCCACTTTCAGCTTTTCACTCCCGCGAAATTAAAAAAAAAAAAACTTAAACTTGAAAAATATACCCTTATTAATTATACTTAAAAAGTAAGGTTTTTAATTAGGAAAGAGATTTTGAAAAGTACAAGGTATTTAATATCAAGGGTAACTTAGAAAGAAAATAGTCAATTTTATCTTGAATTGCTAAAAGGACAAGTAAACTTAGAATTTGATTTTGAAAAATTTAGACAAGTAAACATAAACGGAGGGAGTATTTTACTATTTTATTCATATTGACCACATTTTTTGTATTAGACTATTAATTTTTTTTTTGAGAAATATTCCTTTATTAAATATGGGCATAGTTAGAAAGAATTGGTAAAAAAAAGTCTTGAAATCCTAAAACGTCAACTAATTTAGGACAAATACATCTTGCTCAAGCGCCACTAAATTTGAGACGGAGAGAGTATTTGAGTCTTGTATTAAATAAAAAATGCTTCCTATCAAAGTCTTTTTTATTTACATATTCAAAAATTTCGATTAAAAGTAGAAAGATATCATTTATTAGTATTAAGACAAAATAATGCACACATGCTGATATTGCTGATGTTTGAACAGTTCAGAGATATTAACTAGAGTGATCTTTTAAGTAATAAAAATGACTAAATTGTATTATCTTTAGCTACCTAAACTAACAAAAATATGTCAGCCTATCTGTCACATATTGTTCATACTTTCCATTTATCGTGAGTGATTTAATTAAATTTTAATACTAAATAGAACAAAATAATTCATTTAAAATGTCAATGAAATGATAGGTTCAAGTTCCATCCGTTAAAAAATGGTTGTCATAATTTTCTTATTAGTCTGTTCAAAAAAGAACGACACAATTCTAAATTTGGAAATATTCTTGAGTTGAAACTACTACTTTACTCTTAATGAAATGCTTTATAGCCACATTTCTTAAACTCCGCTTCAAGTCAAACTATGATAACTATTTTGGAACGGAGGGAGTAGTATATTACGTTATAAAAAATACTCCATCTGTTCCAAAATGGTTGTCATAGTTTGACTTGGAGCGAAGTTTAAGAAATGCGTAATACTTTTGAAACTTGTGGTTCAAAATAAGCCATACATAAATATGTGGCTATAAAATATTTCATTAAAGGAAAAATAGTAATTTCAACTCAAAAATATTTTCAAATTTAGAATTGTGTCATTCTTTTTGGAACGGACTAATAAAGAAATAGTGACATCCATTTTGGAACGGAGGGAATAGTGGGATAATTGTTTTCTATTTTTATAAGAATTGTGATGTAAAAAAGGGGATAAAAACGAATATGCGTAATGCACTATAAGCTTAGTGATGTTATGATTGTCATACTTTGGAATATAGTTATTATTGCATACATTTTCTAGTCAAGAAAGGTGGGCAATGAAATTTCAACTTTTGTTTATATTCTTCCTTACACAAAACAACAAGCTTTTAGAATAATCTTTGACAAAACAAATATTTTTGAAGTCACATAGTTAACGTATCCATCATGAATTGCATATGCAACTTAACTTGTGGTTTTCCTGTTGAATTTAAGAAGAAAAAAAAGGTTACCATTTGCAACCGTAACCGTTATCACTATATGATTTAAGGTTTACAGAATCAAGTCGTGGAAATAATCACGTCCATAAGTACAAGAAAGTCAATACCGATTTAAGTTGTGAAAGCAACTACTTTTAAAAGTAAGGAAAAGTTGCAAACCGTAAATCTAATGAGGTCTAATTTTTCTCCCGATCGACTTTGATACGAGAGCTTAGTGCATTGAATTGTTCTTTCTTATCGAATAAATATATGCATGCGTATAACAAATATGAGCTATATATTTTCCAGTTCCTGTGTATTTAATTCTCCCATGGCTGATGAGCTACTAACCTATCTCATATAGTTATTTATTTATAGTAGGTTGGTTAAAATTATTTTTTGTATTTTTAAAAATAAAAGGATAAACAAAACAAATCCAAATAGCCATATGAAGAAAGTTTTACTAATGAGTTTTGTGTATCCAAGTTTTTAATGCATGTGTCAACCTTGGAAAAATAAAATATATTTAACGAAATTAAACGAACAAGTTCAAACTAAAATTTGGATTAACTTTAAACTGTGTATCATAAAATAGGATCCAATAATAATATTTTCCAGAGGGAGTTATGACTTCAGTTTTTAATGATCTTTGGAGTTTTTCTTGAACTGGACTGGTGCTTGGGCCAAACAATGAGAATTGCAGAACTATGACACCATAAGTAGTTGTTTTCCTTTTTGATCTATATTATGGTAGTTTAGTAAAATAATATTTGTTTAGTTTAATTAATAAATTTCGAATGAAAATATCTCTATGATCTTATAAAAGACGTGTGGCAACTAACTGAGATATTGAGGTCGATTCCTTAGCCTAGGCAGTACTTGTCCTTGACCCATTCCCCCAATATTCCTAAGCAGCACTTGCCCTTGATCACTTACTATATTTTTCAGTTAATTGCATTGAAGTTTTAGCTTGGCAGCACTAGTCATCACATCTTCCCTCAATCTCCTAGATAATTAAAGTCTATCCTAGATATTACTTTTCCTCGACCTCTTCTTATAATCTCCTAGCTAATTGTCTTGAAGCCTTCCCTCAACAATACTTCAAAAAAAGAAAAAAAAAGTAAAAGAAGGAACGAAAGAAGAAGCCATTTTGCTAAAATTATGAAAAATGTAGACATAACTCTCACAACTAGTCAAATTTGGAGACATAGTTGAAATTTGTTGGTTCAAATATACAAAGATCAACAAAAGGCCCATATGAAAGCCCAATGTACTGTGGGTCTATTGTATTGATCTGAATGACTTCTTGTTGAGGGTTCGAAATTCGAAGGTTTTGTAAGAGATTTTATGTCATACAAATTGCGAAATTGCAATTTTTACCCCACATAACCATTTCCAATCCTTATACACTTTTTGTAACCATATTCTGTCCTTTCTTTCTTTTCCTAGCATATTTATTAAATATAATTTGATGATATAAATATTTAAAAAATATATGACAAAATATATATGTGTATAGAAGGTATATATACAAAATATCAATCTATTATATTTGATATTTTAATTATAAATTAAATTTTAAATATAAATATTGTGGCTATATTATGTTAGTGCTAAATGACTTGTTAATATAAAATATTGTGGGCTATTTACGTGGAAATCCCAATATACAATGATTAAGAAAGATTTCATTCCAATTTATGAGTGTTAAATGCACGAGTTGGCCCAAATTTAAAATATTTTAAATTTTAGGGAGGATTACGAAAATACCATCAAAATCAAAATATTACACGCACACATACTTCACAAGCAATGCATTTATCAAATTCAAAGTGTATTCGGCCTCGGAAACGTTCCGATGTGATCAATTTTTCGTAGGGGTATTGAATAGTTACCGGTAAACGATTTGCGTAGGACAGGGTAATCATGAAACCTTGGCCGATGTATCTGGCGGCTCGTATTGTTTGTTGACCATAATTTATGAATTCAGTTATCATAGGGAGCATATTTTTAATATCTATAAAAAATATTTTATGCTTGTTTCTTTCTCTTGGTTGAGACAAGTCGTGAATCTAGAATATTGTAGTCTTCTCCCATAAGTTTCATATTTACCAGCCATATCCATAAACTATCTACATGTCATACCTATCCAGACTTGTATACCATAATATATGCAGTATACCATAAAAGTATATACTCATAAGGTATAACAAAGGTATACAGTAATAAATGGATAGGTTGGATAAATACTTTTAATTTTATGGGTAGGTCAATTAGTCCACCCAAACATTTTATGTTAACGCGGTTAAATTTGTAATGCTCTTATTTTTACATTATCAGTGTAATTTAGCCTGTTATAACATGTTACTTCATATTTTTTTTTGGGTAATTTACACTCTATACCCATGCATCTGAAACTAATTACCCAACATACCTACATCAATTCTTTATACCCATAAATTTGATAATATTTACACTCTCTACCCATTTTCCTATTTCCCTCCAAAAACTAATTACAGTATTCAGTTTCTCTCCAAAATCGATCCTTACCCCTATTTTCCCATCTGATTACATTCCGTTTCCCCCATTTCTCCCAAAATTGACCCATTTTTCCCCTTTCCCCATCGGATTACGTCTCCCAAATCCATGATTCAAACCCCTGGTTTAATATGATTTCAACCCTTTCTACTAAAATGCTAAACCCTAGTTCAAAATTGAGCTTGCAGCACGTTTACCAATGTAAACGTGCGAACCGTCCTGAATCCTCTAGTTTTCCACCGATTGCAAACTGTATGGAAATCGTTACTGTTGGTGCGAATGAGCCTAAGGTACTTTATGATGTCAATCTTCCTATTTTTTGTATCTCTATTACGTTTTATTATGTATACTTATACTTATGTAGTATTTGGTTTACCACAAAGGTATACAAGTTTTAATGTGACAACTTTTGTTCTGTATACCTTTTTATTATGCAGTATACCCTAATGGTATACTTCTTTAAGTAGAAAAATAGTATATTGACAGTTTATTAACAGTTGATCAATTGAAAAATTTTCCATGAGAAAGTGTAACTTACATGTCAATGGTGTGGAAAGAAAGGTCACAATCGGAGTTTATTGATTTTTTTTCCATAAAGAGTATTTTGTACAAATGATGAGAGGTGATTTGAAATATTTTGGAGCATTTTTTTGAATACCCACCATTGTTAAGCTTTGAGCTCTTGAATATGAAATTTTAATTCTTTATTTGTTGTTTGATTCGAAGTGGGTGTTACAAAATATTATCTCTAATACCTTTATAAAGTTCATACGAAAATTTAATTGCATTTGGAGCTGATTTGCGGTACTTGAGATCAAAATTTTTTGTTGAAAATCAAAAAAGTATTTCTAAACTGTATGCTGCTATAATATACAGTCTACTGCAATAGTATACTGATACAGTATACAATATCATAGTGTATTAGTTGCTATCAAATAAATATACTTTTTTAGTACGGTATACCTTGTTGGTATAGTGTATACTATTTAGGCATACATCTTTGTATCTAGATTGAAGCGTGAGGCCTGCTATCACACATATATATGTTTTGATTTTTTGTTGTTATAAACATAATATATCTTTTTTGTGTACCGTATATTCTTTTAGTATGCATTATGTGCTAGTATCAAAGTGTGTGAGTTGCTATAGAAAAATGTATATTTTTTTAGAATACTGTATACATTTTTATGATGCAACCCAAAAATAGATCAGCTGGAGTGTAAGGCGTCAAGCTGTTGATATTTCTCCACTCCGCCGTGTCAACCAGGAAATTTATTTGCTTACAACTAGTGCTCGTGAGAGTGCTTTCAAGAACATCAAGACCATAGCTGAGTGCTTGGTTGATGAACTCATCAATGTGGCCAAGGGTTCTTCAAATAGTTATGATATTAAGAAGAAAGATAAGATCAAAATAGTTGCCCAGGCTAACAGTAGAGTGTGGGTGCTGGAGAATCATGTGATAAGATAGTTTTGTTTCTGCTGTTTCTCATTTCTATTTATGTAGCAGTAGTTTTCTTGGAAAAAAAATGTGATTGCTACAGTTCTTCTCTATGGATTCAACATCTAAAATGTTCTACTCCTTTAGACTTTCATGCATTTGGATGTCTGTTATTGCTATAAATATTCTCTATGAATGAGGGCCATTGTGAGCTCCTGTTTGCCTTTATTTTGATATTTCACAGATATGGAATGCTTAGCCTTCAACCACTAAAGTTGTTATGGAATTGTTCCTGAACTACACCCTTTTGTTTATTTTGTTCCTAATCTTTGTATTTCTCTCTCTCTCTCTCTCTCTCTCTCCAATTTGCTATGAAATATGAATATTTTTTATTGGCATCAAAACATGAGGTGTGCTTCCTGATTGTGAGAACATAGAAAAGAGAATCTAGGATGAATCAGGAAAAGGATGTTTCTATGCAATAATCACCTTGTTTTATTGATGTGGCGACATAATTGTGAAACTGCCTTATGCTTTATATTCTAGATGGCTACCACTTCCATTGCAACTTTACCAGTTATGGTCGAGACTATCTTGAAGAAAATTCTGGAGCATATAGTTGAGCAGTGCCTTAGATGTTGTAATATGGGTATCCCCTGCAATGCTCGGCAAGCCTGTGATGACCCCTCTTCTCTCATTTTCCCTTTCCATGTTGGTATATCTTAGATTTAGTTGTATTTATTTTGGAACTTGTCTAAAGAAATGATCTTTATTTTATTTTTGCACCATGTTAGGGAAGCTTAAGTTAACCAGCTTGACTTTCACCCAATCTGCGCTGCATGTTAAACTTAGCTCGAGTATTATATGGTGCAACTTAACCTGATAAAATTGTTCATTTCAATCTGTACTTGCATAAGAGAGGTCAGGCCAAGAGGTTATAGGTAATGAATGTCCTCTTTTGCACAGAGCTCCTGATTGATGTAGTTTGTCCTTTAACAGGAAAGAGAAATTGAAAGATGCAAGTCTTGTCAATCAGTGTTCCATAAGCATTGCTTTACGAGGATATCAGTTTGCCCTTGTGGTAGCCAATTGAAGTCGGAACAAGAATGCAATACAAGAAACCAAAGCGACATCAGTTTGAGGGATCTGTCCTTAGACTTGCCTAAAAAGAGCGCAAGCCTCAGTAAGGGTTTTTTTTTTTCTGGATTGTTCACGAAAGTAAGGTCACTGAACATGTATTCTTTTGTAATAATGTTTCAGAAAGAAGGGTATACTTTCTTTTTTACTGTATACCTTTATGGTATACTTATATCCAAAAATCCACATGCTTAAATTAGGTAGGGGTACATTTACACAATATACCTTTATAGTATACTCTCTTCCCACTGTATGCCTTTATAGTATATTCTCTTGCCAAAATTTTACTTGTAAACCAGTATACTTATAAGGTATATAGTATACTAAAAATGTATACAATGATAAAACGTGCACAAATTATGCACTTGTAGCAACACTATCCTGTAATAACACTAGTATATTTTCCTGTTTAACCAAAATGGCCATAGTTTGTAATTCCTTGAGAGTCATACTAACAAAGACCATATAAATGTTTATAGACTCAATTAGGATCTTTTCCAGCTATAGATTTTTGAGTTTTCATTCATCTATATGTTGAAATTAGGTACATCAGATTCTCATATGTGGTTTGGTCCAGCTATCAGGGTCACTAATCTTTTTCCCCTTTTTGCAGCTCCCAACTGTCACAGAGTTGGTAAGACTGGTATATGCTAGATGGTTTGTCTACCACTACCATCTCTTCAAGGTAGCAAGGAAATCTTAGTGAAGTATATAAAAATGGAGAACTATCTGAACGTAGATAGAGTACTGAAGATGGCTAATAGATTGCAGATAGAGTACTTGAAGTGATCGACATGCTATGAGAATTGTGGTTAAATTTTGAGTCAATTTGGCGAAGAATTTGGCCATGCTTGAACCAAAATTCGGAGAAAAAACTTAATGAACTACTACTATTTTGGTAATGTACACCTTACTTGTATACTGTTGTACTGAAGAAGTCCAATGAAAAAAATCGATGAACTAGAATTCTTCTTTGCCTTACTCTTGTTCTTCTTACACATCTTATACTTTTTTAGCAATTTGATAGGATCACTCAAAAATATTAAAAAGTAGTTGTATCAAATTTTTGGTTATTTTGGTATATACATTTTTTTTGTTTGAACCGAAGTGAGATTTTGTATTGTAACAAATTATATTTGTATACTATTCCTGTATACTATATACTAGAAAGATATACAATAGAAGCATGGTTTTCTCTTAATATAAAAGTATACTGTGACAAATCAAACTTTGTATACCATTGTGGTAAACCATATACTACAAAAGTATATAATAGAAATGTACTCTTTTAGTTAGTACACACAAATATGTTGACCAAAAAGAAAGTCTTGTACCTTTGGGAAAGTCGTATACAATTCGAGCAATATCACATGTTAGAAAGATATTGAATAGCGAGATGGTTTTTTTTTTTTAGTTGTATACCATTGGGGTATATCATATACTAGAAATGCAAAAGAAGCAACATTTTCTTTTAGTTTATAAGCAAATATATTGTGATATTTTAAAGTTGTATACCATTGGGGTATACTGTATACTGGAAAAGTATACAACAGAACCATGGTTTCCTTTTAGTTTATACACAAATATATTATAAAAAATTATATTTGTATACCATTCCTGTATACCATATACTAGAAAGGTATACAATAGAAGCATGATTTTCTCTTAATACAAAAGTATAATGTGACAAATCTAACTTGTATGCCATTGTGGTAAACTATATACTACAAAAGTACATAATATACTGCAAAAGGTATAGAACAAAAAAATGTACATAAACAACACCACTACCAGAGAGTTCTGCCATTGGGTATATTGTATACAATAAAGCAATACATAAGAAAAATAAGTTATAGAACAAGTTTCATATCGTTAGGGGTATATTTTCTTATGTATACCTTTCTGGTATTCAGTATACCCTGATGGTACACTACTTTAATTTTAAGGTATATAGACAAATAAATTCAGTATACCCTGTTTAATTTTAAGGTATATAGACAAATAAGTTAATTAACCAGTAAACATACATGGTATACTGTACAACAACAAGGTATACAATGAGATACCCATATTGAACAAATTTTACTAAACGGTAAAGAACAATTGATATTGAACTAAGTAAACCACTGTACGAACAACATACCATTTTGTCATTTATTTAAAATAACAACTGGACGTACACAACAATTTGAAAAAATTGACAATGAAAACTGTCAACTTAAGTGGTGTTTCATTAATAGAATATAACTGCATGTTCAAATTAGCACTTTCTCAAGAAAAAACTGCATGTTCACAGTTTAAAAAAAATTTCATCGTATAACTGCAAGATGACACCATTCAAACTGATATGTTAAAGTCTTTTCATTCTGCAATTTGTCTTGCAAGATGATGTCATCCATCTCAGCATAAGTTACTGGCATTTAACAACAGAGGTAATTGGAAAGCATATGCCATTACTACTTGCTTAACTTCATCGGCAGCATCTGGGTTTTGATGAAAGTCATATATGTATATGCACCTATCACGGAACGAAACCCTTCATAGGATCCAATGCCACTCCACTAACACATGCATAGGAAGGAGGACCTCATCAACATTCTTCCATGGAGTGTTACATAACAGCCTATCACCAATGATATACTCCTTCAAAGCAAGTTTCGTTGCTGCTAGTCTCTGATTCCCTTCCATACCTATGAACTTCTTTTATAGACTTTGAATGGCATTGTCAAAATAGTTGTTTGTTGTTGTTATCTTCGCTTTAACTCCATATTTTGCCTTCTTCGGAACGTAGTAGAAAATAACATCTATGTGCTTCAAGACAACTATATTCCATAAGTATACAATCTAACATAATAGTATACTAACCAAAACTAAACATATCACAACGGAAAAAGAAGCAATAGTCTTTTTTAGTTTTTCTCATTTTATTATGAATGGAATGTTCAAAATTTGAAAGACGGTTCATATTCTCATTAGTAAACTCCAAGAAGGCAATTCATTATAAACTCAGTAAACCAATATACTTGTAAGACATACTATATACCAAAAAGTATACAATTACCAAATGTGCAGAAATTGCAGTAGCAGAAAATGCTATGCTTTTCGTAACAACTACCCGAGAATCACAATTGACGACAATGTAAAAAAATACATTTCAATTATATCAACATTCCGATTGCCTATTGCACAATAATATTGTTGAATATCCAATGCCAGAGGATTCCCAGTTTGCAAAAAAAAAAAAAAAAGAAAGAAAGGTGGGGGGGGGGGGGGGGTAGGGAAGAAACTCAAGAAATCAATGGATCTTCAACTCAGCCAAGCAGTATACTTATAGAGTATATTGTATATGATAAAGGTATATAATGATAATAAACTAAACTAGACATACCACAGTGGAAAAGGAAGCAATGCTCCTTGTTAACTCCCAAAACCACTATTTATCATTATTCTTTGGTTAATCCTTAAGATATTGTCTCATTCCTTCTTCATTTACATTCCATAAAGAAAAATAATTAGGATTTAATTGATATAAAGAAGTATACCTTTTCATCCAACTCAAAACTAGATGCCAGTAGCTTGACTCCATATATTGCAAGGGACCAAGTATAACCCTGTAGTGACAGTATCCGCTACTTCCTGGCATTGGAAAGCACACATTGAAGACCTTTGTGACCAAAATGGATATAATTATCAGCACAACTACAGTTGACTTGGCAAAATCAAGTCGAGTTTCTCATTTTCTAATACAAAAGTAAATACTAATTGGTTATTAAGAAATAAGGGAAGCCAAGTAATATAGACGTCCCTTATCAGATTAGTATTAGTGCCTTACAATTCAAATAATAAATGGATCATCTCCAAGTGAAGAAGTCTCTTTGTTAATGACATCATTGTCATACTGGGCAAACCAATCTTGATCTATATTCATCCCATCGGCATAACAATTACTATCATCACTATCCTTGCGATCATCTCTTGTCGTATCCTAAGAAAAAAACCAAAAAAGCAGCAAACCTAAGTATTGTGCACTAAAAGAATCTGGTATACTCTATATTAAAGCGTATACAGTAGAAAAAATATTTTAGTCAACTTGTTGCAAAATAGTTAAACAAGTATACTTTTATGGTATACATAGTACTGCAATTGTTATACAGTAGGAAAATAACTTTTTGTTATATTTTCAAGGCTGAACCTACAATGTTAAGCTGGTATACCATTGAGGTACTAAAATGGTATACAACTTTGGATCATAAACTGAAAAAAGTACCTTTGGATACGGCGCAACTTTAGCTTTGGCAAGTGAAGCAACAACTGAATGCACCTCATAATGACAACCTTCTCTTTGTTGTCCATACCCTCGACATTCACCTACTGTAGTACTGGCAAGGACCTCCTTCATTTACAAAGGTATATCATTTGGTGTATACCGTATACTAGAAAGGTATACAATAGAAGCATGATTTTCTCTTAATACAAAAGTATACTGTGACAAAATCAAAGTTGTATACCATTGTGATATACTGTATATTAGAAAGTATATGATAGAAGCATCCAAACCATAGTTGTTCCCATGGCCGAAACACTCCCCACCAGCAGGAATATCTACCACCCCGTACCACCGCAAATCCACCAACAGTCCGCCGTCAACCGCCATAGTCCAGCGACTGGAAATTTACAAAAATACACGAATGAGACCGCTTCCTCATCCACTTTCCATTTCGAATAATGGTTTCACCAAAATCACTTGGGATTAAAGTAGATCGGGCCTTGAAAGTGGCGGAACCCCAACTCCGGCAACCATTTCTCTGACGCACCCTTCCCGTTTTCTTCCTTTTTATTACTGTTACGTCTCTTTTCTTCCTTTAGAAAATTACAATATCTATTAGTTGAATCCTATTCGCCACCAAACTGAACAAAATTTCCACCTTTATTGATACTGAATTTGGACTTGGGAGAGATTAGTTTGAAGTGGATCCAATTCTGAAAGTATACGAATATTTTGGACCTGGGAGAAGTGGGAGATAAAGTGGGTATTTAGGTAATTAGTTTAGTGGGTAGCTGGGGTAATATTTGAAAATTGTGGGTAGGGGTTGTAATTACTTTAGCTTGTGTGGGTATTTTTGTAAGTCACCCTTTTTTTTTCAGGTTACCTATTAATCCTTCCTAAAGTAGCTATCAACAAGTGCCCTCTAAATGACTTTTACTCAATGCTTAAAACTTAACCTCTACTGAAAATTAGACCAGGATTAAGAAGTAAGTATGCAAATAAAATTAAGCATTAAGCCAAAGATTATTTTTGGTGCTAAAGTCATGTAGAACTATGCTCCATCCGTTCCAAAATGGATGACACTATTTCTTTATTAGTCTGTTCCAAAAAGAATGACACAATTCTAAATTTGGAAACTTTTTTGAGTTGAAACTACTACTTTACCCTTAATAGTCTTGCCACATTTTTTAAATTCCGCTCCAAGCCAAACTATGACAACTATTTTGGAACGGAGGGAGTAAAAAGGCAGGCATCATTAAGATTACTTGCCTTCTTTGCTTCACTAATTCTTATTCTTTACCTTTACACCAATCCATACTATTTACATCCTACAAGTCTTCATGAAGCCACCTTTTTTCATACAACTTTACCACAACAAGAATAACAATTCTGTCTTTCTTCTCAATCTTCATAACTTCTCTTCCATTTCCAAAATTCAGTCTCAATTAGTTAGTGGAGTAAACCATAATGTACCATCATAGAGAGACTAATCCTTATTTTCTTCCATCACATGTTCCTCCTCTTGAACATGAAACACAACAACATCCTCAACACCGTCCTTTCTCTCCATTTCCTCAAGTGCACGATCCAGAAGATCAAACACATCCGCCTTTGCATGGCTCCGGCTCTCATTTTCAAGATCCAACATTGCCAGTGCCAACAAGACATCAACCACAAGTGCATCCAAAAACACATCCACATTCTGGCGACACTCATGTTCCAACACCAGTACAACCAAGGCAGCAGCCACATTCTGGTGACACTCATTTTCCAACACCAGTGCAACCAAGGCAGCAGCCACATTCTGCTGACACTCATTTTCCAACACCACTGCCACCAAGGCAGCAGCCACATTCAGGATCTCGGCCACATAGTCATCGTCACTCTTCAGGTGAGTGATCAATGTTGTTAAAGGCTCACTTAAAGCGCGCTTAAGCTCTGAGGCTCCGCGAAGCCTAGATAGGTGTGAAGGTGCTAAGACATGCATATCTTCACAGAGGGACTCCATCTTTTAGAGCACAACAGAAGACAATAAATATACTTAACAAAATGATAAATTTGTTGTTCAGAAAACATCATGACATAACTTTTACAGATCAAGAATAAACTGCATACATTCATCTAAATCCGAGAATTGAAAATGGTCTTTGCACTTCTTGACATGATTTAACTGCAACTATTAGCTTAATTATATTCTTCTGTCCAAAAAGGTTATCATTTGTGATAATATGTTATACATTTTTACATTACATTAAAGCGCATGCTTTAATTGTGCTTTGTTGCTTAAAGGCCCAACAGATTTTGAAGCTATTATGCACTTTTTGCTTTTGACTACTTTGTTCAGGTCTAGTGAGAGTGCCAACAAGGCGTAAAACTACGCCATTTGCATGGCTAATAGCAGGTTTTTGTGCACTTTTCTGGATCATGGTGATTGTAGCTGGCCTAGCAATCCTCATAATCTACCTTGTCTTTCGTCCAAGAAACCCAAAGTTTGACATAACAAGTGCTACCCTCAATGCAGCCTATCTTGACATGGGGTACCTTCTAAATGCTGATATTACTGTTCTTGCAAACTTCACAAACCCAAACAAGAAAGGAAGAGTAGACTTCCATTATGCCATTTTGGATCTTTATCATGGTGGTCACCTTTTAGCTTCTAGTTATATCGACCCTTTCTCGACAATGAACCACGAGTCGAGGTTTCAAGATGTTCATTTGGTGAGTAGCCAAGTGAGATTACCATTAGAACATAGCCAACAGTTGAAGAAAGAAGTGGATAATGGAAGAGTGAAGTTTGAAGTAAAAGGATTGTTTAGAGCAAGGTCTAATTTGGGAAGTTTTCTTCAATACTCATATTGGTTGTATAGCCAATGCACTATTGTGGTAACTAGTCCTCCAACTGGTGCTTTGATTGGCAGAAAATGCATAACAAAACGTTAAAAGTGAGGACATTTTGACTTCAAGAAATGGCTTTTAGTCTTTCATCAATGCTGCTCTTTTGTTCATGTTTTGATTTTCTTGTACCTTTTTGGGTAAAAGATGTGGTTTGTAAAATATGATTTGTTGAAGCTTAGCATCTTTTCTTAGCATTTGTATTTTGTCGAATGCTCTCAAGGAGTTGTTTATTCATCTTATTCTTATCCAAGTTCTTAAACTGTTGCTCTGTTAGATAATTAACTATTAAGAAAGGAAAAAGGACCCTTATAAGGTGAAAGCTTGCCAATTGCAAATACAAACTAGAACAAAGCAGTTGTTTTACAACCAGGCTAATTACCAAGTAATTCAAATGGAAAATGATGATATACTATTAAGACCAAAATAGACATAAATCACGTCTTGGGCATTGATATAATTAACTTATTGCAGAAGGCAAAAGGTTCGAACAAAAATATGGAACTGCTACAACAATAGAATTTGCTGAGAGATGGTGAAAGAGGACATTCTCTCTAGCATAACACATACAAGTACAACCCGTATAACTCGCCAGCAATCTTCTCCCCATGGAGAAATGCCAAATAACTCGCTATCTTGAGACCGTAATGAGGTACAAAAAACTGATGCAAGAGCGATGATGCCAAACCAGAGTGTATCGTCTTATAACCTCCGGTACTGGTCCCTGGTGAAAAATGGATGCCTAAGGGCATCACGAGCTGTCATCCTGATAGATGGATCGAATCTAAGGAGACCTTGCAACAGGTCTATAAGATCTCCAGCTGAATGATCAACATGCTGCATCACCAAATTCTGCAACAAAGCCCAGACAATTTACATAAGATTGTAGTGGATGATGAAGAACTACGGAGAGATGCATATGAATAATTAATCCACCTGAAGACGAGGCAGCTTCATCACGGACTTTATGCTCTCTCTGGAAGTGGCACCTTCAGGCCAATCTAATCTACCCCTCCGTACATATTTCTCTGCATGTCGACTATCCAAACAAAAAAAGCATAAGTCAACTGCTGATAGTAAGTGATGATATGAACATACTAAAAATGGCACACACTCTACTCTTTTTAACATTGGTGATGGTAATGGACCCAATACTCTTTCCATCATGGCCAGGTGTTCCAAATTCTCGTGTGTCTGAAATAAAGCTTCACCCTGCAAAACCACCACCCATGAATACCCAGTGCAAACATCAACAAATTTGCATCTGGCTCGGAACAAACAGATTAATGAGAAATCAGATGCTAGCAAATACCGAGCATAATTCCACCAAGATGCAGCCCACACTCCATAAATCACAGGGGTAGCTCCATCCAAGGCCTAAAACAAACAAAAAATTAATCAAGTAAAAGGACAAAGCTAAAGTAACCATTTATTGAGGAGAAGAAAATCTTGACCTACCGAGAATAACCTCAGGTGCACGGTAATGTCTTGTGGACACAATATAGTTGTGATCTGGTCGTTCATAAGCAGTGCTACCAAAATCAATTACTTTAATAGCACTCGACTTTGGTAACCGTTTATAAAATGATCTGTCTCTGTGTGACCATACTGTACCCTGCAAAGGAAAGTTAAGGAACACATACAGTTATAAATGATGTGGCATGACCTCCAGACGGCTAGTTAGTTCTAGCTATTCTTGAGAAGCAGAACTCCACATACCTTGAAATCAGGTATTTTTATGTAGTCTGCAGACACAAAGAGTATATTCTCGGGCTTAAGGTCTGTATGGATGAGACGCATATCATGCATGACTGAAAACAAAGGCCACAATAAGCGTTCATAGCTCAAGATATGAATGTCTTCAATACAGTGGTAGAAAACTAAAGATTATAACTTTACAACAAGGCAGCAAACTATTATGCTAAAGATAGTTCTTTAGAGGAAGAGAAAAAAAATGCCTAAGTAGCTCATACTAGAAAAGTGAACTGAAGAAGAATAGACCACACACATGCTACACACTCCAACAATTGCCTCCCAATTTCACGAACTAGATCAACTGGAAATGCGCGATAACTGTTTTTCCGTAGAAAATCGAATAAGCTTGGTCCAAGCTTCTCAAATACCTGTTAAGATCATTAAGTTCATTGCAAGCCTTAAGTCCCCGTGGAATTTGCAAAGTTGGGGTAATCAGGTTACCACAAATCAGTAATATACTTACTAAACAAATATGGTTACGATAATCAAACCAGTTCCGTAATTGGACACAACTGCAAAGAACAAAATTCTTTAACCATCACATGCCAACTTGCATTTATATAAAGTAGAGCCAGTATATACTGCACAAACAAGACATACCGGCTTCCACCCCTATCATATCTCCCTAGTAACTGAAGCACATCAACTTCTACCATTGCCGCTTCACGATATTTCTTGATACTCCGGATAATTTTGATGGCAACAAATTCCTTTTGTTCTCTATCCCAGCACTCGAGCACTTGACCAAAGGTACCTGGTGGATTATAAAACATTGAAGAACAGATCTGAGCCAAACAAAAGCAATTAATTGTAAATCAGGAAAATCAACAATATTCTCACCTTCACCAATCTTTTTGAGAATTTTATCTGCAATTACAGGATGAAGATGAATGAGAATATTATGGATATACATGCAAAATGAAACTAAACTAAAGGACTTTAGGACATGTGGTCTAATATAAGAAACAAGTTTTTGAGGTACAAATAAGCTTTTAGAGTTCTGCGAGGGCCAGGAGATATGTTACTCCTTAGTTTGACCCTCACTAGAATGGGAAGGAAGGTCAACTACTGAAAATTATGTAAGCAAGAAAATCTAAGAAACAACAATGTGCAACCTCATCTCTTACACTTCCATGATGGTCACTTATTATGCTAGGGAAGAAAAAATATTGAGAAGAAAAAGCACTCCTACACATATACAAGATGCATAAATGATCAGGAGGAAAGTTGATTTTCTACACATTGTTTGGTTTCTACTTCACAGAAACCATGACTACATAATTGCTTAAGGACAAAATGATGGATTTCAGCACGACTTTGACATATAAATTCCAGTAAGAACTGGAATATAAGAGCCAACCAACAGAACCTAACACATATATAACTTTGTGATTGAAAAAAACCGTAATTACAGCGAGTAGTTAAATTCTCTCCAAGCTCAAACATGTAATGTCCATCTTTGTCGTCATCTCGCCGTGGGGGAGAGCCTTTTTGAGCCAGTCCTTTTACATATAAACTATCATGGTCGGGTAGTAACCTTGAATGCACATAGCTCGATGAATTGCCAACCTCTTGTCCATAATATATTCCTGTCTGAGCCTACAGACAACCATTCATTCATATTCTTTTGAAAAAAGATACAACATAATACCTACCCTATATTTAAAAGTACACTGAATTTTGAAATATTTGCAAGACTAACAACCAAGATGACACAAACTTCCAAAGTCAACAAGCTCACTACGCTGGACGTAACCATCAAAATTACTACAAAAGTACTGACATGAAAGAAACAACATACATACTCATCATAAATCTTCCTATTTGTACCTTCTCATCAGGATTCAAGTCATTTCTTAACCATGCAAAATAAAAACGCCAATCTCACTCAAGCGGACTAACAAAAGTTATTAGTTCTTATAAAAACTACAGGTTACAGCTAGCATAAAAGATTCTTCTTTTTCTAATCTTTTTTTTTCCCCTTCAAAAGAAAGTCCCAAAATTCATGGAGTTGGATATCAGATCCTAATTAAACGATCAAAAGTTTATCAACAGATATCCAATTTGTATCTCAAACTAAAATTTGCTCTTTAGTCAATCATTTAAACATTAACTTATCCTCTACCTTAATTCACCAAATAACTCAAAACCTCCTATCATTTCACAGAGACACACACACACGCGCGCACACACATAAAAGATATACTCAATATTCAGCTAAATTTTTCTCATTTAATCAAAATCGAACTAGGTTTCTTTCATTTTCAAACTTCTCACGAAAAGACAATCAATTAACACCAAAAGTTTCATAACTATAACATCAAAATACTCAATATTCAGCTAAATATTTCTCATTTCTCACAAACAGACCCAAAAAAGAATAACACCAAAACTTTATTGAACCATAGCTTCAATTATAACCAAAATACTCCAAATTCAGCTAAATTAATTTCATTTCTCCAAATTAAAAAAAAAAATCACATACATTAAAATTTTAACATCAACAAGTCGCACAATATTTCATAGCAGTAACATTAAAATACTCAAAATTCAGCTAAATATATGTTTCATTTCTCCAATTAAAATCTAAACATCAACAAATTGAAAAAATAATCAATAACACCAAATATTTCATAACTGTAACAATAAAATACACAAAAGTCAGCTAAATATGTATCATTTCTACAATTAAAAATTTAAAATCAACAAATTAAAACGAAATTTTTTTTTTTTTTTTACCTTAGGTGTATGAGAAGGATCCCAATCTAAACGCGGTCGTTTTTTAGGGCGGCGATTTTCCATGTACGGATATGGATGATACTCCTGTGTTACGTATTCCATTTAATTTAATTGAAAAATGAAACCCTAATTCCCAATTTTTGTTGTTTCAAGGAACAGAGAAAGCTAATGGTGTGGAGCTTGAAGCGGTGTTGTGATTGTGAGATTATTTTTGGTTGATTGATTTGTGACCGTTGGATTGGGGATTTGTGATTTGATCTGGACCGTTGGTAACTGGCTTTATGGAGTTAGAATGGTTAGGGGTATTAACTATGGTTAAGTTGTGTGGTTAGTTGTTTATTGTTGTTTTCCTTTTTCTTTTTGCATTCTTTAGTTGTTTAACTTGAAGTGTTTACTTTTTTCCTTCCTAAACCTCAATTGTTTTTTTTTTTTTTTTTTTGGTTTTTCATTATGTCTCGGATATCAGTTTTGGAGCATGACTAATTCGAATTGTGTCAAAAAAATATATATTACAAGTAAAACGCTCGCTCTCTTCTAAATACGTTCCATTTATGAATACAAAAGCTTGAACAAGTGAAGCCGATTGTTGTTCATGGGACATAGGCTTTTAGATCCTTTACGGTCACCATTGGCAGTTTCGTATGCAAGATTTTGTCCAAAATGTTACCATATTATTCTTCCAATCCAGCTAGGATATAGATTTTGAATATGGAATCATGGGAGTTATAAGATTTTATTTCTTGTTATCTTTTTCATTATTTTTAAGTTGTTTGCTCATCATATTGCACAAATACACAAATAGCAGAACGCTTAATACATACATACACATCTAAACGGCATGGCTAAGACAAACTTCCTCTTAACAGAGCAAGTTTTACTTGCGTTACAAACCAAAATGCTTATTTAACTTGGAACAATCAATGTTCTATATTGTTTGTCATATATTTTTCTTATAAAGTATCACAATAAATATACAATGGGTGGAAGCAAAAAAGAGACGAAAAGAAGATGATAAATGACAATGAATACAAAGAGAACAGAAGATTGGGTGTTGAAAGAGAAATAATAATATCAAAAGAGAAGAAGAAGTTGGGGTCAAAGAAGGGGTTCAGAAAGTTCCATTTCATTGGCACTCTCTTGTTGTGGTGCTTCGACACGTCTCATTCCTACGAAATCTAAGCCAAGCCATTGCCATGGCCAGCATACGTATCTTGGCCTATTTAGACCAGAACTGGATGCTTCCTTGCCATCTAGCTCTTCGAGCTGACGAGTGAGCTCTTCCACTCTATCCCTCAGCCTAGATGCTCTTGAATCTGCCAGTCTCAATGATTTCTCAGCTGCATCCCTTGCAGCCATGGCAGCAGCAGCTGTTTCTTCTTTGAATTTGAGCTTCTTCTCAGACTCTAGCACAGCCTCCTTTGCTGCCTCAAGCTCCTGGCGTACAGCCGACAACTGCAACAACACCCATAGGAAGAATTTCTTAGTGATAGTCGACAAGGCAACAGCCGGAATGGCAGAACATGCTGCAGTTTATTGCATTACTAATGACATAGGCATACTAGTTGCTTTTGCATTCTACTAGAAAATTGTAAAGCATGAAACTAGAAGCACATTCAATTTGATTTCTTACTATTTATAGAACATACAAGCAGTCTCAAAATCTATAAAACAGGATCCTCCATGGACGATTCAATGATTGAGATGTATTACAACTTCTTTAACCAGAGGACCCACACTACATGAGCGATAGATAAAAAGCTGTTTCTCTAGTAAATGGTCGATGGCGCACAACATTCACTTCGGTACGAGTTATCTTGTCGATTGAGATGATAAAATGTGAAATTGTCTATGCACTTAAACGGCTGCATTATTTCTCAAGTATAAGTAAACATCCAGGTTTGTGATTCCAATATAAGTGCTTTCAGAGCTTCACTAGACTCTGATTTCTCCCCAATATCGGCTATAAATTTCTTCAAGGTTCAGAGATTAGCATAAGACCTGCATTACATAATTGACATACAGAGCTCTTTCTCTTACTGTCTATGGTCAGTGGTTCTTGGCCATTCATAATAATTCTGGTAGAGCTGTCTAGTTATTCAGTAAGTAAATGTCACATTGTCTATGCACTGCTGGGGGCCCATTATTCTTCTAGTACAATTGGACATCACATGATCACAATGAGTTACTCCAATATAAAGTGCTTTCCGAGCTTTACTAGATCCTTATTTTCCTCAATATAATCTTTGTTTTCCACTTTAGAGCTAGAGCTGGAGTAAAGGACACCCAAGTCTTTGCACTCCTCTTCCAACCTATCTGTTGCCACAGTTGCTATGATTCATTCTCTAACTAACTATTTTCAGTCCAAATGGTCAAGCATATTCAACTATTTGAGAGACAAACAGCTCTGAAATATTTTCCTTTTCTTTGATAAGATAGACGACTAAACAGCTCTGAAATATGAAACCAGTAAGACTTGTCTAGAACCACGTAAATCTAGTTAATGACAATGCTCTTCTAATTTATCTTTTTTCAAATGAGCGATGACGACGCTCTTAAATTTCTATAGAGAACTTCTAATTCTTTTTTCTTTTATAAGAACTATTGTTCCCTCCAACTAGCCTTTAAAGGAAAAAACACTTGACCAGGAAAATAAATGGAAATCTGACAGTAAAGTAATCTCAAATACCTAGGGACACTCTATATCTAAAGGAGAGTCAGCAGAGATATCACCTCCGGTCCAAATCAATCAATCCACTAATCAATCCACTGAGTCACAACGCCTCAATCCCAAACTAGTTGGTCAGCTATAAGAATCTTCTATATCCATTCGGCTCTACTAGGACTCATCTACTATAATGCAGATTCTGAAAAGCATATAGCTCACATGAAGACATCGAAACCATAAGACATTGTAAGTTCTCTTACGTGCTTTACATGCTGCAGTCAACATTGTTAATACTACAAAAATTCACCTATCTTTCCTTTTTATATTACGAAAAAGTAGTTCCCCTCTGCCAGAAGAAAAAACAAAAGAATTACTCAAGACTTTGAAGTTGAACTTTTTTACTCTGAACTTCTAAGTTGAATAGTTCAGTCTAGCGTTCTCATCTTAAGCTCATTAAAATAAATTGAAATAAAGAGCAATAAGAGAACTCTTTTCACATGAAGCTTTCAAAAGTTGCATCTAGCATAAATTTTTTAGCTATGAGCTGTTTGAACAGCAGGTTCACCGTATTGGAGGCTAGAAGGTACATTCTTAAATCCCAACGCCAAAATATCCATTACAACATTGCATTGGAAATTTTGTTGCTCGACATGCCCTAAATACGTGTACAAACTCACAAATGAGAGATTCTATGACTAAAAACTTGAGACACATAAGACAATAACCACCCACCCCCCCCCCCCCCCCCCCACAAGAAGAAGAAAAAAGGAGAACATGCCAGAGCAATTTTTAAGATCATCTATATTCATCAAGAAACAGCTTTTATCATTTCAAAAGACTTAAATGCCAAAGGAGACAAAGGTTACACTTGAGACCCGTCAAACGGGTCTGGATGAAAGAAATACCTCCCAGAAGCAGATAATTAATCTTCATTTGAAATACAATAGCCGATATAAATGATCCGATAAAAAATTGAACAATTTTGGCAGGAGTACTGATAAAGTATTTGTTTCAGCCTGACAAATAAGTTAGTAACTAGGGAACTGTTGTTTAGCAATTGAAAAAACATCCACCCAGCAGTGAAAGCATGTGCCAGCTTGTATCTGGTGAAAACAGAACAGCACAAATGTTTTCCCAGACCAGTTTAATACAGATCAGAATCATTCGTTAAAAGTGCATATATGAGTTTAAGAATGACTAGTTAGATTACATTAAGAGTATTCAAGAACCAATTTCTTACCTGTGCTGCACACTCCTGCTCAACAGCTTTACCTGCAGCAGCTTCTTGCTGTGCAGCCACTTTCCACCGTGTAATTTCTTCTTCAGCAGCAGTAACATCCAGCATAAGCCCTTCAACCTAAATTGAGACAGTTATTCGTAGGACTTTCATAATATGACAACGGAGACAGATCATATGAGTGACATTAAATTCTAAGAAGCAAATGCTAGTATTATTAAATACTACTATATTGAGATCTGACAGTGCATTACATTTTCATTTGCCACCCTCTCCTTCTCTTCAAGGTCCTCCACACGTTGCTTCCATTGAGTGAGTTCCTTCGCTTGACTTTCCACGTGTTCCTTTAGTAAACTGGACTCTGCCCTTTGATTTAGTACAGCAAAATGACAAAAACAACCAAGTCAGGATAAGAATAGGCTAAGCTAATATGGAATGTTTCTAGAGAGATAAAAAAGGACAAAGGGCCAATTCATTGATCTGCTTGTTCAAGTAGAGTAGCACCAATAACAGGTTAACCCAATATAAGCTTGAATAGGAGGTACCTTAGCTCTTCCACAGTATGTTTTAGGTCAATGATCTCGACCTGAGACTGCTTAATTATATTCTCTAATGCACCAGCCTACAATCAAGAACATCAACGAATTAACAAAAAATAACACGAAACTTTCAACACAATTTTGTAGCAAAAGAAAGACTTACCAAAGCATATACTTCATCGTCTTCTGTGTTTGCTGCATGCTTTTCATCGACACGATTATTAAACTTGTAATTTATCCCAGCTTCTCTCAAGCCATTTTCTGCAATCTTGAACAATTCATTTGTTTTGGATGATAAATCCACTGAAATTCTCTTTGAAAGAGCACTTCTCAGTAAAGACCCAATTTGTTCTTTCTCTTTTACTAACTGCAAAACAGACTCATTTAGGCTTTTCACTTCACGACTCCTCTCCTCTAGCAAATCCCTTGCTTTCTCAACAACAATTTCACTCATTTCATATATAGATTCCAATCCTGCTAAAACTGCCCTTATATTCTCTTCCATGTCCATCTCTTGAGCAAGAAATAAAGATTCCGACAATTCAGATGCCTTCCTCGTATCAACAACCTTAACACCATTATAAATCTTTTCATGTATTTTCGTAACGTAATTCAATTGCTCAGCAAGTAATGATCTTTGCATCTCCAACTTCGACTCTGAACTGCTCAACTTACCCTCATATTCACTCACCAATTCCCTCAACCCAACCACTTCACTCTCCAATGCACTATTCTTCTCGCCCATCTCTCGCTCCAATTCGGATAATTCCTTGTCTTTCTTCCCAACCTCCTCTCTTAAACCACTAATCGTCGCCTCTAACTGTGAAACTTCAATAGCAATTTCATAATTCCTATGATCCATTTGTTCTCTCGCCTCGTTCCTCGACTTCATTGTCAACTCAATCTGTCCCAACAACTCCTCAACTATCTCATTCGTCCGTTTAATCACGCCATATGCTACAGCTGGTAATCCTGTATATTTCTGTGACCTAGGTAATCCATTTCCAAAGTTCTTAAATTGACTAACTTTTCCAGATATTTTATCAATTCCATTAACTAACATCGACCCTGATGTTTCCATTTCCGCCCTCGTCAACTCCCTCGCCTTTTTCACTTCCTCCAACTCCTTCAAAACTTCCTCTTTTTGCTTCCTAACCTCTTTCAATTCCTCATTTACCTTCTCAACTATTCTACAACCTTCTTCCTTCTCCTTCAACGCCTCGTCGCGTTGTTTCGTGACCTCATCGCGCTTTTTTATCATTTCGTGAGCTAAAACTTTCAATCTATTAAACGAAACTTGTAATTCAGAGCTAGTTTTCTCAGCTGCTAAACGCGCTTGCCTTTCACGATCTAACTCCGTTAAAATCTCACGGAATTTCTCAACCGATACATTCTCCGGTGACGTAGATGATGACGTAATATTAATCGGTAACAGATCATCATCACCTTCCACGTCACTTAATACGGCGTCGTTTTCTTCTTCACCGTTATTCGCCATTAATAAATCGCAAATTATTCACAATTCTATAAACTAATTACTTAAACATTCATAAATCAATTGATAATTTAAAATTATTAAAATTATCAAACCCTAGAATTAAGTAAACTACTAATACAAGTGTAAAATTAAAGGAAAGTGAATTTTGAAAGTTACTGTGATCTCCGCCGGAGAATACGTCGGAGAAGAGTGAATTCGCCGGTGACGGTGATCGGAAGAATTTGGGAATTGATGATCGGAGAAATTGAGATTTTTTAAGTTTAGGAGAAATCAAGTGGGTGAAAAAATGAAAAGAATGAAACTTTGAGGGGTCAATTTTGCTACCAAACAGTCTTTTTGGTATTTTTATTTGTTTTATAATATTTTTCTAATTTTATTTTTAATTCACTATTATGATTAGTTGATTACCGTAAACCAAAAGGAAAATTGAGGTGATGTGACTCTACGAGCTTTTTATTTATTTATTTATTTTGATGATCAAATAATACCCGAGAACTAGTGGAATTTGGTGATTAATGATTACGTCTTTCTACCTTTGAAATCCATGATAATACTAGGTTTTTGTCGGCTAAAAGAGAGTGCACCTATGACGTAGGCGTCATAGTGCACACGCCACATGTTGCTCTCTTACTAAAAAGTAAAAGTGAGAATATGGCATCAACAAATTCACTATTAATTCAACATTATGTTAAAGAGCTTACACATTAATTGTATTATATTTCATTTGTTTCAATTAATAAATCATAAATTCACTTGATAGAAAGTTTAAAAAAGAAGGTACCATTTGAAACTTCTCGCTCAAAACAAGTCATACAGCTCTAAATCATCCCATTAAGAGTAAAGCTGAAAGTTTAATATTAAATTATTTTTAAATTTATAATTGTGTCTTTACGAGATAGAAATGCATAGAGCTAAGAGTATTTACGAGATGAGATAAACAGTAAAACTTTATAAAATAATCTTAAGATAACTCTTACATCCATTGTCCTATTTCTTTGTTTCCCCAATCTCCTCTACAATGCACTGGGATTCTAAAGAAAATGAAAAATGGAAGCATAGAAACAGATGTACACTGGAGTAGCTTTTATCATCATTAAGTTATACAAATGATACAGGACCAAATTACATTTTCATGGGAACAAAGCATCATATTGATATCACTGGACTTGGAACAAATCTTCAGTAACTGAATGGGCAGAAGGGGCGAAAATTTTCTCTACTGTATAAATTAGTAATACCGATTCTGCTGGTAATGATAATGCTGTTGTTGATCTGCATCGGGAGTAAAATTATGCGACTCCAAGGAACTCCTGAGGCGCCAACCTTCAGGTTCTTTCAAGAACTGATTTGACTCTATATAATTCCGGAGATTCACAATCACCTTGTTCAATTTTGCATCGCCTCGATCTTTCAATGCAGTTAAAAAATCCTTAGAGATGATCTCCAACAGCTTTCTGAATTGTGCCTTGTATCTTCTGTGTAGAGCAAAACCTGCCATCTGGTAACCAAGACATTTTCTTTCAACTCCTACTCACGTTTCAATAACTAGAGGAACTGGATGAGAGCCAGTTTAACTTACCTCAAGAAAAGCCTGCAAGGCAGCTGCAGTATACAAATTTGCTGGGAGAACATTTAAGAATCTGGCTATCCATGACCAGCCTTCTTTGAGGCCATGCAAGTTTTGGCAGCCCTCATCTTCAGTCTGCAACAATATGCAGTTTACTACTAAATCAGTTACGAAAAGAACGAGCTCAGCAACAAAAGCTTTGAGGATTCTTGACAACAAAGGTAACAGATGTCTAAGCAACAGACCTGAACAAGAGCTCCATATAATTTCATGTATGCACTCAAGCGATCCACATAGCTGTCCGTACTTTCTATCTTCCCCTCTTCCTCTATGTAGCCAATAGCTTTGTAATAAGCTTCTTTGGTCTGGAATGCTGCCTGAAGAGGAAGACCAAATTACTGTCAATCTCTCATAAATGAAACAAATGTGAGGAGGTAGCAAATGAGATGTGAATTGATGAAGAAGGTTAACTAATGTCTGAGACAAGTTTTGTTCTTACCACTTACTGAAACCAACATCATGCTCCAAGACAAGTAAAAATGATTCCAAAAAGGAAAAAATAATGAGATGTGTCAATGCCAAAGAGGTAATAGTGAGGTAAATATCGAGTCGATTACCTCTGAGTAACTAATGTACTTGGGAACTGTGAAAATGCAAACTTTGTTCAGCTCTGCTATGAGAATATCCATGACAGGAGGGACCTGTGATGAAAAGCAAATCAATATTTGAGGATGGTAATCTATTTTAGTTAGTACTTCCTGTCCAAAAGTAATTTTTATGTTGTTTGATAATCCTAATGCACTTCCTCTGGATTCCCTTTGGCTAGAAATACATGAGTCCTATTTTAAATTCGAAGGTATTCCCCATTAAGTTTTTCGCAATTCACCTCCTGACCTCAGCTCTGCATATCCCGTAGCAAAACAATTTTATATTTTGGTTCGGTTTTAGGAAAATCAGCTTCAGGTTTGTGTTTAGAAAACCAAGGACCTATGATAGCAAAGAAGACTAAGTACATTGTCATCATTACCTTGGACGCAACACGGACAATTACACGACCATAAGCATAGACTGCACTGTTAAAGCTTCCTGTAGGGTTCACACACAGGGAGACAACCTATAAATTTAAATCAGAATCACAGTCAATACCATTATATGTTTAGGAAAGCTCCAACAGTAGGATATTTTCAGATACACTCAAATCAAATGATGCATGAAGAACCCGCAATCTGTCACAAGCATAAACACATGCAACCCCCCCCCCCCCCCCCCCCCCAAACACATAAAATAGAAAAGAAATAAGTAAAAACAACCATACAAGATACTGAAAGAGAAATCCCAGTTAAAGAACTACTTCAGGATTTTACCTTTTGTGCGAACATTGCAATACTGATGGATTGCGGACATGTTGAAGCACTGATTAGCTTAATTAATTCATCTGCTTTCACTCTGCACAAGGGAAAAGTAGCACACACGTATCAAGCAGCAATATAGAGCTTGCATACCTTGAAGTTTATCTACACGTCAAAGCAACTAAAAACATGACTTGAATATGAGTAGAAAATGGCTTCAAAAAGAAAAACTTAAGAGCTACAGGAGATAGGGTTAATAATCTAAGAAATAGGAACGCTGATACCTAACATTTTCCTTTGTGCCAGTGATAGTTCTGATTCGTCTTCCTATTTCCATTTCAAATTTCTTGTAAGCCTGTTGAGAACGGAGAATTTGTGTGTTAATTGTAGAATATCAGAAATTCCATCGAAAATTAACATCCTTACAATCTCAAATAGAACACTCTGGAATAATAATCTGCACCCTAGGATGGACTACAATAATCCAATCTTCAAGCAACAAAAACTAATTATATAGCAACAAACAATCAAGTCTTTGAGCATTCCACTCAAAAAAGCAATTTGCCAAAAAGTGCAGCATGACAAAACGTCAAGCAACAGCATGACAAATCTAGTAACAGTCCGATCAAATCTATACAAAAGAATATCTTACAGACCTAGTAGCTCAAGGATCAATAAAGAAACAACTGCCCAATTATGAGTTTCAGAGTGGATTCCACATGGGAGGAGGTGTACAATGGGGGGCAGAGGTCTACAAAACCTATGATGAACCAGCACAATTACTATTTCCTGATCATTATTCAGCAGAAAAAGACTCAAACACATACGTAAAAATGTCTACATGGCTTCACAAACATACAAGGATTACATAAATTAAATGGATGCGGTTCAGAGAACCTGGGCAACAACTCCCGGAACACAATCTGGACGGACAAATAATTATATTACCAGGGAAAAGATAACTTCTTTAATTACAGTATGGCAGAGTTTGACTTATAAAAGGTAATACTTCCACCTTCACATGAAATGTAACACTACTTCACTTACCACGGAGTTTAAGAAGTTATTTTGACTTTATTATGTAGTCATGTTAAACAAAATTTAAAAACTATTGTTGAAAAGTTTGTCTGACATAGCAAAATCACATCAAAGTATAAATGTAATAGTTCAACGGCTTTTAACTCTTGAATTTGTGAAAGTAGAATAGAGTAACAGCATTAGTAGAATGGTGTCAAATATTTTGGGTCTCAAACGGAAAATTTTGTGATGTGTGGGCTTGGCGCATGTTATGGGTTCAGACCCTTGCGGCAAAAGCCTGGTAGTCGAGGGAGAAAGGGTAGAGGGGAAGACCCATTATCCACCACGTTCCGAACCGTGCACCACTTTTGCAACCCAAAAAAAAAAAAAAAGGAATGCTGTATCAATTAGGATAGAGGAAGTAACTGTTTAGAACCCCTATTTACCCAAGCCTCTGCAAAGAACACTTTACTTTATGCAGCAAGAAGCAAAATAGTCCAACAAATCGATGAAACTTTAAATATTGCATCGGAAGGTCAAGGTTACCTTGTTTGAGCCCAATCCCAGTGCTTCATTCTGTGCAGCTATTTCATTGTATATCGTCAATCTTCTATCTTCCAGCTTTTGAGCATTTTCTGCCACCCTGACAGTATTTCCTGCTATATTGGATATTGCGAAACTTGAAATCTAGGCATTGGTTTACAAGAACTAGAAACAGAAAGCAGAAAAACACCACCAGGTTTCATCTTGGACCTTACCCAAGATATTGGTAAAAAGATATCATCCAGTTGACTTTACAGAATGTAGTAAAAAGTTCTGATGGTAACTTTTTATATTAGACTATGGATAGAGCATGTTATCTTAAGTTACTAGTATTCTTTATTCGGAAATTCAAATCTTCATGTCCACTCCCTCACTACCATGTTTCATCTTGGACCTTACCCAAGATATTGGTAAAAAGATTTCATCCAGTTGACTTTACAGAAGGTAGTAAAAAGTTCTGATGGTAACTTTTTATATTAGACTATGGATAGAGCATGTTATCTTAAGTTATTAGTATTATTTATTCGAAAATTCAAATCTTCATGTCCACTCCCTCACTAAGATTATTCAGTGAGATATACCTGCTGAACTGTTAGGCCTATCAGATACAGGCTGACCAGAGACTTCCTTTGGAACCTTGGTAGACTCAGATGCTGCCTTCTCTGCAGCAGCTGCAGCTTCGTTGGCTGCTTTCCTCTCAGCTTCCAGTGCTGCTGCTTTTTCCTTTTCAACTCTTTCAGCTTCCAGCCTAGCCTGCACCTGATGGAATAAACTTCTTATTACCCACAAGTAGAACAGTCATTCACAAATGACACTTGAATTCTTGCAGAATCGTTACAAAGAAGAGACAGTTAATAACAATGACGCTCAGAAATACATGCAGCATGAAGGGACACAAACAGACAGCTAGAATTCATAGGGATGCAGGGGATGTAAGCATTAGCACTTACAGTTACAGCAGTATGTCACAGAGGGAAAAAACAAGTATTAAGCTGTTAAATCAACAGAAGATCATTGATCGATGATGATTGTCACGGATAGTTAGCTTTGTAAAATCACTAGCAAACACAAAATGGCAGGTGACAAAATATGCAAACAACAACTACGTCTTAGCCCCAAGGAAGTTGGGGAGATGACAAATAATTGCAATTGGAAAAATTTAATATGAACATAGACTTTCTTTCCAAACTTATTCTACTTCAAGAAACCTTTGCTCTAAGAACATAAGAAAATTTCCTATGAGCATATCACAGTGTTCATCTCTCGGGTAGGAAAGCAACACAAACCTTGGCTTCTGCTCTGATCCTCTCTTGCCGGGCTTTTTCTTCTTGGAGAGCTTTTTCTTTCCTCTTGGCCTCTTCACGAGCAGCATCATCTCTTATTCTCCTTTCTTCAATTTGGGATCTGTGCTCGTGATCCCTTTGTACGGCAGTTAGGTGATCATCAAGTGCTTCTGCACTACAATAATACAGTTGAAGTCATGAGCATATTCTCACAAAAAATTAAGCTGCAAGAAAATGTAAATGGTGATTAAACTTCAGATTCTGGGTCCATAGGAGTATAGAGTAAAGAACAAAAAAACTATGCTCAAGTCCCAAACAAATTGGGTCACTGACCATGACTCCCCATTTAACTTCTGGGAATGCACTTGTCAACTGCTACCAAGGGGATGAGTGTGGCTAATATAAGAAAATAGTCAACATAATCAAAACTTCCCTGTAAGTGCCCCCTCTATACAGTAACTTGGCTCGCTGGCCATACCCCTGAATCTGTTTTACACCTTCATCTGTAATTCATGTCAACAAGAAAAGACGAGCAACATTGCCCAAACCCACTTTCGTTCCCCACCTAAACCACATTATTCCAGTGGTTCATGATCAATTGTTAATCTATCATCCTTAAGTGAATTCTTCACCAACCGGCTTCTGTTTAAAGTGATTGAGATTTGTTTCGCATGTTCTTCAGCAGTTATATTAATTTCATGGTTAGAGCAGCAAAGCAGTTAAAGTGAAATCCATAGTACGAATAGAACAAACATCTTGACCTTCTGTGACCAGATAGATAAATTATCCATTCATTCCATCAGACCTAAATTCGTAACAGAGATATATATATTTACCATGATAAATGGAACATCACAGAGAAACATGTTTTTCCTCACAAAAAAGAGTATCATGCCTTACATTTTGCGCTGGTACTGCATGTCAATCTTCCTGTTCATTTCCCTTTGAGCTTCAGCATGTCGCTCAACTTGTTCTAGTGTGGAAGTGAGCTTCTCATTCTCATCCATCAACTCAGCTTCAAGTGCTGATAGCTGATCTCTCATTTCTTCCTGTTAAATAAGATATTATAAGGTAAATAGAAGGAGATTGTGACTGAAAAGGTCATCCTTTAATTTTTTTTTTCCCAAGTGAAGGGAGGCTGGGGGATGGACAGAGAAAGTTAAGGAAGGATATCATGTAAGTTACAAACCGTGATGATAAGCTGATGCTCCTGGGTCAATTCAGATAGAGCGCCTTCCACCAATCCTACTTTATCCATCAGACCATGTTGCAGTTCGACGCCTAGGCCTTCTTCAGAATGGTCGCTATCACTGGACATATAGGAATTTTGTACTAATATAATCATGAACAAATCGCAATTCAATTCATAATAAAACAAACATGAAAAGCGATGACTTATCTTGACAACATGAAGTCCATGAGTTTAAGGAACCATAGGAACAAAGGTGGTAATATTAAGTGGTTTTTCTGCTTCAACACCCCCCCCCCCCCAACCCCCCACCCCAACTCTTCCCCTCCCCCATATTCGGGTTGAGGATGTTCCCAACTCTTAGCTCAATTATTAAAGGCTATGAACAAGTAGCGCAGTTAAAAAGCTAATTAGCCATGCAATAACAAGATGTTTAATATGAAGGGCATTTGTAGCAACATATTCCACAGCTTGTTCCTCTGTTTTACCTGACATTCTCTCATTCTTACACTCTTTAATATTTCAATTGCAACTGCGAGTACTTACCTCAGATAGATTTCGTCACAGGCAAAACGTTTTCCCCCCATAAGAAAATGATCACCAACTTCATCCTTAGTATCTCTTTCCATATCCTCCTCGTCATCATCAGACACTTGCATAACAAAGCCTCTTCGAGAATCATTCTTTGAAGCGGAGAGTTCTCTGAGCAAAGGCAGATTACACATAATACAGATTATTTACTATCCAAGTGAAACAAAGAAGCTGGAGGCGATTTTCACCAAGAAACCTTGTTACAAGTACATACCGAGATTCCATTTTGGTAAAAGGTATGGGAAATTTTGATGATACATTGAGCTTCTTCTCTATCGAGTTGAGCTCGACCAATAAAGCATCAAAGCTCCAATCAGGATTTGGATCCAGGGTCACTCCATTAACAATATTAGGCAACGGAAGTTGCAATTTAATAGCACCCCTGTGAAAAAGAACCATAACTCAGCACAAAGCAAACAACAATTAAAATATTGTAGTTCAAGTGTATAAACTAGTAGCCATAAAAGAAAAACTGAAATTTGAAGTTGTTATCACTACAATTATGAGAAAAGTATCTAGTCTAACATATGCATACAAGCGACATGGACCACCTCCACCGCCTATCAACAATAACACCTACGCATCAGTCCCAAGCAAATTAGCTCTGGTTATATGAAATGGCGCAGCCAGGAATTTATACAAGGGGATATGAAAATGTCAAATTTGGAATTTGAAACTATGACCTAACACAATTTTCGAACCTCCTTGCTACTTTATTAGAATTTCACCTTATGTCGAGGGGATTCAACAGCTTATCTACAACAAAAGATCTCCTTTTTTCCCTATTTGCACAATATTATTTTTCAATGAAGGGGAATCAATTAACCCCTCCCCCTCCCCCAATCCTCCGTTATATAGAATCTTTACCGACCATGATATTCCATCGAACTCATCTCAAGCCAATATTATACAAATACAAATAAAAAGCACTAACATTTATATATATTTTCTAAACATACATAACTCCGAAAGGCTAAACGACTCCTAGAAAACATCGGACCTACAGTACAGGTGCTAAAATAAGTATAGTAACTAAAAATTGGGTAATAACAGGAACAAAGTAACTTACATTATTCTTTTTCAAAATTCTAGCTTCACAAACTTGAATCTTGAAATTTGAGAATGTAATTAATTAATTACCTGTTACACATCTAAAAATCAAAAGTTACAATACAGAAAAAGAAAATAACTAAACCCTAATTTTGTTAATAAAAACTAAAGTATACAACAACAATGTACCCAGTACCCAGTACCCAGTATAATCTCACGAGCGGAGTCTACGCTAAAGTACGGATAGCAACAAAAATCAACCATAATAGGGCTATATTATCAAAAATAGCCAAAATAAATGTTGAATTTGAGAGAAATTGGAAAATTGGGGGGGAAGAGGAAGCTCACGCTTGTAGTGATGAAGTGTGTAACGGGCAACTGAAAAAACGACGAGGTTTTTATATTGTTCCACAAATTACATTACAAAGCCGGATTAGGCAGATGTTGTGACAAATTAGCCTATTGCGATTTTGAAAGTCGCCTAAGATTAACGCTTTACAGTCGTATAACGCATTTAGGGGTCATTTGGTACGGAGACAATATTAATTAGGTACATATTAGCAATACATGTATTAGTTATGCAGATATTAACAATGCGTGTAATTAGTAATATATTGAAAATTATACAATATTATACTTTTAAATATTTACAACAATATACGCAAATGTAACTTTTCTGTTACTAAAATGATCAACAAGGTTGATGGCATAGGTGGACGGATGACAAAAGTACTCCATTTCACATAGTTGATGGTATTTTTGATCCTTTTCCGTTACTAAAATGATCAACAATAACAAATGCAGATGAATTACACTCGATAATCACTTCGAGTTTATACGAAAAATAATTTTTTATATATAAAAGATTAATGTCTAAATTTGCAGTTAAAAATTAAAATTAACTTTGACCCTGTACACTTCGAAATAATAACATAGAAAGTGAAATATACGGAGTAAGTAACCTAGTATTACAGGTTAAAATTCATTTTTGGCCTAAAAATACTTTTTAATATTAGTGCACAAAACAACAATATACGCAATATGATCCCACAAATAAAGTCCGTGAAGGATGAGGTGTATGCAGACCTTACTCTACATCGAGTGAGGTAGAAAGACTGTGTCAGAATCAGTGCATATAACGTATAAAAACATGTATACAAAATCAATCCCCTCAAATGATCTTTACACGTAAACTTCCTTAAAAGTGAGATTTTACAATCTTGAAAAATAACAAAGATTACCTACTTAACAAGTTAAGATAACTGATAATGTAAAGTCTTTAGACGAACGGTGCACGATACTTAAACCTTTTTTAAACAATATGATATCCGGAATCTACCGACTAATTGATCTACATTTGTACCACACAAGGTTCATAACGAGGAGACTGCTCCTTACCTTGGTTTGTGATGGGATGTATGAAGTCCTTCTGCGCTTAATCATATATTTCAAATTTGTGTTTCAAGAATAGAAAAACTTGCATATTTCCCTTTAATTATGAACTTAACACGACACGACTATTAGTTGAGGCAGTGAATTTCCAATACTAAATAGTTATACCAAACCAAAACTTCATAACTAAAATGATCACCAACAAAAAAAAAAAAAAGCAAAATCCATATATTTTCCAATAGAAAAATCCATATATGTAACTTGACAGCAACATATTAATTGTCAGTCTTGTTATTGGCACCACCAAGTGAGTGGTGTAGTGGATGTGACTACTCCTCCCTTAACCAGAGGTCTCGGGTTTGAGCTCTGGGTATGGAAAAATCACTGGTAGGGAGCGCTTCCCGCCGAATGGGGCCCTACGCGGCGCGAATCCGGATTAGTTGGGCTCCAATAAAGGTACCGGACACCGGGTGGGAAACCAAAAAAGGCGCGAATCCGGATTAGTTGGGGCTCCAATAAAGGTACCGGACACCGGATGGGAAACCGTGGGAAACCAAAAAAGGCGCGAATCCGAATTAGTTGGGCTCCAATAAAGGTACCGGACACCGGGTTGGAAACAAAAAAAAAAAAAAAAAGACAGCAACATATTAATTGTCAGTCTTGTTATTGGCTATAAATAAGCAATATCTCCAATGGCCCTTAAGATAAAATACTTCATAAAATATGTGGAAGTTCACATCATCATTCTCTTCCTTCTTCAACATTCATATACTTGTATCTCTTCTGATCATCAACCACCATAATATAGTTTCATCACAGCCACTTTACACAAATTCAAGATGGATAGTAAACTCAATAACAGGCCAAAGAGTGAAACTAGCATGTATAAATTGGGTGTCACATATGGAAGTTATGTTAGCTGAAGGACTAAATAAACAGCCAGTGGATGAAATATCTAAGTCTATTATTAACATGGGTTTTAATTGTGTTAGACTTACTTGGCCTGTTTTTATGTTTACTAATGATTCTTTGGGTTCTATAACTGTTAGACAATCTTTCAAGAACCTTGGACTTTTTGATTCTATCATTGGTCTTCAAGTTAATAATCCTTCCATTGTTGATATCTCTGTTCTTGATGCTTACCAGGTAATTAACAAAGCTTTATATTTTTCGTATTTAAGTTAAAGTATTTCCTAGTAAGTATATTATCTTGAGTGTATTGAAATTAGACTTGTTTGTTGCTTGACTGATGAATTTATGCTATTTTTTTGTTCTTGGTGAAACAAGAAATTGAGAAATTTAAGAGAAATATGGAAAGGTTGAAAGGTAGTTAGAAGTCACCTTTCATTAGGGACACTTTGTTATTAACTTTATCAACAATGTATGGGTAGCATTATTGCTTTTGATTGAAGACTTTGGCTATATATATATATATATATATATATATATATATATATATATATATATATATATATATACACACCTTCCATCACTTATTTATTGTCTTTTTTCCTTTTTCCAGCCATAATTATTGTCCACATTTCATTTTTTGGATCACCCCAAATGATGTCGCATTAACATTTTTTTATCATCCCAATGAAGTAGTAGTAATATATCAGATCAGATCATGAAATGACAATGGTTAATGGTTTTTTTTTTTTTTTTTTTTTTTGGTAAGAAACGATATTTATTTCAAGAAAACAATCTAACTATTACAAGATAGGGTCAACTTTGACAACATAGTGTCGTGATTGTCCTGATCATAATTGTTCATAGAGTTAAAGACAGTGACATTTCTAGACAACGTAGTACCTAGAAATTACATAAGACGGAGGAGAATAGTAGATCCTAAGTTCTTCAAAAGATAAGTCGCAACCCTTCTTAGCCATTTGATCCGCAGCTCTATTGGCTTCTCTAAACGTGTGTTGCAACTTTGGACTCCCTGCTTTAAGTAATAGGAACCTGCAATCGTTGATCAGATTTAGGTACAAGCCATTTTCCTTAGATAATAAATTAATCACATCTAAACAATTTGTTTCTATAAGTAATGGTGCAATGTTGTTAACAATTTGAACTCCATGGCTTTGTTAACAATATCAAGTATCAACAATAGAACTAGGTTTCCTGCAACCCTTGTGAATTATATTATTCCTTTCTAACCATATATGACAATGGTTAATGTAGAAAAACTATAGTTACTATGGACTATACAGAAGAAAAAAAAATTAATTTATAAATATCCTAGATGATTCCAACCCATATTATTTATGTTATCTTTAAGTAGCTCAAGTACCACTTAATTAATTTATAAGTAATGATGATGTACTTAAGAAGGATGACGAAGTTCGAAGTATGAAAATTGGCATATCTTTATTTAGTTTTAATGACATATATGTATTCAGAATATAACGTAGTTATAATTTAAAACTATTGTAAAAGTAACAGTTTCATTTTTATTGGACCGTTTTGTTTCTTCTCTCTTAATTTAATTTTCAATGCTCATTGCACATGTCGACTTACATCGATTTAAAGTATTGAAAAGTATTTTACACTATCAGAGCGGTAAGTGCACAGAAGTTAAAGTCTTAACATCAGTCTAACAAGGAATATGGTTTGTATGACAGGCAGTGGTGGCTAGCCTTGCAAAAAACAATGTAATGATCATATTAGACAATCATATAAGCAAGCCTGGCTGGTGCTGCAGCAGATTTGATGGCAATGGCTTCTTTGGTGATCAATATTTTGACCCTGATCTCTGGATCCAAGGCCTTACAAAAGTAGCCACCACTTTCAAGGGCATTGCCAATGTAGTAGCCATGAGCTTGAGAAATGAACTGAGAGGACCTCTTGAGAATGTTGATGATTGGTATAGGTATGAACCACTACTCTTTCTAAATTCTAAGTTGAAAATAGCATTTTGCCATATGCTCGAGGTATATACATAGTTGAAGTACTTTAAGAATCGAAAAATTGTCCAAATTTACCGTCTATCATATGAAATATTTAACTCCGCCATCCATTGTACTTGATAGATATTCATACCTTTGTCGTTAGCAAATGGTTTTGTATTCACTCTCGACCTTAACAGAGCTCCAATGTGGATTGGATGGATTTAATATGTCAAAAGTTAGGGTCAAGGATATACATGAGATAAATTGCTAACGACAAGGGTACAAATGACCCCAAATAATGACTGGGGATAAAGTTAACTATCTCATTGAGGAATTGTATAACTATACTGAGTTCGAATACATTGTCACAAAGTAACAGATGATGTACCCATTAACTTAAAATCCTAGATCGGTCTTTGTTTACTAGTAGTACTAATTAAAGGTGGTGGTTGTTGAGCTAGGTACATGCAGAAAGGAGCTGAAGCAGTGCATGCAGCTAACCCCAATGTTCTTGTCATTCTTTCTGGGCTAAGTTTCGACAAGGACCTTTCTTTCTTACGTGAAAGGCCATTGAAATTGTCATTCAGTGGCAAGCTAGTTTTTGAGATACATCGATACGGTTTCACAGATGGAGAAACTTGGTCAGCAGGCAGTGCAAACCTAGTATGTGGATTAGTGTTGAATGACATGGTGAGCAGAGGAGCTTTTGTGTTAGAACAAGGCTACCCATTGTTTGTGAGTGAGTTTGGAGCAGATCAAAGAGGCACCAATGTGAATGATAACAGGTTTCTCAACTGCTTTCTTGGACTGGCAGCTGAACTTGACTTTGATTGGGCACTGTGGACGCTCGTTGGGAGCTATTATCTGAGAGATGGGGTTGTGGGACTCAATGAGTACTATGGGGTTTTAGATTGGAACTGGGGTGAAATCAGAAACACAAGCTTTCTGCAAAAGATCTCAGCCATCCGCACGCCATTCCAAGGTATGCAAAAAACTTATAACACAATTGTCAGGAGTTTTCTATGAGAAAAAGAACTAAGTATTCACCTTGGTCAAATGCAGGACCAGGATATATCGAGACTCGTCTCCACAAAGTAATTTTCCATCCAATGACAGGGCTTTGTGTTCGAAGAACTTCATTCCTCCAGCCATTGGAACTAGGTCCATGCTCTGAGGCTGAGGCATGGGGTTATACTGCCCCAAACACGCTGACGGTCAGAGGAACGTACTTTTGCCTGCAAGCAGATAAGATTGGGCAGCCAGCAAAACTTGGTATTATATGCAGTGATGATAGCTCAAAATGGGAAACCATCTCGGACTCGAAGATGCACCTGTCTTCTAAGCTACAAGATGCCACTAGTGTATGCTTGGATGTTGATTCCAACAATGTTATTGTCACACAAACATGCAAGTGCCTGAGCAGAAATGATATTACATGTGACCCAGGAAGACAGTGGTTCAAAATTATTGACAGCACAAGGGTGACAAAAACCGCAAAATCCTTTCTTCAAATCAAACCAATCATTCATTTTCTAGCAAAGAGTTTCTTTGGAAGCTACATCTGATAACATAGATAGATTAGTTCATTTAGACATGCAAATGAAAATTTCCCAACACTTAATACTCATAATTGTTTGACAATGTAACCGCTCAAAGAAATCAGAATGAACTTCATCTTGTGATACAAATTATTCTTCCATGGCATCTCCACCTTCAATCACTTGTACCAGCTCTCTCAGTGGTGTAATCTTTGTAAGGAGAACCTCTGCAAACCCAACCAATTCCAGCAAACCATATTAGCAAAATTCAGTTCAAAATTCTAGTATCCATGATACTTCGCAATTGCATTAAAGGTTGACAAATATGAGAACACTAACCAGTCTTCTTAGGGAATGAGTAACCCTTCTGTGGATAGGTGCGGGGATTAGGCTGCATATGATTTCTTAGGTACTCCGTCTTTCCCTAAAAACAAAACATAACAGTTTAGACACATGCTATAAAAAAAAAAATGATTTTATGCAATTGGTGCTGAAAATTCTGCAATTCATCCCTTCAGGGAGCGCTTTCTCTTTGCTGAGGTTTACTTAAAGAGAGCTGACCTTTGTTATCACACAGATATCAACGTTGCTGCCACTACCAAGGTCATTGAATACTCCAGACAATATGGCCTCTGCTACTAGTTTTATCCCTTCATCCCTCTGCAACAAAATTTCCGCAGCATTCAGGAGCCACAATACATATAAGTGAACTACTTTAGCTGAAATAAACAAACTTACGCTCATCCCTTCATGATATTTTGACTCAAACATAGCCATTGCTGCGAGGGAACCAGAACCCATTGTAGCATATGGCAGAGTATCAGTTGATCCATGTGGATAAATCTGAGAGACAATCCATTACCCCAAGAACAGTCAGAACTTTGAAGATAATGCATAAAATATAAACATGCTCTTGCTTAAACAAATAATATAAATATGAAAACAACTCACAGTATGCAGATGTGGCCCTGTGACATCAACACCACCAAGGACCAAAGCAGCTGAGACATGGCCCTGGTACCTGGTTAGGAGAACATTGTTAGGCTTCTAGTATATTGCTTAGCAATTGCACTAGAAGACACTACTATGCTTCTACAGAACATTAACATTAGAGGCTTACCTGAAAAGGTGGGACTTCAAAAGAGTAAGAGCTGTCACAACCCTGGATTCACGACCAGTATGATACCTATGAAGCTTCAGATTGGAACTAACCATGTCTAGAGAATAACAGTTGTAAATTAAGAGGTGACATAGAGTTGGAGAGATACAACGATAATTTGAAACTTAAAGGAGCTGAATATGAATATAAAATTCATTACCGGTCACTGCCTCTGTATCAGCAGCTGTCCCAGCTCCGCAGCAATATATATTGGGGGCCATGAAATGAATTTTCTCACAGTTCTTATCAGCAACAATGGGTCCTTCGGTTGCTCGTGTGTCTGCTCCAAGGATAACACCATCCTGAGCAAAAACCAGGCATGCTTAAGAAGTTAATTGAAAAAGCATCATTTTCAGATTCTCCAGGACTTGTGCACAAATTGAACACATATAGTACCCGTCCAAACAAGGTCACATTTTCTAACAAGCATGTTATACTATGTCAATTAAGCATTATACAGTGTGGAAAATTTTCCACATGGGATTAAGGACATGTTTGGTAAGGCTTCTAAAAACTGCTTATTTTGAATGCTTTTCTTCAAAAGTGCTTTTCGTAATCTTCAAAAGTACTTTTGTGAGTTCATTTATTATCAAAGACGATATTTAGCTTTCATTTTTATTTAATTAATTTATTAAAAAGATAGAATATTCACAAAATATATAATTGAATATTCTAAAATTCATACCTTAAGAAAAGATGCACTTTAATATAAAACTTTAGACAGTGATAGCTTATAATAATTAGAAATAAGGAGAAAAAGAAGAAGGTACTATTATAGCTTTTAATCATTAGGTTAAATAAATAGAATATTTCGGTATACAAATATTTTTGGTAAGGATATATTTATGATGATAGAAATTAAAACAACTTCTGCTTCTTCCTTTAGGGATAAACTACTTTTGTCAGCTTCTTCCTCCCCGCAAAGAAAAAATATTTTTTGTTGCCACTCAAAAGCACTTATTTTCCCCCGACGCTTGCCCAAACATCTCAATTTTTTAATGAGCATTTTTTGAGAAAAATAAGCACGTTTGGCTCCCCAAAAGCTTTGTCAAACAGGCACTAAGGGGGTTTTGTTTCTGGAAGAGACGCCCATCCCTCCCAAACAACCATAGTATTGGCAACCATGCTGGCCTTTAATTCAGCTATTAATAAGTAGTCTGGGAATACTTCTTAGTAGGGCATATAAAAAGTAACTCGATCTCAAAAGCAGATCTTTTGCATAGCATTCTCAGAATCATCCTAAATATAAATGTACAAATAAAAGAGTAACACTTAATAAACAAATCAGGTGTTGTATTGCTAAATGCTAACAGCTGACATGGAGGTAGCATAAAGTACTGTATTGATCATATCCTAGCCCCAGCATCAGCCTGGTTAGTGTGCCAGCTTCAACTCATCTGGGTTTATTATGTTGGCATGAATAAGCTTGCGCCATTATTGTAGCTTGGGAAGAATAAACATAAGCAATGGCCACTTGATGGTCCTATTTATCTCATATTTAGCTTAGTGAGAAGCCAATATCTTGTTAACCTCTCCCAACCAAAGCTGCTAGAAGGGGTATAAATTAGACGAGCTCCCTTGCGTTGACAATAATGTACAATACAGCTCAGCGCAAATGGAACTCCATATTTTTTAGCAAAAGGAATATAAGGATGCCATAACAAGAAAATAAAGAAAGGTAAAGGAGCCTACAATAGCCTAGTTTTTTTGTGGAAAAGGGTAAAGGGGAGGCCCCATTATACAGCCCCAGTCTCTATGACGTCAAACCTTCTATCGTCCAGTCGACCAGGGGTAAGTGGTCCTCCAGGTCGGGCTCCGATTTGAATTCGAAGATCCAGTTCACTATTATACAAATATTATTAAAAGACAACTCTTTGAGAGAAATGCAATACTATAGCCCTCTAATCTCAGTTCTCATATAAAAGATACATAGGTTATGATTGGCTAAGTGTCCAGCAACCACATCAAGTCAGTCTGTCTTGTCGCCAGAACTATATTAATTGATTTACGGGGAAATGAATGTTGACACATGCTTAAGATGGTCAGTGAGCTGCTACTCAAATGCCTTAGACTTTACTAATCGCCTTCCCAGCTGGAAAAAGAAATGTCGCTCGCAGGGCACTCTCCATTTCTTTTGAGGGAAAGACATTCCCTGTCGTGTGCTGCAGTACAAAATTTGCTACCCACAAATCAAGTCCGTGAAGAAGTATAATAATGTTCAGGCGTCTCCATAAAAACTGTGCGAGATTTAAGAAAATTTAGTTTTAGAGAAGCCACATCTTACCTTTAAAGGAAAATGATTTAGTGTTGGAATGGAATGAACTTAATAAACTATTAGAAAGATTCGTATATCCAGTCCCAACTAACTTTGGGATGAGGTGTTGTGTGCCATTTGACCCTCATGGATTGTAAAGAGCTCCCACTCAATAGACTAGTCTTTTGGGTTGGATACTTATGCAATCTAAAAGAATCAAAAGAATTGGCATTAAAACTGCTCGACCAACGCTTCAGACCACGACTTGAGTGGTGGTCTGGACTGCGAGGGGTGCTATCTACTTGGCCCAGAGAGAGAAAAGGATGAGGTGCCATTCCTGACCAATCTAGACCTGAGGGAAGCCAGGAGTGGTGGCTAGACCTAAGAAGTGACAAGAGCCTTGACCAACAAGGTCGTTGGTTCTCAAGTGAGGTGATTGATGCGTTCCAATTCTCCATCATGGTTTGCAAAGAGAAATAGTAATAGGCTTAATGAGGCTCTCCCACCTAATAAGCTAGTTTTTCAGGCTAGGCTCTCCTGTTCGATCTATAACATGACTTGTCGTTGAACCATTGATCTAGAATATTACTTATCCCATGTGCCCGTGGGGTTATAACCCTAATACTAATACTACAAGCATTACTTAATTGTTCACTTATTACAACAACATACCCACTATGATCCCACAAGTGGGGTCTAGGATGTGCGCAAACCTTACCCCTACCTCACTCGATGTAGAGGGGCTATTCACGAAAGACCCTCGACCTAGTAGTTCTGTGATTCTTGCAGAAATATGCACCACATCACACCATTAAACTTAAAAACTCCAAAGTTAGAAACTTTAACATATATTAGTCCAAGAAAAGACATACCAACATAGTAAAAAATCCAAACTTTAATGAAATTTGAAGGAAAACAAGAAAAGGGTATAAATTAAAGGGTACCTGAAAAATTAAGCCAACAATAGTAGTACCAGTCTTGAGAAAAGAAGGACCTTTAAGTCCTTTACTAACCAACATATCATTCCTTCTACACAAATCAAAACTAAACCCTCCTTTTTGTGGTACTTCCACTGTTGCATTAGCCATTTTACTTCAAAATTAGACCTACCCAAGTTAGCAAAAAGTTACAAAAACAAGATCAAGATTACAGTATAATAGAACTATGAATTGTTAATGAAAATTAAAACACTTAAATTAAAAGACTTACTTGGTGAAAAAGATGAGTGATGAGCTGAAAAAAGCGAAGTTGTGAAAATAAGCAGAGGATTTATGATTCTTGAAGAATAAGAAAAGGATATCCGACTGTTAAAATAGCGGGTTATGGGCTGAATTGCAGAAATAACCTATTTTTCGTAAAAATTTCGCCTAGAGGCCACTTTAATACCGGTATTTAGTTTAAGGCCACTATTTTTATTGGTCTTACACTAGAGGCCACTTTTGGGCCTTTACTAAATAAACATTGACTTAAGTTCTGTTCATTGACTGAAGTTCAGTCCATACGGCCCCTGGACTGAAGTTCTATCTTTAAGGACTGGACTGAACTTCAGTCCATATGGCCCTAGACTGAAGTTCTATCTTTTAAGCGAAAGTGGCCGCAAACTAAATATTTTGGTATTAGTGGCGTGTGCCCAAAGACCAGTGGCAAAAGTGGCCTTTCGTGCACTTACCCCATATTTTTCCAGTATTCGAAGTTTCCCTGGGGTTGGTAAGGCGAAATGGGGCCACCTTAGCGGGCGAAATTCCCGCCAATGGCTGAGATGTTCAGTCGACTCCCTCCCCCTTTGTGTCGCGAGAGAGCAGAGCGTACCGCCCTACCATAGTCACGAGTCTGTTTATAGTCGCGACTGTTGTCATAGTCAACCGACATTAATGTGTACTCTCAGGGAGAATTCCTTGGTTTACGTTTTGGCCCGTGGTTTAGTAAAAATTGACTCTACTTGGTTTAATGAATAAATTTTGGGTAGAAATACCTTTACAATTTTTTAAATGACGCTCGTATCTCTGTCTTTCCTTTCACCGTAAGTGCTGCCTAAGAGCACCCCTCTTGCTTATCACACCTCTTGCTTATGCAATAGCTGTCCTTGAATTGTTTCTCGTATTCTTCCAAATAACTAAAAGTATTGTTTGAGCAACACTTGCCCCTTCAATCTCTTACTACATTCTCGTAGGCGACACTTGCCCTTTAATCTCTTTCTAAGAGGCAGTACTTGTCGATTAATAACTTGAAGTGTGCTTACGGATGAACCAGAGGCCATCCTGCCAAACCATCTTAAACAGGAACAAAGAGGCAGTACTAGTCAATTGAGAACGCATGGTGAAATTTTTTGATCTTGCTACTATTTCTAAAAAAAAAAAAAAATTGACTAAGTTGCCTCCGTAGTGACTAATTTTGAGAGTTTATCCCTATTTAACAACGTTTTAGCAAAACACACTCTTATGATTCGAAGCCAACACTTTAAGTTACCAATTTGCATGTATTGTCTTTTAGGAAGAGGTCGAGTACCAAGTATTGCTTAGATAACATTTCAAGATCCGGAGAATGCAAGAATTGGAAGGGGCAAGTGTTGCCTAGACAACACTTTTTCTAGGAGATGTGAGATTCAAAGGCACGTGTTGCCTAAAAAAAAATGGGTCAAAGGTAAGTGCTGCCCATGCGACACTTTCTCTAAGAAAATGTGACATGTAAGGGGCTTTAAGGAACAAGTGTTGCATATCACTTGCCTAAGAAAGAGGGATCAAAGGCAAGTGTTAGGTTCATACCATAGGATTCATATAGGTATTTCAGTCTGAAAATTATTTATTAAACTTAACTAAGGGTATTTTTACAAATCACTGTTATGCGGGAGCAAAAAGACAACCCATTACTTATGGTAGCATGTTTCTGTAAATGAGCCTACTATTTCGCAAAGTCTTGACGAGTAGTCATTTTTAGACGCCATAAGTGAGTTTTATCCACTATTTTACAATTTATTGAGAAATAGCCAAATTACTTTTCCGTATACTTACAACTTCTTGGCGTTACCCCATACTAGCCATATTACAAACACCAGAGACTTTGAACTGAACTCAATAAAAAAATATGGAGTTTTGTTCAAAGTTTCAGCAAAAATCAAAGTTTTATACTCAAAATCCCAGTATATACTAACATAGTTCAAAGTCACCGTATTTTATACTGAAACTTATCAGAATCTAGCTACTTTTCAATGAATTTGTGCGTCCGAACTACTATTGGACTAATATAGTCAAAAGTAACTCCTACGCCAAATTTTTACTACTATTTTCGCATTAATCGTAAAGTTATCTTTTGTAAAATAGCCACAAAACAGAGTTACTCTTTATATATATATATATATATATATATATATATATATATATATATATATATATATTTACCCCAACATAACCCCGCTAATTTTAACAATCGGATCTCCTTTTCTTCTTCTTCAAGAATCAAAAGCCTCTGCTTATTTTCAGCTCATTATTCATCTTCTTCAACCAAGTAAGTCTTTTAATTTAAGTGTTTTAATTTTCATTAACAATTCATAGTTCTACTATACTATAATCTTGATCTTGTTTTTGTAACTTTTTGCTATGTTGGGTAGGTTTAATTTTGAAGTAAAATGGCTAATTCAACAATGGAAGTACCCCAAAAAGGAGGGTTTAGTTTTGATTTGTGTAGAAGGAATGATATGTTGGTTAATAAAGGACTTAAAGGTCCTTCTTTTCTCAAGACTGGTACTACTATTGTTGGCTTAATTTTTCAGGTACCCTTTTCTTGTTTTCCTGCAATTTTCATTAAAGTTTGGATGCTTTTATGTGAGAACTGAGGTTAGAGGGAAATAGTGTTGTCTTGCTGTCCAATAGTTAGTCTTTTTATTTAGAGATCCTTGGCCAATTATGAAGGAGAAAGAAAAGGAGAAAAGAGAGGAGTTCTAGAATGTGCGCCGATCATTTGAAGGGTCGACAATGTTGTCTTAAGCTGTAAGGCTCCTCCTTTCATGTGAAACCTATGTCCATATCTAGGGTAATATGCATTTATAGGTTGTGTTTCTTTTTTCAATAACAACAAATATCTTTGGGCCAGTGGCTCACGGTTTGGAACTCGGTGGATAATTGGCCTGCCTCCTTAAAGCTCCACTTTTCTTGTTTTGCTGCAAATTCATTAAGGTTGATTTTTTTACCCCACTTAAGTACCAGGTTTCTGTCCGCACCTTTACCCTTCTTTCATTTTGATAAGGTAAGGTTTATTGATTTGATCCAGCATTTTGCTCGGAATGTTGAGTTCCATTGAACTGAGCGTTTTGGTATAGGTCATTTGCACCGAGTCTATTATACATAAATTGTCAACGCAAAAAGACTCTTCTAAGTTATACCCCTTCTGGTGGCATTGGCAGTAAGTTGTTGATTGGCAAGATATTCGCCTTTTTGCCAAGCTAAATGTGGGATATATGGTTTTGAGATATAGTTACTTTTGCTCATTTGAAATAACTACGTATTAAACATCTTTATAAGGTCTATTGGAAAAATTTCCCAGATCGCTTATTGATAGCCGAAGTAAAGGCCAACATGACTGGCCATACCATGATTGTTTGGGAGGGATGGGCGTCTGTTCCAGAAACAAAACTCCCTTAGTGCCCTTACCCCCACAGGACTACAATAATGATAGTTCTGCATTCTGTAAAATATGCTTAATTGAGTATAAACTTTTACCTTATAAAAAAAAATGCTTATTTGAGTATAACATGCTTATTAGAAAATGTGAGTTGTGTACTTTTTTGGTTACTTTATCTGTTCAATTATTTACAAGTTTTGCAGAATCTGGAAATTATTCTTTTTCAGTCAACATCTTAATCATGCATGATTTTTGTTCAGGATGGTGTTATCCTTGGGGCAGACACACGGGCAACTGAAGGACCAATCGTTGCAGATAAAAACTGTGAAAAAATTCATTTTATGGCTCCTAACATATATTGCTGCGGAGCTGGGACAGCTGCTGATACAGAGGCAGTGACCGGTAATTAGTTTATATTCATATTCTCTACTATTTGGAAGTTGTTTGCAATGTAACATCTCCTTTTTTTTTTAAAAAAAACTCCTTTTAAGTTTCAATCCTTATTGTTCTATATATCTATCCATCTTTATCCATCTCTATGTCGTCTCTTAATTAGCAACTATTATTCTCTAGACATGGTCAGTTCCAATCTGAAGCTTCATAGGTATCACACTGGTCGTGAATCCAGGGTTGTAACAGCTCTTACTCTTTTGAAGTCCCATCTTTTCAGGTAAGCCTCTAATATTAATGTTCTGTAGAAGCATGGTAGTGTCTTCTAGTGCAATTATCAAGCTATCTTAGAAGCCTAATGATGTTCTCTTAACCAGGTACCAAGGCCATGTCTCAGCTGCTTTGGTCCTTGGTGGTGTTGATGTCACAGGGCCACATCTGCATACCGTGAGTTGTTTTCACATTTATTGTTATTTCTTCATGTATAAGTAAGAGTGTGTGTGTGTGTACTTTTTCTGCATTGTCGTCAAAGTTCTGACTATTCTTGAGCCAATGTATTGTTTCTCAGATTTATCCACATGGATCAACTGATACTCTGCCATATGCTACAATGGGCTCTGGTTCCCTCGCAGCAATGGCTATGTTTGAGTCAAAATACCATGAAGGGATGAGCGTGAGTTTTTTTCCCCTGCTACTGTAGTTTGCTGGATTTAGCTGGTGTATGTATTGTGATGTATTATGTATCTGAATGTTGAGGGAAATTTTGTTGCAGAGGGATGAAGGGATAAAACTAGTAGCAGAGGCTATACTGTCTGGAGTATTCAATGACCTTGGTAGTGGCAGCAATGTCGATATCTGTGTGATAACAAAGGTCAGCTCTCCTTCATGTTAACCTAATCTAAAAGGAAGCTCTTCTACAAGCGATGAATGACAAAAGTTTTAGTTTTCAGCATTTTATGCCCAAAACCGTTTTCTCTTTTTGATAGTATTTGGCTTCTAAACTCTTATTTCGTTTGTTAGGGAAAGACGGAGTACCTAAGAAATCATATGCAGCCTAATCCCCGCACTTATCCACAAAAGGGTTACTCCTTCCCTAAAAAGACTGGTTAGTGTTCTTCTCATACTTGTCAAACCTTTAATGTAATTGAGAAGTGTCATGGATATTCTGAATGGAATTTTGCTAATATGGCTGGCTGTAATTGGTTGGGTTTGCAGAGGTTCTCCTTACAAAGATCACACCACTGAGAGAGATGGTACAAGTGATTGATGGTGGAGACGCCATGGAGGAATAACTTGTATTGCGATGATGAAGTTCATTCTGATATCTTTGAGCTGTATTGTCGAACAAGCATGAGTATAAAGTGTTGGAAAATTATTACTTGCATTTCTAAATGAACTACTCTATGCTATCAGATGTAGCTTCCAAAGAAACTCCTTGCTAGAAAATGAATGATTGGTTTGATTTGAAGGAGGGGTTTTGTATTTTTATCACCCTTGTGCTGCCAATGTTTTTGAACCACTGACCTACTGGTTTAAGAGTGGAGGGATCTTATCCATCCAACGGCACTCCTTTGTTGGTTTTTTTCTTTTTGGTGGTTTAACGATACTTGGTTTTTGAAAACATTAGCTCAACTAATCTAGATTCGTGTCATGTGAAGCTCGTTAAAGTGGGACATTGGTTTGGGTTCTCAAGAAGATCAAAATTAGTACATGATAATGCCGGTTTGGTCATAACATTTGATATTTGCAAGAAGTGCACAAAATTTGCACTGATAAACTAATTTATTTAACATACTGGTTTGAGGAGTTCATTTATAGTTTAGTTTTTCTTTGGGTAACAAAAGCACTTTTTCCATTCTAGTTGATGTGACATTATTTTTCTGTTAGTCAATTACAAAAGAAAAACAACATTTTTCTATATTTTAAGCAATTTAATTTTTACTTTTTAATTCATCCTTAAGAAGCTTTTATTGGCACGCAAGTATTATGACATCCTTAAACTCCAAGCAGAGGCGGATACAGAAAATTAAGTTAGTGGGTTCTGAATCATATTTCTTCTTACTTACTGGGTTCTAAATAAATTATTTATACATTTTAAGTGAATTTTAGACGCAAATATAAGATTCTAGGCAAAAGCTACTGGGTTCCGGCGAACCCGTAGCCAATGCTCTAGATCCGCCACTGACTCCAAGTATCAAAAGCGTTAATCTTATTAGTATTATCAAGACTACATGTTTCAAACGCATTATATCACTTAATGATATAGTTTTTTTTTAGGATCATATGTTTCAAAAATATTCATTTTAGTTTTAAACTCTATATCGAGCCAAATTAGAAGCAATAAGTAATTCACTCACAAATCCTCAACTTGTTTTTTTCTGAGATCTCTCTCTGATAACCAAGTAATTTTGGAGGAGCACTGGTGTTAAAAATTCGGTGGATAATCGGTTCGTCCCTCGATTTAATATGTAAATGGATTAGAACATTTGACATGCACCAAATCCCACATTTTTGCTTTAAGCATATGACTCAACACATTTATAACAGGGACGAGATGTCTCAGGTGATACCTACCATTCTCTTGTTATAGCATATGTAAGTCAATGTCATAATTATTCTAGTGCAACATACTCTTTGTACCTGCATGTAAAAAAGAAAAAAAAGTTCTTATAATCAATGATTGTGTTATGCTATTTGGTCTGGTTTCTTTTTGTTTACAAATCTCTTTAGCCAATATTCTGTTCTCTTTACTCTTTTGCCATCTTTGTTATTTGCATGCACATTAAAGAATGTTGTAGCTTTTTTCTGTTTGTGCTTGTGGTGGGCACAGCTTTGATATGGATATCTCTACCCATGATTGTAAAGTTGGATTCAAGAACTGCACTCTCTCCCATTAAAGAAGTGGCAAAAATTTGGACCATTATAATACAGCAGCAACTACGTCTCAATCCCAGAAAAAGTTGGACTCGATCATATGAATTCTCATTTACCATGTTTCTTTATTTAAATTCCTCTCGGAGGCAATATTATACTACAAAAAAATAAAAAAGTACTAGAAGCTCTCTATATTTTCGGAATGTTAGATTTATGGAAGGCTAAATGACTCCGAGAAAGCATAACACCTAAAGTAGAGGAAATCAACCACTTTTATCCTCATTCACATATGGCTTAACAGGTTACTTTTTAGTGTTTTTTGCTGAAAATCACTTGCCTAAGTATGGGTTTGATGTCTTCAAGATCAAGCAACACAAAGTTTTAAAAGGAACTAGTAGTAGTATAGTACATAATGATTCTTTAATCTACTGCTCCCTAAAGAACTCCCCTTATAGTAGTACTTTGAATAAGCATATCTTCTTTTTTGTGGTCTCCACTTTATTTTTATATTAATGTGCTTTGTTGAATTAGGATCACTTTTCTTTCCCAACACATGAACATATATGCACATAGGCTGTCAAACTTCTTGATAGACACATGTATAGGAAGAATAAAGATTAAAATTTTAGTCTGTTTCAGGTTGCATAACAAGGCTGCAAGTGTAGTCTTCAGTTCCTATGATCAATCTGTCAACCTTGTTCACTTTGGTCACTAGTCATCACTCAGGCCATGAACTTGCTTGGAGGTGAACAATTTGATCTGTGTTTACTATCATGTCTAGAAGAAGATCTTTTGATTAAGAAGATTCTTGGAACCCATGATCCTGATCCTGATTGTTCTAAGCTAGATGCTGGCCAATTGCTTCTTCTTGTTGAGAGCACCATGCAGTTCATCTCACCTAAGGTTAGATTATATATCTTGTGGTGTATATTTTCTTGGTTCTGTGCAGTAAATCATATTTTTCTCAAATGTCAACTATATTGCAGAAGTAGTTAGCTGTGATTATGAGTTTTTCTTTCCTGTATTTATGCGTTCGTTAAGGTTTCATGCTAAATACTTATGGATCAATTGATTGCTTGGGCACACCATGATCTGAGATTATACTAGTATAATGTAGCATGACAACCTGAGAACTTTTTTGCTTCAGTTCTCTTATCCTCAAAGTAATCGTACAAATTCATGGGACGTCGAAGTGTATGGCTTAGAAGAAAATATTGGATGCACCATTAATAAGATTTCACATGAGGTAAGTGCTTTCCTCTCGGTTTTACGATCATATATCTTTGTCTCTCTTTACTCCCTCAGGAAGGGAGAAAGCCTCGTTTATGTTCATGCATCTAAATACAGTGATTTGGTTATCGTAGATTCTCTGCAAATGCTATGAAGATGGAGACTTGCATGCAGAAACTATGATGTTGTTTGAAACTTTAGGCCCTTTCAGATGGGATGCTAAAGTAGTTTTGACACTTGCAGCATTGGTGTCAATGTATGGCGAGTTTTGGCTAATAATGCAGCTAGCCCAGCACAACTCTCTAGCAGCTTTAACTGCAGCACTTAAGCAAATGCCTAAGGAAATAAACATGTTAAAGATACAGTTTAGAGCTATAAACTTGTTGCTTGAAACTATGATAGAGGCAGCAAATCTTGTCCTCGAGTTTGAAGGCATGCCTTTGCAACAAGAACTTTTGGATGATGAGGCAATTGTTGTTACAAAGTCGAAAATGTATATAACAATCTATTGGATTTTAAGAAGCTCGTTGTCATGCGCTTCTCTGATTGCAGATTTCAGGACCATGAAAGATAACCAAGTGCATGTTTTTTCCCTTCATTTAGTAATATCTCATATTTTGGTGTTTTCTTTTCTATTCACCAGTAAATATGTTGACGTGAAAAATCCGAACTGCAGGCATTCAAATTCAACAACAATTGCAGCATGGACTCTCTTCAGCTTGGTATACAAGCTAAGTGGCTTATGCAATGACCTCAGAGAGAAACTGCATACATGCCACATGCAAATAGGTGATGGTCTTTGTATGAATCTTTTACTAGAAATCTTTTATTTGAGAAACTGCTTACAAAAGAAGTTGATATACTTTCCTTGTTCTCAGATAGAAGGTTTCCTCCAAAGCTACGCGATCTTTTCAAAGTGTCTCATCGTGACAATCAAGAGGTGCTTCGGGTGTTATTTTCTTCGAAGAATGACTTAGCGCTGAGAGATAGTTCACGAGAAAAGGTACTTCTTTCCAAAATGAGAATAGAATAGTATTGTGAGTTTACACTTGAATGCTAGAAGAGAGATTACTGTTATGGTTTATGCAACAGAATGACATAACTTTAAAGCCTGAATAGCTAACTGTTTGATGATACATTTCCAAATATTTCTTAATAACCAGAAACTTCTGTGTCTTCAACAGTGTAGCATCCAAGAACTCAAAAACAAGGTGGTTATACTCTTGATCTCAAAACCAGAACTCTTCACCATGGAGAAAATATTTTATCTAGTGCAACAAACGTATGATCATCCGTTACATAAAAAGTTTGGAGAAAGCTATGCAGTTCTATGGATCCCAATTCCATCTTCACAGACCTGGAATTCGACTGATGAGATGAATTTCCAGTGTCTGTCAAGTTCCTTGCCATGGTTCTCAATCCGACACCCGTGGTTGTTACATTCAGCCGTGATAAACTTTATCAGACAAGAATGGAACTACAAAGATGAGCCCCTAATGATTGTCTTAAGCACTGATGGTGTTGTGACAAACACAAATGCTATTGATATGGTATGGCTTTGGGGGGCTAAAGCATTTCCTTTTTCAGCTTCAAGAGAAAAAGAACTGTGGGAACAGGAAAACAGGATCTTGCAACTTTTAATTGATGGGATTGACCCTTTATTGGCCAATTTGGTAAGTTTTTTTATATGTTGCTTTTCCACTTTAACCAAGAAAGTTAACTAGAAAAACTTTACTTTTCTTCCTCATACAAAGAAATATTGTTTTCATGTCAGGTAGAGGAGGGTAAACAAATTTGCATCTATGGAAGTGACAGCATTAGTTGGATCAGAGAATTAAACGACACGTTAAAGAAAATCAAAAGCACTGGAATTCAACTTGAAGCTATTTATGTTGGCTATAGAAGTCCAGGTAAAGATATTCGGAACATTTTAGACATCAGCATTGAAGAGAATTCGAGTATTTCCCTAACTGCAGCAAAGATGAAGTTGTTCTGGCTTAGGCTAGAGAGCATAAAGAATTCAGTAGCTAGACTAGAACATGCAGCTCAGCATAACAGCATGTTACAACAGGTGTTAAGGTTACTCGATGCTCGTGAAACTTCCAACGATTGGATGATAATCGGAAAGGGATCATCAACTGATGTAACAATCCTCAAGGGGAAAGATGTCGTTGAATGCTTCAATGTTTTTCCAGAATGGGCTGAAAACGTCGCGAAGATGGGGTTATCCAGTGCTATTAGATGTGCAATGCAATCTCCTCTGCCTGATAAACCTTGCTATCACAATGAGACCTTTCCATCTGAAGAAGGATTGACAGAAGAAACTGTGTTTTGCTCGCGATGTAAGCGTCCTGTGGAGAAGTTTGTTGTCTACCAATGTAATGTAACAGAATCAGCAGATGAAATAGTAGGCCAAGATTGATTAACTTTTGAAATAGTATATCAGGAATGGTTTTCACAGAGGGTCAAAAGTGTATGTTTCTAATGAAATTTTAAACTAAACACCATGCATATTTTGTGTTTCTAATGAAATTGTCTCAATGATATGCTGATTCAAAAGATACTTTTATTTAAGTAAAATCTTAAACCAACTGAAGTCTCGGATTCAAACTCTCGTACAAGACGAATTGTGACAATAGGTCGACATCACTTGCACAAAATCTTCTGTACGCCACTGAAAATTACACAGGATCAAGTTTCATTTAATAATTCCTACCTAGAGTTTTTCTATAAGTTATTTGTGTAAATAAAATAAGAGAACTTTTAGCCTTACTTTCAATGTCTAAGTGAGGGGATAACCCCCTTCATTTATGGTAGGTTTAGATGAAATTTGAAAGGCCTTAACTACTGATGAATACACGAGATGAATCTAAATCTGAAAAAATGATATCGCATTGCAATCAAACAAGAGCTTTAATATTCTATAAAGGTGGATCATAACTTAATATAGGTGTATTTGTTTAAGTTGTACAAGATGATAGTCTCATACAAGGTTCTTCTCGGGTTAACTTCATGATCATCACGACATCCAACTTTCAGTTTATTGCACTATGGTCATAAAACGAATTTTTATAGTGAAAAATAACTCAACCATGCTTATACATATAAAGAAAACATAAAAAAAAAAATCTCACCTGTGGTACTCTCTCAAAATCAAAGTGAAAACCAACAATAAAATCTTGAAAAAGCCAAAAAAGAAAAAAAGGATGAAACAAATAGCATATTTTTACAAGCTCAATAGTTAATTTTAGATTGTTACTAGGTTTGCAGTCAATAAAGTAAACATTTACCTTAGCTTGTACCAAACATTTTACCTTTTTTTTATTCAGTTACTTTATCTTTGTACCAAGCAGAATTTCTTGCTTTTCAAATGATTAATTATAGTATAATACTTTGCAATATTCGCAAGCTTCAAATTGGTCCACAAAATCACCCCTTTGAAGTAACCAAAAATAAAGTGAAAAAAGGTGAAAATATTCTTGATTCTTAGCTAGCTCTTTTTCAAGGGTCTGTATATATTGAAACATAAGAGACACACTTTTTTTTTTTGGTTTTCCAAACGGTGTCCGGTATCCTCATTGAAGCCCCGACTAGTCCGGATTCGCGCGGCGTAGGGCCCCATTTGGGGGAAGCGCTCCCTACCAGTGATTTTTCCATACCCAGGGCTCGAACCCAGACCTCTGGTTAAGGGAGGAGTAGTCCCATCCACTACACCACATCACTTGGTGGTACATAAGAGAAACATGAACTTTTTGTGAAGTTGAATTTTAATACATATCGTATCCTTCTTGCCAATTCTTTTTGTGGATTTTCCTTTAGGACTTTTGAAATATAAAATAACATTTGGTATATTAGAGTTTATCCTTAGATACTTACCGGATAACTATATGTACAAATAAATTGAGCATTGTTAAGAAAATACGCTATATTCTTTTTTATTTCCTTTTATTCTTCCCTAGTATTTAAGTGAATTTTATTGATACGAGTACGTTTTCCATAAACAAAATTTGATATTAATTAATACTTGATTTCTTTAGTTCTTCATTTTTGAAAATTTTTCAGATATACCACATTTTTCAAAAGTCTGAACAGACAAAAGTTTTGGTTGTGAAAAATCACTCATTCAATATAATATTACCTTTTGGTTTCTTCTCATAATAAGTTGCAATCAAGAGTGTAATCTAGTGGTCAATGAAGTCGACGGAAAACACAGTGTTCGAATATATACTCTGTCCCATTTTGTTTGTCATAGTTACTGTTTCGAGAGTCAAACTTTTTAAATTTGACCGTAAATTAGGACATAAAATCTTTAACTTTTTTAAAATAAAATTTACATATTTGAAAACTACATGAAAAGTACTATAAGTCACAATAAATTACAATTCAAAATATTTAAAAAATATATATAAAGATTACGGTAAAAAATAAACTCGTTTGACCCTCGATAACCGAACTACGACAAACAAAATAGGACGGAGGGAGTACTATATAACAAAAGAAGTCAAATTTAGTAGTCTATTTTCTCTAACATGTCATTATCCTCCTATACATTTTAATACATATTGAGACTATTAAACATGAACTGTTTTAAAATAGATACTAGCATGCATCACGTGAAATGATCATAAGCAAAAATCTTAATCATAAAGTTAACATATATTGCTGTCTAAATTACGTTTTAACCTTTTTACTGTGAAGAGGACAAAGATGTTTGCTTCATAGGAACCATTCATAGGACCAATTCCAAACCCTCTTACACAAACTTTAGACCCCATTAGAAGCAAAGAACTTGATTCATATATACCATTTATATACTTTATACTAGTTAAATAACTTATATATAAACCCCTCTCAATTGGTTCATTTCAACACACACAACAAAATTTATTAACTACTTACATTTTTTTGTCTAAGCACTAATTACCATTTTCAACATGTTGGATGCTAAGCCAGTGACTGATTACTCAAATGCAACTGCTGCTGTTAACAGGATGCATCCAATGAGTACTCATGATTCTGGGCATCATATTAACCCTTTGAATACTCACATTAACCCTCTGAATGCCCAAATCAATCCTGTGATGAATCAGCCTGTGGTTAATCCAGTTATGACTCATCCTGTGGTCAATCCAGTGACACATGATACGGTAATGTTGAATTGTGTAACCGTTTCATTTTTTCGTTGTTAGAAAGAACACACATTTTATTGCTTAGTTAGTTATATTAGTATGTTCTGACACGCCCCTCATATGTGGCCGTGATTCTTTTACGTGTCAAAAACATGGCAATATTTTCATTTTTGTTTTTGGGTGGACCTATGCATGCTTTTATACTATGTTGAATTGTACAACAGTCTCATTTAAAGTTTAAACTGTTAGAGAAAGATGCACGTTTGATCACCTTAATTATATAATGCCCCTCGTGCATGGGGGCTAATTCTTTTCATGAGCCAAATATGTGAAGATATACAAACATATATACCGATGAGATCAATCCATTTGCTCCGATACTATGTCAAATTATGTGAATATATCATTTAAAAGCTTGAATAGTTATGAATCTCTAATTTTTTATTACTTAATTATATTACGTCTCAACAGATACCAGCGACTGTTGTTCATCCTGCTCATCCTACTCAGATCATTCCACGGACTTCAAATCTGGCAGCGACTCGAACTCATCCCAGGAGGGGTGATCATCATCTTTTCTTGACATCTGATGATAATGCAATGATGAAACACATTGAAGACACTCATTCACCAGATGGTCGTGACTTTGATGTCAAACCTCTTGTTCATATTATTGAAGATATTGTGCATCGTGCTCCTGCTACTCCTGGCCTTCTTCATGTACGTATAATATTACGACATTATCAGTATAATTTAACCTCTTACATATAGGTCACATGTTTTATTTTTAGGTAACTACTAGTTGTAGTTACTTTTTATATGACCTGACTATATACTGAAGATATTGTGTATCGTGCTCCTGCTAGTCCTGGCCTTCTTCATGTACGTATAATATTACGACATTATCAGTATAATTTAACCTCTTACATATAGGTCGCATGTTTTATTTTTAGGTAACTACTAGTTGTAGTTATTTTTTATATGACTTGACTATATATTGAAGATATTGTGCATCGTGCTCCTGCTAGTCTTGGCCTTCTTCATGTACGTATAATATTACGACATTATCAGTATAATTTAACCTCTTACATATAGGTCGCATGTTTTATTTTTAGGTAACTACTAGTTGTAGTTATTTTTTATATGACCTGACTATATATTGAAGATATTGTGCATCGTGCTCCTGCTAGTCCTGGCCTTCTTCATGTACGTATAATATTACGACATTATCAGTATAATTTAACCTCTTACATATAGGTCGCATGTTTTATTTTTAGGTAACTACTAGTTGTAGTTATTTTTTATATGACCTGACTATATATTGAAGATATTGTGCATCGTGCTCCTGCTAGTCCTGGCCTTCTTCACGTACGTATAATATTACGACATTATCAGTATAATTTAACATCTTATCTCGCATGTTTTATTTTTAGGTAACTACTAGTTGTAGTTATTTTTTATATGACCTGATTAAATATATAGCGTTCAAAAGTTCTTTGAAATTGCAAGTGTACTATAGAATTAAGTTAATCTTTTTTTTTGTTACTAATTTAATAACTTTTATCTACATGAATTTTTCTTTATATTTTGGATTTTAGGGAACTCAAGTTCAAGCACATGATGTGGAAGCATTGGAAGAGAAGGTTTTAATTCCCCACAGTGGTCTTTCTGAATTGCTCAACTATTTGGCATATCCTATACATAGAATTTCTATGGAGGTAAATGCATTATAATCTTTAAATGTAACTTGATTTGCTTTTATATCCTAATAATATATTTAAAAAAAATTGTACTCTATAAACATTTTTTTTACTTAAACTACTTTTTTGTGAAGAGCAAGTTTAATATTATTTGTAAATAGAAATATTCCATAATTTTAAATAAATTACGAAAATGAACATATAAAATTAGGATCTCAGGTTTAGAATCACAAAAAATGTGCTTTACATTTATATACTAGATATATGAATAATGAATCTCTCTAAGAAGCTTTTTCATCCCTACTATATTATTACTGAAGTTTAACTTTTATATACTGATAGACAATAAACAACTCAACAATTACTAGTTAGTAATTAACCGTTTATAAAAAGTGAGATCTCGGTAACATGCAAATATATCGAAGTAATATTTTTAATAGTGTAAAATTACTTTATACTGTCATTGTACATAAGTTAACTCGTCAATGTGATTATGACAGTTGATAAGCAAATGTGCTAACAAAGAAGATGCTCACTCAACAACAATGTCATTGCTTCACTCACTCACAACCTATGCATGGGATGCAAAAGTAGCAATAACATTTGCAGCATTTGCCCAACAATATGGTGAATTTTGGCTACTTGTTCAACAATATGCTGCAAATCCACTGGCAAAATCAGTTGCAATTATTAAGGAACTTCCAGATATCATGGAACGCACTGATGTTCTTAAGCCAAAGTTTGATGCAATCAATGATTTAATTAACAAAATGTTGGCTGTCACAAAGTGTATTATTGAGTTTAGAGACATAAGAACAGCTCATCATCAGTATGCTATAACTCAAGAATTGGAAATGTTGATTAATACTGCACATATTTCTACTGCTGCTTATTGGACTATAAGGGGTGCTGTCATGTGTGCTGCTTTGATTTTGAACCTCATTGCCACTGGCCACGAGTATGCTTTCTAACTCTTTCAATACTAAGTATATATTGATTAACTTTTATACACCGACATTGATAGTAGTACGTAAGTGTGATAAATTAGTAACCTGAAAAATAAGATATATTATTGCCTGGCCACGAGTGGTTCAAAAATAAATCATAACGTAAAAATTTTTTATATTGTCATTGTATATATATCTACATGTTAATTTTGATTGTAAGTTCTAACTTTTCTAAATTGGATAGTCAAGCTAGCTAAAATACAACTCTAATTTGAACAACAAAGTAATAACACTAACATTGAAGTGTACTATTTCTCTCCTTTTCCACAATTTACTACTCCCTACGTTCTAAAATAGTTGTCATAGTTCGGATTTCGAGAGTCAAACGAGTTTATTTTGACCGTGAATTTAAACATATAATCTTTAAGTTTTTTTGTAACGATGTTTATATATTTAGAAACTACATAAAAATTACTATAAGTCACAATAATTAAGAATTCAAAATCCGAACTATGACAATCATTTTGGAACGGAAGGAGTACTATGTGACAGAAAAAGGTTCTTGATTAAGGAGTATATATAAACACAGTACTTAAGCAAGCATAAATTACTTGATGAATGGTGTCTATTAGGTACATGTCTTCAACATCTGAGGCTTGGGAGATATCTAGTTTGGCTCACAAGCTTACCAACATATTGGATCACCTGAAAAAGGCTCTTAACCTCTGTCACCAAAAGATTGGTAAGTTGGAGATCACTAGCTAGCTAATTAAGAGTCAATATTTACTTTGTTCAAATGATGTTAAAAATATTTGGTTTACTGCCATATTTGTAACACTGATTAAGCACATTTTCTTCTTCTTAATTGTGATTATAGAGGAGAGGAGGCAACATGATGCATTTGAAGCACTTCTGAGACTTCTTAAGACACCTCATATTGATAACATGAAGATACTCTCAATCTTGATTTATTCCAAGGATGACCAGCTCCCACTTTTTGATGGAACTAATAAGAGAAGGGTAATTATTACCATTCTTGACTACCATTATATCCCATTCGTCGAAAAATTATATACTCTGAAATTGGAAGAAAAAAAAATCTTTGGAAGGTGGTTCAAAGGTAGCTTTAGATCACATCTTTGGAAGAAACGTCTTCGACCGAAAGCCGGTCGACCGACTTTCGGTCGAAGAACTCGTCGGTCGAAATTTCGACCAGTGTCGGTCGACGCTCTATTTTCGACTATCATTTATTCGACAACCGCAATCGGTCGAAGATCGGTCGAAATGTCGACCGTTATCCGACCGATTTGGCGGTCGGAAAAGCCGGTTTTTCTAGTAGTGTGTTCACATTTTTTCATTTTCTTGAAAGCCCTTTTTTAATTAAGATTTCTGACTTACGTACGCCTCTCACTATACGTATAAATTTCAAATTTGCGTATCTATAAATATTCGAAATTGAAAGCAATTAATTCAGTTGAACTCACATAAACCGCCCTACATCTCTTTATTCACAAATTGTCTAAATTAGTTGCATTGTTGATATTTGACAATAGGTGAATCTTGATGTGCTAAGGAGGAGGCATGTGTTACTTTTACTCTCAGACCTTGAAATTGCACCTGAAGAACTCTTCATTCTCCATCATATGTATGCTGAATCTAAGACACAACCAGGTAGGCCAGAAAGCAACTATGAAGTTGTTTGGATACCTGTTGTTGACAAAAGATTAACACCATGGACTGAAGCAAAACAAAAGAAATTTGAAGAAGTCCAAAGTTCAATGCCATGGTATTCAGTAGCACATCCTTCAATGATTGATCCTGCAGTCATTAGATACATTAAAGAGATTTGGGGTTTCAACAAAAAGCCTCAACTTGTTGTTCTTGATCCTCAAGGGAAAGAAACAAATAACAATGCCTATCATATGCTTTGGATTTGGGGAAGCTTGGCTTATCCTTTTACTAAAGCTAGGGAAGAAGCTCTTTGGAGGGAACAAACTTGGAATATTGAACTATTAGCTGACTCCATTGATCAAAACATATTCACTTGGGTAAGTATGACAATCTTAAACATATGTACTTATGTACCATTTTTTTTAGTACTCGCATTTCAAGAAGGTCTTCGTGTGATCTAAAGGTCACGGGTTCAAGCCTTGGAAACAGCCATACTGATAGTTGCATCACGTTAGGCTGCGTACATATCACACCCCTCGGGGTGGAGCCCTTCCCCCGACCCTGAACGCGGGATGCTTTGTGTACCGGAATGCCCTTTGCCACTCGCATTTCAAGAAGGTGTTAGGATAAGCTTATAAACTGATCAAAATTAGCTTATATTTAAATACTTTTTGACTTATAACATGTTTAGACTTTAGTAAATTGTAGAAGTGCTATAAAACCAAAATCATTCAAAAGATATAAGTTGGTCGCTCCTAACTTATTATTTTTCAGCTTAGTCATTTGCATATAGGACATATTTAAAATGGTCTTTCTTTATCCCCTAATTGGTTAATTCCATGCAGATTGGTGAAGGCAAATGCATATGCTTGTATGGAGGAGAAGATATGGAATGGATCAGATCATTCACAACTGCAACAAGAGCTGTTGCAAATGCAGCACGTATCCCACTAGAGATGCTCTATGTAGGCAAAAGAAACCCCAAAGAGAGAGTTCGAAGAAACAGTGCAACAATCCAAGTTGAAAACTTGAGTCATGTAGTACAAGACCAAACTCTAATTTGGTTCTTTTGGGAAAGGCTAGAAAGTATGTGGTATTCAAGAACTCAACAAGATATCCCTGGTGAAACTGATCCAATTCTTCAAGAAATCGTTACGATTTTGAGTTATGATGGTAGTGATCAAGGATGGGCTGTTTTTAGCCGCGGATTAGGTGAGATGACACGAGGTAAAGGTGACCTGATGGTGCAAGTTATGAAAGGATTCGAACGTTGGAAACATGAAGTCACTGATACAACTGAGTTTGTACCTTCATTGGATCGACAACTTCGTGCACTTCATAGTCCACATCATTGTACAAGACTTATTTTGCCTGGAACAACTGGTCATATTCCTGAAAAGGTTGTTTGTGCTGAATGTGCTCGTCCAATGGAGAAGTTTATTATGTATAGTTGCTGCATTGATTGATGATAAGTGATATCATATGGTGGATTATTGTGTTATTGCTCCTAGAGGATTAATATATATATGTTTGAATAAATTTACTACTAGTACTACTATAGTCCTCTTGAGAGTCTTTTTTAACATACCATGTATTGGCCTTTTGATGTGTTGGCCTTTTGATGTAACTTGCATTTGAGATTTGAGTGTGTGATGTAATGCTGCAGTTCGGGAATCACAGGCTGCTGATTCACGCTAGCTTCGCTGGATTCGCCCTATATAGCATTATGTAATAGTGAAATAAATACCTTTTCTGATTACGAGTGTTTAATTTGTTTCTTTGTGTCTCTCTTTAATTACTTGAAGTGATTGTGGATACCTTGGTTTACCAATTCACTACAAAAAAATATAGTTTTGGCGTCTGATTTTGCGATGGATGGCCTTAGCTACAGTGATATTATTGATTGACTAGCGATAAAAAAAGACCAATAGCAACAGAAATCATGTTGCTGCATTGATTGATGATAAGGGATATCATATGGTGGATTATTGTGTTATTGCTCCTAGAGGATTAATCTATATATGTTTGAATAAATTTACTACTAGTACTATAGTCCTCTTGAGAGTCATTTAAGTATTGAGTCCTATAATATTTTACCACAAGTTGGTTAAAATAACATACCATGTATTGGCTTTTTGATGTACTTGTTTTGAGATTTGAGTGTGTGATGTAATGCTATAGCATTATGTAATAGTGAAATAAATCCCTTTTCCGAGTGTTTAATTTGTTTCTTTTTCTCTCACTATAATTACTTGAAGTGATTGTGGATATCTTGGTTTACCAATTCAGTACAACAAAAATCTAGTTTTTGCGTCTGATTTTGCTATGGATGGTCTTAGCTACAGTGGATATTATCGATTGACTAGCGACGGAAAAAGGCCAATAGCGACAGAAATCATGTTTAACGACAGAATTAGACAATTTAGCAACAAAAACTTTACATTGTTATATCCAGTTTTTTTAGTAGTGTGGATGTGATATGCATCTATAATTTTTTAAACTTTTACACTTGTATACATAATGTAGTATGATATGGAAACTACGGATTTCATTGAATCTATTGTGAATCTGCCTCTGTAGTTATAATATTTTCAAGGAAATTACTTTCGTCATACCATTACCAACTCGACATATTTAGAAGATGACTATGACATAATTTTATTGACAGATATGTAAGATATACCCAAGGGGGTGGAGCGCTAAGAAAGAGAAAGCCTTATCATTGTTCATTTTCACAACATTAATTAGTTTTGTTCCTATAAATGTCGATTGATTCATATAACTGTTTGATAACAACCACCACTCTTACCCAATGGCAATGCAACTCTTCGACGATAGGTTCATAAAAATTTATTAGTATTTATAATTTCGAATATTAAATTGTATATAAAATATTAATGAAATATTAACATATACTCCCTCTGTTCCAAAATGGTTGTCACAGTTCGGATTTCGAGAGTCAAACGAGTTCATTTTGACCGTGAATTTAAGCATATAATCTTTAAATTTTTTGTAACAATGTTTATATATTTAGAAACTACATAAAAAGTACTATAAGTCACAATAATTAATAATTCAAAATATTTAAAAGACATATGAAAATATTACGGTCAAAATTAAACTTGTTTGACTCTCGAAATCCGAACTATGACAACCATTTTGAAACGGAGGGAGTATATAAGATCCGAACACCTGAATACAAAAGTACAATGAGTCAGTGCAAATACAATAAACCTTTTAAATATCGAACCCATCAAGTTCAAACTATTAAAACTCTAACTTTGAAATGGTAAACCAATGCTCCTACAAAATGAGATTGAGAAAATTAAAAAGTGAAAAAGGAGCATCCCTTGCCCCTATAGCTCAGTGGTAGAGCGTCAGTCTTGTAAACTGAAGGTCTGTAGTTCGATCCTGCATGGGGGCAGTTTTTTATATCAAACATTTCTTTTTTCAACTTTGGTCATGATAAATTAGTTTGATAAGTTATTGTTCCATACAGACATTAGTGAACGGTAAAAACTTACCGCACCGGTGTTTACACCAAATTATTTATCGTAAATATTATTTTACAAACTAAATTACTTTAGCTATTTCACCTAAATCAAACATTAGTATCGCAATCAAAATATAAACATAAACATGAGAGTTACACAGTTGAAATCTTGCGTCTGCAAAGAGGAATCTCTATAGTCCCCATAATCACATCGTTCACCACCTTGGCTTGAAATAATATTTTTTCAGCAATATATTTATCAACAACTTCAAAGTTGATATAGTAATGTATGTCTTTACCGCCACCACCATTGACCTTCTCCAGTGGCGGAGCTACCATTGTAGAACCCCTAACTTAGAAGATCTAGAATTATGAACCCCAAAACTTTAAATTCTGACTTCGTCTCTGAGTCCTTCTCAATCTTCTTGATAGTGTGTGCCTATGCATAGTTGGCAACTTGGAACTTAGAAGCGTGAAAAAATGGGAATACTGAAAAATCTCATTGACAGAACATAGCAAAGTATGATCCTTCACCCTTAATCTGATGATTCACGTCGGAATCACAAAATAAAGAAAATCGTGTAACAACGAGCATTTTCCTTTAATATATCTTAAATCTGAATAAATCGAACCACTGAGATATACAAATTAGAGGGTTATACAAAAAGAAGCAACGGTTTTCTATTAATTAAATAATCAAGATATGCACTTATTTATTCAAACAAAATCTTTGAAGGATCTAACCAAACATCAGCACTACCTACTGATAAACTTTTTAATACTCTACCTACGTTTATGAAAACAACCTTAATTTGATAATTAAATTAACGGATGATAATTTAATTAAATGATAGACCCCACTATTTCCAAATCACAAAATTTAATTACTAATTCATGTTTTTATAAACAACACAACGGTCGCTTTGGTGAGACAAATTCATGTGTTAGTCGTCTTCTTTTATTTTAACCAAAAAATAAATCCATTAATTTGTCCTGTCAACAAAACCTTGAGCCATCGAATTGTTAATCTTTAGGTGAAGACAAAGAGGAATCAAGTAATAATTTTTTTTTATAATCTTTTTCCTTTAAAAAAAAGAATCAATTAATTATTTGTCCTGTCGCAAAACCTTATAAAACTGAATTAATCAAGTAATAAAGTATTTCAAGTGCACTTTGCGCCGTTTTAAATTTTCTGTGTTGGACAAGTGAAAAATGAATTAGACCCAAACTGGTCTATAAATAAGTAAAAAATAGTTTATATTTAAACCCTATTTGACCAAATTTTCTGAAAGGCCAAAGTGCATATAATATTTTACCAAGAACACTTATTTTTTTAATAATGAAGGTGTTTGGCTAAAAAAGAGCTTTTGAGCAGAAACAAATTTTTTTATAGCTTTAAATTGAAAAAAGTAATTTCTCCAAAAATAAGTATTTCATTTACTTAGGGTTAGAATAGACATATAAAAAACAACAGAAAACAACTTATATGCATATCATTTTCCGTAATAATTTGACATTTAAAAATAAATTTTAAATATTTTTGAAATACAAATTACTAATAAAACACTTCTCACGTAAAAATTTCGCCTAGCAGTCACTTTTAACACTGGTATTTGGTTTGAGGCCACTATTTTCTTTGATCTTACACTAGAGGCCACTTTTGGACCTTTACAAATAAATATTGACTTAAGTTATGATAATTGACTGAAGTTCAGTCCATACGGCCCCTGGACTGAAGTTCCATCTTTAAGGACTGAACTTCAGTCCTATGGCCATGGACTGAATGTCCATCTTTAAGGATTGAACTTCAGTCCATATGGCCCTGGACTGAAGTTCAGTGAAGTTCCAGCTTAAGGACTGGACTGAACTTCAGTCCATATGGCCCTGGATTGAAGTTCAATCTTTACGGAATGAACTTCAATCCGGCCTCTGGACTGAAGTTCTATCTCTTTAAGTAAAAGTGGCCACAAACTAAATATTTTGGTATTAGTGGCCTGTGCCCAAAGACCAGTGGCAAAAGTGGCATTTCGTGACTGATTCCCCAATCACAGCAGGTACATCGAATTACCCAAACTACAACCACGACATCCCGGGGCACAGGAGACAAATTCAAATGGATACGCGACAATCATTAAAAATAGAATATATTAAGAGCCAACTGTTGCCATTATTTATTCACACAATCATGTCTTTAACCGTTACAATTAGAAGAAATCAAGGCAAATTCTTATTACATGTACGTCATTAATACCCGCAATAGCTATATAATCCCCAATTTCACCTTATGTAAATCATCTGACAATCATCACTATTATCAATTCTAAAGGTCTAAAAATTAATTTTTAAAGGAGTTCTTAACCTAGGAATAAAAAGGCTAGAGCAATGGAGAATAAGGGTCTATCGTGTTTTCTTAACATTTTATCAGAAGCCTTTTTTTTTTTTAACACCACTCCTGCCCTTTGCAGGTCCCAAAGAAAAAGATCAACCTGATATTTAATGGTGCTACTCGATTACATAACAAAAATCAGAAGAACACTGTCGATCCTTTTTATATTTAGGGGAATAAGTAAGTAACTAATTTCTACACGATAGACAACTCGTAATTAAACTTTTTTTTTATGGATAAAAATATGTCCACATTTTCACCACCCATAGGCGGTTCAAGAGTAAGATCCTAAGAATTAGAAGCCCCTAAGATTTTGCTTTTAGTTATATTTATTTATATTAATAAGATATCTTTCAAATGAACGAATTATTAATATTTGTTTCAATAAACTATATTCGTTCTAATAGTCAAAAAAATTATTGGTATATATAAGTTTAATTTAGAGTTATAAAATGTTAGACAAAGTTTTACTACGAAAACCTTAAATTTTTATAGAAGATATGAAGAAAAATCAAAACCTTCGAAGAATATTTACCATATTACTAATGTCATTACTATACAAAGATTGTCTATATCAACCATTTCACTACCACATCTGGATGAAAGAACTTAGAAACATATATGGCAAGATGTACCCAGGAAAAAGATACAGGGGGCAGGGGACATCATGAGTCTTGAAATGGACTAAAGTGATAGAAGTATGTATGCTTAATGAAAATGAAATCCTTTCAGGCAATAAGAGGAAAGAGTTTGAAGCATGATAAAAAAGCAATGAGTGATTCAAGATGTATGGATTCTTTGCATAAAGAAAGCCAAAGTAGTTTGGACGGCAGATCTTCATCAGAAATTAGCCATGGTCATAGGTAGAATTGTCATTCCTAGAGAAGTCCAGGATTTGCTCGAGGACGAGCGAAAATTTGGTGTGGGGTGGTAATAATAGGCCAAATTAGTATATAATTGAATGTATGTTACCCATACTTTGGTGCATTCTAGTGACGTTTGATGTTGAAAATGTGATGAATTGAGCTAATTGATTGTATTTTGATGTATAGTAGGTTAATGGTGCCAAAGGATGTTAATTTGAGCAAACATAGAGCCAAAAAGTAAAATTTGGAGAAATCTAAGGGTGTTGCGTGTTGCCTGACCCTAGCACATCCCTTAGACGAATTTTTGATGAAGAAAAATGTTGTCGAGGCAGTGAAGTAACTCTCAATCGCATAGCCATCGCATGGGAGACTGAAAAAATAATCCTACAGTGTTTTGAGTGGTTGTGCGTCACACATAACTATGAAGGAAGTTCCAGGAATCATGTGTTGTACTTGTGCGAAATCGCACAACTATAGCGCAACGGAAAAATTTCTTCAGTTTTGTAAAGAGTGGCGGTTCGGTCATTTGGCTCGGGAACGTGATTTAAAGGGCCTAAAAGTCGATTTTTAAAGGAGTTCTTAACCTAGAAAATGTTAGGGTAGTGGAGAAGAAGGATTTAACGGGTTTCTTAACTCTTGCACTCATTTTTTTGTACTTTACTGGTTATGGTTATTTATGTCATGAATCTTGTGAACATGAGCGACTAAGTCACATCTTTTAGGGTTTGGATGATATGCTGAATATTTTATGAATTTATCAAGCTTGACATGATTATTCCTGATTATTCAACTAAGTTATGTTGCTTATAATTGTAAAGCTCACAATTGAATGTGCTCTTTCTTGTTGTAAACCCTTGAAAGAGTGTTTTGAGTTAGAGTTAGTTGAATAGTGATACTTTAACCCAAATAATAAATTATTTAGGAAAGAAGAGCGGGATGAGTTCGGAAAAAATGAACCCTTATCGTGGTCACGTGCGTAGTACATCTTATAGTTATGTGTTAACTTGAAAAAGTAACTCGAGATAGCTATTGAATATTATTGCAAAATACTAGCTATTAACTAGGAGCTTATGACCATTCGGGATGGTCAAGCGTGATTGAATACGTAGTATTCAGCACATTACGCCGATAAGTGAGGAAGTCATGTCCAAGGTCTTTATTCTTGAAATCTTGTCTACTGAAAAGCAATAAGAATATTCATTTACTTATTGTTACATCGCAAAGTTCTAGTCTTTTACTCAAAAGTTATGCTCCCACGGCATACAAATAAGTTGTTCTGCTTACTTACTCTTGATTGTTGTATTATTGTCACGGTCTTGTAATCATTTTTATTCTAGTTTTGGTATAATTATATTGCTTGCATATAACTTGAATAACAAATGTAATTGAATAATTTATTAAATCAATTTTTAGGTTAAACAAATAAACGTTACCAACAATTACAACAGAAAGCGTGACTGCATACTAGCTAGTACTCCCTCCGTCCCAAATTAGTTGTCGCTTTTAGCTTCTTCATACCCATTAAGAAAATCATTAAATAGAGTGTGTATTTTACTATGTTACCCCTATTTAATGTTTGACTATTAAATTTTGTTGAGAATTTATTTAATTATTAAGGGTATAATTGGAAAAGACTAACAATTTTTGTCTTGAAATCCTAAAGTGACAACTAATTTGGGACACACCATTTTTCCTAAAACGACAACTAATTTGGGACGGAGGGAGTACGTTTTAACGACTAATTAAACTGGACATCTAAACCAATGAATTCGAACATTTAATTAAGGGCTAATCACAAATATATACAACCCTAACACCAAAATTACAAAAAATAACAACATTATTCCAATTTACAAAATATACCAACATTTCTTTACCCATTATATACAAAACCAACAAAATTAACAAATTAGGGTTCCTTCTTCTTCCTACTGCCCCCCCCCCCCCCACTGCCACCACCCCAGGCGGCGGCGCCGCCTCGTCACCGCCGGCCACCCACCGGATTTTTTTTTTTTTTTGTATCTAAAATATGAAATACACATATAAACATTGATTTCTCTTTGAAAATACACTTGCAACATACATATAAACAAAAAATACATGTAAATACACAAAAAAAATATATTTTACATACACTAAACACACACATACATACAAGGATCTACGGATCTACAAATTAAACATACAAATTTATGTATGTCACACATACACTTGACATACACACAAAAACACATACAAAAAATACAATAGATGCTCAGATATACATGTTCATACAGTAACATACACGTTCATACACTTCTGTGCTGAAAATTATTACATGTATATACACGAACATACAGATACATACACTTGCAGATCTGAATTTGAATGTGTATATTCAAATGTAAAAAAGAAGAAGGAGAAGCAAATCTGAACTTGTATTAACAAAATACATGTGTATACATAAAAATACACATATATACACGTACAAAATGAAAAAAGAAAAAGAAAAATGAGGAGAAGATGAGAAAAGAGGAGCAGATCTGCTCCAATCGCCATGGTGGAGACACGCAGCGGCTGCGACGGCGGAGCAGAGGCACGGGGGGGAGGGGGTGACGGCGGGAGGGTGGGGTGGGTGGGTGGAGGAGAGGAGAGAAAGAGAGAGGGAGAAGTTAGGGTTTTGGGTAGAGAGGGAAGAAAGGAAATGAAAAATTGTATATTTTGTAAAATGTGAAAAAGTGTTGGTATATAGGGTAATTATTTAAAAATATCGGTATTTTTTGTAATTAAGTGGTTTAGTATGTCAATTAGCGTAAAAATGTCTTTAATTAATCACAATTATTTTTGACTTTATTGCCAAGAAAGTTCAAGATTGGCCAAAAGAATGAAACAGCTTCATTAATTAATGGAGAGCCGCAAATATTGGTGAGACAATTTTAGACAATGTGTCCCTATGCTCTTTGTTTTGAAGCATGTATTTATTACTCCTTACTAGCAGTCGTCCTTATGTCACATGACACTATTGTCGTTATATTTACATAAATAATTTTAAACTGATTAAGATCTTAAAAAATGATTCTAATTATTAAGGATTGTTTTACGTGAATTTGATAGTATAACATTAAAAGATATACTTCGTTTGTGTGAGCTTACTTATATTACCGGTCTCAAGCACAAATAAAAGAGGAGATGTGATCAGTGGCGGATCCAGAATTTGAATATTGTGGGTGGTCATTTCCCTTGTTGTAAGAAAAAAATATTCATTGCTGTCTGGATTCAAACTTAGGACTTTGAGGATGTGGACGCCCAAGCTCTAGCACCCATAGCTTAACCAAAGCACCAATTGAACCTTTTATTTTATGGGTGCTCCTTATATACATACCTACGTTTTCTACATACTGTCTATGTATATATGCATATTACACATTGGTTCAATGAGTGCTCGAGCACCGTAAGCTAGCATGTGGGTCCGCCCCTGAATGTAATAGGTTCACGTTAGCATAAAACTAGTCAATATGTGATGAATTCTCACGATACGAAATATATTTAACTAAATGAGCTTAGATACACACCATGAACAGTGACAAGTGATCATATTGTGGCCGATCCCGATCGATCAACTTGCTTAAATTTGAGCTGTATAGTTATATATTATTGTGAACGTTATAAAGGAATTTTGTGAATTGAACGAAAATCAACTTCTCTAATTCTCGTGTGTAACATTATGACATACTTCTCTTTGTTATTTAAATTTCCAACAACATTTTGAGTTTGATAGTTTTCTTTTCTTTCTCTAACATTTTGTATACACCCCCCGCACGGCCAGCCATACTCACATGGGTGGCCCATGGACCACATGCTCAAAGGATGTTCCAACCGAAGTACAGTCTTCCTGCTCCAGAGCCAGGGTCTTTCTCTAGGCTCTTATATCATGATAAAACCGAGCACCGGGTGCACACACACTCGGATATAACAAACTCGGGCGCCCATCACACGGGCACCCACATAAACTTTGACCTAACTCACACACCAAAAGCTAGCTCAAAGGGTGGAGGATCGTCCAAAGCTTATATGAGCATTTTGCCCTCTCTTTTCCGCTGATGTGGGACACATTCCCACACCACACCGCACTCCAACAAAGGAGAAGATGAGATGTAGAAACGTCTACTCGGAGAATGGTGGCCACGAATTGGGATATTTTTTAAAAATAACACCAATCGAGTAGATAGAAAGATTTATAAACTAATTTTGCTGCTATGGGGTGTGTGTTATTTCATTTCCAACAAGTTCAACTTGCCAAGTTGTTGTATTTTTAATCTTTTATATTTAAAAGTTATAATCTTTTATCCTCTTTCTTTGGGTGATCTTTATACTTTACAGAGAAGACTTGCAGGTTTTTGGGGACCTTCTTGGCTTCTTTTAAGCAAAAGGTCCACAGTATATTATATATATCCCTTTGTGGACTGCAAAAATCATTATATTGGTGTCACTCGAGGGTAGAGATCAACAGTGTTCCACGTTAAATTGTGAAACAATGGATGAAATAATTCTGCGAAAATAATATATATGACACGAGTTAATAATTTTACAATATTAATGTGGAACAATTCGAGTAAATGTGTGTGTGTATATATATATAGGGGCGGTTCTATATTATAAACGGCAGTACACGTGAACTCATGGTCTACCCACAAAATATGTTTAATATGATGTTTGGGAATACATGCTCTAAAATTTTAAATGGTTCACTTGATTAAACAATGGTTCACTTACACTAAAAAGTTGGAATTGATCACTGTTTAAATGTCATTTAATATTTTTTTCCTTAATATATCATCATATAAAATGAAAATTGACCTATATAAATAATATAATTTTCCGACGAAAGTTATTCGCCGACCGCTTTTGGAACGATGTAAATCTACCCTTAAGAGTGGTGAACTCATCCTATTAAAATTCTAGATCCGCTTCTATATATATAAATGTTTGTCATTGTTTGGTATCCCACAATATAATAAAGAAATGGCCAAAATACTGAAATACCTCTAAATAATAATGCCAAAATTGGTTTTCCTTCTAGCGCTTGTCATATATTGTGTATCACATCTGATTTTTTTTTTTCTCCTAGAAATTTTGAGAGAAAATAATGTCTTTTATTTCGTGCATTTGAACGTACAAACGTAGCAAACATAATTGGAATCCGTACAAAAAAAATTAGAAAACATTTGTAGCCACTTTATATGCTCCAGCACTTGCGTGTCCTTAAAAAGAAGTCGTCTCTTTAATACTCCCTATGTTTAAAATGAACTATTCGTATTGAATTTCGAGAGTTAAACGAGTTTATTTTGATCGTGAATTTGAATATATAATTTTTAAATTTTTTTGGAACGATATTTATATATTTAGAAACTACATAAAAGTACTATAAGTAACAATAATTAATAATTCGAAATATTTAAAAAATATATATAAATATATATTATCATCAAAGATAAACTCGTTTGACTCTCGAACTCCGAAACATGTCATTCTTTGTGGAACGGAGAAAGTAAATACTACTAATATACTCTATCTTAAATGGGGTTTTTTAGCTCAAGTTCTGATTATTCGAACCAAAACGAGTTGCAAATATCCGGACAACGGGTGGAAAATTAAAAATAGAAAAGGAGAAACTAGTTCTTGAATGTAGCTGTCATCTCTAGATAAATAGATTGCGACAAAATGAATAGTCAGATAATCTTGCAGAAATATTCCTCAATGCACTACCCATAAAGTAGTACAGTTTCAGTTCGATTTTCAAGCACATTATTATTGAGATAAGCTTCATTCTTTTATTTTCTTTTTTTCCTATTCTAGGTTCGGGAAATACACCACTAAGACCCTTGAATTACGTATACCAAATCAAAGGAAAGAATCAAGAGATCACCAAAATTGTACTAACAGTTTTAATGAATAAAAGCACTTGTTTTCTTAAAAAAAAAAAAAGAACAAAAAAACTCTAGGAGTAATAATTTTATTTAAGTCTATATGATATATTGTTGAACATTTTTAGATATAAATCGTCCATTATATTCATTCATTAATCCAAAATACAAATGAATATAATGTACCTTTACTTATATACTCTGCTATTTTGTGAATTAGGGTTCAGCTTTTGGTAAAAGCGATAAACTATATATACTGCCTCCTTCACTTTAGATGAAAATAGTCTATATAGGTGACAAAATTATTTCTTTGTAAATGTTTCTTTTGTAGTAAAATCTTAGATCACTTTGTAAATTCCTACTCCATCCGGTCCATATTATTTGATGTTTTGGGTGTTTTCACGCGTATTAAGAAAATCACATTTTTAGCATTAATTAGTAATGTAATTGACTATTAGCCCTTATTCAAGCTATTATTACTTAGCATTTTGTTTAAAGTCATTTATTAACAAGGGGTGACATTGTAAAATTCCATCTTGATTTCCAAAAAGATCAAATATTGTGAACAAATAAAAATAGGCTAAAACATCAAATAAAGTGGACCGGAGGGAGTATTTCTTTTTTCTGACTTTAAAGTGACACTGATTCATAGGCGCGCAGATTTATGATTTATTCTACGGGTTATATTAAATTCATTACATATACAAATAATAAAATGTGTATTTATAATCAAATTATACGTATAAGTTAACTGATTTTAGATCCCAGATTTAAAATCATGTACGTAAACAACAAGCATTAGTATTTTATCACTTCTTTTTGTATACGACAATTACTACCATGTTAATTTTAAGTAAATGACAAAGCTAAAGATAGTTACTAAGACTTTGGAAAGGCAAAAAGCCTGGACAGCTAATTAATTTGGGTTTATAAAATTTTCATTTGTCTTAATGTTCTTGAATTAGTATCTAGTTTTGTTTAAAAAGTAAAATGAGGATTAAAATATGATTAGAATTATAAACAACAAAGTTAATCACTCATCTTCACATGAACACTCACATGTAGTCTCGTTAAGCGTTGACATTATTAAAACTATTGCAGCATCATTTGTCACTTTTACAAGGTTTATTGACAATTATAAATAATATTTGTGTTAGTCTAAATCAGATTAGAACAACAAATCGAATTTATTTGAGTTAACTGGGAATTATTTGTATCAAAGCTGTAAAGAGAAAGAAATTTGATAAAGAAATTTAGGCAAAAGCTAGGAGGGAAAGACTAAGTGTACTAGATATATTTGTGGATGTCTTTACATAATCTTTACATGACTATTTATAGTCTACAAGAATGTGAATAACAATTACTGTGTTTAAGGGCCATTACTCCACGATCAGTCATGATCTGACCATGATCTCCCCATTTAATACGTGGGCAACGGTCGACGGTAGCGAAGGCTCGTTCAACAAAGAGCGAATCTTCACCGAGGTGTGAGTTACACGCCTCATGATAGTTGTCTTCTAATCGCCTCGTGGGATAACTTGCGGTCAAAATCCATTCCGTTCCCGAGACAGCTAGCCTTGGGAGATGAACGTGCGATTTCGAGAGAACGTTTCTAAAAGATTCAATCAAACAATGCATCGAACCTTATCGTCAAGACCTCAGTAAATTTTCATCCAATACACTATTTTAATTATTCTTTGCATAGAAAATTTAGAAAATAACATAATACAGGAGATTAATAAATAATACAGGAAATTTATATAGAATTAGTTTCGTCTAATTCAAATTGACACTGACCATAAAAGATCATGTTTTCAGACAAGACACGAACAATCTATAGGGAAATGGTGGCCACGAATTGGGTAATTCCATGTAGAAAAAATAACACTAGTTGGATAATAAAGATAAGAGTAGATAGATAGTATTGATTTATAGCCTAACAATACAAGGGTTATGTTATTTCAGTTCTAACTTTAATACTTTCAACTTGCCAAGTTGCACAATTTTAGTTTATATTAAAAAAAAAGAAAAGTGTAGTAATGTTTATCCGCTCTTTGCTCTTCACACTTTATTATTGGCTTCCTTTAAAAGCTGCAGGCTCGGAAGAACTCGATAGCTTTAATTTATAAAACACGAAATATGTGTAAAAGTTTAATAGAAAATACAAAGCTAGCACAACTTTGAAGTTTATGTCCTGGAATTCAAAACCGATTATATATGTTCAAATATTAAATCCCCTTATGCTATAATAGAGTGAAGAGACAAGGTTGCGTCAATTTTTGTTTATGGAAGAGGGGATTGACGCAACCTTTATCTCTCGACTCTATTATAAAGGGATTTAATATTTGGACATATTATAATGAGCTCTTCTATGACTCAAATTTAATTTAGTCGGGCTAATATAAAAATGCACGAAAGTGAACGACATTTTTGTGAATTTTCCTGTTTCTATTAATGGTGCTAATTGTGTCAAGATTCACGTTCCATTTTTTATGTTCTTTTTCTAGAAATTTTGAAGGAAAATAAAAGTAGCTTATAATTTCGTGCATTTTAATGAACATATACGTAGCAAACAAAAGAGTAGAAGAAATTTGTAACCAATTTAAGTGCTCAATTCTTGTCCTTATTAAGTGGAGTAAATGAGAAACTGAGGAGCTGCCAACTTGAGAATTGGAACAAATAGATGGAGACAAAATTAATATATAGTCAGAAAATTTGCAGAAATATTGCCTTCTTATTCTTCCATTTATTTTTATTTTTCTCAATTATTCAGGGGAGATTAAAATTATATTATTTGTATGGTTTATAAGCATAAATACAAGTCAAAAAATAAACCACCAAAAAATATGGATAGTAATAGCAGTGGATATAGGCTTTTGAGGAAATGAGTGCACTATTACCTTAAGATAAATATTTCGTTTGATTATTAGGACTTTGTTAAAATCTTAAATTTTATACTCTTTGGTAAGATCAAGTGGGATTTATTTCGAAGGTCAAGGATTCCCGAGGAGAACTTTATTCCAATTGATCGGCATACTCCCAGACAACGGAATAAAGTCTTTCCTTTTTCTTTCTTTTCTGGTGGAAAAGGAGAACTGTTAATCAAGAACCGACGTTTCGTGTCGAACCCGTCTGCAGTTGCTACTACACTGTTACATTCGGATAAATGAATCCTTTGTACCAAAAAACTTTTTGTGAAATTGAAGAAACCGACAATCAATATTAGCTCGAATTAGCACGAACCCAATTCACAAATAAAATATAGTTTGTGAAAATAAAAGAGGATATATTAATAAAAAAAGATTAGGAAAATGTGTAGTCTTTTAATTTGTTCATATAGATAGTTGACTTTGTTGAAGAGACCGAGAAAAGGAATATGAACTTGAGTGAAGAACTCATCAGATTTATCATACAACACATAGTAGCTCGTTGACTACTATACATACAAGTTGCTCCTTAATTCCCTTTTAGATAAAATTAATAATCATTACTCCTTCCGTCTCATTTTAGTTGTCACTTTCACCTTTTGCACGCTCATTAAAAAAATCAATAAATAAAATATACATTTTACTATGTTACCTCTATTTATTACTCCCTCCGTCCCATTTTTTTTGTCGTAGTTCGGATTTCGAGGTCAAACAAGTTTATCTTTCACCGTAATTTTTATATATATTTTTTAAATATTTTGAGTTATAATTTATTGTGACTTATAGTACTTTTCATGTAGTTTTCAAATATGTAAATTTTATTTAAGAAAAGTTAAAGATTTTATATCCTAATCTATGGTCAAATTTAAGAAGTTTGACTCTCGAAACAGTAACTATGACAAACAAAATGGGACAGACGGAGTATACGACTATTGAATTTTTTTTTAGAATACATTTAATAATTTAGGGTATACTTGGAAATAATGGGCAAAAAATGTCTTGAAATCCTAAAACGTCAACTAATTTGGGACGGGGGAGTACATAGCTGACAAATTATACTTAGTCGTCGTGATTAAACCAATAAAAATAGTCTATACTCGAGCTTTGAAGAGATTTCATATTCTTTCCTTTTCTTTTTCTTCTTTAATTACTTCCTCTTTTTCTATATAAATGTTTCTTTTGTGGCATAACTTAGACTATCGACTAATTTAATCACACTTTACCATGTTAATTCCTTAATTAATTCGTAAATTGTTAGTGGAACTTGAATTTGGTAGACATTTGTGTGTGAATAAAGTAAACCTAATTTATCAATTGAACGAATTGTCGGCAAATATTCCGATTTTTGACTTTATAAGGTGACATTATCTATCCATACATTTGAAAAAAATCCATATTTTAATAAACTGGATATGCGACAACTACCGTAAGGGGTCGTTCGGTTCAATCCCGGAATTAACAATTTCGGGATTGTTAATCCCACCTCTTATATGAGATTAATAATACTACAATTTAGGCATAAAATTTGTTGTAGTATTAGCTAATACCTAATACCAAATATATGATAAAAATAATCCTGAATTCTATTCCGGGATTATAATCTCAATCCCTTGTACCGAACGACCCCTAAAGACATAGCTAAAGACAGTTGCTAAGACTTGGAAAAGGCAAAAAGCCTGGCCAGCTAATTAAATTGGGTTTATAAAAGGTTTATTTGTCTTTATGTTCTTGAATTATCTAGTTTAAAAAGATTAATTGAGGATTAAAATACAATTAGAGTTATAATAACGATGCTAATCACTCATCTTCACGTGATTACTCACATGCATTCTCGGTAATCGTTGACCTAATCTCAACTTCTGCAAAATCATTTGTCATTTACATGGCGATTATGGTTAAAAATATCCCTTCTTTTAACTTTTATAAGATTAGTAACACTATATAATATCAACAATATAAAATTTAAACTATCAATATATATAAGTTAAATACCGCCTAATAAAAAGACTCAGCCACATGAATTGGCTCAATGTCCATCGCCTCTAGTTGATGTGCATTATAATGAGTTAAAATATTTTTTTTTTCTGTACCGCCGTGGAGATATGTACTTTCCTTTTGGGTCGATTGGGATAAAGAAGGATTTGAACCTCAGACATCATAGTTTATAGTCACGTAATCTCTACAACCATTTCAAAGTTAAGAAAATGTGAAAACACATTAGTTTCTATGAGAGGGCCAGTGTGTTCCTCGGTATTAATGACTGTTGGATGGTTTTTGACTTGTGTATATGACCAGTGGTTATCGAACATTAATGACAAAATTGATATTTGATGATAAAAGTGGTCAAACATAAAAAAATGGCAGTTCGGTGCACAAAGTATCTCGCGTTCACGCAGGGTTCGGAGAAGGGTCCCACCACAAGGGGTGTGATGTACGCAGCCTAATATCCTAACGCTTGAACCCATGATCTATAGATCACACGAAGACATATGGCACATATATATAGGATCAGATTAAACACTATACAAAACACACAAGAATTTAAATCCTTGAACATTTTCCCAACAAAAAAGAAGAAAGTTGATCTTGACCATTTCTAATATGTTGTCAAGTTAACAACTTCCTAGTTACACAATGAAAAAATTCAAAAAATTACAGCACCAAACTTCTAAATTCTCAAAGGAACAAAGAGATCTATAATTTTCTTTTTATACATTCAAAAATACAAATATCTCATGATTTAATAGGACTACCAATTGATCTAGAAATCCCAACTTTCCACACTTTAATTTCACCATCAAAGCTTCCACTAAACAACTTAACACCACCATCACCATCACCATCACCATCTTCCGCCACCGGAACCGCCACCAACGACCTCACCGGACTCCGATGTCCATCGAGTACCGTTAAACAACAGAACTGTCCAGCAACCCCACGTGTCCAAATCCTGACCGTCCGATCAGCCGATCCACTAAACAACAAATCAGAAACATTAATCAAACACAATATTGCTTTTGTATGACCTCTTAATGCACCCGTAACAACCATATAATTAGCACTATCTTCTCTTTCCCATACTAATATCGACCTATCACAAGCCCCCGAAAATAAAATTGAACCATCTGAACTTAATGCTAATGCATTAACAGCTGATTTATGCATATCCAATGTAGCAATTATCCCATACTTAGACTTTAATTTTTTCTCGTAACATGATTTTCCCCAAACTCTAATCCTTTTATCAGCTGAACCTGTATAAATAATCCCATCTTTTGATACAACAACAGTGTTAATTGCATCATCATGTGCTTTAATTGATTCCATGCAACGTAAATCTTTTCCACTCCAAATTTTCAAACACTTATCCCATGAAACTGAACACATAAAATTTTCATTTTCATGCACAGCTAAACTTGAGACAGCATCATGATGTTCAATCCACATTTTTCTCTTGTGTCTTCTAACCATAACATAACTATTAGGAAAAATAATACGTCGCACTTTATCGTCAAACGTAGGAAGTGTAGCAATTAATTTATGTTGTTTAACATTTGTTAACTTCCAAACTCGGATTTTACTGTCTTGATGAGCAGTAAAAATCTTTCCATTAATAAAACTAATGGATTTTACTGAACCTGTAGATTGGTCTTTGTTGAATGTGTCGATAAGTGTAAAGTTTGTAAGTTCGTACACATTTATTTCATTTGAATAAGCTGAGTACAAAAGATTGTTGTGAATAGAAAGGGATGTTACATGTGTATTTTTTGGATTTAGAGAGTTTAAAGAATGGACTAAGATTTTTAGGTTAATGGATTCAGGTGAAAGATTTTGAAGTGAAGGGATAGAAGGTAATGTTAAAAGAGATGAATTACTTTGTAAACTACTAAGTGAAGAAATATTGGTTTCTTGTGAATAATTTGACGGTGAGGTAACACTACAAGTTATATCGGAAAATGAACTATTTGTATCATCGGAAAATGGTAATTTTGGTGGTGGAATAGGGTTGTCATCGGTGGTTGTAACGGCGGAGGAACAAGATGGAAGTAATGATCGGAACTTCATGTTGATGTGAAGAGAGAATTTTTAGAAAGAGTAATATGTGTAATTGTGTGTTGTTTTTGGAAAGAGGAAGGAATATATAAATAGTCATGATTTGGACTTGGGGAGTTGTGGATAGTTGTCTTTATTTTTCTTTTTCTCTTTGTCTTTGGATCTTATTACTTTAATTTGCCAGTTGCCATTACTTTGCCCCACTTTGTTGTTGAGAATTTTTTCATTTAAAATTCAACAAGTTGCATGTAGTGTTGTTGATTATTTGAATTTTATTCAAAAGATGATTTATTATAATTGAAGTTTAGTTCATGAATTGACATGGTTGATTATAGACTACTGTATTAGAATAGAATTAAAACAAGTTGCATCAATAACATCAACTTTTGCCTTTTAATTTGAAGAGGTGGACAAGACAGAGTTAAGAATATAACCACACATTAAAATTAAAATTTTTGTAGTAGGACTTTTATCACTAATTTACCTCTTATCCCCACAACAGTTTGTGTTTGATGTTAATCAATTGACAATATAAATAACGATAATAATTATGCTTCAGTTTGGAATAAGTCAAGATAGATTATATCAATTTCCATCGTATGATATTTAAAAGGCTATATAATTCGCTAAATTTACATAATTCGCAGAGGATATGACCAAATCATCTCAATTGATCTTATTTAATCCTCATGTGTGCTACTCGAACCTTTTTGTGAATGTGGTTATTTCTAATGTAAATTCTAAAGAGTGATTTCATATAATTACTAGCAGAAAGTATGCTTTTTAATTAGTAAAATTGTTAGTGAATTCTCCATCATCCTAAAAGTTTAATGAATAATTAAAAAGTATGTTATGTCTGACAGCTTAAATTTTTATATGAAATGGTCGTACACTTATAACACATTTTGCTTTTGTCAATCTTAAATTGTGTTTCTACCCCAAGAATATGCCTATGGTTTTTTTGTTAGATGTATACCGCGTATGGACAACTGTATTTGATAGTTACGTACTGAAAATACAAGGAAGGAACAGAAAAAATAAAGAAAAAAAAAATAAGTTGTCTATACTAAAGTTTTTTTAATGCACTTAATTAGTGCAAGTGGACACTGTATTGACGATGGACAATTGGTCGAAGCTGCGTGGAATTGATCGTCAACAGATGAGAATTACGATATACGAAGATTCAAAGCATTGTTCCTATTTCTAACTAGGCCGGTACAAACCAAATCGATAAATCGAACTAAACAAAAAAAAAAAAAATCGATTATGGTTTGGTTTGACTTGATTTGGTGTTGGCGAAAAAAAACGGACATATTAAGTTTGGTTTGGTGTTACCCATAAAAAAATCGAACCGAAACCAAACCAAACCGATATTACAAATATGTTATTTTTAGATTTTTATATGTATAAAATTCATTCATTGAAAAGTATTGTATAAATATTTTAGTAGTTTTCTTAGTTATGTACTTATGCTACAAACTTACGATTTACAATACACATCAACAGGAGCCAATTTTAATAAGAATTAGTAATAGACTTATGGCTCATAAAGGAAAGCCCTCCAGAAAGTAACAAGTGAACCCAAATTAAGTACACAATAGAAAAAACTTAATTAGTAAAAATAATTTCCTTAGAAGAAGAGATTTTGACACTCAACCATTTGAGCCGCTATTATTGTCTTTTTAACCGGTAAGTATTTTTTTTCTTTTGTTATCTATCTGCATGTGGATGTGCTATATTGTACGTCTCTGAATCTATATTTGGAACGTCTGATTGAGAGTGTTAATTCTTGTAGGACTCTCTAGTTACCTATCAAAGAAAAATGAGAAAGTCTTGAACTTTATGTATCCAACACAGTTTTAATATGAACTAACTTGGTTTAACTTGTCTTTTTTTGTACAATTGGTACGAGCTATTTACCTATACTTTTAAAGGAGAGAAAACACCACATATTTATTGTTAACAAATAAAAATAGAATAAACCGAATAACCCGAATACCGATATTAGAAAACCCGACTTTGGTCGGTTTGGTTTTGGTTTAAAAATTTAGAAAATCAAAATTTTATTACAATGAAGTTACTCAATTCTTTTTTGCTAAATCGGCCATAATACATATATTAACATCAAGACTGCTTAGTTTGTACAAAAAGAGACTCTTCTTTGTTCAGATGGAAAGAAGAGTCTAATAACAGTTCATAAATTATGAAAGGGGGAGTATAATCGAAATACATAATATTCGTTAAGGAAGTATCTAAACAGCCATATTTGCCAAGAAGAGCTGCCACAGAATTTGCCATAAAGACCACATCAGCCATGTTGGCTTAATTAACTATCCAATTGTTCGTATTAGTAAACGTTCGTACTATTTAATATAAGTACGATTACGCACTTTAATAGTGGCTAGAAGAGATTATATAAACTGTATAATTGTAATAATTCTTAATGTGCATGCATCTTAGTAGTTAAATAATTAATTAATTGTATCTATTAAATTATCAACTTAATTTGTATGTTCAAGATAAGAAGCTTAATTCTCTTGATCCACGTTTTAATTACTGTGTTCATATCTAACAATGATTTCATTCAAATTTGGCAAGATTTTCAACCAGGATTAACGTCAGGGTTAGAGAATTTCAACTTATGACTTTGAAATTTATGATTATAATTAAGTTAGTGCATACTTATCAAAATTTAACACAGGAAAAAAATTTAAGCTGCTTTACAAGTTGGGTAAAAGATCATTTCTTACCCTTTCGTATTTTCAAGAGATACTTACAAAAATACTCACAAAATTTAAAATAATTACAGCCACTACTATACACTACTTTGAAATATTATCCGACTTACCCACTAAACTATTTATCCACTCTACTCATCCAGACTTGTATACCATAGTTTATGCAGTATACCATAAAGGTATATACATATAAGGTATAACAAAGGTATACAGTAATAAATGACCCTCCAGACTTGTATAACATAATTTATGCAGTATATCTTAAAGGTATAGACCTATAAGGCATAACAAATGTATATAATAATAAATGTTAGGTAGATTGGGTAAATACTTTTAGTTTTATGGGTAATGTAATTTTTAATGGGTATGACTTGTAAATACTTTAAGTTTCATGGATATAGAGTGTAAAAATCTCTATTTTCAACTATGTATAGCGAAGAACTACGAGAAGTTTTCAAAAATAGGTAGCCAACTACCCAAAATTACAAACATGATGCCATATTTTGTTTTTCATGCATAGCATTTATCTCTAAATTACAAATTTTAGCACTCCTTCATAAAAAACACACTGAGCTACCAAATCTCCCCCGCCCCAGCCACTGAGCCGCCTGCAGACACCCTCCCCCACCAGTAGTGTCGTTACTTTTTTGTATTTTACTGAATTTATGTTGTTTATTGCGTCTAAATCATTGCTTTGGACAGTTTATACACACAAATCTCCCCCCAAAAAATAAATTATACATGAATATATACATATAAATGCGTAGCAATGAGAGAAATACAAAAATATACACAAAAAAAGTAAAAATTCATATAAACTTCCTTACTATACATATTTATTCACTCGTATATACACTTATACAAATTTATACACATGTATAAACTTGCGGCAGACTGCTATGGAAGTCGATGCCAACACACCAAGTCGCAGCATCAAGCATTGATCGACTTACTGTGATGCCAATTGTTACAAACTAAACAGGAAAGCATAACCCAAAAGACTAGCCAATTAGGCGGAGAGTCCATTCAACCTATGAACTCATTATTATTTCTCTTTGCAATCCATGAGGGACAATTTGCACATAACATATTCCTTTGTGTTTAAGAAAATATATTAAGAGAAATCATGTTATTGAAGCTTTTATGTTATAGTGATATGCATACTTCTTCATTGCATAGACTTATGAGCAATTTAATGTAACTGAAACGTGAATAACACTAAATCATCTTATTGTTCATGCAGTATAATTTTCCCTTTTTATAAGTAACCGAAGTAAATCATTAACATTCAGAAGGTCGCGACGTAGTAACGCTATGAACAAAATACCTATATACTCAAATCAACTAAAAAAGAAGTTCCAATAAGGTTGAACAAGAAAATAATATAGCAACATTAGGCTGTTGGCATTTCAAAATTGCTCAAACAAAGATGGTAAGTTGATTGCAACTTCATTTGTTGCATGTAAAATATTTCACCTATTAGGAGAATAGCCAGATTGCAACTTCATTAGTCCATAATAAGAACCATTCTTTCCAAGAGCAAGCAACTGAGAATGTGATCCTTGTTCCACAACCTTTCCATTTCTTATCACAGCTATGGTATCTGCCTTTTGTATTGTCGATAATCGATGAGCTACAACTACACTTGTTCTACCTATCATCATTTTCTCCAATGCTTCTTGTACCAGATTCTCAGATACACTGTCAAGTGCACTAGTTGCCTCGTCTAGTAGAAGTATCGTTGGATTCTTTAGTATCGCTCGTGCAAGTGCTATTCGTTGCCTTTGCCCTCCTGAAAGTTGAACTCCTCTTTCACCACAATAAGTTTCATATCCATCCTTCATTGCACTGTATTACAACATTGCAAGATTGTTTAACATTTGTTTTCATGCATTAGTAGGGAATGGATAGTTTTGTAGTTATGTGATCATACCTTATAAATTCATGAGCATTAGCGCGAATTGCAGCTTTCTTGATTTCAGACTCTGTAGCATTTTCTTTCCCATATATGATATTGTCGCGTATAGTTCCAGCAAAAAGAGTAGGTTCTTGACTCACTAGAGCAATCTGTGATCTTAAGCTCTTCAAGTTATAGCTTTTGATGTCTCTATCATCAATCAGAACTTGTCCCTTTATCGGATCATAGTATCTTTCTATCAAACCGATAATAGTGGATTTTCCTGAACCACTTTGGCCAACAAGAGCTACTGTTTTTCCAGATTGAATTTTCAGATTCATGCCTTGAAAGATTGCTTGATCAGGCCTAGACGGATAAGAAAAGAATACGTTCTTCAGCTCTACCTTTCCTTTTAGTGCCTTAGTGACTTGAATCCCTTCAGGATTCTCGGGTTCAATCTCAGTTTTTCGATCTAAGATGGCGAAAACAGATGCAACTGCACTGCTACCTCTTGCCAAATCAGAAGTCATACTTCCAGTATCTGCTATACTCTTTCCGGTACTCATCAAAAGGAAGAAAACTTGAAACAATTGCTTTGAACTGACTAAGTTTTTGTTCATCAGTTTTCCTCCATACCAATATGTTAAGGCAATGGCAGCTGTGGTTAGAAATTGAGAACAAAACAAGCCAGTTCCAGAAAGCAATGACTGTTTGATGTTTTCTTTTCGGGGACCTTGTTGAGTTTTTTCAAAGAGGTCAAGCATTCTATCTTGAGAAGAGAAGGCAGTAATAGTCCTGTGATTGATCACTGCTTCACTTGCTAGTTGGCTTCCTTCACTCTGTGCCTTTTGTGCTCTTTCTGACATTCTTTTCATCAGCATGCTTCGCGAGTAGAAGCTTGCTATGATTAAAGGTTGTATAGATATTAGTACAATAGCAATTCTCCATGAGGCAATCAATGCAAGCACGAATGCAACCGAAGCACTGACAGAAACCTGTAATATCAATGATATACGATCACCAACAAGGGATCGAACCATACGTGCTTCATTGGAGAGCCTTGCGCAAACTGCTGCACTCGTGTTCTGGTCTTGATCGAACCAGCCCACCTCGAATGTCAGCAAGTTGGACAGCACCTTTTCCCTGACTCTCTTGGTCAGTTTCTCTCCCATTTTAGCAAAATTGTAATGTTGGAGTAGATTAGCTACAAAACTGGTGAAACCTATGCCCAAAAAGATTATGCTGTAAATTTTGATCTCTGACTTTATCTTTGAAATATCATTTGATGTGTAAGCTGATACAACTGATCCCAAGATATATGCATAAATTGGTTGAAGTACACCATAGGTAATAGCTCCTAGACACCCCAACAAAGCTATCTTCCACTCTGGTGCATTCATTTGGAGCAAACGCCACGTTGAAGGACTTGGACGATACAAAGTCTCCAAATACTCATCATCGCTATCATAATAAGAACATGTATGAACTGAGGGAGCATAACTGACACTTATTGCTGGGCTAAAGGGAGAGGCAGGGCTGTTCTGCCAACTTGGCATGCCAATGAAAGGGGACCTAGGCGCATTGGCATAACTCCTCGTGTAGCTTCTCATCTCTTTAGCAAGGTATGGACTAGATGGCCCTTCACTATCACTTGTTGATTGCTGCAACTTTACCATTTTAAAGTAAACTCCGCCTTCTTGATCAGTCTTACTCATTAGTTCATCATGGGAACCAGATTCAACAACTCTCCCCGACTGAAGGACTACAATTTTATCAGCCCTGCGTATTGTACTTAGGCGATGGGCAACAATGATGGTTGTCCTTCCTTCTGAAGCCTGATCAAGTGCCTCCTGAACAATTCTTTCTGATTGAGCATCCAAAGCGCTCGTAGCTTCATCAAGCAGAAGAATTTTCGGGTCTTTAATCAACGCCCTTGCAATGGCAATCCTTTGCTTCTGTCCTCCAGACAATTGAAAACCAAATTGTCCAACCTAAATCCAAATGGTAACTTTGTCAAATCCAAGTCAGAGTAAAAAATGAAAGAACAAGCAAAAGATATCGGCTTACATGAGTATCATATCCATCAGGTAAAGAGACTATAAAGTCATGTGCATTTGCAGCCTTAGCAGCTTCAACAACCATTTTTATTGAAGCTCCTTCTTTGCCAAAGAGTATATTTTCCTTGATGGAAGTAGCAAAAAGAACAGGTTCTTGATTTACAAGCCCCATCTGAGATCTTAACCATTTAAGCTGCAGTTTCTTGATTTTATTTCCATCAAGTAAGATATCTCCTTTTATTGGATCATAAAATCTTTCTAGCAAAGCAATGACAGTGGACTTTCCTGAACCACTACCTCCCACAATAGCTACTGTTCTTCCAGCTTTCACTTTAAGACTAAAGTCTTGGAGGACTTGAACATCTGGTCTCGACGGATAGCAAAATGTCACGTCCTTAAACTCGATATCCCCTCTTACATATGCTAGAACTTTTCCTTTGCCATCTTCATTATCTATTTGAGGAACGCGATCGACTAGTTTGAAAATTCTAGCAGCAGCAATTGTTGCCTCAATGATGAATGAGATATTAGGAAGTGCACTCATACAAGACCTACAATCACAAACCAAGCCTTGTTTCCACTTATCTCATTTATAAGTAAATAACAACAAATAGAATGAGGAGTGAACAAAATGAGAACTTACAGTCCTCCAAGAACAACACAAAGAGCTGATATGAAAACTCTACCACCACTTTCTCCCCTATTAGCAACAAGAACACTTCCTGCCCAAGATTGAAATGCCCATGCCACATAAATCATTCCCATACTTCCTAACAACAATCCTTTAGTAAGTCCTTGTTTTATACCAAGATTCATACTTTCTTCAAGACCGATGCTGAATCTTTTCACTGTTTCATTTTCACCAACATAAGAGTAAACTGTTCTAATCGATGATATTGCTTGTTCTGCTACACTTCCTGCAACTCCATAAGCATCTTTCATTTTCATCCCTTGGCTCATCAATAGTTTTCCAAATGCTACTCCAGGTATAACAAAACCAAGTGAGAATGGTAGTGAAGCTAATGCTAGTCTCCATGAGAGGTAGAAACCAACAATTAGGCCAAAAATGAACGTTGACAAGTGAGCGATACAATTAGGTATCTGCGAGGAGAAATGAGAAAAAACTTCATCATTGACAACTCGATTAATTTCACATATGATCACTGAACTTTATCAATTACATTTTTCCATATTAAAGTAATTGTAATTTAGTCACTATAGAAAAGACCTTCTCTGCTATAACATCTTGGATTGAATGAGCATCAGCTGAAATTGTTGAAACAACTTGAAAACTACTTGAGGAATCATTATTTTGGCTGTCAAAGAAACTAACTTCTTGTCTAAGAACTGATTGTAAGTACTCCATCCTTATACAAGATGTTTGTCTCTCTGCTGTTCTTGTCCAACAAATTCCTCCTACAAATTTCACAAATCCCATCAATTATTTTCCATGAAAATACAAATATTCTCATATGCATTAAGAAAAGTGTAATATACTTACCAATACAGGCAGATATACCAACTCCAATTGCAACATAGAGCAACCTGAGTGAGTACTGTTTCAAAAACATGGAAAAAACTGTATTATGATTTAAGCAAACATACTTTAAGTGGTCATTTTGTTTACATTCTTGTCATGCAGGCATTATAATGCAAGAATTGTCCATGCAATGATTTCGTATCCACATTTTGTACACAGGTTTCCGCATAACTTATACAGTAGCTAGTAACATATACAACGTTCAAATTTAAAACGAAAACCAAACGTTGTACGATTAGTTATGCAAAAACATATATCCAAGATACCTTGTCAACAATTGCATTAGTAAAAGAAGCATCATGATCAGCACCTCCATAATCATCAATGAGACCACTAAGAATAAACATATTAAGTGGAGTCATTAGTCCATCTCCAATACATCCTAAAGTACCAAGAAACATCAACAAATTATCAAATCCATAAGCATATCTGAAAATACCACCTTTATTTCCCATTTGTAAATATTATTATCATAAGCTAAAAGTTCATAATTCCCTGAATAGTTGAGCTATAAAAAGATCCTGATATCCCTTTAAAAGTTTGTCATGTTGTATTCTAAATTATAATATTTACTTAATGATTGCCATTTGCCAGCCGAATGGGCTACAAGAAGTGTTGTTTTTATAGCAAGTTATCTAATATGTCAAGTTAAAATACATTTTTAAGACTGTTGGTACTATATACTCCCTCAATTCCACTGTATGTGTCAAAATTTGAACAGGTATTTAAGAAAAAATAAAGAATTTTAAATATGTTTAGTCGGTTTAAGTTAAATTATTTTCAAAAACAAAATTGTCGATTTTTTTGAACAAAATAAAAAAGAAATGTTACCGCCTAAATTGGAAATAAGATCGTAGAGCCTGTTTGGGTGGGCTTATAAGGAGCTTTCTTTAAGTGGCCACTTTTTGAGAAGTTAGGACCCAGAAAGTGACTTGACTTAAAAGTCTAAAAAAAATTAAGTTAGCAAACATATATTAATGGGCTTATAAGCTTATAAGTCACTTTTAAGCTCACCCAAACAGGCTCGTATTATGAGTATTAGTTAAATCCTTTAGGGGTGTTCGGTACGAGGGATTGGATTACTTTTCCCGAAATTAAATTTGGGATTATAATTATTTTATGTTTGGTTGGTGGTATTAACTAACATGGGATAAATTTTATACCCCATTCTTGGGATAATTCTATCCCATATAGGAGGTGGGATTAACAATCCCGAGATTATAATCCGGGATTGTTAATCCCGGAATAACTGATAGAAGAACCGAACGACCCCTTACTGTTACTCTTGCCGGCTAATCCTGTTATGATTATATTATTTGTCACATCTTGAGAATTGGTTTAGTACATTTTGCTTATTAATTTTGAGTGTTACTTGTCATGATTTTGATTGATTGTTTAAAAACCATTTTATTTTGTTATATATGGTTTAGTATTATATGTAGATCAAATTTGTAATCATTTTGCACGAGAATCTTTAATATGTTTTCAAGGAATGTGTGCATTGACAAAGCCAATTTAAAATATATGGTTCACTAATAAGTTAAATTAGATAAGGCATGAATTCTTTTAGCTTGAAAACTTCAACTTACATTTCTTGTTTAATTTCCTCATTTCTTTAGTCGAATTAGTGAAGGTATTTAATTGGGATTTTTACGCTATGTACTCATGAAATTTAAAGTATTTACAAGTCATACCCATTAAAAATTACACTATCCATAAAACTAAAAGTATTTACCCAACCTACCCATTTATTATTGTATACCTTTGTTATGCCTTATAGGTGTATACTTTTAAGGTATACTGCATAAATTATGGTATAAAAGTTTGCATGGCCATTTATTACTGTATACCTTTGTTATACTTTATATATGTATACCTTTATGGTATAGTGCATAAACTATGGTATAGAAGTCTGGATGGGTAGAGTGGGTAAATAGTTTTGTGGGCATGTCGGGTAATATTTGAAAGTAGGAATAATGACTGTAATTATTTTAGGTTTTGTGGGTATTTTTGTAAGTGTTCCTATTTAATTTGAAACTTTGTTGACACAATTAGATCTGACACTAATAGCATCAAGAAATTTTATATTATAAGTATGTTAGAATTTTTCTTGTAGAATAATACTTGGTATGTTGTTAGTGTTGTTGAAGTATGTTTGAATCGTTTATAACAAATTATTTATAGTATATTTTAGGCAAGTTACAGACAATTACTTAGAATTATTTCATGTTATCTCATCCAAATAATTAAAGAATTGTGTGCTTTAGTTATGCAAACCTATTAATCTCAAACTCATAGAGATTATTATATTCTAGAGGGTATATTGTTTATACAATTTTGTACTTAGCTATGTCAATAACTTTACATGTTGATGCATATTAACATAGGCCAATCTGAGTCAATTATGCAGATGAAGGGGATGAGGTCTAGAATTAATTGGCTCAATGAAGGGGATGCCAATACTAGGTTTTATCACCTGAGCACTATTCATAGACGTAGAATAAACAAAATGCACTTTTTTAAAGATGATTCTGGTAATTGGATAGATACTCAGGATGCACTTCTCCAGCATACTATGGAATATTTTCACAAAGTATTTACTACAAGTCATACCACCACTGATCTTCATAATATTCTCACCTCTACATCCTACTTTCATAATTTGGATTTATAGTTGATGGATAGACCCTTACAAGATCAAGAAATTCTTCAAGCTGTTTTCTCCTTTCAACCCTACAAAGCGCCTGGACCAGATGGATTACATCCCTTCTTCTACCAGCATTACTGGGAGTCAGTAGGTCCTTCGGTTAAGGCATTTTGTCATGACGTTTTTCAAACTCATTCTATCCCTCATGATATAAATCAAACTTATTTATGCCTGATACCCAAAATCCCTAATGCTAATAACTTAAAGAATTTTAGACCTATTGGATTATGTAATACGATTTACAAAATTATTACTAAAATAATTGTTAACAGAATCAAACCTTTTTTAGATAACCTTATCAGTCCCTGTCAATCAAGTTTCCTGAAAGGCAGAAGGACAACTGATAATGCTATTATTATTCAAGAGATAATGAACCACTTTCATAAGTCTAAAGGTCGAAAGACTAAAATGATGCTCAAAATAGACTTGGAAAAAGCCTTTGATAGATTGGAATGGTCTTTTGTGTGTCGTACCTTAAAATATTTCAAGTTCCCCCCTAATATTTCTGCGCTAATCTTATCATGTCTATCTACTAGTACCATTGCTATCATGGTCAATGGTACTCTCACTCAGTTTTTTTCCCCTACAAGAGGAATCAGACAAGGTGATCCTATGTCACCTTATATCTTTATCTTAGCCATGGAAATGCTTTCTAATCTTATCAATCACTATGTGGATTATGCTCTGTGGGATCCAATCCAAATCTGTCCAAATGGACCCCCGATCACTCACTTATTTTATGCTGATGATTTAACTATTATGGCAAATGCTAACCCTAAATCAGCAACATCAATCCATCAATGCCTTACTCTTTTTTGTCAATTATCTGGACAAAAAGTTAATATTTCTAAAACTCGTTTAATATTCTCTTCTAATTCTTCTACTCATCAACATCATATAATTACTCAAATTCTAAATTACCCGATAGCCACTTCTTTTGGCAAATACTTAGGATTTCCTATACTTACCCATAAGCCTACGCATAGGGATTTTCAATTTATTATTGATAATATGACCAAAAGGTTGGCAACATGGAAAGGGAAATTCCTAACTTTAGCAGGCCGTGTCACTCTTGTCAATTCCACTCTTAACTCAATCCCTATATATGCTATGCAGTATCAGTTACTCCCAGTTAAAACAACTAATCTAATTGACAAGATTCAAAGGGACTTCATATGGGGATCCACTTCTGAACAACAGAAACTACATTATGTGGGCTGGAATACCATAACTAAACCTAAACATTATGGAGGTTTGGGTATTAAGAAAGCAAGTCATAAAAATATAGTAATGCTAGCTAGCCTTGCATGGCGCATGTTTACTAATCCTAAGCAGTTATGGGCTAAGGTTTTACTTCAAAAATATCAACTAAACATAAGGCCTTCACCATCCTCCTTTATATGGAAGAATATTCAAAAAGGGTGGAAGCTATGTAAAGAGGGTATAGAATGGCATATAGGATCTGGTGAGTCTATAGACTTTTGGCATGACAAATGGATCCCTTGTTTACCACCACTTAGGACTTTAATTCAAGGCCCTCTACCCCAGCATGAGATTCACCTCCATGTTAAACATCTTCTAAATCAGAATGCTTGGAATTTTAGTTCCCTAAGTCTAATCCTTCCTCATCATATTGTAGAGTCTATTACTAATATCTCTCTTGCTCATTCTAATACCATTAAAGATACCCCTTACTGGGGCCTCACTAATAATGGTGAGTTTACTACAAAATCTCTCTATAAATTACTCTTGCCCCCAGATACTAATACACTTCATTTTGACTGGATCTGGAAACTTCACACACTCCCCAAAATAAAAATGCTACTATGGCAGATACTTTATAACAGGATGGGCTCTAAGTTGTATTTGGCTAACTTAGGAATGCATATTGATCCCCTGTGCCATATCTGTAAACAACCTGAGTCAATTATGCACATCTTCCTTCATTGCCCTATTGCCAAATATTTCTGGACACATTTGAATATTACTTTCCTTCAGGATACTGATTCCCACTGGTTATCACAATTTTGGACTGCCAGAGATAAGTATAATCAACAACTCCATGTTCCTCATTTATCATGGACTGAACTGTTTCCTTTTGCATTATGGCATATATGGTTAAATCGTAATAATAATGTCCATCATCAATTGACAGGACATTTAAACGCTCACAAGGTTACATCTAGTGCTATAGAATATAAATATGTCACTTCCACTACTAAAACTATTATTCCTAAAATCAACCTTACTTTTAAATGGGAACCACCCCCTACAGGGAAAATTAAACTAAATATTGATGGTGCATATGATAGTACTACTCAATTTGGGGGAATAGGGGGGATTTTTCGATCAGATACTGGAGATTGGATGTTGGGTTATTCCATGCAGTGTTTGAGACACTCAGCTCTCTACTTTGAAATCTTGGCTTTACATATAGGCCTGCAGATTGCTCAAAATCACAACTGGAATCTTGAAGTCGAAACAGACTCCATTGAAGTTCTTCAACAGTTTGATCATAATGCTCCATCTTACAAAAAATTAATCTATGAATGCAGGTGCATCCTGAAAACTATGCAGAATCCAGTGGTGCGACACGTCTTTCGTGAAGCAAATAGAGTAGCACATCTTTTGGCTAAAAATGCAGTTCATCTTCAAGGAACCTTGCAAAGTTAGCTGCAGTTCTTTTGGCATCCGACTGCACAAGCAAATATGGCTGTTACTTTAGATAAAACTACTACTTACTCTAGAAAAGTATCTACCTCTGCATGTAAAATGCTTAGTCTGTATGGTAATATGGCTACTTCTGCTTTAGTTACCCTGCCAAGTAGCTCTAATGCTATGAACTTTGTATTACCTTAAGTTATATATATGAAATATCTATCTTTCGTACCAAAAAAAAAAAAATATTAACATAGGCCAATCAGATTGATCTTTCAATTTTTGTTTCTAATGATTGTCTCAGAGGTAACACACCCAACAAATGATCCAAAGTAAACCGAAGATCATCGACTCCACCAAAAAGAAATGTACATGGTATGCAATTTTTTTATTTGGATTTATGAAGCCGGTGTTCTCGAAGAGAAAATCGTGATGGAAAAAGCATGAGGACAGGAGCTAGTCTTCAAATGCGGGCGGAACTTCACTCTTTTTTAGGAGAGCTGCCTACGTACCTTCTACTCGTGAAGCGTGGGTCTCGGTCACTTATGATAGTCCGTTTTAGTCCCCAATACTTTACCACGTTCTTAAGAAACAAACGAGCTGCTTCTTCGGCCTTGCAATCCGGAAAGATCGACTATCTGTCGTAGTGACTTTGTCAGCAAAATAGAGCAAATGATAACTAGAATAGGAACGAGAATTGAAGTTATGAAGTTCACTTTTATTAATACAAGTTATTTCACCATACCTAGCTAGTAGTAGCAATAACCTTGGCTTCTAAGATCACTAGGCTATAATGAGATCATAGGTTATACAAAAATTTAGACATATCAAATTTATAAACATTCAAAGCGATTTGAAACTACCATAACAAAAATGAAGTAGAATTAGGCTAGCCCTTGATCATAACATATTAACTAGGTTGGAAACGGGTAATTTTGATCAGTAGTCATTTTTGGACGCGCTTATTGGGGACTATCCACCATTTCGAAATTCACTGAAGAATAGCCAAAAATTCGCGCGCACACTTAAGCTCCATTAGCGTTGATAAAACACCCCAGACTAGTCCCATAACAAAATACTTGGGCTTTGAATTCAAAGCCCAAGTATTTTGTTATGAGACTTTATATATAAAGCTTCAGTCCCCATAACAAAATGCTGGGGCTGTGAACAAAACTTGTTCAAAGCCCCAGTATTTTATACTGGGATTAGTTTACTTCAGCTTCCCAGTATTTATACTGTGATTTGTCCGGAGGTGGCTAGTCTTCAAACAGTTTTACATCGCTGTCTAGTATTCATTTAACGCGGTCAAAACTGGCTGCGTGACTAAATTTTTACGTTGGAAACTAGGTAAAAATTTAGTGTATGGGCCTGTTTGGCGCGCGTTAATTGATTTGTAGCCGTCAAAAACAAATTCGCTGAGAAATAGCCACCTCCGGACAAATCCCAGTATAAATACTGGGACTTTGAACAAAACTTGTTCAAGGCCCCAGTATTTGTACTGGGGAAGCTTCAGTAAACTAACCCCAGTATAAATACTGGGGCTTTGAACAAGTTTTGTTCAAGGCCCCAGCATTTTGTTATGGGACTATGTATAAAGCTTCAGTCCCATAACAAAATGCTGGGGCTGTGAACAAAACTTGTTCAAAGCCCCAACATTATTATGGGACTGAAGCTTTATATATAAAGTCTCATAACCCATAACAAAATGCTGGGGCTGTGAACAAAACTTGTTCAAAGCCCCATCATTTTGTTATGGGACTCAGCTTTATATATAAAGTCTCATAACAAAATACTTGGGCTTTGAACAAGTTTTGTTCAAAGCCCCAATTTTTTGTTATGGGGCTAGTCTGGGGTGTTTTTCCAACGCTAATGGAGCTTAAGTGTGCGCGCGAATTTTTGGCTATTCTTCAATGAATTTTGAAACGGTGGATAGTCCCCATTGAGCGCGTCCAAAAATGGCTAGTGATCAAAATTTCCCGGAAACTAGAACCAAGTTAATTAGGATTAATCGACTATACATTTTTTTGCGAGCTAAGGTCTATCGAAAACAATCATTCTATCTTAATCAAGTTAAGGGTAAGGTGTACTTTCCGGCATCACTTGTAAAATAATACTGAATATATTATTTATTGTGTTGAGTATATATAATTTATTTTTTATGTATTTAACAACAAATACATAATGTTCAACTGAATGACAATAATTATGATATCTACTAAACTCTATTAAACATATATAAGGAGATAAGAGTTGTGAAATAACCAAGTGGACTAGACTGTAGTACATGCAATCATTATGGACCAAATATTCAAATTACATCATTCATAGTGGACCAAAACATAAACCCAAATAAATCAAAACGACATCACTTCATATATAACAAAAAGGACAAATAACAAAAATCTCTATTTGTGAAAAAACAAGATTAACACTTTAGTACTCAAAAAACTAAGAAAAATCAATTGGAGAAAATGGTGAAAGTGGCAACTTTTTTTGCAATGTCATTAGGTGCTTTTGCATTTTGGCAAACTATGGATAAAATCCATGTTTGGATTGCTCTTCATCAAGATGAAAAGGTAAATTTTACAAAACCCTAATTTTATTTTATGCTTTATTTAGGATAAATGAATCAAGAATCATAAATGGGTTTGTTTTTATTGAAAAATGAAATTGACCCATGATTTTAAATGGTTTAATTTTGTTGGGTTTTGGGGATTTTCTTGATCTGGATTGTAAAGTTGCAATTTTTAGGGATTCTTGGTATTGTTTGTTCTGAATTTTGTAAATTTTAGATCTTTAATATATTAGATTTATGGTGCACAAAGCGTCATGCATTCACACACGGTTCAGGGAAGGCCGCACCCTGAGGGGTGTGATGTAGGCAGCCTATTCTGATGCAAGCATCAGTGGTTGTTTCCATAGCTCGAACCCGTGACCTATAGGATTTTGTAAGGAAGAATTCCTCATCTGCGAGCTATTGGGGATCTATTCTCAGGAAGGAATGAAGTATTCTGCAGATGCTAGAGTAGCTTGAAGTATTTGATTATTTGGAATTATGAAGAAAACAAATAGAAGATTTGCAATTTTTTTAATTTAGATGTTATTGCTGGTTTGATAGTTTAGATGCTTAGTAAGATGTAATGTTACCTAAGAATGTTATGTTCTGTCTTATAAGGGACATTTGATGAAATATACAGAAAAATTGGAGATATTAGCAAATTAGAATGATGATTTGTTATCTTGTGCAAGATATGGTGATATTAACTCATGTGTCATTCGATGAGAAAGAGTGATAGAACGTAGACTTGGGGACACGACTATATTTTTGTTAAGATGATTGATGAAAAATTTATGGGGAAAGGAAGAATGATTGACACATGGTATTCATTGACATGGAGGTACGCACAAACTGCCTCAACTAGATGCATCTGTCCATAGTTGTGAAAGCATGATGAGAAAGAATGTGTCTAGAATGACCTATAAAAGAAAACAGTTCATGTAGGCGGTAACAACTAGTTAAATTTAAGGATTAGTCTTGTTGGATGCTCACATTAGTCCAATATTTGCAAGGGATCTTTTTAATCTTGTATGAGGATCTATATGTCACCAGAAGATGTGGGGAACTTGTAGGGTTGGAGAACCTAATTTATTAAATATTGGAATGAGACAAGTCCAACTAGCTTGGGACTGAGGCTTACAATTGTATTGTTTCATAATAAAAAATATGAAGAAAGCATCCATATATGCTTGTCATTCTGTAATGCTTATCTTATTGGTTCTAGAAATTATCTATTTGGCTAGAATGCCTTGAAGCATCTGCTTATACTTAATTTTCGAAGAAGGCTTAGTAATATTGTTGCTTTACTTGGGTGTTGGTTTTTAGTGAGAATACTTCATAATCTGGATGTCTTGGAGAACTAGCGTGCTAACAGATGTTGTCTCTTTCTTCTGAGGATCTCAATTGTGAAGTACTATGAAAAAGGAGTAGATAACAAATAGAATATGCAGTTGGCAGCCTATCCAAGTAGTGCCACCTCTCTTGCATAAGCTGCTGATATTGAAATAGAACCAACCTGTGTATTTTAAAGTACCTGAAAACTTGTCACTTTTCCAGTTGCATGATCAAAATACTCGCAGGTTGCCCCAGAAAAAACCTTGAAGTGCAATATCCAATAACTGCTTTGTTGCCTTTTAGTTTAAAGCACTATCCATGCTACAGGCTTTCAGTAGAAGAGACCCGTGTTTGTGATCTAATCTCCAGTTTCTTTTGGAGTCTGATCACTGATGTGATTATTTAAAGCCAAGATTGTTGATTGATACCTTCATAAGGCTATCGGCATAGGTAGTTATTCAAAAAAGGTCATTGGCAGAAATTCTACCTACATCCCCAATGAACAATTCGAAATTATTCCATAATCTTTATCTCTAAGTACTATGAAAAATGAAATAGGCCTTCCTTCTCCCCCCTTAGTGAATTAGTATGGTAAAATTCACTTGAACATTATATCGATTTGTCCAGTAGATACTAGTTTTGGTGTAAGCTACATAGGACTTATAGAACTGACAGCATCAATTTTGTTGCTTGCGAAATGCGCCTCAGATAAGTGTGCACTTCAAAAATGTAATTATCCAAACAGGAATGGGTGGGTTTTGAATCTAAACTTTGAGTAATTAGATTAATATTGGCCTTCACATATATTGCACGTTGACAATAGTTTTCTTAACTGCAATTGTTTATTATCTGACTAGATTCATATATGTTGCTATTTTTAAATTTTGTCTAAGTTATGTGCTTCATTTCAAAAAAGTGTGCCCTTCACCTCTTGCTATTTGCTTCAAACCCCATGGACCTTCTTCTTTATCGAGCTGCAGTTGGTCTTTCTTTCATTTTTCTTTAACCTTTTGTTGAAAATGTTGATGACTTTATGAGTTTGGCTCACTGCAGCAAGAGAGAATGGAGAAGGAAGCGGATATCAGAAGAATGAGAGCACAGCTAATCAGAGAAAACAAAGAGCGGGAGTCTCTTGCCTAAGCTGCCGAGAAGCAAACTCAGTGGCTATCTATTCAGCAATTGTTTTTGATGTCTTTTTGACTTCTGTTTCAGCTTATAACAAACTTCTGAAAAGATTATCAAATTATGGTCATGAATGTCTTGAATGTACCTAGTTTGGACCTGTCTCAACAGTCAGGATTATGCTTGCATTGTTAAAGCTGTACCTACTTTAAATCTAACAATAAATACCAAAATATTTTGGTGTGTTGATTAATCTTGAGTGATCAATGCAACTCATACATTTTTAGCTCTCACATCCTCAATGTTTTTTGCTGTTAAACTTAGGAGAGTATAATGCATGTACCACTGTTTCTTTGTGCAACTGATTTGGTTGATTTTATATTCTGTTAGAAAATTGTGACACTCAGAATACATCTAATCTTTCTTTTTTTTGCAGTGAAAAGTGAGTAGGAAAACACTCGTAGAAAGTATTAACTACTGATGAACACATTTTGGTTTATTTCCTTCACTATTTTTGTTGCGCGAAAGTATTTCGATTTATCATCAAGACTTCGACAGAAGCTTGATATGTGAGTTTATGTTCTTTCTCTGTGCAGTTGTTGCAGTTGGCTTTTGCCAACAGGGTCTCTTTGGTTATTAATTGCAGTACTTAGCAGTTTAGGTGAAAGGTTATTTTAGTTGTTCTAAAAGAGTTCAATTCTTATGTACTTGGTGAAAAATGATAGACTTGTGAGTTTATCATGCAGCAAAAAACAAGTCATTTTACTAGTTCACTGTGGCTTAATTATAGATTAATGGAAATGAATTCCAAGGTTTCATAATGAACTTATACATGTTGTTGTCTAACGACGCACCTTGCATAGAGGTTGATTCAGAATTTAAACTTGATGAGTTCGACATTTAAGGTTCTTAGCACTTCATTCATTACACTTATTTGGAAGAAAATTTGATTATTGAACAAGTGTTATGTGTTGGAATTTGGCAATCTAACAGGAGATTCTAAAAATAGCCAAAGTGACAAAGATCATGCAAAGGTATGCACAAAATCGTGTCCAAAAATATGCCAGTCGTCATTCTCTATAAACAAACTTAGCAAAAATAACGTGGTGACATTATTAGATAAATCAGAAGCTTTATATGTATGCATATCTCACTTTTGAAAAAAAGTTAAGACACTTTCCCCCTTAATATCTGTTAAAGACTGACAATTTTCTAACTGATGCAAGATTGTTATCTAAACTTGCTCTATATAAAGATCATATCAACATATGTTATGCTCATATCATAGTTCTAATAATCTTTTATACCTATATTGATTCTTCAAATTTTCAAAATGGAGTTAGGAAAAGTTTTGTTGGTTTCTGTATTATTGGCTATGGTTTTTGGCCTAGTTAAGAGCATAGAGTTTAGTGAAAAAGACATAGTTTCTGAAGAGAGTTTATGGGATTTGTACCAAAGATGGAGGAGTCATCATACTGTTTCTAGAGACTTAAGTGAGAAACAAAAACGTTTCAATGTGTTTAAGGCTAATGTGATGCATGTTCACAAGGTGAATCAGTTGGACAGGCCTTATAAGTTGAAACTCAATCAGTTTGCTGATATGACAAATCTTGAATTCAGAAATTCTTATAGCTCTAAGGTAAAACACTTCAGGATGCTCCATGGTAGTAGGCCTACTACTGGATTTATGCACGAGAAGACGGATAATTTGCCAGCATCCGTTGATTGGAGAACGAAAGGAGCTGTTACTGGTGTCAAGAATCAAGGCAAATGTGGTAAGTTCAAGAATCTGTTGTTATAAAAAACATACTTTTAATTATATTATGTCTCAACACGCCCCTCATGTGTGACCTCTTGCCTGCTCTAATACCATGTTGACGTGTAACCATCTCATCTAATTTGTCCTCGTATATTTGCAGGTAGTTGTTGGGCATTTTCTACAGTTGTTGGAGTTGAGGGAATAAACAAAATCAAGACTGGCCAATTAGTTTCTTTATCTGAACAAGAACTTGTTGATTGTGAACGAGATAACGAAGGATGCAATGGAGGACTAATGGAAAATGCTTATGAATTCATCAAGAAAAGTGGAGGAATAACAACTGAGACATTGTATCCTTACAAAGCCAGAGACAGCCATTGTGACTCTTCAAAGGTAGATATTACATTCAAAACAGTAGACTTGTTATGTATGTAAACAGCCAGTTTCATGTTTTTTTTTTTTTTATATCTCATCTAGGTGAATTCTCCTGTGGTTAATATTGATGGTCATGAAATGGTACCTACAAACGACGAAAATGCTTTGATGAAAGCTGTTGCCAATCAACCTGTGTCTGTTGCTATTGATGCTGGTGGTGCTGATCTGCAGTTTTACTCCGAGGTAAAGCTATTTAATTTCATTAGTGGATTTAGGACGCGTTTTATGGTTCAACTAAGCTCATTATCTTTGTCTTGAACTATCGGAGTATTGATTCCAAATCCTTGATCCGCTTCTGAATTGACCACATTGCCTAAACATGACACTTATAACATATTATTGAATGATACAATGTCAAATGTTACCAAACTTTGTTATTAGACATATTTCCGGATGACATACCCTATCGATCAATCATGTCTCAACTCAACTATGCAGGGAGTGTTCAATGGAAACTGTGGCACAGAGCTAGACCATGGAGTAGCAGTAGTTGGCTATGGAGCAACACATGATGGTACAAAGTACTGGATAGTGAAGAACTCATGGGGAACTGGATGGGGAGAACAAGGTTATTTTCGAATGGAACGAGGCATCGACGCTGAAGAAGGACTTTGTGGCATAGCCATGGAAGCATCATATCCTGTCAAATTATCTGCAGACAATCCAAAACCAGCTCCCTCTAAGGATGAACTCTAGATTGGTTAAGCATCTATGCATTAGAATATAGTGTGTTTAAGTATTTATGTTTAAGTATTTATAAAGGTTAAATAGGAAAGGCTAAGATAGATATGTATCCTATATGTTCTTTTATATTGTATTGCATGAATAAAATGTTTTCCAAGGGATTGCAAATGTTTGTTAAAGTTTTAGCCTTTTGTTTCCATTTGTGCAAAGCCATAAAACAGATTGGTTTATGGATGGGCCAAAGCTAAACACATCTATGGTAAGAACCCAAGCCCAAAAAAGTATGATTGATGAAAGACAAATTTATACTCCCTCCGTTCCAAAATGGTTGTCATAATTCGAATTTCGAGAGTCAAACGAGTTTAACTTTGACCGTAATATTTTCATATGTCTTTTATGACAACCATTTTGGAACGGAGGGAAGTAGCTTACAAATAAAAATTAACTAGTTATGTACTTAGGTAAGGTCTCCAAAAGGATAGTGGAACGGTCGAGAGAGTAGAAACTTACCATCACTCGGTGTTTACATCAAACTAATTATAGCAAGACACATGAATTGTATATAAGCACTTATACCTTAACAATAGTTAAATGATGTGTATTTTCTCTTTTTACTACAAAGGTTAAATTACTTAGTTTGATATAAACACCGAGTACGGATAAGTATATATCTCAATTAATTAAATTTTAAAAGAAACTTGTTTAGGAAAAGGGTAAAAATGGAATAATGGTAAGAAGATACTCCCTCCGTCCCAAATTAGCTGACGTTTTAGTAAAAAGGATGTGTCTCAAATTAGTAGTCTCCTTAGGATTTTAAGAGAAAATATGTTAGTTCTTTTCAACTATATCCTTAATAATTTTAAAATTTCTCAAAAAATGTTAACTGTCAAATATTAAATAGGAGTAACATAATAAAATATACATCAAATTTAATAATTTTTTTAATGAGTGTGAAAAACCTAAAGTCGACAACTAATGGTCGGAAAGAGTAGAACTAGAAAGATTGTAAAAAATATTAAACTAAGTAAAAAAACAAGCAAAATAAGACAAACAGCCGTACAAAAGTGGTCTTTCCAAAGCTTCCTCGTAACAAAGAATTGTCCCTTTTAATAAGATGTTCTTTTGTTCTAATCTCTTTTCTTTAGTTTAATTATATTAAATTAAATAATCTCTTTAATTTAATTTAATTTACTTAGAAACAATATTTAAAGGAGATGCATGGGCTGGGCCAACCGTGTGGCCTTGAATCACACAAAAGGCCCACGCCCACAACTTTTTACTGTTAGTGGGGCCCGTTCTCTTGGTCCCAAATCTTTGACCATTACCGGTTTATACATGTTACGGTCAAAGCAAAGCCAATTTTCGGTATATTTCGGATTTCGAGAGTCAGACGAGTTTATCTTTAATCGTAATATTTTTATATATTTTTAAATATTTTAAATTATTAATTATTGTAATTTATACTACTTTTTATTAGTTTCCAAATATATAAATATTGTTCCAAAAAACTTAAAGACTGTATATTCAAATTTACAGTCAAAATGAATTCGTTTGACTCTCGAAATTCGAAATATGTCATCTTTTTTGGAACATCGGGAGTATATTACAAAGACAAATTCACAAAAAATAGAAATTCTTGGTTTGTGAATATTTTAAGAAGACGTAGAATATAAAATTGTAAGGTAAATAAATTGGTAAGAATGATAAATGTATTTGTTTTATACGAACGGTAAATTTTATGTTGTCGATCATTCAAATATAATTATGAGTAACTTTCTAATACAAACCAATAAACTATACTTCTATAAAGTAATATTAGCAAGTAACATCGCAATCATAATATTGAATGTCTTTAACATACATTTTCATTGACAATTATTAAACGACGGAAAAGAAAAGGAGTTCTTATTTACTATGAAACTTTGCATGTTTCGATCATAATATTTTTAAAATAAGACGATCACACAATTTTGTCATGAATTTAGGCAGTTTTTATTCCTAACTACTAGTGTAATTATGGAAGAGATAGATTTCTTCATCCTTAATCAGATGTTACGTGTTGAAGTCTCGAAGATGAATAATTTTAAGTACCCTCTTATTTTAAATAATAAACCCTACGCGATACTAGTGTGGCTATCATTTTAAACGGTAAATATTGCGCGACGCAGAAAATTTCAATTAGTCGGACTAGTGAATTTCATAAACCAAATAAGAAAAACTATCTACTCACTCCGTTTCAAAAAGATGAACCTATTTCCTTTTTAGTTTGTTTCAAAAAGAATGACCTCTTTCTAAATTTGGAAAGAAATTTTTACTTTTACTCATTCCTAGATGATTTGTAGACACACAAATATCTATAACTTATTTTAGACCACAAGTTTCAAAAGTCTTCTCTCTTTATTAAACTCCGTGCAAAGTCAAATGGGTTCATCTAAAGTAGAACGGAGGGAGTGGCGGATGTAGAGTAGGGAGAGCGGAGTCGGCAGAACCCAGTAGGTTTTGCGCGGACAGTGTATTTTTGTTAAAAAAATTATTAAATATGTATAAAAATTAAGTCGAGAATCCAGTAACTTTCACTTAAAATCGTTATCTTAAAACTTAGAACCCATAAGATTCAAATTCTAGATCCGCCTCGGAACGGAAGGAGAATAAAAAATGTTGAAGAGACCAAGTGATGATCATATTCTAAACCCTAAACCCTATGCCAAGAAACTATATTTCAGCTATAGCCAGTTATAGCTTCCAAAAAATGTGGATGAAAACCTGTTGCTACCTCTATCTATATGAGTAGTATGCTTGGCTAAAAGTAGATGTAAATCAAATCACATGTAATGTATACAATAAAGGCTATGTTTTAATTTTCTGTCCCCTTTTTTTATGTGTCAATTGTCAAGGAAATAGTAGGCTGCGCAGGCAAAAAATGACCATAGCCGTCAATATGACAATTAGAGAGAACATGCAACTATATATTAACTCCCTTTATCATTCATTGTGTATATTGCACACCCCTCAAATCTGGATAAAAAGCTGTAGAATTTTGCAGAAGCTTGGGAATAGTAGCTGCAGCTTTAGCATTAATATTGGAATTATCTACACTTATGCTAAGATTTATAAGTTTTTCAATTTAATGAAATGATACACCTAGCAAGATGATAATCATGTGACAATGTTTCTTTAGCTAAAACAAGGAATTTATAATATGCCATTTAACTTGTTTGAACAATGAAAATTCTGGACTACTCCGTTAGTTTCAAAATGATTGTTTTAGTTTGACTTGGAACGAAGTTTAAGAAATACGTTAAAACTGTTACAACTTGTGGTCCAACATAAGTCCTATATAAATATATGGCTATAAAGCATTTCATTAAGGGTAAAGTAGTAGTTTCAACTCAAAAATGTTGTTGTTGATGTATACCACTGAAACATCTACAATTTCCATAAGGTGATGTCCGATAATCTATGTTGGCTCCGTAGAAGTAACTATTACTAGCCTAAGTTGCTCGAACTCTCCAAAAATATTGTTGGCGTGTTAGATCATCTAGTAATACATTATTATTGAAGGCTCTAACGTAATATGGATACATCAACTTTCGGAGAATCCGAACAACTTAACTTAGTAACATTAGCTCTAGAAGACAAAGCAAACAAAGTGGGGGACCAAACTAGGAACTAGATGGGAATCAAGTGGCAGGTATCTGGCCGTCCACGTGGATAGACCCTATAACATGACCAGGTATATGGAGGTAATACTCAGAAGGACAGTTTGGCTAATACCAAAAAGGAACTCCTTTACAGCCATAGTTGATAATTGCAGGCTCTGTGAGGTTATGACATGAAATACTAGCATTTAATGGTGGTCATGACTCATGAACCCTAATGTTCAAATTTGTTTGTAGATTTTTATCAATATGTTTAATTAAATACTAGGAGTATATTTAAACTGATGGGACCGTTTGGTAAAAAATAGGATATTCCTTATATTATAATTTCTATGCGATAAATATAATCCCAATTTTTAGAATTTAACATCTTATCCTTCCAATTAAATATGGAATAAACTAATTCTAAATTTTATCCGAAATTATAATCTTTTATCCCACCTACCAAACGAGCTAGAGCATCTACTTATATTTTCATTTATAATTTGGATGGTTGTAACCCATGGTATGGTATTGTATTGTTACCATGAGCACGACGTTTGTTTTGATTGTTTCTCTAATTAATATTGTATGGTATCGTTAAATCCATGGTTATGTAACCATGAAAACTGTCAATTTATATAACGATCGATTTGGTGAGATCGCGCCGTTACCTATTTTTCTTACCAATCATGCCCTCACTTATTATTTAATATTTCCATTTTATCCTTTACCTTATTTTCAATTATTAAACCACGGTAAACAATACAGTCTATCCAAATATTGTACAACACAATACGATACAATACAATACAACACATTATGAAACGATGGGTAACAACCATGACACAGAAGGTTGGATGTGTGTGGAAACCCGAGCTTCAACAATAATACATGTATTTACATGACAAAATCAAGGGGTTGACTCAAAAGGACAGGCAGTGACTATGGAACAAACAAAAAAACAAAAACAATGTTTGAAACTCACTGCAAATTTATTTTGCTTTTAAAGCTTTTTACAGTCTCTGCAAATATACTATAGTGTATATATATATTTTTTACCTGGAAAGACCATTACATTCTGTATTCTTTTCAGATTCCATCTTTATTATTTTCCTCCTTTTATTATTTTTGTCCTTTTTTCCGAATAATTTTTGTCTTTTTCACTTTCTTATGACTGCCCTTTTGACCTAGCTATTAATAAACACTTGTCATTTGTACATATTGTTGACTCTTACCAAATATATACTACTTCTGCACTATTAGCTAGTCCTTTTACTAACAGATGCTTGTTTTATTAGTTCCAAAAGAATAGATGCTTGTTTATTTAATAAATTGTGAAAAAAGCTCTTAAGTCATGTTAAAAACTAGTATGATTATATTTTAAATTCAATTAAATAACATATTTAAACAAATGCTTAGAATGTGCTTTTGAGTTTTGATGGTATGTGTTATGTTCCACTCATGGGCGGAACCACCCTTGCCCAAGGGGATTCAATGCGTATATTGCGTAAAATTGATTTTTTACACTTTCTCCGTTCCAAAATAGTTGTCATAGTTCGGATTTAATTTCGAGAGTCGAACGAGTTCATTTTAACCGTGAATTTAAACATATAATCTTTAAATTTTTTGTAATGATATTTATATATTTAGAAACTACATAAAAAGTACTATAAGTTACAATAATTAATAATTCAAAATATTTAAAAGACATAGAAATATTACGGTTAAAGTTAAACTCGTTTGACTCTCGAAATCCGAACTATGACAACCATTTTGAAACGGAGGGAGTACATATTTACCATATGTTCAACCCCCTTGATACAAGTCTAAGTTTTATTTTTAAAATTTTGAACCTCTTTATTGAAAATCTTGTCTCCGCCCCCCCCCCCCCCCCCCCGGTTCCCACTCCCTCTAAACTACTAGTATAAGGCTGTATACCTTTACCCCATATATTAGGACCACATAACTTCCCATGTTGTTAAAAATTAAGTACAACTCTGGCATATTTAAGGAAAATGATGGATATAAACTGGGATAATGCTCTTCAAAAGGTCATCAATATTACTTTTTAAGTGGAACAAAAAGGAACCACCCAAAAGGAAAAAAAAGAGAAAGCAATAAAATAAGAAAAAACACACAAAACTTTTAAAAGAATTTTTTTTATGCCTTTTCCACTTTATTGTATCCCTTTTGTTTTTACTTGCATGCATGCTTTCATTTCCCTTTGCATATATAAAAATGATATTGTCCCCTTTGATCAATGTCCACTTAAATGTTTAAATCAAGGTTTTTTCCAGTTAAGCACTTGAACCTTTTTTAAGAGTGTCCATCTAGACACTTTCCGCCCATTCTGATGAAAAATCCATGCTCGTGTTTGCAGACGAGTTGTATGTGGTTCAGTGACCCATTTATAATTTCTCACGTGTCATAATATAAATGGGTCACTGAACCACGTAGGACTCGGGTGCAAACACGCGCATGAATTTTTTATCAAAATAGGCGGAAAAGATGAACAATATTAAAAAAGTTCAAGGGCGTGAATATAGTATCAAGTTCAAGGGCTCGAGATGTATTTTGTTTTGAAATTCTAAAGAGACGGCTATTTTGGGACACACTTTTTCTACTAAAACGTCAATTAATTTGGAATGGAGAAAGTACATCGAACCATAAAGGAGATGGATGGACAATGGGAAAATAATAACTGCTTTCCAACCTCTTGACTCTCTTCCAATTAATGCCAAAAACATAAAGAGTCAGATTTAATGTTTCCCTATGATTTAATGTACTTATAATTACTCCATTAAAATACAAACCAATAAACCATGCCAATCATCAAAAAACCAAGAAAACATTGAATTGTTGATTTTAAATAAAATTTTGATTTCACTAGAGTTTTACACAGATAAAGCAAAAGACAAACAAATAATAATCCATCAACAGAGAATAGTAAAAGCTAAAAAAACCTAACACTACACAAGTATCTCAAGTATCATGACATGACTATAGTTAATAAAAGAGTTACTTCCCCCTAGAAAAGAGATTTACACACAAATCCATTGGGTGGTATCAAGCTGTGGCTTGTATTTGTGCCAGTTTTTACCATTGGTGAATATTAGATTTTGTCACTACTTTTGAAACAAATCCAACATCATTGTAGAAATCTTTTTCTTCATGCATGGTCAGAGAACTAAGCAAACTAGCACAAATCAAGAAAATCTTTTGCTTGAGAATCATTTGATTTCACCATCATCATTATTACTTGTTCTAATCATCATCATCATATAGCCATTTTCTTCATTGTCCATTGAATCACAACCGTCCATTGAATCACCAAGTGAAGAACTGACGGCAGATGATGAAGGAGGGTTCATTCCACGACCCACTATAGGAACAGGTTCTGTTAATAACTTGCCATCTCGAGGTGGTGAGAAAATTACTGGCATGTATTCATCAGCATCACATGGGAATTTTGAGTTCTTGAAATGCTCTTTTAATGCTTCAATTCCCTTCAAAATACAACATTCAATTAGTTTATGCATCCTTTATCGAGTCCGAACGAAAGTTACATTATTCTGCCGAACCAGAAAAGTTAACTAGAACCACCATGATAGAGTGAGTAATTCAAGAAGAATGAGGGAACATACTTGTAATCTAGCATAAGTAACTTGACAAATTTTCCTGGAGTTGAAAACCTCCCAACTTTGATGGTGAAAAGCCTTGTAGAGTCTCAAAGTTGCCTCTGGTGAAGTCATGTTAACAAATCCATATCCCACATTGCACTTGTTACTAACAAAATATAATCATTTACAAGTCAAGTAACATAATTAAGAATTAAATTAAGTCAAATCTTAAGAAGATAATTGAAAAAAAAAAAAAAGACACCTACATGAAATCAATGGGGAGATAAACAAAATCATAAGCGGACTTAGGCTGCTGCTGCTGCTGATCATCGTCCCCATCGGCGATCTGCTCGTTACAGTGAATACAGTGGTTGTCCAGCATGTTCAACAGCAACTTCTGACTGCACCATAACCCAAATATATGTCAGTCAACTATACCAAATACCAAGATTAACATTTAACTTAATGTAATGATATAATTAATTCCAACATACAATCTTGCATTAGATAATATAGGTTGATGGTGCTAAATGTTACATACATTAAGCTACGCGTAATTAAAATACATGTATTAACAATACGAGAATTAAAATAACCCCTTATGAAACTACTCATCAATGCATAACAATCCCTACATTATAATGTCAGATGTCTAATATGTAAACCACATTACCTCTAAGTAAACAACTTCATAAAAAGGGAATAAAGCAAGACAAAAGATGAATTTACCTGTACTTGTTCGGTATGTTCTTGATCATGACAGTAGTTCTGGAATCTCTGCAATTTGATTCCATAATCGCATCTTCGTTTATTAAAAAACGAGGGTCGTAATCTTTTGCTTGTTTTGATGATGAAGAACAGCCCTTCCATGGTCTAGTACCACTCTTAACTTGCACAATTTGTTGCTGCTTGGAAGATGAACTTGTAACACTACTAGTACCAACATTGTTACACTTTTTTGTAACATTTTTTTTCATAGGCCTAGCATTTGACATACACAATGAAGCCAATGAATCTTGAATTGAGCCACAACCTGAACTTTGATCACTTCCACTATTTCCACCACTAGGGTTTCCTTTAAAATAACTCGATTTTTGATTCGGAAACTGGGATTGTACTTGTGGTGCATACCCTCTAGGAGTTGATGGTTTTCGATTATACGAATGGGAATTTGGTGATGGTGGTGACAAATTATATCTTGATGACATTCTTGAAGAGTGTTGATTGTTGAAATTAGGAGCACTGAATTTGCTAGCTGATGAATTATATTGAGAAAATTTTGAGTATCTTCTACTATTTCCACCTGGTCTACTAAATTCAATCAACAAATTCTTCCCATTAAACTCCTTTCCATTCATTTCCATTAAAGCCTTTGCTGCATCTCTAACATCATAAAATTCAACAAACTTTTGATGTCTCTTCATTGGTGTCTCTCTCAATTCCTTCACATGCCCTAATAATTCAACGAACCAAGAATTAAAACATCTATATTACCAAACAAATATAATAAAAGACTAAAAGATTGTTACCATACCAAAAGCTTGAAAAACATCCTTCAAAGTACTAGTAGAAGTATCAGAATCCAAATTAAAAATCACAAGTGTCCCTTGATTAGTCCCATCAACTAAACCAAAAGTTGTAGGGAAAGTAAACTGAGCCCAAACAGCACAACCAGCAACAAGTCCAGGAGCAGCAGCAACAGGTGGAACAGGTGCAGCAAGGACTATACAATTTTGAACCATATCATAATAATGTTTCCTTAATCTACATTGTTGTTGCATATGTTGTTCTTGAATCTCCACTAAAGCTCTTTGTGCATGTCTTAAATCATAAAAATGAACCGTCACAATACCTTCTCTTAATTTTTCCATTTGTACAGCACGTACATCTCCAAATATTTCTAAATCCCTTCTAATAATTGATTCACTTACATCATTAGGTACCATACTTAATAATAATGTTCTTGTTGGTATTGGACTTTGTGGTGGCAAACATGGTGTAGGAATAGGTGGGTTTGTAGGGTGGTACCCTACAACATCACCATACAACGACAACAACGGTGGTGGCATCGGTGGTGGTAAAGGTGGTGGTGGTGGACAAGGATAGTAAAATTGATTAGGTGGTAATAAACTATATGGTATAAATTCTTGAGCTCTAGGATCAAGATTTCCATGACCATCATCCATATCTTTTTTGACAATGAGTATAAATTTTCTTGAAAGAGCACTACTACAACATATACTATAGATAATGATAATCTTACTTGTAATTCTATATCGCCCTCTATTATATTTTATCTTTCTAGGGTCTATAGTCTATACACTGGAGTCTCTAGAGACTTGTCCATGTACATATCAGATAGAGAGAGAGAGAGAGGAAGAGATTATAGAAAGAGAAAATAGTTTCAAGAATGTTAAAAGAACAAATGAAAGGACTAATGCACGACAATCTTTTCAACCAAATTTTTGCTACAAATGTTTTTTGGGACTGTCAAAATGCTAATATGAAGTTACCAAAAAGACCCTCATTAGCATATTATTATAATATTTTTTCTAATTTAATGTCGTTTCGACAACTAAAAAGGTTTTACCCTACCGGAGTGTCTTTCGGAAACAGTCTTTCCATTTTAATGATGGTAAGGTGGTAAAGTGTACGTACATTTCACCCTTTTCAAACTCTATTTATGGGATTATACTGTGTATGTTGTTGTGCGACAACTAAAAAAGTAGCGGAAGGTCTATCAAAAACAGCTTTTTCATTTTGGTGGGCGTAAGATCCACGTACATTTCGCCCTTCTCCGATTACACTTGTGAGATATTTTTTTGTTATTGTTAGTGATCTAATACTCATAGTTATGATACTTATAGCATTTTATAAATTAAGAAAGAGTAATTTAATTAAAGAGCCCTAGTGATTAAATTGGATGATATAGTGTAAAACATTTCTAGTTTTTCCCCTATGTTTTTTTCTTTTTAAGAAATTTTTAATGCGTGAATGTTCACATTAATCTTGTAAGGTAAAAATATTAAGTAACGGAAACTACTCGAATTCAATAATATACAGTAAAAATTCATTGAATAAGTGAGTCATATCTAAACTAATTATAGAATATCAAAAAAGTTTTTTAATTTTAAAAAAAAAAAGAACTGCATAAAAAGAAAAATGTTAAAACTCGTAAACGCATTTCATATCTTAGCTGTTTCAAACTTGTTAAAATTTGTAGTCAAACCAAATAAGATTTTAACAATCTTATTCTAAATTTAGTAACATATTAATGATTTATACAAGTTTGTTTGAATAATAAGGTTTGGACTTTGGACCATTTAAATAAAGATAATTAACAACATTAGCACAATCAAGTGACTAGATAAAGTAAAACCATTACCCCCTCCGTTCCAATTTATATGACAGCATTTTTTTATTCGTCCGTTACAAAAAGAATGGCGACATTCTAAATCTGGTGACAATTTAACTTTAAAATTACAGTTTTGTCATTACTCAAATGATTTACAACCACACAAATATCTTTGTCTTATTTTACACCGTAAGTTTTAAAAAAAAAATTTGATTTTTTAAACTTTGTACCGAATCAAAGTATAACACATAAAATGGAACGGATAAGTATTATTCTCTTATGTCATTATCAATTATATTTGGCAAAAATGATTGTGGATCAGGTTATTCTTCAAAACAAAGGTAAAAAATTAAAAATTAAAATGAAAAGATATAAGTAGGACAAATTGTTTACGTGGAGAAGGATAATAATTGCTCTGAGTAGAGAGTACTTTTTCATGTGGCTATTTTGACTACTCAATCCATATTTGGATTTTATACCTCACTTTTTTTAATCTTATTTTTTGGCCAAAAAAAATAAATGTCATTATGCTGTCGTGAATGTTGTTAATATTGACTCTATTCCATTTTAATAAGTACTAATACAATATTATATAAATTATTCTTAAAATATGATGGCTTGTTATATTTGAATTTCTAACTTTAAACTCTTCGTTTAACTGTAATAAGATGTTCTTATCACCTTTAAAATGTCATAGCATATTCATTACCATACGTTTTAATGGTACTTTGTCATGTGTAAAAGTTAGTTTTAGTCTTTCTTAAACTCTGAGTCGAGTACTCCAAGAATATAATCCTATAATAAGATTCTTCACCTTTTATTAATGGTTCGAACTCTAAACTTGACAATGAGAAATTCTTAGAGTAGAGCACTATCTTCTCTAAAGACTTGTGCAACATGAAATTGGATTAGTCGGGAAAATGGATGACGACAACAACAACAACATAATACACAGTATATTTTCACAAGTGGGGTCTGAGGATGGTGAGATGTACGCAGACCTTACCCCACCAAGGTGAACATGTTGTTTCCGATAGACCCTCGACTAGGAAAATAAAAATATTATAGGTAAATACGTACAAAATCAAGTCAGCCATATAATACTTGAAGGAAATATAAAACTAAAACATATCCAATATAAACATATAAGAAAACATATCAGTGGAGACTACGATGAAAAATCGTTTATATACATATAATACTGCATCTAATAAGAGAACAGACACTTGACTACTACTCACCCTTCTACCTTAATTCTCGACCTCCATACACTCCTATCTAAGGTCATGTCCTCGGAGATCTGGATCTGAACCATGTCATGACGAATCTGTCGGGAAAATGATACTTTGAGTCTCCAATCGCCATCACATATAATGATATGCATGGAGCAAGATGTTATACTACTTTTGAATTTGTCCATTAGGTTCACGGAGATTCATTTTGTTTTTGCTGTTTTAATGTTACAACTGGTCCTGGATTTTGTTTCAATTCAGAAATACAGAATCAACTTATAATGTGAAAATGTATTTGCTCCAGGTTTCCAGCTAAGAAACAAATACAAAAATGAGAATAGCTAGTAAAATTCTGAAAAATTTATGTACCCAAAAAGGGACTAATGAAGTAAAAAAGATCATAAGGACACTGGCAAATAACCAGAGGCACTCTTACACACTCACAACTCACACATATTACTAGTCACTTCTTTATCATCAAGGGTCCCTCATCACTCAATTACTCATTACAACTTCTCTTTCAATTTATTTTGAAAATTACATTAATGTTGTAGTATTCAAATAGTGTATAAGCATGAGTATGATAAGAAACTTGGGTCAATGGTTGGGCGTCTAACTTCTATTATGGTCACGTAAGATCAACAACAACATACACAGCATAATCTCACAAGTGAGATATGGGAACGGTCAGATATACATAGACCTTACCCCATCAAGATCGAGATGTCGTTTTCGATAGACCCTCGGCTAGTGATATCGTCACTTCAACAACTACTGGTTGTAGCTTTTCACTAGGATCTCTTATATTTTCTAGTGTGTATTAAGGTCCCAAAACATATTATTGTTAATATATAGTCCCAATTCACTGATAAGTCATTCAAATTCTTTGGTTTTTATAAATTCACTAGTCAGAAAGGAACATGAATCAAATTCATATTAAATAGAAAGAGTTATTTTAATTGACCTTTCTTTCGTTTAGTTAATTAATTTAGCAGCATATACAATATTTTATGACATGGTACAATTGTGATATTACTCTTTGTTGCTTGCGAGTAGATTTCTTTTGCAATTTCTTCTGAGTTATTTGTAAAATTCTCTATTGTAAAGCTAATATAGGAATAATATTTGTTGAATTTTCTTAATTAGTACACCCTCCGTCCCAAATTAGCAAAAAGGGTGTGTCCCAAATTAGTTGTTTTTTTTTTAATTTCAAGACAAAATTTATTAGTTTTTTTCAATTATACCCTTAATAATTACAATAATTCTCAAAAAAAGTTAATAGTCAAACATTAAATAGAGATAACACAGTAAAATATATACCATATTTAATAATTTTATCTGAAGGTGACAACTAAAATGGAACCGATGGAGTAAATATTACTCCCTCCGTCCCAAAGTTGACACCTTAAACTTTTGCACGTTCATTAAGAAATTAATAAATATGATATATACTTTACTATTTTACCTTTGTCGGCAACATTTCCAATATTAGACTATTAAAGTTTTTCTTGAGAAATACTCCATTAAATATGGGCATGGTTAGAAAGAATTGACAAAAAATATCTTGAAATCCTAAAGCGTTAATTAATTTAATTAATTTAGGACAAATAAATTTTACTAAAGCGTCAACTAATTTGAGACGGATACAAAACACACACACAACCAAATGGAAAAGGAGGCACACGTGCACAAGAGATTATAAAATGAGAAGAACAAAGACTTGAGAATTCCAAGAAATGGACCAATGACCACAAAATTAATAAAGGCAAAGATTAGTGAAAATAGTCATTGTTGCTTTGCACGCTGTTGTCTTCCATTATATCGTATCAAGTACCAATATATATTAATGACCAAGATGTTTTTTGTTGGGGTTATTAACTTATTATCATAGTATTAATTAAAAACTACTATCTCCATGTTATTATGTTCTTTACCTATGCAATTTAAGTACATAGTGCTCCATTCCTTCATGTTTCTCTCTTGTCTATATTATGTTTTGCATGGGCGGATGTAGAGGGTATGATGCGGGTTCGGCGGAATCAGTAGGTTTTGTGCAGACAATGTATTTTTATTAAAAAAATTACTAATTATATTTAAAAATTATGTCGAGAATCTAATAACTAATCCAATAAATTTTTATTCAAAAATTTTCGGTAGAATTTTTTCGAATCTAGCAAAAGGAAGGAACCGGTTACCTTTGGAAAGGCGCTAAATAGGCCTTCGCCTTTACTTGGATGATACGATTCCCTTGGTTTATTATCGATGATTTTTTTAGAAGAACTTCGGCAAGTTAGATCTATATGAACTAGGAGTCATTTAGTTGGCTTCTCCGTCGTTAGAGCTTTCTGTTCGAACTTAAAGATTCAAATTCTGAATCCGCCTATGATGTTTTGGAGTTTCCCAACATCTTGATATTGATAACTTGAGAGACCATACTCTCTTGTGTTATGAGTGTAATAAGCATCCAAAGAATTCCAAATACATTACTCTAATTAATTACTTCTTGGAAGATTTAGTGGTGCTGCATTGAAAGCTAACAAAACAAGCATGTTGTTTATTGTTTAATTAAAACAATTACTCTTAGTTAACTGATGATTGCAGATCAATAGTGCATAAACTGGAAAAGCACATACACAGAGAAGCTACATGTAATTGATTTCTTGAGAGCACCACTTTTGTTAATGACTGTATTGTGACTATATATATATATCAAAAAATACGAGTTATGCTTATAATATATGCAATTTGTTTAGACACAAACAGGGGCGTATCTAGAGTAGAAACCATGGTCACGTGAACCTATGGTCTCCTCACGAAATTAGTTATACTATGTACGTGTTACTCAAAATATGTCTGATATAATATTCGGGAACCCATGCTCTAAAAGTTTAAATGGTCCGCTTATACACTCAACAGCATAGATCGATCCTCATTTAAATGTCATTTGATATTTTTTCCTTAATATATCATCATATAAAATTCTATTCGGCATATATGCACTATAATATTTCGACGAGGTTGTTCGCCGACCACTCTTGGATGTTATAACTCGACTCCTAACAGAGGGGAACCCATCCTCTTGAAATTCTAGATCCACCTCTCGACATAAATGGATCTTTCATAGCTTAAATGAAATGTTTTGAACTTACAATCACACAAAGTGACAATGTAGTGTGGGTTTCGTGGTTCGACAGAATTAGTAGCTTTGGTTCAAACCCAGTATTTCTCTTAAGAAATTCAAATAATTTGTACAGTTTATTAATTTAAAACCCGATAATTTAAGAATACTAAAATTTTGAACCCATAAACTTTAAATTCTGATTTCTCCTATAATCACACATTAGAAGTTCAGTTGTCAAATGCCTTTCAGCAGTGAAAATATGGTAAGTATATGGTTAGCTATTCTCTTCAACAATTATTGGTGTTGTATATATATATATATTGTCTTATATATTAAGGATCTTCATAAATTATGGAATAGCTTACTAGGTTTATGATCTTCATAAATTATGGAATAGCTAACTAGGTTATGTTCTTGTGTTCCCCATATTTTAAGCACATAGGTCATGGGCCACAAAAACTTTTTTTTTTTTCTCATCTTTACATTTTTATTATTATTAACCTAAAGTTCTCAAGAGGGACCCTAGCTATCTCCCTTTTTGACAAAAGTAAGTGAAAATGATATGTCTCCTCCATAAGGTTACAAATGTTTGGTATCATGCCCACAGCAGACATTCCTCTTATTGCTCTTTTGTTGCCTAAGCACCCAAACTTTTTTTTTTCTATTTTTTCATTAGGTTTAACTTAGGTGGATATATAATAACTTGATCGAGGCAGGCTTGATCGAACCAATGGCGTAGGCAGATTTTTTGTTAGTGGTGTCGGAGTTAGCTTTAAAAAAAAGCTTCTATTATAGGTTGTTGTTGGTGGGATTCCAACACTAGAAAACATAGTTAAACCTTATGCGCTTAGACCAACTCATCTAGGATTGCTCTTGTTTTAATGGTGTCATTCTTTCTTTTTATAGGAAAACTTTTAATTTTATTGTATATATTTAGCAACAAATTTCGATCCAGTGGTGTCGGATGACACCGGTAGCCAAAACATAAATCCGCCACTGGATCGAACAACGATTCATATATATATATAAAACCACCCTTAGGTTCGGTATCCATTTTGGAGCCTGAATAGTTTGAATTCGTTCTGCACAAAATTCACTTTGAAGGATACGACATTCTATATCAAATATAACTCTATTCTTAATATCAAAAACTGAAAGTTTTAGTTAAGAGTGAATGAATACTTACCCTATCACAAACGTAGATGATTGTTACATTAAGTTTAAAAATAAAAATAAAAATAAAAATAAAAGAGATAGACAGTTAAAAGACCACTATCAATATACTTTTTTAAGCTGAAAAATAATATGTACCCTATGCAAGCACTTAACTTTAATATATAACACATGTCAAAATAGCTGGAGACAGTGACTCCAAGAGACCATACTTGTTTGCTTCCACCTTGTAACCTGGAGCAATGGTTTGTGGCTAAAAAGGTAGGCTGCCACCCACAATAACCTTAACCATGGACTAGAGTTTTATTAGCCATCGTTTTATAATGTATTGTATTGTATCGTATTGTGTTGTAGAACGTTTGGATACGCTGTAATGTTTACCGTGGTTTAATAAGTGAATATAAGGTAAAGGGAAAAACGAGAATATTAAATAATAAGTGAGGGCATGCTGGGAAAGAAAAACAAGTAATGACGCGATCCCACCAAATCGGTCGTTACATAAAGTGATAGTTTTTATGGTTACATAACCATGGATTTAGCGATACAATACAATAGTAATTAGAGTAACAATCATAACAAACGTTGTACTCATGGTAACAATACAATACTACCATACAATGGGTTACAGCCATCCAAACAAGTTGTTACGATTCTTACCACGACATTGATTGTACTATTAAAATTATGACATATTGAAATCGTACAGTTAAAAATTAATGAGCTTTCATATATTTGTATCGAAATCACTAGTTTCAAATGAACTCGTAGCCATTATATCTGCCTCTAGCTACTACAAATGTTTTAAAAGCAGAAGGCTTAAAGTAAGACGTTTCATCTATCATGGGGACGTTGAAATTGTACAATTTAAAGAGAAATCATATTAATTTAGTTAGTTTACTACCAAGGGTTGTGGTGGAGTGGTAGTTACTCCTTCATCTTTAACCAGATGTCTCGAGTTCGAGCTCTGGAAATGGAGTCGCCTTTAGTAGGGAGCGTTTTATCCTCCAATGTGGGACTTTTTGATGTGAATCCGGATTAGTCGAGCTCCAATATGAATACCGGATACCAGATGGAAACCAAAAAGGTGAGCTAGTTAAACTTTTGCTTTGTTAGGGAGGATTCCATTCAACCTTATAATTCCCCAACCCCCAACCTCAATGTATAAAAACAAGAACGTACAAATATTACTATTACTGAAAAGACTATTCTACGATCAGCCGCCAGGCTTAATAATGTATGTACGTAATATACATTACCAAATACTCAATTATTAAACAACACAACAATTATTATGTTCTAAACCAAAACAAGTCAGGATCAGCATACCGTAGAACATTGCATTATCTAAAGACTTTAAAACATACATGGACTAAGCAAGCGTTTGGACATAGATTTGGTTTAAACTTGGGAATTTGAGTTTTTGGAGTTGAAATGAAAAATAATTTTTAGAACTTGAAGTTGTGTTTGGACATAGATGAAAAATAATTTTTAGAACTTGAAGTTGTGTTTGGACATAGAATTTACTTGAAAAAATTATTGAAGTTTTGTGAGTAGTTTTTCAAATTTTCCAAAAACAGGCTTTGAGCGCTTTTTGAGTTTTTGAGACTTTTTGGGAGAAGTTTTGATGAAATAGCATAAACAAACAGTTTTTCTCCCAAAAACTCTCAAAAACTGTCCCCAAAAACTATAAACAAACGGGGGCTAAATGTCTTATCTATCAAGGTGATAATCATATAGGAGTAGTTTTTTTCTTACTATAGTCAACTTATGCAAACCTCGACTATATGCAATCGGTTATGTTATCGAATAATCGGATACCTATTGCAAACCTCGACAATTCTATCAAATAATTGTTACTTGCAGATCTACTAAAACACTTTATCCCTAAGAGGTTGTTTGATATGATGTATTGGCTAATTTAATCCATGTATTATGTTTTATCCCGTGTTTACTAGAAAAAATCAATCAAAGTAATAGTGAGCTAGGTATTAAGTTATACCATGTTTACTAATACATGGATACATAATGAAATGACAAAAATACTCATCCTCAAATTCTTGTTTTTAATACATGGATAAGAATTCAAGGGTATAGTTAAAAACAAAACTTTATACAACGTTATACCAAAAACAAATTTAAGTTATACAATATTTATCCAAGTTTTAATATGATAAACCAAACACGTGACTAAAAACAATCCATACATTACTAATCTCTGCATTATTAATCCATGTATAACTCGTTTCTCCGCCAAACTGACTCCTAAGTTCTTTACATTTTTCAACATAGGGTACCAATAAGTTTAATTACAGTTAACCACGACCAACAGAATCTAAAGAATCGAAGTTTACAATGTATACTCTTGTCGTGTCCTATTACTGTGGCGAATTGTGTTGTGTGGAAAAGAGTTTCCTACACAAAATATTTTATATTAAGATTTCAAGGTGACATTTTTAATTCACTCGAACACTATGACCAAGAATGTTCAATGCAAAAATAATTAATTATTAGTATATAGTATTGGAAAAAAGCTATAAACCCAATGTGGTCAGAAAATTACTTTCCTACTTCCTAGATATAGTACTAAGGGGTCGTTCGGTTGGGACTTCTTTTTACGCGGGTATTATTATTAATGCGAGTATTAATAATGTGGGTATTAATAATATGTGTATTAGTAATGTAGGTATTGATAATGCGGGTATTAATTATGTGGGTTTAATAATGTGGGTATTATATTATAACGTAGGGATTATTTGTTGAATCAATAATATATTACAAATTAACAAAAAATATTATTAGTTAAAATATTTATTTACTCCTTAAATAAAATTAGAAATATCCTTATTATTATGAGGGTTAATTTTGTCATTTTAAATTTTAATACCTGCATTATTAATACCCACATTATTAATACCACCTTCTACCCCGCATAAAATAATACATAAATTCCCGCATTAATAATGCGGGTATTAATAATGCGGAATATACAAAAACACAACCAAACGTTGCACTAATTTTATGTGGGTATTAAAATTTCACAAAAACTAACCGAACGCTGCACTAAATTAACGCTGAGTTTTATACGTGTATTAATATTTAGTACGGTAAACCGAACGACCCCTAAGTATTTCTCAATCTGTCTTTTTGTGAAAAGTGATACATACAGATAGGTGCTTCTTCCAAAGTGTCTCTTTTCCCATAGGGTCGTTCGGTTCAACAGTAAGTTATCGGGGATTAACAATCCCGAAATTATAACCTCCTATGTGGTATTACTAATACTACAATTTAGGCACAAAATTTGTCCTAGTATTAGCTAATATCTAATACCAAACATGTGATAAATATAATCCTGAATTCTATCTCGAGATTATAATCTCAATCCCTCATACCGAACGACCCCTTAAAACTATATTGACATTAAAGAAAGCTTCAGGTAAAACAGTGAGTGAAAAATACTGTATATAATAGTGTTGTAATACTGTAATTTTTCTGGCACTGCCAATGGAAACTCAAAAGTACTAATGTTTCACTTCCAGAACTACATACACGAGGAAATGGTATAAAATAACAGTTAACAACTTGAATACTATAAGAAAACTACCTTACAAGAATCCCATGTGTTTATATTATCGGACATATAACTAAAACATCTGTGCAACAACATAGTGATATCCCACAAGTCGGGTCTGGGGAGGGTAAGATGTACGACGGTACGTAGACCTTACCTCTACTAAAATGGAGAGGTTGTTTCCGATGGACCCAACTAAAAACATTTGTAACGGGCCATAAAACCAATGAACCATATGCAAACAACAAGAAGTTGCATATTTTGTGACAGAAAGCAAACAAAGAAGAAGCTTGAGCTAGACAAACTCCATTAGGATACAATGCTATTCCTGGAAAGAACAATGAGGGTTCTCCAAAACACTGTGAATAAATTGTACAAGTGTGGATATAACATTCAGAATTTCAATTAAAGGAAAAGAAAGAATATAAGTGATCCTACAATCCTCTAATTAATCCCAACAAGCTAAAAGAACTACCCCGAATTGTATGAAGTTTATTGTCTTGCCGTCTAAACTAAGTATACTTTTCACATTCACACTGAACCGAAGACTAAGAAAATGACATTCAGCTCAGGTAATGTTCAATTGGTCTGTGAAACTTATCTGACATTGAAGTGCCAACCAACCGGGGCAATGATCCATGCAACTATATCTTGCAGGCCCAGGACAGATGTGCTCTCTACGGAAGAATAGAAGAATCTTGTGTGCATGGATCAATGATTGAAGTCTACAATACACTGCCTCCAACAAACTGGTTAACATACACAGTGGCTCAGGGATGTAGGATTTCAAACCGGAGCTGATCAGTGGGCAAGGATCAGGCTTTTTGAGATGAGAACATGACAATGAGAAATGCCTTTACTAGTTCGAATCGTTTCAGTATTAATACATTCCCTTAAATACAGGGTTTGTGCGACATATGCTAGCTCCATATTCCTCATATTCAGCCTTCGTATGGCAAGCCTGATATAAGGAAACAACTAAATAGGTCAGACTTAACTTCCCAAGGCAAAGTATGTATGTATTTGCACACCAACAATTCATAAGGAGTAACTTCAGTTTCAGTCATCAAACTTCAAGTGAACAGAAACCAAAAAGATTAATTTACCGCGAAAAATTCAGGAGTAGAAGCAAGTACAGATCCTCCAAACCATACAGCATATCTCTGAATAGGATGGCTGACCACATTCACTTCTACTGGTTGTGCCTGAGTGAAATTTTTTCACCGAGTGACAACAGTAAGTAACACAAACCGAAGATTCATACGTCAATTAATTCTGGATAAAAATTAATGCATACATGCTTACTTTCATATTTCCACCTAACCGAGCATCTGATGCAAGAACACGAGCATCCACAATCTTTTTAATATCTCGTTGCAATCTTCTATGGAAATCTTTGAACATCGTGGATCCTCCAGATAAAACAATATTCTGGAGTATTACAAGGGTATAAAACATCACATCAACATTCAAAGGATATTCCAAAGAGCATAATAACTAGATCTTTACATGATTTTAGATAAAACCATAATGGACAACTTTTCTACTGGACACAAAGTGTAGAATCACTTGATTAACAGAAATCTTATTTAGTTAATCGGCAAAATAACTTCACCTTATATAAAGCTCTTCTTGTGTCTATTGGCGCAGACTGAATACACTTGTCTATAACATCAGGTAAAGGAGTTGTAAAATCACTATTATATATCTCAGGATTGAAGAAAACCTGCAAACACCAGGAGAGCTTAAAATCAGAAAGATTCCACCCAACCTAGCGATAAAGCATCCGAAACCAATCATCCTACAATTCTGCTATCTTATTTATCTACGAGTATCTAGATATTAGCCTGGCATGCAGCAAAGCAGCAGCATCTGAGGTGTACGTGGTGGAACAATTGAAGAGATTTCTGTAAAATAATTGGGCAACGGCAACTAATAAGCCAAATTAAAACTACATGACTAGTATGCTCAAAAAAAGCTCCAAGATTTATCAGAGACTTGAAGCAAGAGGGCAAAGCAAACCTCGGGACCAAGAAATCGTTCATAGCCAACATCACATGAATAAGGCGCTCCTGTTTTCGGTTTTGTGCCTCTCCAATGCTTGATGTACTTCCCTGGCTCTTTGTCATGCTTATTGAACTCCTGAAATCATTTGGGGAAAAGCATAAATCATTTTATGGTTGCAAACTTCAATCTCAGATGTAAGAAGAGGATGCCACACAGCTTAATCTTCACAAAGTTAGTTCTGTCACTCTCAGAAACATAGATAGATTCTTCGACTTAAGAACTGGATGGAAGAACAAGAAACAGAGTTGGAATTATCACAAAGACCTTCTAAATTTTGTTCTTCCTGTCAATCAAACCTTTTTTTCTTCTTTTTGTTAGCTGTGCATTAGGCAGTGTAATGAATGAACCATACCTTGACAATGTCAGAACAAGTGTAACAGTACATTTCCTTCACTTTACGGGCTACTTCAAAGGAATCTTCAGGTGGAACATGCTCTCCCCTTTCCTAAGTTGAACAAAAAAAATTAGATTGAACATATTAAGAGCTGCACAAGCACCTTCTCAGAAACTCAAAGTTCAACTGAGATCTTAACATGTATGAGTTCTGGCACCCTACTATGGTTAATCGTGTAAGCTTCCAGACAATTGCCCATGGGTGAAGGACATGTGGACAAACTAGACAAACCTGACTTTTGGAATCAAGAGATGCAAAGGAAAAAGAAAGAGATTCATAGGGTGAATCGACTAATGTTAGTGATACTTCTGTTAAATATACTATAGGTTTGGCAATAGACGATCGATTGAAAATGTTGATAAAGGATGTTCCTCTACAAACTTTTCCAAGATAATGCTTGCTACAACAACTAACAAGGAACTCTTACCAAGCTAAATGTTGCGCTTTTTATAAAAATAATATCTCGATTGTCCATACTGGTTGTGAATTTCAGCAAACAGAACCAAAAGCCACTGTCCAGACAATGGTCACAATGAAGAAGAATATTGTACATAAGCCCTCAATTTTAAGCTGAATGTTGATGGTAGTAGTGTGAAGAGGCAAACTGGAGATGCTGCATTAGGAGGACTTCTAGAGATGATCCAGGAAAGTGGATATTGGGTTATTCAGATAAAGATAAAACATACCTCAAGCCTAGATACAGAATTATAGAGCATCAAGCAAGGGTTAAAATTAGGAAAAGAGAGGATGCAAAGATATAGAAGAGGAAACGGACTGTCCACTTGCTGCCAAGCTCATCAAAGAGGACATACAATGCCACCCTCATAGTGCTATTATTGAAGATTGTGTGTATCTGTTGGAAGCAAACAACGAGACTATGATACATATTTGGAAGGAAGCAAACACATGTGCTGATATTTAGCGACTGAAGGTCACAGATACGAAGAGCTTTGATGTTATGGGAAGAAACTATCAAGGAGATAAGAGTTATTGATCCTGCCAGATTTAAGCAATGTCGCTTGTGAGAGATTTTAAGAAACTTATTTGGTATTTCCCATTGTACCCAACAAAAAAAGGAGAAAAACAGAAAAGAGCTGTCTTGTCCATACGCAATGACCAAACTCTTGAAACTAGGTATTGTTAATACCACCATAATCACTAAAGTAGAGGAGCTTATGGAAGATATTTTTTCCCCTTCTACAATTAAAAAAGGTACTAGTTGTCTCTAGAGGAGGCAATTATTAAATAGCTTCCGCATCTTTTAACTTCAAATTGTAATCATTTCTTTTCATCTCTTGGATCCTGATGAACCAATTACGTTGATCACAGCAAGAACACGACACCAAACAGCAGGATATCAGAAATCTATTTTATTCGTCTGACTAAGTTATTTTTTTTTTTAATCAGCTTTATCTTGAGAGAAAAGCAAATTAGGGCAGTAGTTAAATGAGGAGCATAACACATTTGCTCTTTCCAACTCTGAGAGCTGCAGTACAGACATACCCTCATGAGCTGTTGAATAAAGAGTGTAACATCTTTTCCGGCAATAGGGATTGACCTAATGCTGCTCCCAATAACATAACCTTCAGCAACAGGTACAACATGAGTAGCACCATCCCCAACATCCACTACAACTCCTGTCATTTCACACTAAAAAGGGACAAGAAATATCAGATTAGTACAGCGCAAAATGATATGCATATCTCCTAAAAGACCAGTCAGGAAGCAGACAAAAAACAAATATATACTAAACAAGCAAGTAATGGATGTACCAACAACAAAATATTCCAAATGTCTAGTAGTTTTTTTCCATAGCTAAAGGGAAAAAGAATCTAGGGTCTGACTCAAGATGCAAAATGAGCGTGGTGGGGCTTTTTGTAAGATGGTTCTTTCACCAGAGCCCCAAGGTTTGATGATGATTATGACTAAATTTGTTACAGATTCTAGTATGGCATTATTTTAGGAATTTTTCCCCATCCATATGTCTATAAGAGCAACTCAAGAAGCAACTTGAGCTTGCTAGGGTTTTAAAATGTTAAATTAAAGGTGGCCCTTAGGATTGGATGGTGATTATCGCAAAATTCGTTCCGGTTATGATTTTCTCTTTTCAGAAATGGTAAAGCATTTCCAGTTATGACATTCTGTTAATTCCTTCCCATCCTAATATATGTGTCGTTTTGGCTAAAATTATGATAGCATCTCATTAGAAAGTCATGATTCTGATCCCACAACCATGTTTTTAGTTTTCCCCTTCTTGCTTGTTTCTCCTCCTTTTTGCCACCCCATAAACCCAAATATCTTCTCTTGATCTCTATTTTGGTTTACTTTCCTTTAGTCATTTCATTTATTTATTCTTTGTTACCCTCAAGTTCCACCCTGCCCCCTCCCCCACCCTAGATTTGTCAGTCCGGCCCACCAGCAGCTCAAGTAATATTGATCAGAAGGTAAAACTTTATTACCAAACAGCATCAACATTGTGCCAACCAGAACCTCTTTACTCTCCATGTCTTTTCTTCTTAACTAGAAATAGCATATGCAACTTGCTTTCGAAGTTCTAGTCCGTTCTTCAAAATGGACACTCACAGGAGGTGTAAAATCTACTTTCCCAAAAGTAAATAATCTAAATTCCAGGAAATCTATGTTAAATGGATAGTATGCAAAAAAATAAGAAATAAAAAAAGAACATAGTGCAGTCTAGGCAAAATTCTTAAATATAAGTATGTGCCATCTGCAGTTCAGAGCACTGACACAAACCTCTCGAATGAGTTGGACCTTGGCATGGATCTTTCCAAGTATACCGAAAACAAATCCACTAAAAAGGGAACATATCAGTGTTAGATGGTACAACCCATATCGATCATTCAGTCTCGTATTTGTACACACTTCAGGGTTGGTTGACGAGCTCTACCTAACCCACTCTGATTGGACTTGCACTAAATGAGATTAACAACATGCAAACACTCATAATGGAAGTAAGAAACAGTTGCCTATCTTGGCCCCTTCATGCAATAACAGAGCTAAAGATATTCCCTAAAAGTCTATTTAAGTCAGAATCTATAAAATCCCGTATCACAAGCAGAGCAAATTATGTTGTATGTAAGTGTAGAAAGGTCTACTATATGATTGCTAATTGCATCATTTTCTGGATAAAGTTCAAATGAAAGCTTTCATATCATATTACCATTATACCAGCTCGTGCTTTAATTTATTTAACCCACCTAAGCATATCAGCAACTACAATTGTTACAGGTAAAATAGAGAGAAAGAGATTCCTGCTCAGGCCCACTTTCTCTTAAACCAAGCTACTCTTTAACTAAGCAAAAGTAAGTCCACATCTCAGAAACATAACAAACTTACGACTCTGAAACACATAAGTGTTACTCCTTTCCAAATGAAGCAATGTCAATTAAGAATAAGTTGTAAAGTTAGTGCTCCTAATGTACAATTAAAGATCTACTTTATCAGCTTCTACACAAACAACTCTTCTAACCAGCTAGAAGTTAAAAGACCCAAAATTACTAGCAAAAGCTATAAGTTTATTGAACAATGTCTTTTTCCTTTCTCTTTCTGTAGATAAGGTCCTTTGCTAACAAAGTAACAAGTATTACTGGGAAATAAATTATAAACCTATCAATAGCAGAAACCTTCAAGCGAATAGGTACCAACCTTAGATGCTGTATATCCAGCTGCCAACGCAAGCACTGGCTGCACGGCAATATAAAGACCTGGTACATTGAAAGTCTCAAACATAATCTCACCCGCATATTCTCGACTTTCTGGTGCAGTCATGGGGCTCTCGGTCAATAGAAAATAATGATCCTCCGGATCACAACGAAGGTAATTAAATATACACTGCTGCCAGTAACGCTCCATCGCATCCCAGTTCTCAACCTGACCATGTTTAATGGGATAGCTAAGATTATAAGTGTTGCTAGATTTAGATTTAATCAATGCCTCTTCCCCAATAAAGAAATCAAGATCCGCCATAACCCCTGCACTATGCTGAGCTAGCCAGTTGCTACTCTTAGTCGTGGCTCGATTCTGGTTCACAAATGACTCGTTAACCGCAACCACTGTTGGCAGAATGAAACTTGGCTCAACATTTCCCGCAAAACCCAGTTTAGTGTACCTGAAAACATAGAAAAACGACTAAGTTAGATAGCGAATAGCACCTCAAATATCACCACCGGAAGCAAATTATCAGCTACAAGTTCGGTCAAACCCAATAACTCTGGCTCAAACTCAGTATATATGTCAAGAAATCTAATAAATATGAAAAAACATTAAATTCTGAATTCAATAACTCAAATGGTCGGTGGGTTCAGTGACATCCCAAACCCACAAAGTTCAAATCTTGGACCCGCATCAAACCCCAATATCTCATCAAACAATAGTGGCATAGACAAAACCAGACCAAGATAAACACAACCTCAAAATTCAAACAAAACCTAATTCAGTATAACTGAGACGTAGATGAATAACAAATTTACAACAGCCTCCGGAACCCATAAAGTTCAAATCTTGGATCCACTTCTGACTCCAACGTCATTGACAAAATCCATCATACAGTAGTAGGCAGAAAAAACAAACACCAAGATAAACACAATACAAAAATCCAAGCAAAACCCAATTAACTATAGTTGATAAATAAAGGAATAACACAATTTACAATCCCAATATCATTGAGGAAATTCATCAAAGCGGGTTAAGTGGCATCCCGAACCCATAAAGTTTAAATTTTGGATCTGACTCTGACTCCAATATCATTGAGGAAATTCATTGAACGATAGTAGGCATACACAAAAACAAACCAAGATAACTACCATACAAAAATCCAAGCAAAACCCAACTAACAATAGCTAAAACATAGAGGAATAACATATTTACAGTGGCCTCCCGAACCCATAAAGTTCAAATCTTGGATTCGCCTCTGACTCCAATGTCATTGAGAAAACTTATCAAACAGTAATAGGCATAGACAAAACCAAAATCCAAGCAAAACCCAATTAACTATAGCTAAAACATACATGAATAACACAATTAACAACCCCAATTTCATTGAAGAATAACTCAAACGATCGGTTGGTTCACTGACATCACGGACCCATAAAGTTCAAATCTTGGATCCGCCTCAGACTCTAATGTCATCGCAGAAACTCATCAAACAGTAGTAGACATAGACAAAAACAAACATTCAAGCAAAAACCCAATAAAATACAGCTAAAACATAGAGGAATAGCACAATTTATCAAACACTTTGTAAACACATATAAAATTAAACAAGAAAACAGTAAAATAAAGCATACCCAGTTCCATTATCAATAACAACAGCAGGACGAGAACTAGCAGGGTCCATAAGAAAGAGTTAAAAAGCTAAAAGAATGGTGAAAATGGATCTGCGGTTGAGATCCAATGAAGGGTTTAAGAGAAAAGATCATGATCGTTGAAAAAAACAAGACAATGTTGTTAAATGTAATAAAAGGAAAGAATGGTAATTGAAGTTAATGGAGGTGGTGGGTGAAAGATACAATTCATACATTTTCAAGAAATGAAGTTAGAGTAAAGGGAAAGTTTATTGAGGACTTTCATCAAACACTTGATGATCATTAGTATACTGATTTTGGTGATGCTTTTCTTAGTAAACAAACAATTTTCAGATACACCTAAAATGTTTTTTGGATCCTAAATTGTGTTTTGGTCGGCTGTGGTATTGTCCAATGTACGGGCCACCTAATATCGTTGCTTTAAATTTTTTTAATATATACTATTTTTACTATGACGATGGTTTGACCATGTGAGAAGAAGGAACACAGATGCTCCAGTGAGAAAGTGCCACAGGTTGGCAATGTTGGAGCTTCGGAGATGTGGAGGTAGACCAATGGGGCGAGGTGATTCGTCAGGACATGACTCACCTCCAGATCAGCGAGGACATGACCCTAGATAGGAAAGCATAGAGATTAAGGATTAGAGTCGAACGTTATATAGTAGCCATGAGAATTCTGTCATAATGTCATTGGTATTAACTTTTATACTTTGTTTATTTTGTGACTTTACTGCTTATATTGTTGTCTTTTTACCTTAGTTATCAGTTTGGTTGTATTTTCTTTACTGTAGTAGTTTCATCGTACTTTGCAAGCATGTTTCGAAATTATTTTTTTGAGACGAGGGTCTATCGAAAACAACCTCCCTACCTTAATAGGGGTATAATATGCCTACATCTCACTCTTCTCATATCTCACTCTTAGGACTGCACTGGGTATGTTGTTATTGTTGTACTATTTTACTATGAATTAACATTTTAAATTCGGTCTAAGGTCGGGTCACGCGGGGGAAAAATTATATAAACACTATAGATTCTCTAAGATCGAGAGGGAATAAAGATTCACATAGAACTTAAGATGTGTATTTATTTCATTAGTTATGACGGTCCAATATATTTATTTCTTTTTAGTTTGATCATTGGAACGTACTAATTATATTAATTTTAAAGTTGCGTTGTGCATGGCTCATTAAAGAGATAAATGTTTCTTATTACGATTTTTTTTTCATTTTTATTGCTCGAGAACTTCAGATATTTGTTTTAGTGTGAAGTATCTTACTATCAATCGTATCACTAGACAGTGAAAGTATTACTTACTAGGAGTAATGAGCTTATGTAGAAATTTAAGGGCAAGTGTTGTCTAAGCTACTCTTCAATTATCTAGGAGATTGGGGAAGGGGCGAGGGCAAGTGTTGCCTAGCAAATGTTTCCGAGTCAATTAGTTAATAGAATGTGGGAATGGGTCGAGGCCAAGTGTTGCCTTCGAAGATTGGCGGAGAGGTCGAGGGCAGGTACTGCTTATGCTAGACTTCAAGGCAGTTAGTTAGGAAATGTGGGAAGAGGTTAAGAACAAATGTTGACTAGGCTATATTTCAATTATCTGGGAGATTGGGAAAAGGGTGAGGACAAGTGTTATCTAGTCAATACTTCAAGACAATTAGCTAGGAGAATGTATGAATGAGGTTAAGTGCTGCCTAGGCAGTTTTAGACATAGAAAAGGAAGGGAGAGGATGTCGCACGTCATGTATACATTAGAACTAGAATTTATGCCCCATGGACAATAGAAGTCATTCTTTAATTATTATATTTTTGTTGAATAGGCCAAACATTCAAGACCACCCCTTATGGTATCCTATTTCTTCAATTTTTTTTTTTCTGGAAATCCTAAGCTGCATATTGAGGCCCAAACATTTCGGCTATACGATTTCTTTGACGGGAGAAATGCAAAACGATACCACATGTAATGGTTTGCCATTTTTGACCTCCATTATGGTGGTCTAGCAAAAATGGCCTTCATTTAGATTACGCAGTAAATTTCTGAAAGAAATATTTCTATGAATCTTAAAAGTGCCACGCAATAACTAACTGGTATATTGGGGTGGTGATCTAGTGTTGCCTAGCAGTCTAGGCAGCACTTGCCCTCGACTCCTTCCCTCAAGTTGCTTAAGTAGCACTTGTCATTATTGCCAATGAACCCTTCCCACGTTCTCTTAGTTATTATCTTGAAGTCTTGGTAAGGCAACAATTACCCTCATACCTTCCCCCAATCTCCAAGCTATTTGAAGTATATCATAGGCAGTACTTAACCTCGACATCTTCCCACATTGTTCAAGCTAATTGCCTTGAGTCTTGGCTATGCATCATTTCGAAAAATCAAATAAAATAAATGAACGAAAGTGGAGGCCATTTTGCTAAAATTATGAAAAATGAAAACAAACTCCCAAAAACAGTCAAAATTGGGGATACAGTGTGAATTTTTCTGGCTTCGATGAGCTAATTCATATTTAGCCCAAGCACCCAATAAGAAGTAAAAATTTAGCTAGGTGGTCTATTTGTGCCCAACCATTTAGGTTTAAGTTGTTTTTTAAAATTATTTGCAGGCTTAGTCACTCACTTTCAAACCTTGAGGGTTGGGTTATATTTTCAACTTCAATATTGGTGTAAAATTCATTAAAAACTTAGATTTTTTAGGTAAACCAAAAGTGTGAAGTTGGGTTTAACCTCAAACTCTTTGATTTGAAGTTGAGCAAAAGAAAAATCGGATTTTAACTTCAGAGAGAAAAAGGCTGAACTTAACTTAGTATGGAATAAACTTCAACCTCAATGGTACGAAGACAAACAATTTTGGATTGAAGTACCCAACCCTTGCAAATGGGCGACCAAAACTGGCTAAAAGTGTAAAGGTGCATGAAAAACATGCTATGCGTGCACTTCCTCCAGCCTTACCCATATTTCACCTTTGATCACTTTTAAGTTTTATCTTAACCTTCAGGCTCCAAGTGTTACTGGATGAGATTTAAATGCATCATTGTACTCCTTAATGCAAGTACTTGCAACCAGCAATGGACGCAGAAATTTTGTTAAGGGGTATTAAAATATAAATAAGTACATATAAAAAAAATTAAGAGGACTCAATATATAGAATATACATATATAAAAAAAATTTACCCATCTACACAGTGTATTTTTTCTGCGAAGGGGTATCAATTGGTACCCCTTCACTATATGTAGGTCCGCCTATGCCTGCAACGTAAACTTTACGACGATCAAAGTACAAGAACGAAACATTTAAGTTTTTGCCATAAAATCACTTCCTTGCAACTTAAAATTTTCAAGAACTTACACAACAAATATTTACTCCATACTCCCTCTGTCCCACTTTGTTTGTCATACTTTCCTTATTAGTCTGTCCCAAAAAGATTATTATATTTCTAAATTTGGAAACAATTCAACTCCAAACTTACTTTTTGACTAATTTGTAGCCACAAAAATATCTATGATTAATTTTAGACCACAAGTTCCAAAAGTCTTTCTTTCTTTATTAAATTTTGTGCCAGGTCAAATTATGACAAATAAAATGGGACGGAGGGAGTAAATCATAAAGTTTTCGTTCTAAACGTTTTAATTTCCTTTTCATTTACTACAAAAACAATAACAATGTCAATGGTCAAATAGTAAATGCATAGTAATAGTGACAATTGAATTGAATTGTCTATATGCCAAAAACAAGAAGACAGAATCTGTGGTTATCTGAGCAAAGCACACAAAATCATGGATATGCGAATCCAAAGTAGCCTGTCCTTTTCACCGGTAAACATAAAACTACAAAATCACCCCTAAGTGGCTTCACTGTCAACTTTCACTAAAAAGAACACCTGCAAGGCCAACTCTGTCATTTTCATTTTCCTCTTTATAACCATAGAAGTTTCCTACATCACAAATTTTGTCCATATATATTACTACACGTCATAATATAATGTCTTTTTGACAATCTATTAACTTTGGTGCGGTAAAGTTCGTGTATATCTCACTTTATTGACCCCATTTAAAGTTGGTTTGCAGGAGATTATCTTAAAATGACGCCCTCATTCCGCCCTCGCTTTCTTGCAGGCAGCACTTAACAACACCTGACTTTGAACCCTTCTTGTTGATGCAACATTTGTCCTTTAATCTCTTGCAGCACATGCCCCTTCAATCTCTTCCCACGTTCTCGCAGACAACACTTGCCCTTTGATATTTCTCGAAAAGGCAGCAATTGTTGATTCATAACTTGAAGTGTTCTCTCCGATGACATTTTGCAAAATCATTCTTAAGTTGGAACAAAAAAACATAACCAATAGTAATGGGGCACACATGGTAAAAAAAATTTATTGTTATTATTGTATAATATAACGTCTTTTTTTATTAACTTAACTACAAAATAAGTTAAAAGAAAAAAAGCAAAAAAATAAAATAAAAAATGATGCAAGATAACACATTTTTTGCAATTTCTAAATTTGTTATTATATCATTCGATCAGGCAACCTTGTTCTCTTATTAATCTATTTCAAAAAGGTTGCTCATATTTTAAAATTTTAAAATAATTTAATCATAATTTCTCTGACTTACTCTTAATAAAATATTTTTATAGTTGCACAACTGTTATAACATATTTATTTAACACTAAAAATAAATCTTAGTTTTTTTTACCTTGTTAAGAAATCTATGGGAAATGGTGGTTCATTTTAAGTTAGGAATTAGTAGTAATGTTGTCATAATGAAGGAAGACTTGCATTTTATAAGAGCACTTTAATGCCATTAATAGTTTCAAACAGCAAACTGTCAAAAATAATAATGAATAGAGACCAAATAGGTCATTAAATGGAACCAGTAGTATATTATTCTCTCATTTAAAAAAATAAAAACAAACCATCAAGCTTTTAATTGAATTCTTTTCATCAAATTGTTAAAAAAATTCAAAACAAAATAATATATTATATTGATATACTACATATAAACTAAATCATGATTTTTCTATATTCATAACTATTTAAACTTAATTTAGATAATTGCATTAAAAAAAGTTTATCAAATGAGGCAAATGAAGTATGTAGACTCCGTAATCTAAATAAACTATCCACTTTATTCAAAGGCGAAGTCAGAATTTGAAATTTAGGAGTTCAAGATTCCAGTCTAGTTAAATTTAGGGGTTCTAAATTAATAACTTGTATAAGACTATATAAATTTTGTAAGACAAATACAGTGTTTGAACCAATGCGAAGGGGGGTTCGGCCGAACCTCCACTTAGTACACTGGCTCCGCCTCTCTTTACTTTCAACAAAAATGATCAACTCGACATTATTATTATTGAGTTACTTGAAAAAACTAAGAAACAAACATTGTTCACAACATATTAGGAAAGTTAATTATACCTAGTTAATTTAAAAATCAAGTTTTTTAATAAACAAAAATGTTTAATGGAATCATTTCTTATAAGTGAGCAACCATGCATTATTATTATCAAGATATAGTCATGCATGGTAATCTTTATTTTTCACGCCAGTATTTTTTTTTAAAAAATAATGATACTAGCTCCAATCTCGTTCTTTCTTTACAAACATGTTTTCAAATTATTTTTCTTTAACCATTGATCAATCAAAAACAAACTTCTCACTTTGATATGGATAATTTTTATATCTTATTTTTCACATATTACACTTACGAAATAATATACTTAGTATAATTTCACAAATGAGCTTGTAGTTCGAAAGGAAGAGGATCCCAGGAATTTGTTCGAACCTAATTCTTCCGAAATTTTCTATTCCAATCAACGGACTCTTACCATGTGATACTGAGGCCTACCTAACACAGATGTCCCTGAAATAGGGGATTGGTTGATCGGAAATCTCAGACAGGAGGTTCGAGAAAGTTGAGATGTACCAGACCTTACCTCCATCAAGATGAGATAGATCGTTTCCGATAGATAATAATTACCAAAAGACCACTCCATCCCCATGCATTAAGTATATCCTTACACTACACCCACCCATCTGCTTAACCTACGCACCCCACCAACCCCCTACACTGTAGTCTATTCTCACTCCATTACTGAAACCACTGAAAAGTAACATTAATGGCTTTTTAGCTCTTTCAGCTCTCTCTTCACCTATACATATAGACTAGATAGTGTACTAATTACTCTATTTATTTAATAAATTAATTGTTAAATTCAACATATTTATTAATTAATTAATAAAAAAGGAGCTTATTTTTGCTGTTACATTATATCGCCGATTCAATTTCCAATCGGTTTCTCTGTATCACATTTCGAAGCGTAGAAAATTATTAGATCGGCGATTTTTTCATTTTCTGAATCGGCGATTTTTTCAGAGATCGTCGTTACTTACATTATGTGAAGTGAGCTGAGAAATTTATTTCTCCTTTTGCCGATTTTCGTTTTCTGAATCGGCGATTTTTTGAAAGATCGTAGCTGTTTTAGCTCAGCATTGATGTATTTTGCATTATGTGAAATGAATTGAGATTTTTTTTTATCGTTGCTGTATTTGATCGATCGTTACTGAAAGTTAGCTAAGGTTTTGATTATAATGTGGCTGTGAAATCGGCGATTTTCTGTATTAATCGCCGATTTTTTGAGAGATCGTGGTTGTGTTACTTCAGTATTGATGGATTTTGTGTTCTATGAAATGAATTGAGAAGTTTTTGCTGTTTTTTTTCTCAGAGTTTTTGGTTATTTTTTGTTAAGTTTGAGGAAATGAATCCATTGTGTTGCATTGCACCGGTATCGATTGATCGCGATAAAGAAAATCCAGCAGGAGTAGTAAAGTCATCACAAACAGTGACTGCTCAAAGTCAGCAGCAGATAGGGTTTGATAATGGTAACAATGTGATGACTTTTAGCTCGAGACAGAGCTTTTCGAATGGTGCTCAAGTGAATAATGTGGATTCGGATTTGTGTTTAGTTCATGTAAATGATGAGAGTTTGAATGATTCGAGAGTTTATAATTGTGGAAATGGAAGTGTTAGTGTTAGTGTAGCTGGAGTGTTGTATAAATGGGTGAATTATGGTAAAGGATGGAGAGCACGATGGTTTGTGCTTGAAGATGGTGTTTTGTCGTATTACAAAGTTCATGGACCGGATAAAATTGCTTTGAGTCCAGGGAAAGACAAGGGGTTAAAGGTAATTGGTGATGAGTCTTGGAGGTATATGAGGAAGGCGAGTTCGAGCAATGGTCGATTGAATGGAGGATCTAACAAGTGGAAACCATTTGGAGAAATACATTTGAAGGTTTGTTTATTGTTTTTGTCTAGTTTTGTTTTGAGCTGTAAAGTTAGTTTGTGTGATATGAATTAGTTAGCTTTCGAGGGCATTAATGGCACGTAGTTGCGACATTAACTAGTTTAGCAATTTGGGCTGTGCATAAATTTAGTAGCATGTTTTATGGATTGCATTGACTATCTTAAAAAATCAAACTTTGATTTATCAGCTAGTAGACACTACGATTTTACATCCTAATATGAACACCAATCTATCGAACCAATCAAACAAGTGGAAATCTTTTGGAGAAGTACATTTGACAGTTTATTTATTTGTTTAGTTTTTGTATTTAACTTTAAGTTAGTTTGTGTGACATGAGTTAGCCTTTGCATCAATTCGTATGTGCAGGGGGTGATGTCGGCTTAAATATATGGGTTCGGCAGAACCCAATAAATTCAGCCTAAACGTGATATGTGTTAAGAAAATCACTAAATATATCAGAGCCCAACTACGAGCACTTGAGGCCAATGTCCTAGAATCAAGACCTACAAAGTTCAGTTCTTGGATCCGGCTATGCATATGTGTTATGGATTGCATTACTAACTTAAAAAATGCATCTAAAACTGTAAGTTACTAATGTAGTGTAATCAAGTAATTGAGCAACTTGGGCAAATGCATCAAATCATATGTTTTACGGATTGCATCGATCTTCTTAAAAACTCAAAGTTTGATTTATCCGTACATAGATAGAAATTAGTGTCAAAGAACTTGGACAGGAATCAAACATGCAGAATTGCACCAATATGATAAAGATCAGATAAATTTGACGAAATTCTGTTCCGTTTCGTAAGTTGTGTTTTAGGTATCCTGCATATTCTGGATCATCCTTTCGTAGTTAATTCTTGTAATTTTCATTCATCCTTAATGCATTTCATACATTAATTTTGTACAGGTTTTGGAAGTATGCATGTATTTGTCTCCTTACCTCTACTTGTAGTAGGCTGTGGGTGTGAATTCTGATCAACTAGCAAAATACCACAATGTGTCGTACAGGTATCCTCAGTTCGGGCAAGCAAGTCGGATGACAAAAGGCTTTCTATATTTACGGGAACAAAGACACTCCATTTGCGATGTCAATCAAGAGAGGATAGGACCACATGGATTGAGGCTCTTGGGGTTGCTAAGGATCAGTTCCCTAGATTGTTGTCAAGTGGCGATTTTGCATCTTCTGAAGATTTTGTTGTTTCAACAGAAAAGCTACGATCAAGATTGGTGCAAGAAGGGATTGGTGAGGCAGTGATAAAAGATTGTGAATCTGTCATGCTAAATGAGGTTGCTGAGCTGCAAAATCAGTTCAAGGCTCTTCAACTTAAACATGTTATGCTGCTGGACACTCTAAGACAGCTAGAGGTAACATAAACTTTTTAAAAGATTTTATCTTAAGAGAAGGAAACAAAGATTTGATGTTAGTCCCTTCTATTTTTCCTCATTAAATTTCCTATAGTGAGTTACTACTTTTCTTATATTCTTTCTTTTTATGCCCTGAATTTTTCCAGGTAAGAGCTTCTTTATTTTTTTCAACCTTAGACTTCCTGAGTTCAAGAAATTAAGAATATGTCTTTAGGATTCTGAGCTAAAGTATTTCTAGCAATGGGAGCTCATGGCCTTTTTTAATTCCTTGGTCAATAAGGTATCCACCACTATTATGCCCTTAACATAGAAGTCCAAATTTTGTCGATTTTAGTTGCTATTTTACTGAGAAGGTGTTGTGATGCTCCAACTTTGTTGTTTGAGAATTGTGTCATTTGCTTTGGAGCCAAGTTTCTGTTTATCTCTCCTTTTCGCCCAGCTTCTTTGAGACAGAAGCAATCCATGTAGATTTAGGAGAGGAAGAAGTAACAGATTTATTTTAGCACCACGTAAGGAAGACGGATACAATTGTGAAACTGAGATAGTTCCTTGATGTATGGACTTATCAGATAATAGGTTGTGTTTAACTGAACTTTGAATTCATTTCCTGCTATCTTGTTTTAAAATTTTGAGTTCCCTTTGCTGCTTAATTTTCTTTTCACTTTGGACTCTTAATGCATTTACAGCTTGAACATTAAGCACTACTTCTCACTCTCTCTTGCAGACTGATAAAATTGAGCTGGAAACTACTGTTGTGGATGAAACAAAAGAAAGAGATTCTTGTTGTGGTCAAGGTCGAAGATTTAGTGGTTAGTCCCTATGCTCCCACTCCTGTATATCTTTGAGTCAGGAATGTATCCAATTTTTTTGTACATAAAGCATGTTGAAGTTTTTAAAGATCTGATACTGTGTGTTCCGCATGGCTTTTGGTCTAATTTTGGCTTGATTCTCTTACATTTCCTCTCAACTAGATTGAAACTATCATTTATTAGCTTAACAATAAGATTCAACAGTTCATAATCAATTTGTAAATGTTGCAGATTTCTATTCCATTATGTCCGAGGGCAGTGCTAGTGACTCTGATGCTGACAATGAAAGCCGATATGGAGTAGATGTTGAAACAGATGAAGAAGATGGTGCATTTTTTGATACAAATGATTTTCTATCAGCTGAATCTCTTAGAAGTGCTTCTTATCGCAGTAGAGAGGGTACTGGAAATGCTTGTAGTTCATCAACCTTTGAGAATGAGACCTTTCCTGGTTGTTCAAGGGAATTGGGAATGGAAGTTAAGGCAATCAAATTTCCCTATATCAAAAGAAGGGGTAGTCTACCAGAACCAAAAGAAAAGGAGAAGCCAGTTGGTTTGTGGTCAATAATCAAGGATAATATTGGGAAAGACCTATCTGGTGTGTGCCTTCCTGTGTTCTTCAATGAGCCACTATCGTCGCTGCAAAAATGCTTTGAAGATTTGGAGTATTCACACCTTGTTGATCAGGCACTGGAGTGGGGAAAGCAGGTCACTTGTCAGCTCTCTATTTTATTTCTTAATATTGCTTTTCAAGCAGCAAATAGTTCGTGAAGAAAGCATGTTCTGCTAGGCAGATGAAAGCAGCTGAATCTGTTTCAGTTGATTACTACTTACTGTCACTTGTGTTGCTATCTTTTTATTTACATCATTGTGCACAACAAAATTTTGTTTACCTTTCCAGAAAAGAAATAGCATAATATCTATTGTATGAACCTTTTGATGAACCGAGTATGCCAAATGTAGAGGTCTTTTAAGTAGCACGATTATTAATTGAGTGATTGATTCCTGTGAAATATTGAGAAATCGATCCACTTTCTCATCTAAGTTGGATGAAATCCTCTTGGAATTGCAAACGAAAAAAAAGGCCTTTTTACAGCATATCTTGAGCCCTAACCTTGATGGCTTCCCAAATACTTGGCTGCCATCAGTTTTGTTTGGTAACCTAGATGTTATAAACGTTCTGCTTGCCCATCACCGGCCATTTTCTAATTTCTATTTTGATTGGGAAGTTCTATTTTCTGTTGCAAGTCATGAGTATCATATTGCATATGTCTTGAAAGTAGCGTTGTTCTGTGCAAATGCTTTCTTGTTTTTTTATATAAAATTCTCACAGATATTTGTGTTGCATCTTTAGTAAGTTTTGATATACAACAATTGACACTTCCTAATTACTTTTCTGCAGGGGAATGATCTGATGAGAATTCTTAAGATTGCAGCTTTTGCTGTATCTGGTTATGCATCGACTGAAGGCAGGCAATGCAAACCTTTTAATCCTCTCCTTGGTGAAACGTACGAGGCAGATTATCCAGACAAGGGTCTCCGCTTCTTTTCTGAAAAAGTAGGACTTTGTTTCTCTGAAATGACTGAGGATTTGATCTGTTAAAAACTTCTTATAATGATTTTGCTCCTGTGATGAACTAGATGGCACGTCTCTTTGTTGTCTGTCCTTTTCGATTGCTGATCTTGTGTGCGTGAACTTCAGGTTAGTCATCACCCCATGGTTGTTGCCTGCCACTGTGAAGGCAGAGGGTGGAAATTCTGGGCAGATTCTAATCTCAAAGGGAAGTTTTGGGGACGTTCAATTCAGCTTGATCCTGTAGGGGTTCTGACCCTCCAATTTGAAGATGGCGAGACATTTGAGTGGAGCAAGGTTACAACTTCTATTTACAATATAATAATTGGTAAAATCTATTGTGACCACTATGGCACTATGCGGATCAAAGGCAGTGGTAAATATTCTTGCAAGCTCAAATTCAAGGAGCAGTCTATTATTGATCGAAATCCTCATCAGGTAATCTATGTTCACTTACTAAAAGAACTTGATCTAATCTTTTAGAGTTTAGGGGGGAAGAAAGTCCGGTGAATCTAAAATAAATAGCAAGTCAATGAATAGAACTTTCAATCTTTTTAGATTACATTACTAGCATCTGATTGATAAACTTGCATTACCAGAACCCTTTTTGTTATAATTTACGAAATAATGCTGATGAACTGATGCTCTTTTTCTAACGGCTGCTTATTTGAAATTAAAAAATAAAAAAGGAAAAGAAGAATCTTGAAAAGTTAGGTTCCTTTAAATTTTGAAAAGTGTGTAGGCATCCATTGCAATTTGAATGAAGGAGCTTAGTTTCTACTTGCGAACAAAATAAAGGTTAACACCTATCTTCTGTGAATAAAAAGGTTCATGGATTTGTACAAGACAACAAGACGGGAGAAAAAGTGGCCATGATATTGGGGAAGTGGGATGAAGCAATGTATTATGTGTTGGGAGATCCAACTACCAAGCCAAAGGGTTATGATCCAATGTCTGAAGCCATATTGTTGTGGGAGAGGGACAAATCTACTCCTAAAACAAGATACAACCTCACACCTTTTGCGATATCTTTAAATGAATTGACACCTGGCTTAAGAGAGAGGCTGCCACCAACTGACTCACGGCTGAGGCCTGATCAGCGCCACTTGGAGAATGGGGAGTATGAAATGGCTAATGCGGAGAAGCTCAGACTTGAACAGTTGCAGAGACAGGTACTCATTCATGTCTTCCACTGTAGTTTGGGTGTGCGCTGCTTTTAGTGGTTTCATTCGAAACATAAAAGGGATGAAGAAAAAGGTGAACATTCTGGCGAATATTAGTTTCAGAATGCAACATCATCTTGCAAACACCCCCCCCCCCCCCCCCCCCTTATTTTTAACATGTGTCGATACAGAAATAGTTTGAATCTTATTGTCTAACCCATCCTTATAACCTTATTATTGATGCACTGTTCGCTATCTGTTTGGGCTTCTATTCTTTGTCTTTGTTAAGAGCTCTGCAAAGAATCATGACTCGGTTTAAAACTGATAACTTCTGGCATCTCAAATGGCTATGAAAAGCCAACAGTAGAAAGCTGATAGAAGCTATAAAATGTCTTTGGCTGCTCTCTACTTCCTATTCTAGTTGAAAGGAAGGGATCTTTCCCATAAGCTACAACTAGGATAGCAACAGCAATCGTTTGAGGATGGTAACACCACATTTGTCCATATGGAACCATTTTTTTCTTTGGGTGGGGGCAGGGACAACTAAAGAGTGACGAGGAGTATCTACAATTTTTGAGGCTTCTTGAGAGTTCATTTAAACCGAACAGAATCCATATAACTGCACCTCATTTTATTCTTCCTATTAGCTTAAGAATATCTTGTGCTGATCATCATCATGAAGCTTTTGTTTTACTAATCCTACCAAAATAAATTAATTTTCTGGATATCTTGATTTCATCTTACAAGAGTCCATGGTGATTCCTGAGGTCGCAGATTAACAAAATTGTAATTCTGCTGCAGGCAAGGAAACTACAAGAAAGAGGTTGGCGACCAAGATGGTTTTGCAAAGACGAGGATGGTTGTTATCGATATGTAGGTGGATACTGGGAAGCAAGGGAGAAACATAAATGGGATGGTATCTCTGATATATTTGGGCAGAGTACTAGCGATCCTTCTCCAGTAATCGAGGAGTAATTGCCTATCGAGCCTGCTCTTCATTTCTCATGAAGATATATTTCATGTGGTATTCTAGCAATTAGGATTGAGTTATTGATATTTATTTTTTCACGATGAAACTGTCTAGCTTAGGCGATGTGTATAGTTCTCTCTAGGCGCTTGATCCCATCTCAGTCAGCTAGACATTTTATCTCATGGAAGTTCGGAAATTATTCAGGCTTGGAACTGATGTCTAAATTGTAGTTGGTTCTAAGTAAATGTTCTTCAAAAGAAGCTGTCTACTTTACTCTCAAGCTCGATCACTGTGGCCTAGCTAAAATGGAGCACTGAGATGAAAAAAAGTAGCAAAGCCTATCAGAGGCTTTTCGGAACCAACCAAAGAAGCACACACACAGTGTGTGTGTGTGTGTGTTATCTTATCTACAGTGAATATGCATTGAGCCTAGTTTGCCTTCAAAGAAAAATTATGTGATGCCTCGAGCTCATTGGTCTAGTGGTAACCGTGCAAGTAGACCATTGCAGATTTTTCAATTATCTAGATTTTTTTTTTTCAATTAACTTGATTTTATTATTATCTTAAAAAGGATAAATTATTAGTAACATGTGAAGATAATAAAATGGATGTAGTTCACACTAGCTGGTCAATGCATCCACTAGAGTGTTCTATTGGTCTTCTCAATTTAAACGTGACCTAAAACTTGATGATTTAAAACTCTGAGACAGGTGTTGCAGAGTACCATCAAGGTTGTTGTAAACTTGAGTTTATTTTACTACTCCCTCCGTTTATGTTTACTTATCCAAATTCACCAAAGTCAAGTTTTAAATTTACTTATTTTTTTAGCAATTCAAGATAAAATTGGCTATGTTCTTCCTAATTTAACCTTGATATTAAATACCTTCTACTTTTTAAAATCTCTTCCCAATTGAATATCTTATACTTTTCAAGTATAATTAATAAGGGTATATTTGTCAAGTTTAAGTTTTTTTATTTTTTCTTGGTGAAAGTGAAAAGCTGAAAGTAGACAAATAAACATAAACGGAGGGAGTAAAAATGAAAATTGTCATACAATTAAATATTTTTACACATATAAGTACAGTTTAACAAGGTTGTATTAGACTTAAAAAAAAAAAAAAATAGTCTGGTACACAAATTATTCTGCATTCTCATAGAGTGGAGGGAAGGACAATATCCCAAGAGGTGTAATGTATGCAACCTAACCTAGTGAAAGGGCTTTCTACTTTTCGACAGTTAATATATCAATTTGTTAAGCCGCTTTTAGATTTGGTCGGAGATTGAGGAAGTAAATACACTATTACGTGGGGCTAATCCTGCCTGGATCAACCCTGGATTTTTTATGTTTGTCTTTTATTATTTTTATTTCAGTTTTAACTTTTTTATTTATTTTACAACTGCGAGTCTCCATAGTGATTGTCATAATGTAAGTGTTTTAAAAGGCGTTTGCAGGGTGAGCCCCGGGGCGGGGCATAGCAAAAGCGTCCCAGGATGATCAAGTCTGTCGAAAATACCAAAAGGTGAAAGCCCCGAGCCATGGAGCGTAAGCCCAGGCTTGAGGCGAGTCCAGACGTATGGACGTAAGTCCATAATATATTTCAAATTATAGTAAAATTTGCTAAAAAAAATCTTTAATTCTCAAAAGTTAACTTAATAACTATACAAAATTAATTAAGAGTATCTTATTTGCTAACTTCCAACATCCGATTATTCAAATTAGCATCAGAATTTTATTTTATCATCTATTTTTACACTCTAACTGCTATAGAGCTCCGAAAAGGAGCAGTCATGTCCATTTCTTGGTACAATTAATTCTCCGTGAATCTATTATTTAGTTGCTTCAAGGCTTCTAAATCCCTAATTACAACTTAAAAATAATGAAAATAATTTGGTTAATTGGTCAAAAGTTTGATTATCTATTTCATTCCTAATTAGAAATTGATGTAATTATGATTGATATTTTTTAGCAAACTTGCTAACATGATGATGTTCTATATTTGTATATTTTCTATAATTTCTCTATAGTATAATATTTTTTTGGTGATTTTTGATATTTTAATAATTTATTTTAATTATATTAATTTATAAATTATGAAAAAATAAAGATCTATGTAGCCTTCGCCCAACACCTCAGGGCTTTCGCTTCGCTCTATATCAGGTTAAACGCCTCGCCTCAAGCCCCTGCCCGTAAAAATACTGTTTGAAATACCAATTTGAAAGAATAATACACAATTTTTTTTATCTAAAATCATCTAATAATAGATAGAACGATAATCAAAAGAGAGATAAATAACTTTTATACACGATATAGCACTTATTTATCTGAAAATTTAATTTTACGAGGTTTTTATAAACCTTTCACTAAGAAAAATGACTACTTTTTGCTTTTTTGTCACTTATTATTCAGAATATAACAAACCAAGAATGAAAAAAAGTAAATTCCTAATTTAAGAAGACAAATTAAATTAATTCCTCTATCAAAATTTTGATTTAAAGGGACATCATAAATGAGTTGCTATACCAAAGCTACTCTAAAAATATTTTTAATCAAATAAACAAAATTGTCATTAACATTATTAATTTCGTTATGTATTTCAACTAACTTACGTAAGATAAAACATATTTTAATCATCAAAGAATATGGTAGTAATAGAGTTATCTCTAATATTTAAGGCACAGTTACAAAAATACCCATAAAACCTAAAATAATTACAGTCACTATCCACTACTTTCAAATATTACTCGACCTATCCACTAAATTATTTATCTACTCTACCCATTCAGACTTGTATACCATAGTTTATGCAGTATACCATAAAGGTATACACATATAAGGTATAACAAAGGTATACAGTAATAAATGGCCCTCCAGACTTTTATACTATAATTTATGCAGTATACCTTATAGGTGTATGTATACACTAACAAATGTATACAATAATAAATTGGTAGGTTTGGTAAATACTTTTAGTTTTATGGGTAGTATAATTTCTAATGGGTATGACTTATAAATACTTTAAATTTTATGGGTATAGAGTGTAAAAATTTCAATATTTTAATAGGTAGCGTTTCCTCTTTAATAAACCATATATATCAATATAAATTAGTCGGACTGGTAATATAAACTTTAAAAAGAAATTCCTATTTAACCAATTACCATTCCAAATATTGATCCAGTCATTGGTGGAAGACAACAAATAAATTAATTACCCACAGTACAACCAAACCCAGAAATATATAAGAGAGAGAAACAAATTGGGGCAAAATTGAAGATTAATCTCCACAGCTAAGAGGGGAAAAAGCTCAAGTAAGAAAATATAATTCTTCATAATTATTATTTTATAATGATAAAATTGCAATCTTTTTGATTTTTTGCTTTTATACCCTTTTGCCTATGTAAATGGTTAGTTTTTTTATGGTTATTTATAAAGTGGGTTTGTGATTTTTTGCCTATTTGTAAGAAATTATGATGTGGGTATTGAAAAAGATTAAATTTTGTGATGTGGGTATTGATCAAGATTTCATTTTATTGATGTTTTCATTACATTATGAGAAAAATTCATGCTTTTTTGTGTGATTTTTATGTGGGTAGGTGGGTTTTATTATAGATCTAAAGCTGTTGGTAGTTTTGTAACTGTTAGATCTCTATATGCCTTGCTTGAAAGATGCTTAAACTTTGATCTCTTAGTAAGAGCTCAGCTAGTGATGTGTGAGTTACGTGCACGTCACGGGTTTGAACCCTACCATAGACAGAAGCCTACTATTTTTAGTGTAGAAGGGTATAAGAGCAGGGCCGTTATCAACCAATTTCAAACCGTGCGCTACTGCCCTTGTGGATTTATCGTTTATCAAAAAAATAAACATGTTCGATACATTAAGATCTTATATTTTACTCAAGTCATTTAAGTAGAGGTTGGGGGATCCAGTGACCAAGTTTGATGTTGGAAAAAGCAACTTTTGTGGCTGCTGGGACTAGGGATTTTGGGGGAGGGGTTGGGTTTGTCAAATCGAAAGAATAAACGATGAAATAGTCTGCATATCATCCTTTGTCTAATGTCCATATGCATTAAGATTTGTGTATATCTGCTGAGATGGAAATCAAGATAGTATTTTGTTTCTGAATGTTTGAAGCATTGAACTAAACTGTCATCTTTTATGCCTTTAAAAATCAGGTGGAGTTCCTAATTTATCGTTGCAGTTACCGTTGATGGATCCAACAACAGATGAACAGTTGGATTATGGTGATGAGGAATACGGAGGAAGTCAAAAGATGCAGTACCATGGAGGTGGGACGATTCCTGCACTAGCAGAGGATGAAATGATGGGTGAAGATGATGAATATGATGATCTTTACAACGATGTTAACGTTGGAGAAGGTTTCTTACAGATGCAGCGGTCAGAGGCCCCAGTCGCTTCTGTTGATGTGGGAAATGGGAGTTTTCAAGCCCAGAAAGCTAGTTTTCCCGACGCAAGGGCTGATGGTATAGGATCAGAGGAAGCGAAAATCCCCGGTGTTGCAACAGAAGGGAAGTACACTGGCATTGAAGCCCGATTCCCCGAGCAACGTAGTGGGCCTATAGCTGAAAGGGGAACTGAACTACCCGCTGATGCAGCACAAAGAGGAAGGCCTTCACCAATGACGATGACTCTTAATTCTCAAGTGGGGAATGCTGGATTTCAAGGATCCATGCCAATGCCCCAGAAATCTGGAGCTGAGCCTATTAATATGCCAGAGAAAACTGTCACTGAACCTACACCACCGGTGAATTCAGGTGTGGGTGGATCAAGAGTTGTTCCACACATGCCAACTAATCAACTGAGTTCAAGTGGGAATGTTAACATGAATAGCGCAGTTATTAGTGAGATTCCTGTGAGGCCATCTCTAGATAATGGCAACACCATGCTTTTTGTAGGAGAGTTGCACTGGTGGACTACTGATGCTGAGATTGAGAGTGTGTTGACACAATATGGACAGGTAAAGGAGATCAAGTTCTTTGATGAGAGAGCTAGTGGCAAGTCTAAGGGTTATTGTCAAGTTGAGTTCTTTGACTCAGCTGCTGCAGCTGCTTGCAAAGATGGAATGAATGGTCATATTTTCAATGGACGAGCCTGCGTTGTCGCATTTGCAACTCCACAAACTATAAAACAGATGGGTACTTCGTATACGAACAAAACTCAAAATCAGGTGCAGTCTCAACCACAGGGGCGGAGACCCATGAATGAGGGAGGTGGTAGAGGTGGCACAAATTACACCCCTGGAGATGCCGGGAGGAATTTTGGAAGAGGTAACTGGGGTCGTGGAGGGCCGGGGATGCCTAACAGAGGACCTGGGGGTGGACCAGTGAGGGGAAGAGGAGCCATGGGACCAAAGAACATGATGGGAAATCCTGGAGCTGGTAATGGTGGCGCTGGGGCTTTTGGGCAAGGACTTGCTGGTCCAGCATTTGGTGGTCCTCCTGCAGGTCTAATGCATCCTCAGGGCATGATGGGTCCTGGTTTTGATCCTGGTTTTATGGGTCGAGGAGCTGGTTATGGAGGGTTTCCGGGTCCTGGTTTTCCAGGGATGATGCCTCAATTTCCAGCTGTTAATCCTATGGGCCTTCCTGGGGTGGCTCCTCATGTTAACCCTGCTTTCTTTGGTCGAGGAATGGCTGCAAATGGAATGGGAATGATGGGTAATGCTGGGATGGATGGGCCTCATCCAGGAATGTGGACTGACACTAGCGGAGGTGGATGGGGAGGAGAAGAACATGGCAGGAGAACTAGAGAGTCCAGTTATGGTGGCGAAGATAATGCATCAGAATATGGCTATGGAGAGGTTAGCCATGATAAAGGGGCTAGGTCTAGTGCTGTGTCCAAGGAAAAGGAACGTGGGTCTGAGCGTGACTGGTCAGGCAACTCCGAGAGGAGGCATCGTGATGAAAGAGAGCATGACAAAGAGAGATATAATGATAGGGAGCACAGACACAGGGAAGATAGGGATGGTTACCGGGAGCATCGTCACAAGGAACGTGAAGTGGACTACGACGATGACTATGACCGTGGACAGTCTTCTTCGAGATCGCGTAGCAGATCTCGAGCAGTGCAGGAGGAGGATCATAGGTCTAGATCAAGAGACACAAATTATGGGAAACGTAGACGTGCACCTTCCGAATGATCTGATCTTTCCTGTCAAGCATCTGATCCCAGTCTTGTATAGGACTACAGAGCAGCTATTAACCTTTCGTGATGTCCTTTCTCCAGCTGCCTGTATGCGGTGGTGTTCTACCTGTTTGTGTGGTGCTGAACCTCTGTGCTTTCTGGATTTGAAGAAGTAAGTCAAGTATTATTAAGGTTGCAGGAAGTAGATGTAGATCCTTTTATTCTACTTCCTATAAACGTAATTTGATGCAGAACGTCTTATTTGTGCTAAGACTATGAGTACCTCTATTTAAACACTCTTATGGGTTTGCTTGACTGATTGAGCTTTCTAATTCCCGGTTACTAATCATCTTCTAGGTTTTATGACTATTCTCATTAATTAGCTCCTTGGAGCTGATTAGATCTTCTTGTTTATCATCTTATATTCGTTGGCCCTTTTGTGCATGATGGTATGGTTGCTAATTTCTTCCAGTCAATTAGTTTAGTTGTATTAACTTAAGCCAAAAGCTGATAAGCAGCTCCGTTGTTATGATTTTAAGTTGGCTGCTTGAGGCATTTAAAGACCAGTTTGCAAGGAGTTGATTTTTTCCTTCCTTCTTCTGTGTTCTATGTCCATATTAATGCATCTCTTAACTGTTACGGGTATTTGGGTTGTATCATTTTTCATGAGTATTAACATTGGGATTTTCTCTAATTATCGTATTCAGGGAGCCGCGAGGCAACTCTCTGTTTTTCATGACTAAGTCAGCCTATTTTGGTTATCTGGAAGAAGATGAGTTAAATTGGACAAATGTTTGAAAATGCTTGTCTCTGCCTAATGCCTTATGTGCCTGAGAAACATGATCCATATTGGTTGTAATTTTTTGTTTTCCTTTATGACATTTTAGTCATCCAATTTAGATAGGGATGCTCTGTAAAAGCTCTATTTTGAGCTATGTATTGTAGATCATGTAGTAGGTTCCATAATGTGTAATGTTTCATACACGTATTGTTGCTCTTGTTTGAGCTTTGTAAAGATTTTGTACCAAGTCTGCTGAGCACTTGTCCTGTAGATACCATATGGACGGGTTGTACATAGTAATGCTAGTCTAGGTTAGGTATGGTTAGCTAGCTACTTTTGTATAGAGTAATTTGGTGTTGTAACCGGAATTTAGGTGATTGCTGTAACAACTGGAGGAGTTGCCTTATTATTCATCGCAGTTATGCCCAATATGTGTTTAAACTAGAAGATACGTTCAACATGGACCATGTACATTCCAAGACACAGATAGTGACCACAGATTGCATCTGTATCTGTTTTAACCACCCTTTAAGCCTGTAAAAAGTTTATTGTAGTTCCTATACCAAGTGTAAATTTTTGTTGTAATGTCTGAAAATGTTTGATTATGGTCGATTCTCCTTGTATCATAGTACTGAAACTTGTATAGGCTGTACATAATGTTTTGACATGTATAGATTGAGTTAGGAATTAGAAGCTGTGGGTTTAAATGTATCAAAGAGGCAGGGAGACAAGTAGCAGGTTCCCGTTGCCTTTTATTTCAATACTAGCTCACTGGATATCAATTATTCTGTCCATCTTTTGGTTTTAGCCTCATTTTGGTTTATGTTACTTGAACTAGATTGAAACTCAGTTGTTGAAAGGCAGAGCTGCTGAGACATCCTTTTATTAGCCTGGACTTTGATGTTTCATTGAATTGATCAGAGAAGCAATGAATCCACAAAAGTTCTTTTGGATGCATTTTCTCAACTATCCTTGGCTTAAATTTTCATTTCAATATCAGCTATATTTTAACTGCTCTAAGCCAATGCTTTGTCCAAGCTTTGATTAGTTTTCAGTTCTTTCAGTCTAGTTACCATGTCCTTCCTCTTGACAGCTTTTCTTTGGGTCTTTGTGTTGCCTAATAGTGTCTCTATATTCTTCCCATGCGCTTCTCGGGTGGAGGTTAGTTACCATGTCCTTCCTCTTTACAGCTTTTCTTTGGGTCTTTGTGTTGCCTAATAGTGTCTATTCTCCTCACTATTGATCGATGACATTTGGGGCAGCTGCAATATTTTTGTCCTTTATTCTGTTTTGGTTGATTTATAATGAGATGAACATAGGTGGAATGTCTTGGACAACGAGGACTCATACAGTCGACCTTAACTTGTTCAGGATTGAGGAGTAGTTGTCTCTTGTTTTTGTTCAATTCCCACGTACCTCACGCCCTCTTTGCACCGAACTCATGAGCAGTTAAGTAAGAAGGCAATCGATTGGATTGAAGAGGAAACGAGACGAGCTATTTAGACGTGTTCTATCACTAATTAGTGACTTGGAGTTGTGCCTTAATCTTGTTTAATATTAATAATTGGTCTTGATAGAGTGTTGCCTTGTTTGACTGTAAACTTGGCCTGTTCTTTTCTTGCACTTTGCCAATGTCTTTTTGCTTTGTGTGTCTTCTAATTTAAGCTTGCATTTATCATTGATTCGAAAAGTTGTCCTTTTTGTTTGTATGAGTGGTTTGTTTGCTTTGGTGTTGAATTTCAGTTGTATTTTTCACTCTCTTTTCGTTCTTTCCGGTTCTCTTTTGTGCCTTTGAATTTCATGTGTTATTTCGAATATAATGATGTATTGTTTTATGGTTAGAAAGACACTTCCATTTAATCAGAAGATGGTTTAACGAAGTTGATCACAACAACATACCCAGTATAATCTTACAAGTGAGGTCTGGAGATGGTGAGATATAGTAGACCTTACCTCACCAAGGTGGAGAGGTTGTTTCCTATAGGTCCCCGGCTAATAAAAACATTTAGAAAACACGTTTGAAAGAAAGTAAAAAAATTAAAGCAAATTCAAAATAAACATAACGACAATAGATATAAAAACGTTGAGGGTCAAATAGAGGAGGAAGGGGTAAAACAACTAGTAAAATGTAGATTATTTATATGTTGAGTTTTGAAAATGATTCACTAGTTCAAGTGCTATAGTGTATGCTTCAAGGGATCGTTTCGTTCACACATTAATGATATGAAAACTATAATGTAGTGATCAGAGGCAGATGTAAGATATTGAGAGAATGGGTTCACTATTGTCCGGGGATGAGCTATACAATGTTCAAAGGGTGGTGAATGAACAACCTCTATCAAAAAATTATATTTTATTTATAGGTCAAAATCACTCTTTAAATAGTATATTAAGTTTCAACATATATATAAATAGATTGATTGTCTAGCGATCAAGGGTATTTAGATTTTACTTAGTGCTATATGTTTGAATCTCCCTCGCAACAATATGCTTCTTTTATAGGTACAATCCAAATGAACTGAAACAAGGGGAAAAAAAGATATTAAAGGAGTATTTACATGGAAATTGATTATTGCTATGCGAACCGTTTCTGACCAACTGATGAATCACTCAAACTTTTAGAGAATGTATTCCCGAACATCATATTAAACATATTTTAATAAATATGTATATGATATACCTAATATGTTGGAATGACTATTGGTTCATGTGAACTGCTAATTACCAAATACATCTACCATGGTAGTGATTGATTATATATTGAATTATTATAAAATAAAGAATTTGTTTTGCATTGATTATAATAAAAAAGAAATTGTCATGCGATGACTAAGAATCAAAGTGTGGTCATGCATGGATTTTCACTCCAATATTTGTTTTTAAATAACTTAAATTCTCATTGTATATGTATATGTTTCTTATTCTACATGTATTCAAAATAATACCAAGATTTTCGTATAACTTAATGCATATTTTATCTCATACAGCCAATAAAACACTACAATAGTTATGTAGGGATTCTATTTTCGCCAACCAAACATCATGTGTTATTTCAGAGGCGGATCTAGAATTTCTACATGATGGGTTCACCCCTGCCAGTGCGGAGCTACAGTGTCTCGAGAATGATTGGCGAACAACCCTTGAATGAAAAATATATCGTGTATATTGGCCATTTAGCAGTTTATATGCTGTTGTATTAAATTTTGAACATCTACACACCACTAACAAGGTGTTAAATATTTGATAAGAGTGGTAGGTTCGAGTCTCCCATGCAACAATTTGTCTCTTTTATATACTATAAAACAATAATAATGAACAAGTTAGAGCACTTTAATTAGTAATAGAAGGGAAAAAAAGATATTAAAGAAATATTCAAGTGGATCATTAAAGATTTTAAAGTATGAGTTCCCGAACATCACATTAGACATATTTTAAAAAATAAGTACGCAATATGTCTAATTTGGTGGAGGGACCATGAGTTCACGTGAACCGTCCTCTACCACATACATCCGCCCCCGTATTATTTAGACAACAATTGAAATTTAGGATTACTGTACAAATAACTAAAAAGATGAAAATCCAATAACATAATATTGGTAAATAATAATAGTAGAACAATTTGCCGTACTGTACTCCGTAGTTTATTCATGTTCTAACATAATTTGTGGACTCGATAATTAATAAACCTATAGTAATATATCAAATTAGACAGTAACAAGTATATAAATTAAATTTTGTGGTTATTATTCAAGCTAAACCATAACCATGCATTATTCCATTTTTTACGTTTAATTTCATGCATTATTATTCTATATAAATCTTCACATTTTCTTCTCTTATTTTCAAATGCAATATTTCTCCAATTCCTAGCTGAGAATATAAGAGGAAAACGTTATAGCAGCAAGAACAGTAATGGCAAGTAAAATCTTGATTGTTGCTTTCGTTTTCTTCACCATCATGTTCACTGTCTCAGCCATTAAAGAACCAGCATATCAGATGCAAGGAGACGAATACCTGTTCGGTACGGTTGAATTATCTTATCATCTCGTCTAAAAATTTAGACTGTTTGAGCGAATATATGTTTAGTCATGGTTAATCATTATGTCTCGATATGCCCCGTCATGTGCATTGCGTGAGCATTTTATCTAAAAACTTAAAGTAGTGTTAGATAGTATAGTTTTTATTACCTAATTAATATTATGTCTCGATACATCTCATCTATGTCCAAACGCTAGCTTAATAGGTTCGGTCTTTTCTACAAATTCGAGAACTACATTAGGATTTCGGAGTTAGTCCCATTTAATTTTTATAAAATATTATTTTATATATATTTACAAACTTATATTTCATAATTGTTGGTTCAGAACGATTAGTTTTTAAAAATTTTCAATAAAATCAAATCAATCTAAATATTTACAGTTTTTTAATACTTAAAACCAAATCATATGCAACAAAGTATTGATTTTTTAATCGGCTCGATTCAGCCTTCGATTTTGATCGATTTTTAATCGAACCGTGAACACCCTTCTCATCAGATGTATGCATGATTTTTTATATGGTCCATAAGCCTACCGAAAGTACCATGTTGAAGTGTGATTATATTTAATAAAAGTTAAATCATCATAGATTGCACTTTTAATTGCTTTTCCTTTTTATATTATATCTCTTTGTATCTTCATGCACTGATCTCATTTATTTTTTATAGTTCGAATATATGCATGAGTAATCTGAATTTAGTTTGCGACCATATCATGTAAAAGCTCAAGCTATTAAAAAGATTACACTTTTATTTTCTAATTATATTATATTTCAACAGGTTCCTTTAGGGGAGCCGGAGGTCACGGAGCAAAAGCTGGTGTACCTGTTGGTGCACCAGTTGTAGGACGTGCTTCTCGTAACATGACCCTACATTCACCACGACGCAATGGTGCCGCTGTTGCAACACTTGATTTCTTCACCATTGCTACCGCCATCGTCTCTACAATCATTGGTGGTTCATTCTTTTCTTGAATGACAAAATGAGAATATTCACTGTTATTACATCTTTTTTCTGGTTTCATATTTTAGTGCCTTAAATCTGTATGTAATGTTATGTTGGACAATATTATTGTCAAATACAGCATCACTGGAAACCATTACAATATGAATAAAAAAGAACAAGAAAAATGATTGAATCAAATTTTCTTTTCTTCTTTCTATTGAATTATTACTCTAGAATACATACAATTTGGTGAATGTTAAATAAAGGTAAAAATACTTCGATTAATATATTAAATAAAACACCTTCATTAAAATGAGATAGAATGTTTGAAGTGGATTTTCTTTCCATTTATTCACAAATGTTATCAAGTTTAACGATTGGACAAAATTGTAAACAAATGAACTTTTGACTTACCCATAAAAAATTGTAGGATGGCCTATTTAGCCAAGCCTGTTTAAGTTATAACTACTTTCAATAAAACTGTTGCAAGACTAACCATTCAAGTTAGGCCATCGGGGTTGAAGTTAGCAAACCTTTGTTCCAACAGCAAAAAAAAACTTACAATTTTTGGTTTATAATTGAGCCAAATTTAAAAATGTGTGAATTTGAGGTCAACTTCAAATCAAAACAGAAGTTGAGCCAAAAAAAAAAAAAAAAAAAGGAAAATCATCAGCTTTGAAATTCAGACCAAAGGTTGCTAACTTCAACCCCCATGGTATCAAAACAACATACCAATGGTCTGAATATTACAATGATGCGATATAGTGGCTAGATTTTGCAAAATAGGAGCCAAAAGTGGTTGCACCTTCAGTAGGAATGCTCGCGAGGCGTCCCTCTCGCAGTAGGGTTCCAAAGCTTACTAAAGTAGTTTACTTTTTCATTTTGAAAAAAAAAGGCGAAGGCATTTTTCCTTGATTGCACGAGCTAGCCAGCAAGCCAGCAAACCCCCCCCCCCCCCCCAGGTACTGATGAAGTGACTCCCGGGTAGAGAAAGTGCTGGCAGAAAGGAACTCATGAAAGAGTTGAAAATACTTTGAGCAGATTGGGTTTACTGAACTATGACCGGCCATCATATTAGCAAATAAGTCTTTTTTATATGCCACCTGGATCTCACTCTCCCGAAGTGCTAACTAGAGTAGAGTTAAGTCAAAAGGTATGGTATAGCAGCCTTTCCGAGTGAGCCTCTGAAGACCGAACAGGAAATGAAAAGTCGTACTACCTCTCCACTAGTATTTGGTATAATATTATTCAATAGGGTTATAAATATGCTTACTTAATATATGAATGAAAAATATTTTATTAAACAACTAAATATGATAAGTGTAATTTTAACCAAAATTTGAAAAAAAATGATAGCCTAAACGGCAACGCACTTTAACGGTGGGTGCTATTTCTCATCACTCATAGGAAACTCTGAATGCTCGCATAAGATGAAGCCATGGACATTTTTGTCCCTTAAAAGTTCAAGTAATTTTTATCCCCTCAGTCATATTTTCTACATTTATATTTATAATTATTCTAGATTAATTTTTATTTCTTTAATATGTGAATCATAGTGAGCCCTACATTTTCTAGAAATGATAATCGTTAAGTAAACGGCTGTATAAAATTACATTACCATATTTAGTTATTTAGAAATCAGTAATAAAATAATCTCATCCATGACTTAAGTAGGTTGTCACATGACATCAATTTATAGCCATATTGAATAATATTGCACCAAATACTAATGGAGGAGATCCTATTCCCCTCCAATGGCAGCCTAAAGGCTACAATAGCTTGTTTGGATGGTTGTTATCCATTGTACAATATTGTATTATTATAAGGAGTACGATGTTTGTTTTGATTGTTACTCTAATTACTATTGTATTGTATTATTAAATCAATCGTTACATAATGATGAAAGCTCTCACTGTAAGCGTGATTGCGTAGTTACCTCTCTTTTCTTCCCATCATGCACTCATTTATTATTTAATATTCTCATTTTATCTGTTACCTTATTATACCACATGAAACACAATCTATCCAAATATTATACTTCCTCTGTTCCAAAATGATTGCCATAGTTCGGATTTCAAGAGTCAAACGAGTTTAGCTGTGATCGTAATATTTTTTAAATATTTTGAATTATTAATTATTGTGACTTATAGTACTTTTTATGTAGTTTCTAAATATATAAACATCGTTACAAAAAACTTAAAGATTATACATTTAAATTTACGATCAAAATAAACTTGTTTGACTCTCGAAATCCGAACTATAATAATTATTTTAGAATAAAGGGAGTACAATACAATACGATACACTATAACACATTATAAAACGAGGGTAACAACCATCCAAAGAGAGCGTAAAGGACAAACGTAAATGATGGGCTAAATGGGGGTTAATCATGCTAACCCGACTCGACCCTAACCCGATCCATTTAACAAACGGGTCATTATATATAAAGAAGAATCCCGCACATTTTCACGTATAAAGGGTTTATTATCACACTATTACTAAACACAAGCTAGGGTTTCTAAAATTTTCTAGATCCTTCGCGAAACCCTAATTCTCCGTCGCCGGAGATTTAAAAATTTTAACGATCTGATCTAATATCAGGTCACCGGAAAGCTAAAAATGGCGTTAGCTTTCGATGAATTTGGTAGACCGTTTATAATATTAAGAGAACAAGAATCAAAAAGTAGATTAAGAGGATTAGATGCACAAAAAGCTAACATTTCTGCAGGAAAAGCTGTTGCGCGTATTCTACGTACTTCATTAGGTCCTAAAGGCATGGATAAAATGCTTCAGAGTCCTGACGGCGATGTTACTATCAGTATATTTCCTTACTCCTTCATTTTAGTTTGATTTTACTGTATTTTAGCTGTATAATGCTAGGTTTGTTGATTTACGGTGTCGATTTTGGTCTCAATTTGCGTTTTTGAGAAAATGTATGTGTAGTGCGTGTAATCAGTGTATGATCTATCTATACCGGCTAGGTGATATCACTATCAGTATATTTCTTCGAACTCGTTTGCTGATTCTCGCACCGTTAATTGCAGCTTGATTTTACGTATTTTTGCTGTGTAATGCTAGGTTTAGTGATTTACGGCGTCAGTTTTGGTGTCGATTTGCTTTTTTTAAGGAAATGTGTGTGTAATGTATGTGTAATCCATGTATAAAATGTGTATATCAGTGTATAATCTATGTATACCGGCTAGGAGTGAATATGCCATTTTACTTTTTTTAGCTGTGTTATAGTAGGTTTATTGATTTACGTCGTCGATTTTGGTTTCGATTTGGTTTTTCGAGAAAATGTATGTCACGTATGTATAATGTGTATAATTAGTGTATAATCTATGTATACTGGCTAGGAGATGTAAATAGTGGGGATATTATTGTATTTTAGCTGTGTAATCCATTTTTTATGATTTACTGCATTGATTTTGGTTTTGATTTGTTTTTTTTTTTTGGAGAAAAAGTATGTATAATTCAACCGATAAAAAAAAAGAAAATGTATGTATAATTCATGTATAATATTTGTAGTGCCGTGAATAATCAGTGTGTATTGGATAGGGTATGTATACGTTGAATCAGCACGACTATTTTACCATATTTTAGCTTTGTAATACTAGATTTAATGATTTACGGCGTTGATTTTGTTTTCGATTTGCTTTTTCCAGAAAAATAATCCATGTATGATATGCATAGTGCCCTGTATAATCAGTTTATACCAGCTAGGGGATGTAAAAATTGAATTAGGCTGGCTATTTTACCATATTTTAGCTGTGTAGGTAATACTACTTTTAACGGTTTACGGGACGTTTTTGGTTTGATTTGCTTTTTTCCAGATAATTATAGATAAATTAACGTAAATAGCCGCTCATCAACTGCTTAAGCAGAAAGTAGCCAGCAGATGTATCACGAGGCACGTGCCTTAAAACTAGTATATGTATAATCCATGTATAATATGTGTATAACTATGTATAGTTAGTGTATATTGTATGTATACATGCTAGGGGATTTAAACAGTGAATCAGACTGTCCATTTGTGTAAATATCCCAAAATTTATATGGTGTGTTTGGTAGATTCACCATAAAGGGGAGCCTTGGAGTAATTGGTAAAATTGTCTTCGTTTGACCTTTAGATCGCGGGTTCAAGCCGTGGAAACAGCCACTAATGCTTGCATTAGTTAGGCATCACACATCACACTCCTTGGGTTGTGGCCCGTTGCTGGACCGTGTGTGAACACGAGATGCTTTGTGCACTAGGCTACTCTTTATCATTCTTTGTTTATCTTACTCTTCATTTGAAGGTTGATTTACCTTATTATAACTGGTAGTACTACTTTCGGTGATTGATGGTTCTTAAAAATGCTGTTTTGGGTTTGATTTGCTTATTCTAGAAATTGTTATGTAGCGTGTTGGGTTTGAAGGAAAATGATTCCTCGGAAAATGGTTTGGTTGCAAATGTTTGCAGGAAAGTCTGGAGCGAGCTGAAAATAATATATATTAAAAAACATTGATAATAATGTTGGCAAATTGGATAGTTTTCCGATTAAATTTTTGAGTATTAAGGATTGACAGTAATGTTTAAGTGTTGGTTGGAGTGTGATTTACTTCATTCTAATAGTTGGCACTAATGTGAGCTATTCCATTTCTTGATCTAACCAATGTATACAAATCTCATCTCTTGTTTTTATGTTTTCTAATACTGGAGATTTGTATTTTCAGCAAATGACGGTGCCACCATTTTAGAGCAGATGGATGTTGACAATCAGATTGCAAAATTGATGGTTGAGTTGTCACGAAGTCAAGATTATGAAATCGGTGATGGAACCACTGGAGTTGTTGTCTTGGCTGGTGCACTTCTTGAACAAGCGGAGAAGTTGTTAGAACGTGGTATTCATCCTATTCGGGTTGCCGAAGGGTATGAAATGGCTTCAAGGGTTGCAGTTGAGCATTTGGAGCGTGTCGCCAATAAGTTTGAGTATGGTCAGAATGATTTTGAGCCTTTGGTTCAAACCTGCATGACTACCTTGTCATCCAAGATGTAAGTAACTAGTCGTTTCAGATACTGGTTTGGATACTCTATGTTATGGAATTGTACTTTATGACTTCACAAACGTGCACTTATCCATTATATCATGCATCATGGATAATATTTTGCTGTTCTTGATACCGATTACACAGATGACCCTGCCACAAACTTTCTACTTATTTTTGTTATGATGAATAATTTACTGCAGTGTGAATAGATGCAAGCGTAGCATGGCTGAAATTGCTGTTAAAGCAGTTCTAGCGGTTGCCGATTTAGAGAGGAAGGATGTAAACCTGGACTTAATCAAAGTTGAAGGAAAAGTTGGTGGAAAGTTAGAGGACACTGAGCTAGTTTATGGTATTATAGTTGACAAAGATATGAGTCATCCACAGATGCCAAAGCAAATTGAGGATGCCAAAATTGCTATTTTGACATGTCCCTTTGAGCCTCCTAAGCCAAAGACCAAGCATAAGGTTGACATTGACACTGTGGAAAAGTTTGAAACGCTGCGCCTACAGGAGCAGAAGTACTTTGATGACATGGTTCAGAAATGCAAGGTAAAACTGCATAATGTATACCTGAGATAGAGTTGAAAACCATTAAATGAAAATAAGAAGGGAAGAGTTGAAGTTAATTTTATTGTTCAACAAAGGACTGAAAATGGGAGAGTTCGAGCAGTAATGCTTAACACTTGTTTCATAGCCCTTATAGATTGACTGGAGTAATGAAAAAATCTGTCAGCTAAAACTGGTGGTGTTGTTCTTGAATCTTCTGGTGACTCTGTTGCAAAGCCAATTCCCTTCACTTACACAGCTTATACGAAGAAGCCCAAATCCCTTCACTTCCTTACATCCATTAATTATTTTTGGCAAGGAATCTGTCATTCCCTGTCTTCTGTTGTATATGCAAAATTTAAGAATGAAGTGCAAAGATATCTGTCTGGCCCCACTTCCTGCTCCTTTCCTTGTGAGGATATAGAATGCGCCTGCTATTGGCACAAACCAGTAGAGGCATTAGGAAGGCAATGCTTGTGCTCACAGTTACTATTGATTTATATAAGGGAAGTTCTTTACGCGGTGGGATATCTTTCATATTTGTTCTTAGAGCCTATTGTTGCTGGAGTTGTGGTTTTTACATGCTATTATTTTTATCTGGACTTATTTCCTTTGTGTTTCTTTTTTAGAGCTTCATTTGTCTTACAAATGTGCCATGTCTTACAGGATGTAGGTGCCACCTTAGTTATCTGCCAGTGGGGTTTTGATGATGAAGCTAATCACTTATTAATGCATAGAAATTTGCCTGCTGTTAGATGGGTAGGTGGTGTGGAATTGGAGCTGATAGCAATTGCCACAGGTTTGTGTTTACTTTCTTACTATGATGTCTTAAGTTCTTCAGTGTGTCTGTTGGATGTGCTGATTTCATTGCAATGTTCTTGTTCTGTGCGTTTGATTAGGTGGAAGAATAGTACCAAGGTTTCAAGAGTTGACACCTGAAAAGCTTGGCAAGGTAAATTCCATTTTTCTACTCTGTTCGTGGACATACATTATGTATCTAAGGCAAGTTGTGGACATGTATGGTGTAAGTTTTGTGTGGAAGTTATTAAAGGATTAGTTAGTTTTCTCATAGCTAAGAAGCTTTTTTAATAGAGTAACTTGCTTTATCAAAAAAAAAAAAAAAAAAAAACTCAAAGCTAATAACTGGCTTTAGCTGATGTCTATGGATAGATAATGCATTTTTTTTTTGCCTATAAGTTGGTTAACGGAAAACACTGAAAAGATACATTGCTGAAGTCTCTCATTCATTCATTCATTCATTCATTCATAAGTAGAACCAACAAGCATTCATTGTTGCTAAGTATTCAACATTTCAGTAATCTTTCTATTATGAATAATGTTAACACTATGTGCTTATGGAAATGTTGTTTCTCTCTACCGGCTAAAGATGATGTTTTATAAGTTCAGGCTGGTATTGTTCGAGAGAAATCTTTCGGTACAACAAAGGATAGAATGATTTACATTGAGCATTGTGCAAATTCAAGGGCTGTAACTATATTCATCCGTGGTGGTAAGTTGATTGCTTTCTGGAATTATTTATTCGTTCATTCTGCTGTTGGTGGAGATGGCATGTTGTGTGTTGGTTCATGTTTAGTCGTTGATCAGTATTGCCTGCTTAAATGACTCATTAGCTCAACCTGCCATTAATGGGAACTGCATGTAAGACGCCTGAACTGACTATTGATCATTGTACAGGCAACAAGATGATGATAGAGGAGACCAAACGTAGTATCCATGATGCTTTATGCGTTGCTAGAAATCTTATTCGCAACAATTCAATTGTTTATGGTGGTGGTTCGGCTGAAATTTCCTGCTCAATTGCTGTGGAAGCAGCTGCTGATAAACACCCAGGGGTTGAGCAGGTATAGCTTTTTTGTTTCTTTATCGGCCTTCTGCAATTTAGATGTCATTGGCTGAAGCCGTAATCCTTGTTTCTGCAGTATGCAATTAGGGCATTCGCAGATGCTTTGGATTCTGTCCCAATGGCACTTGCTGAGAACAGTGGTCTCCAGCCTATTGAAACTCTATCTGCTGTTAAGGCTCAGCAAATTAAGGTAATTCTCACTTTGTTACTACTTAGGAGCAATATCAAATTAGTTAAATATTACATTTTTTTGACTTTTATTACTGTCATGCATGTGTCAATGCTTTCAGTATAACTGTGTTTCCTCCCTAACTTCAAACCTTGTACGCAGGAGAACAATCCCTGCTGTGGAATAGATTGCAATGATGTTGGCACAAATGACATGCGTGAGCAAAATGTCTTTGAGACTCTTATTGGGAAGCAACAGCAGATTTTGCTTGCAACTCAGGTTGTCAAGATGATTCTAAAGATTGACGATGTGATTTCTCCGTCTGAGTATTGATTACGAAAATGCAAAATTGTTCTTTGCATAACAGAATATGAACGTTTTTTTTCTCCCTTGCCAGCCAGTTTTAAATTTTAAGGTCGTGCTCTCTGGCCTCTGTTTTGTGTATTTGAGACTTTTGAGTACAGTTTTGGTAGTTGATGAACTGCACTCAATTAATGGTTTTTTCTTGCACTGTATGCTTTTCCAAAAGCTCATTTGCTAGTGTAAGAAATTTTGCCACTTTATCTCAGTGAAAATGCTAAAAAAAATGAAGTTTTTGTGTTCATCTGAGGTTGCTGGCTCCTTCGTGGTGTATTTGTTCTTAGTTTGTGCAATGAGGTGATGACCTATGGATGTGTTGGTCACTAATTACCGCCATGGAAGAGCATTTAATTATCAGACCATATTTCTGATATCTATGATAGTGATGCCTAAAATGTTGTGAAAAGTTACAGATTTGCTGATAATTGATCAATGCAAGCTCGAGTTAAGTGGAGGTTTAAGTGAAGCCATTCTTTTCCTTGTAAACTTTACATCAGTGTAACACATAGGAAGACGTTTTATAGATTGTGCTCCTATCGGATAAGTTAATTAGAATAATCATAAGCAATAATCTGCTGTCATAAAATAACATATAGTGGATGCAACTTTTCTTTGGATGAAGGCAACGTTCCGTTCTGCTTGTGTGTACGTCGATTATTCCTAGAGACGCTTATTACCTTTTACTATTCCACCAAATACCTATTACCTCCTAGTACATACTACATACTCTTATTTAACAAAGCTTAGAAAAGAAGAGGAAGATGCAACTCATAAACCAGAACCACGTAGAAGAGTACTGCAACTTGTAATCCAGAATGAATTGGCACAAGTTTCATGGGAGAGATCCTTGATATGCTATTAATGTGCAGGGTGGTGCCAGAAAAGTGGTAAATTTACATCTAGTAGTTCATTTAAGACATCTATGGGGTCTATTGAGACAAAAGCTTTTAATATTTGCATGTTAGTTGCTATGGTAGTTGAGCGGTTAGTAGAATATTTCATATCTCATTTGGGCACCATTCCTCTCTACAAAACAAGATCTCAGCATTGATGGAACCATTGCAACTTTTGTCAAAAGTTGCATTCTTTTTGGTGACTGCAATTTCAGTCTACCGAATCATGGTCCTGTTCAGAGTGTACAAAAAAGGTCCCTCTTCCTTATTACTACCTTGAGGTTGCATTTATGTTGATCTACCACCCCATGTGAGGGAAACATCCAAGTGGGACCTTTTCACCAGACAATAAATGACAATAATCGATGATACTTTTGTTCTAAGATTGGCTTAGCGAGGTGGATTCAAGAGTTAAACTCGATGGATTCGATGTTGAAGGTTATTCGTACGGAATTGATTATACATTTAATTAGTGAGTTCAAATTTAGAGCCTGTTTGGCCAAGCTTCGGAGGATCCAAAAGTGATTATTTTGTTTAAAAAATGCTTATTTTAAAATTTCAGGGTGTTTGACCAAGCTTTTAAGAAAAAATAAGTGCTTTTAAGTGGCAGCAGAAGTTGTTTTTCTGCTGTGAGGAAGAAGCTGAAAAAGTAGCTTTTTGAAAAATTAAATGCTTTCGATAATTTGGGACAAGATTATCCATATCAAACTTTCATATTTAATCAAGTTAATACACATTTTGGTAATTTGGTATTTTTTTTGAAATATTTTACAAATACAAATAAATAACAAAAGCACTTTTCTAAAATTTGGCCAAACACAAATTGCTTATCTTCCAAAACACTTATTTGAAAAATACTTTTGATAAAAAGCACTTCTCAAAATAAGCTGATTTTGACAATTTGGCCAAACAGCCTATTAGTGCTTGTTGAAAGTGCAGTGGATTTCTCTCTCACACACACACATTCAGAACCTGGCTGGTATCTAAATGGTACAATTACCTTGGATTATAAGATCTTATTAGATGCTGGACAGACATATTGTTGAAGTTGAAAAAATTAAGTGTTTGAAGTTGAAAACAAGTATTTGAAAGTTGAAGTTGAGTCTGAACATGTTTACTCGGACAAAAGTTGGATTCGTCAATGAGAACCATATTATATCAATCGATGATATGAGTTGCTGTCAATAAGTTAGATATAATAAGAAAAACCATATGATCAATGTAACATATATATTATTTTTTATGTTACATCAATGTAACCTTTATGGAAGGACATAAGTGATAGAAAAAAAAAAAAAACAACTACTATTAAACGGCAGTTAGGTGTTTAGGCACATAGTTATTTCTAGTTGAAATGTAATAGTAGTATTCACACTTGAGTCTTGATTATCACATAACATTAGTTATAATATTTCACAATTTCTCAAGAAGACATAAAAACAAGAGGAATATATAATATATATAGTGCTAATTAGGATTATATGAACCTAATTTAAGCAAATTATAATGTTGATAATTGATCAATCAACATCTTTTACCCTTCTTACAACCAAGTGCACCTGCATTCACTGTTATAGAACTAATTAAAGAAGATGGTCTTGCACTTAAACTTGAAGCTTTTGCATAACTAGAAGAAGCTCCAGCACCAGATCTTGTAAAAAATGCCCCATTAAGCATTAAATCTCCATCAGATCTCCAGTTCCAATGTTTCCAATCACTTTCTGGTGCATCCTCATGTTTTGTCACCTATTGAACAAACATTTAAACCCCATTTAGTCAAAATTTGTCCCTTAAAAGTTAAAGTAACCATACTTTATGAAAGTTAGTCTATCGGAAACAGCCTCTCCACCTTGGTGGGGTAAGGTCTGCGTACATCTCACCCTCCCTAGATCTCACTTGTTGGATACACCGGCTATATTGTTGTTGTAGTTATTTTGAAGGATTTAACTTTACATTGAATGTATATTAACCACCAGTAATAGATAACTGACTTTATTTTTTCAGATTACTAATCTAACTTTTTATCGACAGTTACGTGTAATTGTCTTTTAAGGATGTGATAGTGTATAAAAGTTCAAACTTTATTGTGAACCATTTTGATGCCTTAATATAACTAAGGTGATTGACATTAATGAGCTGCTCTTTTGTTTATCATTTTGGCCTTTTCAACTCTAATTAGGCAAAGTTTGGTACTATACACAATGCTTAAGGAGGAAGGATAAGCAAAGTTAATTCATTTAAAACATTTGCACTTTCAACATGCATTACTTAGGTAACCTATGGTAGCTAGTGACTAGTGAGGACATACGTGTAAAGAAAAATTTATTGACAAAAATCTTATATTTTTCAACATTGCAGTAATGGGCCGTAATGGGCGTAAAAAAGCGGAAGGTGTCAACTAAAATGGGACGGAGACGGGACGGGAGAGTAGTAAGTACCTCCTTGTTGAACATATCATTAGGAGCAAGAAATCTATTGCCTTGACTATTGATAGTTGGAGAAGCACTTCCTCCAATTGCATACATTTCCCAATGAGTGTAGTCATTGTTTACCACATGGAAATATCCATGTCTACATCTGCAAATCACAAAAAAAAAAAAAAAAAAAAAAAAAAAAAAAACATTTGTCTTATTACACAAATAAATGTAATTAAAACAGATCAAATCAGATCCAACATTCCTTTATTAATTTATTCTTAATTATATTTACCTTGGCATCCTTTGCACTAACCCTTCTCCAAAATGGTTAAAAGCAATGGTCACTTGCATGTTCTTGTCCCTAGTGTATGAATCACTATGTCCCAAAAGCATTACCTTCAAAGACAGATTCAGAATTTAAAGTCAGTACGCGAACGTAACATTTAAACAAGCGGGATATCATTGCAACTACTAAACATATATACAAGTCGAAATGAGCATACCGACCACATTAGTGGCGGAACCAAGATTTGAACAAACGATCAGTCAAAGACGATACATACCTTATTATGATGTGTCAAATAATTATTCGAAATAGTAATAGCTGTCGATCCACGAATCGCATCAATCAATCCATCTCTACAATTTGACAAAGAACAATGATCAACCCAAACATGACTTCCTCCAAATATAGAAACTCCATCTCCATCAGATAATGTTCTCCAACCATAATGCTCTGGTGAATCTCTAACATAAGCATTTCCACCTTGTTTACAATCATGAATATTTAATCCATGTATAATAATATTTGTAACATATTGTATAGTAATACATGGACCACCAGCAATATGTACACTAGCACCTCTACCATCAATAGTCTTGAATGAATTCAACATTAATTCTTCTTTTAACTTAATAACCATATCTCTTGCAAATATAATCCAAAGTGGTTCATTTTGAATTGCACCATATCTTAATGTTCCTGGCTTTGGATTTACTGGATCATCACTAGTATCAGTGACTATGTATATTTTGCCATCTCTTCCACCAATGGCTTGTTTGCCAAATCCAATAGCACAATCAGCTAATCTTTGCCTGTTTTTTTCCCAATTGGAATCACATCTCCAACAATCATCAATAGGGTTGCCTGTTCCACATGACAAATAGCCTAAGTTCCTTCTTGATGCATTAATTTTCCTGCAAAAGTAGTTGAAATATTTGTTAAAGAATGGAAAAATGTAGTCAAATGTTTCGATACGTGATCAAGAAGTAGTAACTTGTATACGTAAAATTAACATACGTAACGTATTATGGTAACGTACGTGATCAAGAAGTAGTAACTTGTATAGTAAAACATACGTAACGTATTATGGTAACATACGTGATCAAGAAGTAGTAACTTGTATACGTAAAACATAGGTAACGTATTATGATAACATGTCGATAAAGACTGAGGATTCATATAACTGAACTCGACTAATATGATAATGAAAACACACATTGTTAAATAAATGAAATGTGGTATAAAAGTATTGAAGGTGTAAGTGACATACTCATTAACTTCTTGGACTATAACTTCAGGGTCAGGAACATGGGAGGAAAATGTGAATATAGGAGATAAAAGAGAAAGAAAAAGGAGAAACAAAACAACTTGCATTCCCATTTTCAATGAACTTTTGGCAATGGCAATGGCAATGGCAATGGCAATCCCCTTATGGTGTTAGGGGAAGAAAAAGACTAGGAAAAAAAGTGAAATGTAATAAGTGTATGAAGTTGTAATGAAGGGGATGTGGAAGTTTTGTGGGGTTTTTATATACATTGGAAAAGAGGATGAAAGGCTTGTATTAAAAGAGAGTAATTAACCAACCAAACACCACATGGATATACCTGCATCAACTGTTCCATAAATTTGGTATTTGCATCTTTGCACATTCTATCACTATTTTTGAGAAACTAAGATGCCAAAAATTAGTAAGAATAGATATAGGAAGGTTAAAGGTAGCATTCTTCTTTCACATATCAGTTTAATTCTGTCCCACATCGACAAAGCTGATATAGAGTGACCATGATACTATATGTAACAGCCCAACCGGCTAGTGATACTATCGAAAATTGACACAGAGTGACCATGATACCATATGTAACAGCCCAACCGGCTAGTGATACTATCGGAAAATTTTGATGCGTAGCTATTTTTGGACGCGCTCAAGGAGTTTTATCCACCGATTCAAAATTAATTGAGAAATAGCCAAAAATTAAAATTCGCGCCCCACACTTACGCTCCAGTATACTTGTCCGGAGGTAGCTATTTCTCAGCAAATTTATTTTGTGACGGCTACAAATCAATAAGCGCGTGCCAACCAGGTCCCTACGCGAAATTTTTACGATACTATCCGCTTTAGGACTAGGCCCACACGACTTTAAAGCACGTTACTAGAGTCTAAGACATGCTTACTTAGATACCCAACATCTCTCATGTGTTATTCTGATGTGGATACTTCTCCTTAGTTGAGGTGTCACAATTCATGATTTATATTTGATGTGTTAAATATTTATGTTCTCACTAGTGAATTCATTATATATAGTTTGTGATTTTTCACACATATATTTATGCTCTATGTAAGAAATACTAATTACTTAGTTGAACTCACATTTGACAAATTATTAGTTATGTACCCTTATAAGATAAAATGTTTAATCTTGGTATTATCAGGGAATTAGGAAAAACAAAAAGGAAGGGAATACTAATTCCCCTACAAGAATGATTAAGGTAAAAACGTAATGCCTGTAGCTAGAGTTCGTATTACTTGAATTGATATATGTACTAGTTTAGGCAAGTTGAGATAATGCAAATTAGAAGGGCTTTAACACTTTCAAGATTTTATAATTTTCTCTGGTCAGAAGGTGTCATACGGGTAGAGTTAGGTGCTCGTTCTATTTTGATTTGAGTGGGCCGGGGCTCCCGACCGGTGAAAGGATAGCCGGACCCATTGAAAGCCGGCAGTTATTGATGGCTCGGAAAGAAAGCTCGGTTAGGTCTTCTTCCCTTAAAGAGGCTTATTCTCCTTTCCCGAGTTTCAAATATTTTCTTTCTTTACTTTTTTTCAACGCCTTACAATTTGTTCTCACCAGGAACCTCTGGTTAAGGATATAGATTTGGAACTTTAGGATGGACTTCATCGGTTCGATAAACCTTCTCATCAAGGGATCAAATAGGTTCAGAGACCGATCGAGATTTTAAATTTATGGATTCTTAATCAAAATCCTTCTTGCTTAATGGGTTCTAGATATATTATTTACACGTATTAAGTGAATTTTGAAACACAAATACAAAATCTGTGCTAATATATTAGATTTCGTGAGACACGTAACTTGACTTGTAGATCCTCGGAGTAGTTCGTATTGTGGTAGGGCTATGAGCATCTGCTACACAGTCTATTGGGGCTATTTGTTTTCAAATCAACTTTGAAAACAAACAAATTACTCCTACATAGTACAACAAAAAATGTTGCAACTTGTGATTGTACAGTTTGAAAACTTTAACAAAGAAAAGGGATCAAAGTGAAAAGCCAAATAAATTGATGAATAACAGATGAATATGAAGCACATGATCAAGTTTGGCTTTATAGGGAAATAATGTCCTATTGATCAACCTCCCATGTTATTGTTAGTTCTTGATCAAGTTATTGCCTTGGTTGTATAAAAGGAATCTTGATTTTTGTTTTGTGGTTTGGTTTATTGGATTTTTGACGGTGGGCAAGAGCTACAACAACTTATGATGCAGGAATCGAACTCGTGTCTTCGACATGAAATGAAGAGGAATTTGTATCATTTCAAATTCCTATTCTTATCCAAGAGAAGGAACGAGAAAAACCGACATCTTTCTAGCTAGAACTCGGTCGACTAAGAATCATCGATTTATAAGCCAGGGCGGTCGGGTGTAAATATTTTCAAAACTATAGTAACATAGATTGCGTTTACATATATTTGTTGTGCTTATCATTAATACACATATAATTATACTTTATAAGTGATTTGTAACAACTTGTACTCTAAAACCTCAAAAAGGACCTATAGAAAAAGTGAAATTGAAAATGACAAAAACAAATTTATTGGAAAAAATGAATAAAAGGACAAATATTTAGACTTTAGGCATGAAATAGAAGCACCGACAACTTCACTAGTTCGAAATTTATGTGTGTCGGTTAGTTTATTTGTTTGAAAATTCTTCATAAAGTATATTAACAAGTTCTTGTTTAGTTAATTAGAATACTTTAGGTTATATGTATTTATGCTATAAACGGTTTGTCTTATTTTACGATTACATATTTTACTATTTTATAGATAGTTACTTAGTAAATATTTCTTGAAGTATCTAATAGTACGAAAATTCTTGTATTTTGTGCTTATATATGTTCTCCCTTCGTTTCAATTTATGTGACAGTATTTTCTTATTAGTCTGTTCCAAAAAAATGACAATATTTTAAAAATTTAGTAAAAATTTAACTTTAAAATTACAGTTATGTCATTACTGAAATGATTTACAATCACACAAATATCTATGTCTTATTTTAGACCACAAATTTCAAAAATATTCTTTTATTTTTTAAACTCGGTGCCGAGACATGCTTCACCTGCTCCCTCCCCGTGTCCACTAGCACTCCTGTCCAGAGCAAAGAGAAGGCGAAAAAGCACCGCCGAAGCAGCATAAGCAGGCTTCTATTGCTACGTAACAATAAAGCAGGATAGCATTTTGCGCCCACATATTTGAATTTGAGGTAAAGAGCTAGCTTGTTATACGGGATCCGACGCATCCAACAGAGCGAAATAGTGTTCCATTCTTTTCGGCAAACTATAACACATAAAGTAGAACGGAGGGAGTAGTATAAGTTAAACTCACGAAGGACTATTTCAATTGTCATGTCTCTTTTGATGATCCAACGTTTTGGAGGGGGCTATTTTTCTCCCATTCATAAGCAATAGAAGTACTAGTGCTTCTCCCTTTCAAACTCGAAAAGAAAGAAAAAGAGACAAAAAGAAAAAGGTGGGGGAAATAATTCTTAGGTCTATGCAGTACGTTGTACTTTGGAAGAAGTTGTCCAAAAAAAAAAAAAAAAAAAAAAAAAAAAAAAAAAATCTTCGAAAATTTTGTGCAAATTTAGTTAAGTAATGGAGGGAAATAACATATATAGGTACATCTATTGAGATTAATGCTTAGTTATACTACCTTACATTTATATTACACCTCAATTGTTTCATCGGATACTTGCCGTCTTCCCACCAGCATTTGGAATATCGTAACTTTGTCAATCAAAACTAGAAATAAGAGAAATCACCTAATTTTCGGTTTACCTAAATTTAAACTCTAAGAATTACAACAAATTTATTGACCGCTAGACCTTACTTTTGTACGTACAAATCATTCAGTAGTATATCGAAGGGTGAGGCCTCAAAAGCATGGGAGGGCAAATGGAAGGGTGTAGACCGGTATCATTTCCCCCTTCTAGTGCCGCTTTTCGATCAGAGGTGGATCTAGAATTTCAAAAAGATGGGTTCACCTCAGTTAGGGGCCGAGTTATAACATTCAAGAGTGGTCGGCAGACAACTTTGCCGAAAAAATTATAGTGCATACATGCCAAATGCAATTTTATATGATGATATATTAAGGAAAAAATGTCAAATGACATTTAAATGGGGGTGTATAAGTGAACTATCGTTTGACTAAGTGAATCATTTAATCTTTTAGTGTATGGGTTCCCGAACATTATATCAAACATATATATTTTGAGTAATATGTACATAATATATCTAATTTTGTGGGGACACCATGGGTTCGCGTGAACCATAATTTCTACCCTAGATACACCCCTGTTTTCGATCATCGCTCTGTTACATCTAGCCCGTCCTTTTAGACACCTTTGAAAATATACTTGGTTGATTTTATATGACAAATAAATCTACTTAATTACGTATTTATTAGGTTGGTGTAAACAAAATGAAGATATTAGTATACTAAAGATTTATAGAAAAAATATTATGATTAACTACGTGTCCTTGTGTAGGAAACTGGATAATGGGTCCCACATGATACCGTATAGTCCGTACCAAAAAAATTACAGGTGTCAATGTTGATGACGTGGCGAAATTGGGGGGAAAGTCACGTTACGCCCATGTGAGTTGTTCCCCAATCCCTAGGCCCCACTGCTTTAATTTATTAAAATTTTAAAAAAATATAATTATTGTTTAATTATAAATATATCCTCTTGAGATTCATTTTCAAAATTTATGTTCACTTTTTGGATTCACTAGTTAATTTATACTCTCTCCGTTAAAAAAAGAATGACATATTTCGGATTTCGAGAGTCAAATGAGTTTATTTTGACCGTAAATTTGAACGTATAATTTTTAAATTTTATCGAACGATTAATAATTCAATTTTTTTTAAAGAAATATGAAAATATTACGATTAAAGATAATCTCGTTTGACTCTCGATATTCGAAACATGTCATCTATTGTGGAACGGAGGAAGTACATAATAAAATTAGAAAGTGAACACATTTTACTAGATTATATTGAACACCTTTTACCAAGTTAAACAAAAATAATTCTATCAGCTAATGACTATTTCTTAATTATGATAACTTTAAACACATGCTTTACAAAATAATTAGCCATAATAATTCTTTTAACAATAGATAAGAAGAATCCAAATCAAGAATATAACTTCTAATTAGATGTATAATAGAATCTATGATTTCACAATATATAATATAGTTAATTAAGCATCGAATTTATAATTTTTGGTGAAGGATGGGTCCAAATGTAGTCGAATTATTTAGTGAAGAGGGAGTTTTATATATAAAAATGATCAATGGAACATGTCAACATTCTCATTCATTTTGCTTCTAACAAAGACTGAGGCAACCATGTATTATAGATAGACATTAATCACATGCATGTTCAATCATTTCTAGCCAATCATTTATATTCCAAACCTAAAACAAATATACATATATATATACACACACAAACAAAAGGCAAATTAAGATTTTTACTACCTCTGTCGGAAACAGCCGCCTCTCCATCTCGATGGAATTAAAATCTACGTACATCTCATCATTCTCGAACCCTACTTATAGGATACTTTCAGCCGATTCGAAAGCAGCAATAGATGAGATTGAATCAGACAGAAGGTTCACCCCTCACATCAAAAGCGAACCCCCCGACCCTTTCCACCTGGGGCTACCCCTACCCTAAGATAAGACGGTTCCCGCCCTAAGTCTCATTGCCGAATATTGTCACCCCAAAGCTCACTGGGTATGTTGCTGTTGTTGTAATATAGTATAACCTAAACACTTCAAATATATATATATAGTGAGTGACAACACATACTACTCAAATGGTGCATCCTCCCATAGGAATAAACAAGCTGCATGTGCATGCTTAGTATGTATTGGTCGTCCTTTCTAATAGTCACAAAGCACCATATGTTATAATAATTCTCTTTATAGAATTAAACAGTTTGGACAGTGATGGGGTGGATCTAAGGCCATGGCTGTTGTTTGCACGTGATTTGACATTGTTTTTCAACACAATCATTTTATAATCACAATGTATATCCAGTTACTAATTTTTTTTAAAGGATATAAGATTTTGTTGATAAACGATGCAAGTACAATTCTGTTGATCCCTTGATTCTTCTCTCTAGATTTTTCATAATTCAATGGTTTAATTAAACAGCGTATTTCTCGAATTAGGATGATATGAGTAGCGTACATATTAAGAAAAATGTATTTGATGTTTGTTGTGAATATTCTGAATTTATGGGATTTGAAGTGATCTCTTGGAACTTTTGAGATTACTAAGTTATTCTTCTTTAGAATTTTCAATTTTTTAATTTTAACATTTGAAATCCGAAATGTACTGATCTAATTATTTTAGATAATTCTTCCACATAAGACCTATTAAATTGAAAGCGATTCTTATCATAAACTTTTTCATTCACAATACTCAGATTCGAAACTTTTGAATCAAATTACGATGACAAATTGCATAAGTTACATCATAATTTTACAATAATATTCTTCATTAAATTAAGAAAGTGATACCATGAGTACAAATTAGCACCCATTAGCACACAATATGATGATTAAAGTGTAAGCAACAATAGACCTCATACTATAGAGTTGTCATATGTTTGGCCAACATTTCTAGTATTATTTAGTTGCTAATTTTGGCAGAAACGTTTATAATAATCCACTAGTGTAATGTCATAATCCGCAAATATAGCATTGACATGTGATTTTAAGGAATATAAGTACTATTAAACGTAGTTTTCATAATCATCACTTATTTGGAAAAATTATTTTAATTTCTAAAGTAAATATGTTCAAACACTAGTCGTTATATTAAATAAATTATTATCTGGAGAAACATTTCAAATTATGCTCAAATGAAGTTTCTTATATTGACCAAGTTTCCTCCATATTACGGAATTAGCGACAACATTTCAAGTTCTTCTGTATATATAGGAGATAATTCTTGGTAAAATGGTATAAACAATTGATATGAAATACCTTCGAAAATCATTTGACAGAATTATTGGAGCAAGGTACATATGCAAACAGATAAAGTACTCATTTTCCGACCGCCGTTATCCGACCGAATTTCGGTAGTCCAAATATTCCGACCGAATCAGTCAGATTATTTATTATTTTTTATTATGTCCAACCGATACGGTCGGATAGAAATTAAATTATTATTTTATTTAATATAGCCGACCGCGTCGGTCGGACGATTGAGTTAAAAAAAGGGGAAACAAAGCCTAAAGCCCGACCCGCCCTCTTTCTTCTACTTTCCTCTTCTCTTTTCCTCAAACATAAACCCGATCCACCCTCTAAAAATACTAAATCTTTCACATAACGGGCAGATCATCAACTAATTTTTCATCCAATCTCACTTTAAATGTATATTTATCTCTAATCCAACCCAATTTCTCAATTTTTACCTCACACAACAACAAAAACAACTATTTTTATTTTTTTATTTTTTATAAATATGATAATTAAACAGGATGGGAGATAGTAATTGTGTTGCCGACAACTTATAGGCAGAGTTTCCTCTTTTAGAATTTTTCTCTGCCCTATCTTTTCTTCTTTGCAGTGACACCATTAAATGAGACACATGCAAAAACCAAGAAGTGCAGAATATAAGATATGTGTTTTTTGAAAATTGAGAGATGGCATTAATTATTAGTGCTAAGTATAGTAAATGTTTGTGAAGAAAAGTGGGAAAGTATGAAAGGCATGTATGGTGGCAAAAATCAACATTTTAGTGTTATATTATAAGTTTGTCTTTGTAAAAAGAGATGTGTAGGGTCTCCACCAATTGTTGTAGAGAAAAAACTGCACTTCACATCAATGATCACCAAATTGATCGGATCCAGAAATTTTATTAAGGGGTATCGAAATATATATGTCTAAAGGTACGAAAAAAATTAAGAGGACTCAATAATACCATGTAAAACTTTTGTTTTTACAAACCTTTTACACAGTGTAAGTTTTTCCGTGAAAGGGTATAGGGTAGGTCCGCCTATGCCAAACTCTCATTCCACAATGTTATGAGTGTTAATTTGTTTCTTAAGATTCTTAAACCAAATCCCACATTCTAAAATGTATCACATATTCACTATTTGAGTATGGTAAAACTTGGATTCACATTATTTGTCTTGAGCCTTGATAAAAGAAAAGAGTTATGGTAGGTTGATAATTAACGTAAAATTAGTCAAAATAGATTTACAATATATAACATATTTGAACGTGTTCACTTAGGCATACATTAACAATTGAGACAAGTGTAAGTTGGAGCCACATTTATATAGTTGACCCGACTTGATTCGCTAGTCCTAGAGTTCTCTACCCCTTCTCTTAGACACCTCGTATCTTTTGTACTCCAACAGGAAAAATTCTTCCAAGTAATGCATATTTATCTGGGATAATCTTTTGATAAAAAACTGGTAAAGTTGTTTTGGAGACTCGAAACAACATGTAAAGTTGTCTTTGTTTGACCTATAGGTCACGGACAATCATTGATTTCAGGTTAGACTATGTACATCAGTTCTTTTGGGGTGCGGCTTTGCTTGAGTACTGATGCTTTGTGCACCGCGCTATCTTTCAATAAGAAGTATAAATTGGAATACAAAGATATTGAGGACCTTAATGGCATCAGTCCATCAATGCAAAAGGGCCTTCAGCTCAATAGTGGATTAAAATGATGGATGCCAGAAATTGAAATGTTTTGGTACGTTCTTCACTACAGTGGCTATGGTTTTGGATTTTGGCCCACCATTTATACCTTGCTGTGAAGGAACTCTAGATTTGATTTTGGGCTTCCAAGATCTTCCAAACTTCTTGTTGTGAAGGACTCTCCATTTTGGGCTTCCAAGTCAATCCACTTTACCTTTTGAGAATTTATGCCCCATGAACGTTGACCAAGAATAATTACTTTTTCTGTACGCCTTTTCATGTTTCTTTCTTTCCATATACATTTTATCATTTTTAAATATATTTTAAATATATATTTAATATTTTAAATATTATTGATATATATTCAATATTTTAAATATATACTTAATGTATTTAATCTTATTGATAATTAATATAATTAATATTATTGATATTTAATATTTAATATTATTGATATATATTTAATATTTTAAATATATATATTTTCAATATATATTTAATCTTTTAAATATTATTATGTTGATAGGACTCTATCATTAAGCCTAAAATCGTGCAACTACCATATTTAATGGTAATCTATTTTTTTTTTACCATTGATTGTTTCCTTTAATTAAGGGAGTTAAATATTAATATTGATTGTTTACCTATTTATCGGGACTTCATAATATATAAATATTAATATTAATATTAAGAAACATATTTATTATGTGTTAAATTTTTGGATACAAAAAGTTATGGACACGTAAAAGTAATTATTTCTTGATGGGCGGATATATATGTAAAGAGCCCAAAAAACATATACTATAACCAAAAACACATTTAGCCTTACTTTCAGATAGACATTAGGACTATTGCACAAAGGCTAGCCAATATTTACCATATAGAAATATGTCTAGACAGTGTTTGTTCCTTAAAAGTAGCATGAATGGCTTTGACTATATAACAAATTAAGGTAAGTTTGGGAATCCTAATATTAATAGTATTCCTTTTTTTTTCCTATTATATATCCACTCATCCCTGATTATTAGGCAAAGATATTCATCCTATTTCACTTCAATTTGCATGTGCATATATTTGTAACTCTGTGATATTCTTTGTAAAAAAAAACAATTTGTCGTTTTTCTATTCCTAAGCAAAAGACGTTTAAAAGGTAAATTTTAATCAATATTGTTGGCATATTGTTCAAATATCATTCTACAGATTTTTTATTGGCACTTTACTTCCGTGCATATTATCTTTTCTAGTTTGTTTATTGTCCAAGTATTGATTATAATACCCTTATTGTGGTATTCGATATACATAATACACATATAATATGCACATGTATTATGATTTATATTCAATACCACTCCAATATGCATCCAATATCCTCTAATTAATTCGGCAGTAAATATATTACGATAATGTACATGTAGTATGAATTAGACAAAATATGCATCCAATATGCATAATGTATGCATATCGGTAATTTATGCACCTCATATGATGCCATACTAATCATAGTCGGACTTATTTTTTTTAATTCTAAAATATGCATTCATTACCTATATTCTTGTTGTAGGATTTTGGTGCTAGATTAGGAGAAAATCATGTAATTAAAATTGTGTTAAGATATTTATATATCCAAATTAATTAGAAAGATAAACTCCATAAAATCAGTTATGACTCATCATTTTCCCCAAAATAGGCATTTAAGGTGGTGGGTATTTTATCAAACTGGATGGCTATAAAAAGTGGTAGACATCTGGGTAAATGTCTATAAATCATAATAAAGAAAGAATGTGTTTATTTTTTGTTTATGACCCTTGTGAATGTCTATGCCACGTAATTTTCTCTTACCTTTTTGTAGTCTTTCAATCTACCCAACTTTCTGTGGGTAGGCCTGGTCATTTACCGAGCGAGTCGAGTCTAATTGAGCCTGAATCAAACTGAGCTTTATACATATCAAGCCGAGCCGAGTCCGAGCCGAGTCCTAGCAAGCTTTACTAGAGTTTGACCGATCCTGAACTCACCTTTTTTCTTGTATCCCCTTACTTTAATAATATAAAAAATAATATTTTATTTTTTCGTTTGATCATATTCATAGATAAGGATAAAATTACCAGTTTATCAATTGTTAACTATTACATTAAAATACTAAATATCACATATACTTCTAATCGAATCGAGCCGAACTTTGACCGAGCCGAACTAAAAGGCAATCGAGCCGAGCTCCGAGCTCCGAGCCGGCTCAGCTCTATGCGCAGGCCTATATGGAGAACAGTGGGGGTCTTGACTTGATGTAAGATGTTTTATATTTTTGAAAAATATCTTTACTCAGGAAAATACTCCCAATAATTTAGCTTAATAGAAAAAGTTACCATCTCCTCTTCTGTTACTTCGCCCTATTAGCTTGCTTACATTTTCGATTCCAAGGAAAGAAGAAAAGAAGTTATTCTTACACTCATTAACACGAAGTAGTAATAAGGTGTAATAGTATTCTACACTCACGTACTCTCTCTGTTTTATTTTAATTGTCGCTTTAGCTAAAATTAATAATACCAAAATAATTACCGTTTTAAGAATTCAAAACTAAATTTGTTATTTGTTTTCACGATACAAGGAGTCATTTGAAAGGGGTAGAGTAGATTTATAGTCCCCGATTGAATTTAGGTTTAGTTCATTCTATGTTTGGTAACAAAGATAAAGTGGAATATCCAAGCAAATTAGATTATAATCCTGTGATTACCTATCCCATATGTTATATGTGATTTTATAATCCTGAAATTATAATCCCTAATATATATTATTTTGTACCAAACGACTCTTTAATCATTAAAGAAGTACTATTTTTTTTAATACCGCTCTCGTCTCAAAAAATATTTAATAGAAGTAATTTGGTAAAACACATATTGTATTTATTAGTTTCTTAATAGATATGAAAAAACTTAAAACGATTTCTAAAATAGGACGGAGGAAGTACTAAAATCGAAGTTAAAATATACATAAATTAATCACGATTAAGTAAGAGAAGTGGATATATGAGACTACTAAAATAGACTTCTTCATATCTTATGACATAATTACTTACCCTCAGATGATATTTGTTAATAATATATTTAATCCATTGAAAGATATATTGTGATGTTTTAGAAGCAATCACAATAGGATAAATGAATAATAAACAACTAAAACTATTAATTAACAAAAAGGTTACAATCAAGTGCTATTTAAAGTGGCAAACATGCAATAAAATATTCTATGGTCCTATTGAATATAGTCTAAATTATACATACCAACAGAGAAATCAAACAAAAATAAAAAATAAAAAATCCCAAATAGGAAGAGAACAATTAGAAAGCAAGTTGCAAACTTTCATATTATACTTAAAGCCTGAAATTATATGTGTACATTTTAACTTTTTTCGCATATGTATGTAGTTCAAGCAAAAAGTAATGTATTCAGTTGAACTCACAAAATCTGCCGTAGGTCTACCTCGGTATTTATGTTTATCACTCTAGCAGAAGAACATACAATTGAAAAGTTTAAAATGAGCAGAAGCCGTGGCGGATGTAGAGGGTTGAGCCCGGATTCGGCAGAACCCAGTAGATTTTTTGCGGACAGTGTATTTGTGTTTAAAAAATCACTAATTATGTACAAAATTTAAGTCAAAAATCCAGTTACTTGTATTTGAAATCATTATACTAAAATTTAGAACCCACCGAATTCAAATCCTAGATCCGCCTCTGAGCATAACAAATGAATACTTGTAAAATCAATCTTCAACAAATGTATCAACTATTTACTGCTTGTGGCCAAAGAGGCAACAAATTCTTAGGAGGTTAAGTTGTGCAGATCCTAAAAACCTAAAAGCTTCTTCACAATCATTTGTTTCTATTTACAGATGGAAATCTAAACAGCATATATAATGCATGATGGTTAATGAGAATGATAAACTACCAATGCATAGATATGTGAAAAGAGTAGGAATAATCTATGTTTTAACTGAGATCAATTTCAACCCTCTCCGGGATTGCCCTTTCGGTTTGGTTGGCACTGAGCTCCACACCGAGCTGTCCTTTATCGCCAGCGCCAAACGCATAAAGCTTACCAGATTCTGTCAATGCAAATGTATGAGCATTCCAGTATATTGAATTAGTGAGACTTATTTGCACCACTCTTTCATTCAGCTGCTTCAATGATGTCACAACCTCAGGGAATAAAATATTTGAGTGTCTGTTACCCTGAAACACCGTAGGTCATTTGGCAAACGAAGCATTAGAAAAACTCAATATCCGCTGGATAGAAGAAAGAAGGGACCGATAGAAAGTATAGCAAACTTCTCGTACTTTTTATTTTATTTTGTATGAGATGAGCTTAAATATAGCGACTTGATAAGTGAGGATTCATACGTTGGATAAGGAGAAAAGGGAATAAACTTTCTAAAACTATATCTAGAATATCGTGGTGGATGTTGAAACAACATAAGAAAACAAAATTATGAGTAGGCCAAACCTGTGCTTCAGCTGTAGCAGTATTATGTCCTAGACTAGATGATTCTCCACAGCCAAATGAATAAACATTTCCGTCGTCAGAAACCACGAAGGTCGTATAATCCCCTGTGGCAACATAAACAGCCTTTACGTTGCTTAGTGCTTCCACTACCTTAGGAACTGATTCACATTCTTCATTACCGTGACCCAAGCAACCATAACGGCCCCAACCCCATGTACAAACCCTTCCATCTTTACCAACCACTGCAGCATGCCAAGCACCAGCTGCAACAACTGCAGGTTGAAGATTCAATGTCTGAAATTGTTCAATTAACCTTGGGACCTTTTCATCAGTTCGTGTTCCATGACCAAGCTTTCCGCCCAATCCACAACCAACAGAATACACAGACCTAATGTTGGCCAAAACAAGATGTCAAAGAAAATTCTAGGAGTCATTAACTGACATGCAACTAATAATATATGATGCTAAAGGAGAAAAATTTGAGTGATCAAGATACTTATGTTAGAGGTAATAGGTACAGAAAGTGACTTATATCAGGACAACGAAGAAGTATTTCTAAGAGATGAAGAGGGAACTTACATGCCACTAGGTTGACAAGCCAGAGCAAGAAGGTAGCAATATCCTGCTGCAATTTGCACCACCGGAATATTCTCCAATGCGCCTAATAGAGCACGGGGTTCCATATCAGCTGGTTCAGTTTGATGACCAAGTTTAGTTTCACTTCCCCAAGAGAATGTATAAACTCTTCCCTCTCTTGATAATACGGCGGTGAAGAAATTTCCTATGGCAGCTTGCACGACGAAGATGTCTTTTAAAGATTCTACCAGCTGAGGAGTAGTCACCACATTATTTCCTTGGACACCATACTCAGCTTCGCCAAACGAATCTTTGCCAAAAGCATACACCCTCCCAGCATCACTAATCAGCATCGTCCTGCCGGCCCCTACAGCTGCCTGAATAATGCAAATGCCTTGAAGTGATCTGGAAAATAAAAAGCTCTATTAAACTCCCTGCATTTCTCAATTCGCTTTCCTTTACAGCTTGAGGTAGAGATAGAAAATTAGCAACCTAATTGGGCGAGGCCGCCATTCCTCCTCTGTGGTTCCATTTCCAAGCTGCCCCGAGTTGTTAGACCCAAATGAGTAAGCAACTCCTTTTGTACTCACAGCAATACTATGACCAGGGCCAGCTACTGCATGCGACTTTTCCCGCCTGGAACATGCTTCCCCGGCTAGCAGAAATCTTAGAACAAGCTTCCAGGAGCCGCCACATTTTTGCTTTAGATCTTGACGTTGCTCCTGAATCATTGGCTTAAATATAGCTCTTTTTCGGCACATATCAAGAGCTGCAAGCTCTGCTAAAGAGAGCTCATTATCGGGCGCAAAGTTTGCAGGCTGCCGAAAGAAGGAGCAGGTAGCCTGCAATATACATTATAAAGGAAATCAGCAGCACCATCAATTCTAAGCCAAATTAATGATTTCATAACTACAACACAAAGTAAATAAACACTTGCCTCTAAAGTTGCAAGGTCCTGTGGATCCAAATTACATCCAGTAAGCACATGAAGAACAATTGAGGGGTTGGCCGACAATGGGAATTCGCCCGGAGTTTCATTGCCAAAGCAATGCCTCACTTGTCTTTGAAATGTTGAGACAGGGGAAGTTACAATAGTAACAATAGGTTGTTCAGCAATGTTATGGTATTGCACACTCGAGGTTCCGCTCGTCGAGGCGTCCATGGGCACTGCTAAGATTCTGCAGTGCCCCAATTAGGCAATGGGAGGATTTCTAAATCACTATAAAACCCCAAAAAGAACATACATACAACAATATCAAGAAAAGATTCTATCTTTACTTAGTACAAATGCAAGAATCTTATTGTCAAGCAATTTTACCTTAAACTAGAAGCTGATCACAATACTTCAAGCCTCGAACCTACAAACAACGAAAATCATCATTATAACTCAAGAAACAACAACGTACACGGTATAATCTCACAAGTGGGGTCGGGTATGATCTTGTTCAAACTCAAAACACAAACTTGCATTCAAACAATTAAAGTCAAAAGGCACAGTAATTTACAGCAACAAGCAACACAAAACAAACTTTACAAGAAAACACAATTTCAACAAAGGTAACTGTAACATGAAGGATACTAATATACCAATCCTTAAACAAAGGATATTCCACACATAAAAAAGAAAACCCCACATAGAATTCTTCATCAAAATTGATGATCAATCACTTAAACACCATAAAGTTTTGATCTTTATTATACCAAAGGTCTAAAAACCATCAGATGATCATAATTACAAGTTAAAATTCATAATCCAAACCAATAAACAAGTGTTAATTATGCAATTAACTAAACTCAAAAGCTCTCTACATTTTGATCATCATCAAAAGATCCAACAAAACATCAAAATTCAGAAACAAAAACAAGATTATTACATCATAAACATCCTCAAAGATTCCTCAAAACCCATGTGAATTATACAAATTCTGATCAAACAAGATTAACTAAGTGGCTAATTAGATCAAAAAGACTGATCAAGAAACTATATTTGCTTGTTTGTTTACTTTTGGATAATGATTTACGGCAAGAAAATAGGTGATATATATGATGTTAATTAACTTTTATAACAAATTATATTGGCTTAAAAATAGGATAGTTCTGTGTAAAATATATAAAGGTGGAACCGAAGGAAAAGATGATGAGGTGTCTCTTTGGTAAGGGAGATTGAAAATGAAACCAAAGCTATAGGCTTGGATGACATTTTGCTTATATATATTACTATAACTATACTTCTTATACCCACACATTGCATATCATCACCATGTGTACAGGTTGCTTATTGCACGTCAGTTTAATTCTTGTTATTTTGTAGTAACTGATATTTTTACTAATACGGTAAATGGTAAAATGGATAGGATCCCTCCACGTTAAACTAATGTTTTTTTGTTACGAGTTATAGGAATGGAGAAAGCGTTTCTCCTTTTATGGACTCTAGGTAACATACGTTTTCCACTTGGACCTTAGATCAAATAAAGTGAGTATACGTGTCGCTTTAACCATGTTGAGTGATAACGCGTGTGTGAGTACACATTTCTTGCTTTTATCGATTTGATGTAAACGTGAATTTTATGCTACGTGAATCTATTGATCAAGGTCATATGCTTAAGTCGGAAAAAGTAGGGTATTAAATTGCTAGGGATTATTGTGCTCTTAATACTTTGATGGTCGTGTCGTGGTTACAATTTAGAGTTAAAATATTTAGAATTAATAAATACGTAATTTACGCGCGCGTGCACACATATATAGACAAACATACATGAGATTTTAATTCTTTTTTCATATATACATTATAGGGTTTGAGTCAAAGCATTGCATCTTTGCACAAAGTATAACAACTTGTTTGGATGGTTGTAACCCATTGTATGTTATTGTATTGTTACCATGAGTACAACGTTTGTTTTTACTGTTACTCTAATTACTATTGTATTGTATCGTTAAATCCATGATTATGTAACTATAAAAACTATCACTTTATGTAACGACTGATTTGGTAGCATCGGTCGTTACTTGTTTTTCTTGAGGAAAACAAATGCTTAAGCACGTGGTGATGTTGATGTAGATAAGAAGTGAAATCTAGGCAGGATTCTAGGAACATGGGCTTGGGCTTTTTTACTTCCAAGAATTTTGTACCATGGAACTTAGCAGCTTACCTAAGCCCACTTTAACATTTTCACTAATATTGAGAGTCCTTGTTTGTTCCTTTTCTTCTTTATTACTCTCTCCGGTCCATATTATCTGATGTTTTGAATATTTTCACGCGTATTAAGAAAATTATATTTTTAATTAGCAATATAATTGACTATATTAGCCCTTATTCAAGCTATTAATATTACTTATTATTTTGTTAAGTCATTTATTAGCAAGTGGTGACATTGTAAAATACCATCTTGATTTCCGAAAAGATCAAATATTGTGGACCAAAAAAAAAAAAAAAAGCTAAAACATCAAATAAAATAGATTGGAGGGAGTAGTACTATCATTTTGTACTTCTTTTGACATGTGAATAGGAATTTAGTAGTACTCACTCCGTTCAAAAATAGATGATATCTTTGACCGTAATATTTTCATGTCTTTTAAATAATAGTACTTTTTATGTAGTTTCTAAATATATAAATATCGTTCAAAAAAACTTAAAAATTATATATTCAAATTCACGGTCAAAATGAGCTCGTTTAACTCTCGAAATCTGAAACATGTCATCTTTTTTGGAACAGATGAGTACTAGTTATATAGTGTAGCCAAATTAACTAGAGAATTGTCTTAACTTTGATAACCTTTTAACAAAAAAAAAAAAAAAAAGAACTGAAAAATTACTATTAATTGTCAAACCTTTATTATGTAAAGTACAAAAACATGTTTACTTCCTTTGATTAAGCCTCATAAATTGGAGCTGTTTTTTGTGGAATTTTTTGCAACTTGACTAAATGTTACACACTTTGCATGATATAAATGTGGAAAAAGGAACCATAATTATGAACTTTCAATTTAAAGCTGATTTTTTCCAAGTTACTATTTGGAGTGTCATATTTCTATCCAATTAGGCAAACAAATGTATATGGTAAAAACCATGAGATCCAATGAAATTGAGTTGTACTCGTGAGACCTAAATATTGTACGAGTTTATTTTTTTATCGTAATATTTTTATATGCCTTTTAAATATTTTGAATTATTAATTATTGTGACTTATAGTATTTTTTATGTAGTTTTTTTAAATATATATAAATATCATTCAAAAAAACTTAAAGATTATATGTTCAAAATCACGGTCAAAATGAACTCGTTTGACCCTCGAAATCCGAAACATGCCATTATTTTTGGAACAAAAGGAGTATACTAGTTAGATTTTGAGGGTTTGATAATAATTTTCTTTACCAACATATATTGATATTGTCGAAATAAATCGCTGAATGATGAGAAAAATTACATAATTCAATTAGGACAAAAGAATAATATAACTAACATTTTTATAGAACATGACTTCCGTCATACCAAAAACATCCCAAAAAATTAAATACCCGACCTTTATTCCTCAAATCATGCCAACACAATTATCTCTTGGATTAGAGATTAATTTCTTTAATTGTACAAGAATGTAAGAGATTCTCTTTAATTGGAAATGGCCTATTAATCAACAAAATTTATGTTCATTGAGTATATACTCCCTCCGTCCCAAATTAGTTGACGTTTTAGCAAGATTCGTTTGTCCCAAATTAGTTGACGCTTTATGATTTCAAGACATTTTTTGCTCATTCTTTCCAAATATACCCATAATTATTAAAGGTATTCTCAAAAAAAAAAAAATTAATAGCAATATATTAAATAGGGGTAACATAGTAAAATGTATACTCTATTTATTGATTTTCTTAATGGGCGTGTAAAAGTTGAAAGTGACAATTAAAATGAGACGGAGGGAGTAATATGTATCTAAAAAAGTCCACAGTTCTCTTTTTCTTGGATACCCCTTTGTGAAAAGAACATAAACCTTTAATTAACCTATGTAAAAAAGAGGAACAAATAATCTTGTGTCACTAATTATCCTTTGGATCCTTGCCTAAAGTATATATTGGATTGGACCTACTTTTATCATTATGTAATTGCTTAATAGTGTATTAAACATAAATTACTTGCTTCTATTTTTAGGACATAATCACAAAAAGAGTAACCTTAAGGTAACACATGTTGTTTAGCATTTTTAACTATTTTTAACTATTTCACTTTTTCTTTAAAGGATTGTAATGTCCGATTCAACTTGCGAATATGCCGACCAGTAGCTAGCGTACGCAAGATTTTTCGCAAGCGGTGTCACTTCGAAATAGAGACAACAGATCTTGAAAGTTTTTTGAAGATCCCTAATTAGCTTTCAAAATCAAGGGTTTTATTTTTTAAGCGCAATGTTCTTATTTTATACTTGTACAGTTTACTGTTTATCTTGGTAAATGATGGCACCTAGTACAAGTGATTTTATGCCTCATAAATTTGTTGAATATATAAGGATCGATCCTCACAAACACCAGATATTTTTAGCTGAATAAAAAAGATTCATAAAAACTGATTAAAGTGCGATTAAGGGATTTCAATCTCGCATCATCTAGGAGGATATATATAGATGGGTGCGCAACCACTGCATCACCATAACCCTTTAATTCAAGTAGTGTCATACTTCATATTTGTAGCAATATGTTGTAGATTTTTATTTATTTATATATATACCCGGTAAAAATTTTTGATAAATCAGTGTCCCGTGACCCCTTCCCCTAAAGTAGTTTCGCCCCTGATCCCGACTATTCTATTAGTCGATAATTATATCTTCCACCAAGACCCAATATCCGATAACTCTGTCACTCAAGAGTCAAGATATAGCAAATAAATGAAACATTTATAAAACTCCTCTTTCAATTCATATTAATTGTTTATCTAATGGCTGGGATTTTGCATTTAGCCCGTGATTTTGTTTTAGATCTGGTTAATTATAGCTACCTTATAGTATGTTTGTCGTCTAATCTTCATCTTAATGATTCTTGTCTCTTGAAACCAATGTGACAAAATTATTTACCATCAACGAGTTTAAAACCAAGTTATTACAAACATAATCATATACATATATGCACAATAAGTTCGGGGTGAACAACATATAAGAAAGATGCAACAGTTTTTTGGTTTTCCATCCGGTGTCCGGTATCCTCATTGGAGCTCCAACTAATTCAGATTCGCACCGCGTGAAGCTCATTTTTAGGAGAAGCACTTCCTACCAGGATTTTTTCCATTCCCAGAACTCGAATTCGAGACTTTTGATTAAGAATAGAGGGATCCTATCCGTCCAACCACAACCCTCGGTGGTGAGATGCAACTTGTTGACAATCTTTGTGTGAATTCTCTCATATCTTAAAATCAAAATTCTAGAAAATATTTTTACAGATGCAACCGTTTTTCTGTTTTCTACTCGGTGTCCGGTATCCAACTAATTCGGATTCACACCGCGTGAGATCTATTTCTAGGGGAAGCGCTTCCTACCAAGATTTTTTCTATTCCCAAGGCTCGAACCCGAGACATCTAGTTAAAGATAGAGGAATCTTATCTGTCCAACCACAACCCTTGGCGATGAGATGCAACGGTTACTTACGTATTCTCTCATATCTTAAAATCAAAATTCTAGAGAATACTTTTACAGTTGTTGTCCTTCTATTGGCTAAGATAAAATCCAGTTGACTAGTAGTACTTTCCTATTTTAGGCATTTAAATATTTTGGTTCGATTGTTTTGTAGTTTTTTTTCTAATAATTGCACCATAGATGGAGATTGAGTCATATTCACCATCAATAATTGAAACCTTTATCCAATTACAATAGTATATACTTATATGTAATCTCTTAAATAAACAAAGTAAGAATCATTTGGACTACGTCATGCTCTTCTTGCAAGAAATTGTCTATATTTTTATTCCATCTGACCAAAAAATTTATATTTTCATAAAAGAAGTCATTAACAGCAATTTGAGATGCTGGAAATTATGAAACACACAACACGATAGGCTTTTGTTCTGTATAACAACGTTTTGCTATAACAATCAAGAAAATGTCGGATAAACGACGTCACTATAGACAAGTTTCACTGTATTGTCTGATGTCCTTCAAAGGAAAAATTAACTATGTTGCGTAATGTCCTTCAACTTTGCTTGTGCAATTGCGTAGAACAATTCTTAATATATACCCTTGTCCCACAAGTTAATGCAAGGACCACCTTGTTTCCATTTAATTGGTTGAAGTTTTATTAAAATTCTTAATATACACTACATAGTGCTGGTTCAATGAAATTACATATTTTTGTTTATATGAGAATTGAGTAAACAAGGAGTTATCTAATTTCACTGTTTCTCCATTTTCTTGAGTCTTTCCTATCTCGGGTCGTTTGGTAGCACATGGAGTTATTCCGAGATTAACAATCGCGGGATTATTAATCCCATCTCCTATATGGGATAGCTAATTACATATTTTGTGTGTAATATTGGTACTAGTATTAACTAATACCTCAAACCAAATATAGGATAAGGATAGTCCCAAATTCTATCCCGGAATTATAATCCTTATCCCGGCTACCAAACGACCGACGAATGCAAGCATTTCTTTTTTCTTCTCAACTAGCTGCTAGAGCCTAGATGTATAGAAAATCATCCATTTTCATTATACATGTAAATTATAATAATCAACTTTGTTTTGGAACTTAATTACGCAATTGCATGGTCTGCAAGGTGCTTAAACTGCCATTTAATCAATCTTGGATCACAAATCAATCTTAAATACCGCTGGACTCCTCTATAACAACCATTCTTAACAATATAATTTCACTATAACGTTCAAGTTTTCTTTGCAACTCATATATGTTCATTATGACAATATTTTGCTATAGCAACAAAAAATATACGGACAAATGACGCCATTGTAGAGCGTACTTGCACATATATATACTTGTTTTGTAATGTTAGGAACATGGTGCAAACCATAGAGTTGTTGCACCAACGGTATTTTATTATATAGTGGATTTTCTAATTGGCATAAACTTCTTCATAAGAGAACAATAAGAATATGCGTTGGGTACAACATTATGCTTCTACGTACACGCCAAGTTATAATAACTTGAGTTACAAATTACTAATAGTCACAAAGATTTTCATAAACAAGTCATGTAGACAGTTTATTTCCCTTAAAAAAGGTACTCAATCTAAAATATTAGTAAAACATTAATAATTCCTATTTTATTTACTATATAACTTAGTGGTCGGATCAGCTTGCATATGTGGACTACTTACCAATCACCTAGTCGTTTTTCTTTACCGAGATTTGAACTGTGGTATCTAAGGTTTGCACTCGCCTCATTGACCACTAGGCCGTGCCCAAGGATGCAATTACGATTCCTGATTTTTAGATTGAAATTCCCTAACTTATCATCCTTTTGTAAGTATATCCAAAACACAAGCATTTCATATACACATCTCAGAGAATGTAGAATTGTTCTATGACAATTTCACTTTTCTGGTATATGCTGTTTCCATATCAAACCTATGATGCTAAATAATTTCTAGGTGCTAAAGAGCAGATACCTTACACTATTATTGCAACTATGCTCGTAAAATAATCTGTAGCAACTGCTATTGCTACGTTCCTCGTTCTCTTGAACATCTAATTTACAACTTTTCAGCCTCCAAACGTAAAATCTTGACCAAACCTGTTCCCTCCAAGCTCTTGAACACAATATTAGCATCGGGGTTCAGAGACACTGATATTTGATGCACTTTCGCAGACTTGAGTAACTTCATATTACGGGTATAAGATGTGTAGTATTTTGTTTAAGTTGCTCACTCAGTTCTGTTTTCTTGTACACCTTCAAGTGGAAGTTTGTTATCTGTAGCTCTGCTTGAAGTAACAGCTTCTCCCTGAAAGTGGGAATGGAAACCTATACTTAATACTTGGTCAATCAACAAACAGATGAAGAATAACTATTCAATATCATTATCACACATTCACTAGCATACAGGTAACATTATTTTGCGTATTAGACTTCCCAAAAGAGAAAAATAGAAGCCAATGAGACCCTACGACGATAAAAATATCCTTTTATGCAAGTGATATCATATACTGAAGTTCAGTTTTGAACCAAAAGCTACTAACTTTACCTTTTCTCTTTCGTCAAGCACATGCTGATCCTCTTCGTGGTTGTGATCATCTGAAGTTTCCCCAAGCTGAGTTCTTTTGTCTTCCTTCACTTCTGAAGAAGCACTTTCACCATTTACAACACGATAATGTTCAGAAGTGGAAGCACCACCATTAACAGAGTCAGTTCCAATCCTCTTTTCTATCTCAACTGACTTGTCTTCATTCTTGTTAGCTGCTATCTCAGCTTTCCTCTTCTCCTCTTCCCTCTGTTGTCGTTTTCTTGCTTCTTGTTCCTTTAACTGTTTAAACCTGAAAACCGTAGATTAGAATAAAGTCCTAATCACAAAATTCTCACCTCCAAACAAAGCGAAGATGTCTGTCTAACCTGTCACCCTGGCGGGACCTATCTGAAGTAGGTTTCTCATCCTTCTTTTTAGGTATTGTTGCTTCAGAGATTGATTTTTGAATTTGAGGTTGCTCCAAGATTGATTTCGGAATTTGAGGCTGCTCTTTCTTAGAAGGATCATCACTTAATTTCAGGGCTGGAATCTTGGCACCCCCAAGCTTCTGAAGCCATATTTGTTGGGCGGTGCTAAGTATATTGTTTGTGAACCTGCATAAAAGAGCTAATGGTCAAATAATTCAATAATAAAGAAAATAGAAGGAAAAAAGGATAACGAAAATCAGAGAAATAAAACGCTGATTCCAAACTAAGTCATAAAGAAGTGCTTACCAATATAGACTCAGACCAGAAGGAACTGACAGTGAAAAGTAACCAATCATTAAAGGGAGAAACTTCGTTATGGCTTGAGAGTTCTTCACATTTGGATCATCACTCTGAAATTGAATTCAAAAGGATTAGAATCTAAACAGGAAAAAGAACAAAAACAAAACGAATCATGGGTCTGAAGATAAGAGCCAAAAAGTCAAATTCACATCTTAGTGGCAAACTAATCAACTACCAACCATCCAATCAGAATTAAAGAGCTGAGAGCCGGAATATAATAAGCTAACCAGGTAAGTCAGAATACTGACAAAAATGTGGTTAAACAACAAGAGATACACTGCAAAAGCATTAAAAGAAAGAATTGTAAATGCAGGAGAAGGGTGATCTCTTTTCTCCTGTACAAAAAAGAGAACAGAACGCTTTCATTAACCGACCTGTTGAGATGGTTGCATGATTTGAATAGAGATGTACTGGGAGGCAATCAACAGTACAGGCAAGACAAGATATGCAAAAGTATCGGACCAACCAAGCGGGGGATGACCATCCTGTAAAATTCAAGAATAAGAATTTAGTGCTGACGCATTCTTAAGTTCAAGGTGAAGCAACTAAAGGAATAAGGCAACATGTGTCAATCAATAAAACAATCGCAGGATTTCAGGTTGATCCAGATTAGTTTATTAATGCATTTCCTTAAGCAGAGACAGCCTCACTTGCTGAGTTACTCAAATAAGACCTGCCATCTTCATAGTTACAACAACAACACCAACATACTCGGTGCTATCCCACAAGTGGGGGTCTAGGGAAGGTGAGATGTACGTAGACCTTACCCCCACCAAGGTGGAGAGGCTGTTTTTGATAGACGCTTGGCTAAAGAACTTTTTTTCTTTTTATTAAACATGTTTGAAAAAAAAGATAACAAGATGAAAATACGATGATAAAGAAAATGCTGGCATAAATAAAGATAACCGAGGTAACCCATCTTCATAGTTAGTAGATGGAATGATATGATATGTGTCGAGTCAAACCCCATTGAGAATCATATTTTTATATGTATCTAAAAATCAATGGAACACAAAAGAGCCATTAAAACATGAAAAATAATCCTGATATTGCAGACACCAGAGCAAGAAAAAAGAGAACAAAATAGAAAACATAAGTTAATTAAACAAAATATGCAATGCTACATCAACAAAGTGCCTGCCCAACTGTCCACAAATACAAAAATAGAAGGGTTTGGAGGGGGAGGCTAGACAGAAGCATATGACTTACTACAAAAGGAAAAAGCCAAGAGGTGGCACTTCCAGTTTGTCGAGCAGCAATTGTTGTTGGACCAGCAAGTGAGGGTATCCAGAAGAAGCCTTCAGTCAGAAGTCCCTTAATATTATATAAAATAAGGAAAGTTAAGTATAAGAGATACTTGAATGAAGCTATGGAAATATGAATAGTTTACTAACGTATATAAAAGGGTGAAACTAGAGAGTATAAGTGTAACAATACTAGTAAAAAGAGCCAATAGAGAGAGGAATGAAATGGCATTTTACCTCATTTGCCACATTAGAGAGGGCTCTGTAAAGCCCAATCCATATAGGTATAGTGGCAAGCGTTGGCAGACATCCTGAGGGTAGATGATACAAAAGATTAACAAATATCAATAATTACTGAACTCTGACTATACACAACTTATCAGACCAAAAATAAAAAATTGACATTAAGTATGGTGTGTAAGGATGAAAAACCAACATTGACAACTATAAAAAGCTTTGGGATTGAAAAAGAAATTACATATCTAACCTGCCAGTGGATTTATGCCAGCCAATTTATAAAGTCGAGCAGTTTCAAGTTGAATTCGCTCCTGGAAATAAACGTATACAAGAAGCTAAAATAGTTGAAGCAAAGGTTTCACACTGAACAAATAAGAAAATTCCATGCAGTGCAGGGTAACGGAAAACATGGAAGCTATTCATTTAAGCAGATATATCATATCCTCCATGAAAACTCCATTGTTGAAAGGTGAAAAATATGTGAAGCCAGGCTTCAAATTAACCTGGTCTCCAGCATATCGCTCCTGAATAGCCTTTATTTGAGGTGCCAAAGATCGCATTGCCATTGCTGATTCTACCTAAAAATGAAAGGATAGTAAGCCATCTAAGCCTTCATGAGTAAGAACATGGATTATACAGCTCAATTAATTCTTCTAAAATATTAACATCACACAGAAAATGGACAACAGAAAAACAGTAGAGAGAAAAGATGAAAGTAGATTACTGACCTGTTTCTTTGATAGAGGAAAAGTTGCAGCTTTTACTAGTATTGTTAGTAGAATGATTGCGAAACCATAAGAATACGGCACATGTAAAGTTGATAGTCCATCCTTCAAAACCTGAAGAAGTCACAACATTTTTCTTAATCTTTTTCTCCCTTCGTTTCATTTTATTTGGCGTGTCTAACATGATTGAGAATGGGAGATAGAAGCCGGAGTATATTTAAGCTTAGAATCAACCAATATATTAGAGTTGGAGATATATAAGTATATATCAGTGCCATGTTTCAACATTAAGCAGAAGGATGAGACATTATGCTGCAAAGAAATTCTCTTTCCATTTGACAGAGGTATGAAACAGTTTTACTGACTTCATCCTCTTATCCCAATCACAGCCAAATAAAGCAATCAATAGACCGATAAGTTCAAGATACCAAAAAAAGGAACTAACTTTTAAACAACCTTATTCTTTAACAATGAAAAGCAATATAGCCATATACACAATTATTAACTGCTTCGACTCAATTATGTTTTGATGAATGATTACATCCTTCCATAAAATTCCAAGAGCTTTTGCAAGAAATGACAACATAGAGAGATCAATAGTCCTTCCATGCTCACACCAATTTAATTTTTAGAAAGCCATATACTAATACATGACCGAAAACGGTGACCAAACACCCAACTAGCAATACTTGGGGCAAGCTATATGAATCTTCTGTCTTCATTTAGCTCTACTCGAGTCTATGTCATTCCACTACTATTACAGTTTCTCTACCCTATGAAAGATCCTTAATGAGCACAGCGAAAGTGTCTCCTTAACAACTAAGCCTTAATTCCAATCGGTTAGTATCGTCAATATATTAGTTTCAGCATTAGGGCTTAAAAAAACGACATAATATAACTTTCAAATATATCAACTTTGTTCCCACTCTTCCTTGACAAGTAAAATTAACGGCTTACTATAATTTTCAGAACTTCTATCCAAACACCTATCTTTTTTTATCGGACAGCAGAGACATGTGATTATACTATGTATGTTGTTGGTCAGCGAAGGACCATTTATTTCGACATTTGTAAAATGATTCTCATTTGCACTTTGTGCAATTCTGCTGCTTCAACTCTTTTAACTTTATAACAAAGTATCAATGGTGGTCAGGCCTATCCAAACACCTATCTGCTTATTTAATTGTTTATGACTTAGTTTCCGCTCTAAAAATTGCTTTTCAACACTTAATACTTATCAGCTACTTTCAATCAGCTAATCCAAAGAGCTCTAACTCAATAGCCAACTAAATTTACCAATACCAATCAAAGAAACAACTTACTATTATTTTCAACACTTCTATCCAAACACCTAACTTTTTATTTATAAAATTAGTTTCAACACTTAATACGTATCATCTACTTTCAATCAGCCAATCCAAATGGCTCTAACTCAATTAGCCAACTATAATTACTAATACCAATCAAAGTTACATCCACAAAAACAAAACAAAAACAATCGATAAACAAAATGAGCATCATAACATAGTAAAAATAAAAACTTTCACTAAACAAACCTTCAAAACAGCTTCCGTTGCATTAGTAATACTGCTTATTTATAGAATCAGTTTCAACACTTAGTACTTATCAGCTACTCTCGATCAACTAATCCAAATGGCTCTAACTCAATTAACCAACTTAAATTACTAGCTATCCAAACACCTAACTTTTTATTTATAAATTCAGGAACTTGATACTTATCAGCTACTTTCAATCTGCTAAACCAAACGGGTCCTAACTCAATTAGCCAACTAAAATCACCAATACCAATCAAAGTGACACCCAAAACATAAACAACTGAACAACAAAAGGAGCAACATAACATAGTAAAAATCAAAACTTTCACATTAAAGAACCTTAAGAGATACCTTTCATCACTTAATACTTATCAACTACTTTCAATCAGCTAATGCAAATGGACTGTAACTCAACAAGCCAACTAGAATCACTAACACCAATAAAAGTAACACCCAAAATAAACACAATTTGAACAAAAAAATGAGCATCATAACATAGTAAAAATCAAAACTTTAACATTAAAGCACCTTAAGAAATGCTTTTCAGCACTTAATATACTTATTAGCTAAGTTCAATCAGCTAATCCAAACGGGCTCTAACTCAATTAGCAAACTAAAAATTACAACAACAATTGAACAATAAAAGGAGCATCATAACATAGTAAAAATCAAAACTTTAACATTGCACAAACCTTAAGAACAGATTCCATTGCATTACTAATACCAGAAAGCCAATCACTATTCTGTTTAGCACTTTCACTACTTTCCAAAACAGTATCAGCTGAACTAGAAACAGCAGCATCAGCTACTGTATACAATAACCCTTCAACCTTATCAAACACATTCTTGAAAATCACTTGTGCATTTTCCGGGTCAAAATATGGATCTTGGCCCAATCCAAATCTAGCTACTCCTAACATACCTCTTGAAAAGGGTTTGTTAATTAGGTGGTTTCTGAAGTTGGTTTGATGAAAAATTGGATTACGAGTTCTTGTTGGGTTTGTAAATGGTGCTAATATTGAATTGGGTCCAAGAAAAGTGTATAAAGTTGCCATTTTTAGGTTAAATTTTTAAGGTTCTTGAAAAACCCTGAAAGTGGATTATGAGTTTGGGTTTTTCAGAAAGATTTGATTTTTGTTTTATGGTTTTTTTTTTTTTTTTTTTTTTTTTTGTGTAAAAATGAAAAGATCTTTGAGTATTTTAAATTGAAAAAAAAAAAAAAAAAATCTTGAATGTACGTGTGATAAATAAAGAGGAGGCTCGTGGGGAAAATGTAAGTGCCTGGATTTGTGGAGGCTTTATTATTATTTTTTCAGAATAGGAATAGAAAAGGTTGAATGTTTGTTGGATTATGATAACAAACTTAAGTATGGCTATTAACTTCAGTTTTTGAATATTTTTATCCGGGATTGGAACGACCTATTATGTTGCAGCGGAGGAGAGAAGGTGAACCAGCTTCCTTTAGTCGTCTCTCATGTGCAGCGAAAGGAGAGTCGTTGGGAGCAGTAGTTTTTGGCTCCAAAAGCGTCGACAGGAGGGAGGGCCCCTATGGGTGGTGATACCAGGATCTCATGGGTGAAAGCTAATATTTTCTATTGGAATAGAGGGATGTGCATATCAATTCGACGGGAATCCGAAATGACGACACAACACATGCCGCCATACCTCGCCGCAGATCTACTTTGATTTCGTTCCGAATCTCCCCTTGACCCATCCTAACCAGCAAAAATGTTATGTTTCTTCTTTTTTAATCAAAGGTTTTACTTTCGAGTCTAAATATTGTTTTACTTCTCCTAGCGAGTTTATGCTATTCAAATCAGATAAATACTGAATGCCTAAAGCAAAAAAGAATGATAGAACTGGTTATAAGCAATCTCAAGACTTGCAACAATTGCTATTTTCATTGTTTTTCATCCCACCAGTGTATCTTGTCTTAACTACTTTTTGCACATACACTAGCCATTTCTCCAGCTTATCATTTCTTCTATTTTCTGGTTTTAGTCTATAGTATATTCAATATCATTGCCATATATGAATTCTTTATATCCCAACATTATCACACATCACTGCCCATATATGAATGAAAGCTGATGAATATGCAAATCATGCAACAATGCTTAAGTTTTGTTGTGACTTGTGACTAACAAAAGCTGCTTAGCCCTTGTCCAAATAGACTCATATGCTAATACCTCACAATCTTGGGCCTAAAAGTTAACTACTTGGACTTAAATTTGGTACTCAAAAAAATCTTGGCCCAAAAGTTCTTGGTTCATCATTCATACTCTTGCAAGATTTGGTCCAATAGGTGTTGTATGTAGTTTTTTTCCTTTGGTTTCCTATCTGATGTTCGGTACCCTCATTAGAGCCCCGACTAATCCGGATTCGCGTCACGTAGGGCTCCATTCGGGGGGAAGTGCTCCCTACCAGTGATTTTTCCATACTCAGGGCTCGAACGGTGCTGTATGTAGTAGAAGAAACTTGGACCTTTTTTAGCCTTTAGAAGTTGTATTTGAAATTGAATTTGCATTAGAAGTTTGACTGCATAAACAGTTACAATCACTTGATAAGAGAGTGAAAAAGAAAGTGATAAGAAACCATTGGTTGGTATATCAACTATGAGGTCCATATCTTTTGAAACACAATATCTGGATAAGAGGACAATCCAAAATGCCATATTCCTATTGGATATCTCATTTTAATCACATAACTTTTTATTTCAATACTCCAAAATTCTCACTTCAATACATCCTTTTGATCATTTTCTTGATCAGAAACTCCTAAAAATAACCAAGAAATGGCAGCAACTATTGCAACAATGGCCACACTCAATGCTAAATGCTTTACCAAAGCATCACTTAACAACCCTTCAAAGCCAAAACCAATCTCTCTTCTCTCCTTGCAAAATCTCCCAAAAGGTCTCTTGACTTCAAAAACCTCTGAAAACACCTCAAACTTGTCCAGCACACTCACTGGAACAGCTATTGCAGGTAAAGTTGCCAATTAAGCAGGTTCGGTCAAATTTGCGTAGATAAAATCCGTGTCAAATCAATAAACGAGTCATGATTCAACCTACTCAAAGTTTCTTTAAATTTGTTGGGTCAAGATTGGTTAAACAACGTCATAACTCAACACGTCTAACATAAGCTAACTTACCATAATCTTTTATCTAGTTTTTTCTAGAAAAGAAAGTGAAAAATACTACATTTCTTATAATATTAGCTTGGTTGATATAAATTATGATACATTATGTTATTTTAGATTCAACGACAACAAGTCATAACTCAACACGTCTAATTTGTGCAGGTGCAATTTTCTCAACACTTAGCACATGTAACACAGCTTTAGCAGCACAACAAATTGCTGATATAGCAGAAGGAGACAACAGAGGACTTGCACTTCTACTTCCCTTAGTTCCAGCCATTGCATGGGTACTTTTCAACATACTTCAACCAGCATTGAACCAAATCAACAAAATGAGGAACCAAGGAGTTATAATTGGACTTGGACTTAGTGGATTAGCAGCAACAGGTTTCTTTAACACTCCTGAAGCATCAGCTGCTAGTGAAATTGCTATGCTTGCAGATGCAACAAGTGACAATAGAGGAACACTTTTGTTATTTGTTGTGTCACCTGCTTTGCTTTGGGTTGGTTATAACATTTTACAACCTGCTTTGAATCAAATTAATAGGATGAGATCAGATTAATGATCATATTTTTGTAAAAGTTTATTGCTTATAAAATTGCACCTTGGACTTGTATCAATATAATCAACTTGCCCTTCAAAATCATAATGACATTAACTGTGCTTATTAGACATACATTGTTTGACATAACTGTATGGGTCTAAATCGATTTTTAGAACACAAATCGAATTTGGATTGCGGATATAAGCAAATCAATGTATCAAAGACGTAATGGATGTAAAAACATACGAGAATGTAAGTAAAAGACAAGCAATATGCGTAAATAAATGGTATTTCAATATATGGGTGAGTGTACAATTTGGCAGAGCTTTTCCAAGTATTTGTGTGTCCATTACAACATAAAAATGAGACTATTTATAGGAGAAATGAGCTCTGGCCACGTTTTGCATGTCAGCTACCTTCAGGGCCACGTTCAACATGTATGATGGTGGAGTTAGTGGGCGGTTGCATTGCTGAAATCGGGGCGTTCAACCGAGGTATAAGTATGTGACCTCGGTGATGCAATCTTGCTGCTCGGCTGAGGTGAAACCGGGGCGTTCCACCGAGGTATAAGTATGTGACCTTGGTGATGCAATCTTGCTGCTCGGCTGAGGTGAAACCGGGGCGTTCCACCGAGGTATAAGTATACGACCTCGGTGATACAATCTAGCTGTTCGACGGGGTGAATCTCCACCGAGCTATAACTTGAGATTCATCTTCGGTGATGGATTTCGATGACTGACTTCGGCGAATCCCATCTTCAATCTTCGAGATATTAGTTCGATTGACCTCGGTTTACTTCACCGAAATGCTATCCGAACACGTCGATTTTTACCCAATATAATAACATATCGTGTGTCTTTCACTAAATTTGAGCACGAAAAGAAAAGGTCTAGTAAGATTCTACACGTAACAAATGTTAAAATTACTTATTGATCAATAAGAGTTGATGCAGAAAGAGTCATTCGTCGATCTTCAAGAATCAAACTTTTAATATGCAGAAACAGTTTCATAATTATACAAATTGAATATGCTTTCATCATGTGGTTTTAACATAATTTGTTTTAACATTAATGTTCTATATTTATTTTGCACAGAACAATTTTTTTTTTTTTTTTGTGTCTTGCCATCAAGTCTTTACTTGAGTAAACAGTTGACTCTTTTTCTTTTATTTCTACTCTGGCATAATTAGTAAATTATACTACTCCCTCTATCCCATTTTGTTTGTCATAGTTACTGTTTCGAGAGTCAAACTTCTTAAATTTGACCTTAGATTAGGATATAAAATCTTTAACTTTTTTTAAACAAAATTTACATATTTAAAAACTCCATTAAAAGTACTATAAGCCACAATAAATTACAACTCGAAATATTTAAAAGATATATATAAAGATTACGGTCAAAGATAAACTCATTTGACCCTCGATATCCGAACTACGACAAACAAAGTGGGACGGAGGGAGTAGTTGACTTTTCTGAAAAAAAAAAATAGTTTAATCAATCATTACATGTGCAGTATGGAGAACACTAATATGGGCCATAAATAAGTGACAGAATAATGCATTAAACAAGAGCTGAATATCTTTATTGTTCTTATAATTTAATGTCTCAAAACAGTGTATTTTGTCATAAAAAATAATGCAATTTTGGATTGTCTACAAAAGGTAGGTTTTTTTTCCACATGGGAAGTTTTGTTAGGCTACGTATAGACAGAGGCGGATCTAGAATTTGAACCTTATGGGTACTAAATTTTAGAATAATGATCTTAAGAGCGAGTAACTGAGTTCTCGACTTGTTTTTTTGTATATATTTATTAATTTTTTAACATAAATATACTGTCTGCGTAAAATTTACTGGTTCCGCCAAACCCGCTACACATGCTCTACATCTACCACTGACTATAGAAAACCACTCATAACAGCTGTACTGAAAGTGAGGATGAAGAAAAGTAAGAGAGATCACCAAAGGCAATGGGATACATAGGATTTGTTAACTTTAATTAGAGGTTATGAATTCGAACTGAATTTATATTAGCTAGTGAACCCATAATAAGTAGATGTCGGACACCGAACGAATACCTAAAACAAGAAAGTGAGAACGAAAAAAAGTGAGAGAGACCTATAAATAATAAAGAAAAAGAAAACATAATTTCATAATTCATAAAAAAAAAAAAAAAAAAAAAAAAAAAAAAAAACTATAGTAGGATATATTGAACATGTATGAACATGTAGAAGTTTCAAAATGGATCATTAATGAAATTTGTCTAGACTCCAAACTTATATTGACTTTATTATAAAATTAGAAAAAGATGGGGCCAAATGCCAGCCTTGCTTATAGTTCATGATATTGAATTATAAAAGTTCTATTTTTCACTATCATTGAATAGCATCTGCCACCAAATACCACCTCTAAGTTCTTTCTGGCTATTGAATTTTTCCTTTTTAAATAACACCTTACTTTTACTTTAAATGAATTATGTGCTCACCTTGTCATTGAAATTCAGAGGCGAAGCCAGGATTTAAAGTTTAGGGGTTCAGAATTTTAATCTTTTAAAATTACGGGGTTCTAAATCAATGATTAATACATATTAGTTGAATTTTGTAAGACAAATACAAGGTTAGAACCAAAGTTAGGGGGTTCGGCCAAATCCCCGAACCCCCTTCTAGCTCCGCCTCTGCATTGAATTGTCTTCCAACATGTATTTTAGCTAGAAATAAATTTTCACTTCACCGGAGAATTGAAATGCCTATGGTATAAGGACAGACAGTATTAAGAATGAAACTTAGGTTATTAGTAGATTATCTGGAACAGCTCAAGCCAGCTAGTAATCTTTAAAACACGTTCTAGCATCTCTCGTATTTTGTCGATGTGTGATAGTTAACTCTTCGTTGGGGTATCACATTATCGGCAATAGTAAAATATTTCATAATTTTGTTTATTGTAAATGTGAACTTTGCCTTGTTAAGCAAATTACTACAAGTGACAGTTGTCAAAATAAGTATGCATTGTATTGGAAGTTATGCTTTTAGACAAAAAAAACTTCATTATTAAGTTGCTTGTTAATTAGGCTAATCAATTTCATATTGTCGTTGCATAATTTGGCTTTGGACCCAATGGACTCCCACATGTTTTTTCCAATAAAAGTTTAACAAGTATAGCCTATAATTGAGAATAGAAATGATACATTATTAACTTTAATTAGTTATTCAAAATTAATTTCAAATCATACTGTCCCACAATTCTTTCTCTTAACTATAATAATCTTTATATACTCTAAAGAAACAATTATTTTCAAAATTTAAATACCAACGTAAAAAAGTGTCTGTCCAGGTATATCCGAAATAAGGGTGGTTGATGAAAAGGATGCTTGTAGTATGTTATTTTCTCTTTGTGTTCATCTTTTCTAAAATAAACCAAACAGAGAGTTTTTTATAAATCAAAATTTCAAAAATTTACATTATAAATATATAAAAATTAAATCAAAAATACTCCATCCGTTCCACAATGGATGACATGTTTCGGATTTCGAAAGTCAAACGACTTTATCTTTGACCGTAATATTTTCATGTCTTTTAAGTATTTTGAATTATTAATTATTCTGACTTATAGTATTTTTTATGTAGTTTGTAAATATATAAATATCAATCCAAAAAACTTAAAGATTATATGTTCAAATTTACGGTCAAAATGAACTCCTTTGACTCTCGAAATCCGAACTATGACAATCATTTTGAAACGGAGGGAGTATATGACTATTAATTTTTTTTTTGAGAATACCTTTAATAATAAAAGGTATACTTGGAAAGAATGACCAAAAAATATCTTGAAATTTTAAAGCGCCAATTAATTTGGGACAAACGAATTTTGCTAAAGCGTCAAACTAATTTGAGACGGAGAGAGTACTTTTATACTGTAGCACCACATTGCTATCATCGCCTTAGCTAGAAATGCTATATATAAAATATAATATTAATAACAAAATACATCAAAAAAGAATATAAAAGCACCGTCCTTATTGACGCATGCATGCTTTCTTACACACCATTTGTTCAATTTTTCCTCTTTCTTCCCTCCCTCTCTCCCCCTATATTTTCCCTTCTCTCCCATGCCTGAATATCACCGGAAAATTTTTCTTTTCTCTCAAAGTTATACAGTCGAGCCGAGTCGAGTCGAGCAGAAAAGAATCAACAAATCTTAAAAAATATCCTTATTTCTTTTGAGCCGAGACGAACCGAGCCGAACATATTGCATGCAATTGAAGAGATCATGAAAGATATTGCATTAACAAAACCATCCATAATACCAAGATTCATATTTTTTGGTATTCTCATAACAATACCTATACTTCTTTTTCTATCACATCATTATTCTTTTTCCACAATTCCCTCTAATATTACATCAAATTCCGAGTCTGATCTCAAGATTAGACCAGGGTACGATACCTATGATACATATATTCAAAAACAACTAAACAAGACCCTTAATCCAAAACTCAGAAAAATATGGACAACTCGTGATTGGGATAGAAAAATACAAGTATTTTCAAAGTTTTTCAATGAGTTGAAAAACAAAGGCATTGTTTCAGATTCATCAAAAGTACTTTGTATAGGTGCAAGAATGGGACAAGAAGTTGAAGCATTGAAACAAGTTGGAGTCTCTGATTCTATTGGTATGGATCTTGTACCATATCCTCCATTAGTAGTTAAAGGTGATTTTCATAATCAACCATTTAATGATGAAACTTTTGATTTAGAGTTTTCTAATGTGTTTGATCATGCATTATTTCCTGAAAAATTTGTTGGAGAGATCGAACGGACGTTAAAGCCTGATGGGGTTTGTGTATTACACGTGTCGTTATCTAAACGGGCTGATAAGTATTCAGCTAATGATTTGTATAGTGTTGAACCTTTGAAGAAATTGTTTAAAAAGTCTCAGTTAGTTCATACAAGAACCATTGATGGGTTTGGTTTAGATACTGAAGTTGTTTTCAAGAAAAAGAGGTGATATGTTTTTTTTTTTTTTTTTTTTTTTTTTTTTTTTTTTTTTGATTTTTTTTTCCAGGTTGGTGTAATGCTGGATATTAAATTCTTTTGAAGTTTAGTGGTTGTAGTCAATATAATACTTTTATTCTTTGTTTATGGCTGGCTTTTTGGCTGTTGGTAGGTGGCTTTTATCATCACTTGTTTTATTTTTTAGTAAAAGATAAATAATACAAGGCCTCATTCTTATTCTTTTATTGCTCACAGTTGGAATACACCTATATATGTATGAGCTTGCACATGATGTTAGGTCTCAAGTTGGAATAAAGGAAGAGAGTTAATATTCCCTCCGTCCCAAATTAGTTGTCACTTCAGGATAAATCGTTTGTCCCAAATTAGTTGTCTCTTTAGCATTTCAAGACTAAATTTATTAGTTCTTTCCAATTATATCCTTAATAATTAAAAGAATTCTCCAAAAAAAGTTAATAATCAAACATTAAATAAGGATAACATAGTAAAATACACCGTCTATTTAATGATTTTCTTAATGGGCGTGAAAAAGCTGAAAGCGACAACTAAAATGAGGCGGAGGGAGTATATCATTAGATTCATGATGAATCTTGTTCTCATCAATTAGTTAGGATTACATTATAATCACTCGAGCATGTCTATTCTATCAGCAATGAAATTCATATACTGATATTCAACATAAAAGAGTGTGAGTTGGAAAAGTATTCTATCACTAATGAGATTCATTGTGTATTCAGAAGTCCAATTGGTCTATGTTTATGAGAAAAAGAAAAGTAGCTAAATTAAGGGGAAAGGATTCCATAATGAATAGAGTTCTAATGAATGTCAACATCAAATGAAAGGGAAATGAACAGCTGTATGAGAGCATAGAATAAGTTACCTATTTTAATGGGAGTATTGTTGCTATTTTGACCAATCAAAGCAAGTTGCATCGACAAAGGGCACAAGATTTGGTTATGATTTAATTATGTGTATCACTTTCGGCCATGAATGCTGGCTAATCACTCAAATGAGTTTGACTTTAAAATGCAAAGCTGATCTCATTCTACTTGGCACATACTATAATTTTCTCTTTGGGCAACTTGTTCAAGAAAATTTATTATATGCAGCCAAATAACTATGGATTCATCCGAATTCAATATTTACAATGATATATACGTATATAATATGTGAAAATCCAATAATATTTTTAACAAATGTTGGATCCGAATCCATAATTTTAAAAGGACTAAGAACCTTAAAAGGTTGAAACCATCTGTCTCAAATTCCTCGCTTCAAAATTGCACCCGAAAACTTAATTCACTATGACTTGGGTTTCAACTATTGAATGAATTATACATACAATATAATCAAGATCAGGCAAAATTCCAATATCAGGAACCAAAATACATAAAGAAATACATGCTAGACACACTTTTCACCTTGTTCTCTTTCTAGTTGCTTCCGAGAGTCCCAGATGACAGAATTAAGGAGGGGGAGAGGGGTGCTGTGGAGGGGTGAATGTGTACCAAAAAACGGGGTCATTTCAATAGCAACTAACGAGAGGAGAGTTACTGGTTCGGAGTGTCTGCTAGACTATCTGGGACAACATCAACAGGCTGGCTTTCATCATCTTGACATTGAGCAGCATTAACCTTAGCCTTCTTGAAACGGCTAGAGCTTCTCAGAATCATATCGATGGTCATGTTCGGACTTAAAAATCTGTAAGAATATCCAGTTTTATCATAAGCACCAGAAATTTGCCAAATAAAATAGATACATGGATAACTTAGACAAACTCTTGTCATTTCCAACATGCAAATAGCCCTGTTTTAACAATAGAGTTTATTTGGAAACATGTCATCTATTCGTGTTTCAATTGACTAGCTTTGACAGCCTTTACCAATCATGGACAAACTCAACTATTGTGCACAAGTGACATGATCACAAAGTATAGCATTGTTCAGAGATTAATAGCTTTTGAGAAGAGCAGAGCTAATGTTGGATGGCGGCACATACAGAGTTACCAGCGGCACAGAAAATAAATTCAGAATAAAGAGTAGGATAACAGAATTCAGGCCATGGAAAAAGGTTGTGCAGCCTTGGACCCTAATTGTTCCGCCTCCCCCCACCCCCATCCCCAAACAAAAAGAAAGAAAGAAAAAATCAGCAGGCATGTTTAGTCACAAGATATTAGAAAGAAAGCCATGCAAATAAAAGAGGATTGGTTCATACGCCATAAATATCATGAAAAAGAACCATGTTGAACAAGGCCTTAAGAAAGAAACGAAGAAATCTCACTTACTTTGATTTGACTTTATGCTTTGCACCAGCATCTTTGATTTTTGTACCATTATCTCCTATCAAGTCAAAAAGGGAAGGAAGAAATTAGCTTACAAAAACCATAAAGATAGAGAAACAAGATATAATGGAAGATGATAAATGTTGTATTGCTTTTTGATCCATTCAGCAAAGTAAGGGATGCTCCTCAGTATGGTAATACGTAGGAAGCAAGATTGTGGCATGACGTATAAGTGATAAGCCCACAAGACCACAAGTAGAATTGAAGAAGGAGAACTTCCTCATTGCCTTCCAAGGGTTGCCCCCGGAAGGGTAGGGTTGAGGGGGATAGAACCGCTGAAGACAATCAAAAGCCTTGGACCTCAGAGCCCAATCGTTATGTTGCCAAGGTCTTATGTTTAGCAAATATTTTATTTGGTTTGTTAGGAAATACAACCAAACCTCCCCGATGGCATACTAACCTAACATGAGACAGATAGCTTTGTTTTTTTATAAGGACAGATAGCTTTGTTTGAGTAGAGGGTCTTGAATTTTTATGGATATCAATGGAATTAAAACATTTTGGACTTCTTAGGACATGAAAAGAAATAATTTAGCAAATCAAATTTGTAAATACCATTTGGAGTTGAAGCCTGACTTATTTCGCTTCCTTCAACTGAGTCGCCTGAAGAAGATGAATAATCTGATGGAGTCTCAGTAGAAGAATCAGAATATTCACCCCTTCTACTGACAGAACTTTTCGATCTACTATCCCCAAATTTAGGCCCTGATGTAGGGAACAATCCTTTCTCTGGTTGCGTAATATCATCAAGGTCCCCACTTCTCATTTTTGTGTTTTTGGTAGCCGAACTTTGGATATCTGAACCTGCTTGTTGTTTTCTGTTCTCGGGGAATCTGTCAGAACCTTTTGAGTCGGAGCTGGACATAGATTCGTCCACAGATTCCTTACTTTCCTTCTTGTAAGCAGGAGCATCAAAAGTTGCAAGCTTTCCAGTTTTATCTCCCTCAACACTTGAGCGACTTGGATCTGCCACCTCAGCTCTTGAGTCACAGATATCTCCCAAAGTACCTTTAGAAGTCACTCCATCTTTATCCGACTTCTTGCCAGCTTTTGTGCCTTTGTTTGATTTCGTTGGTTTTGTTGAAGCAACTTCACCCTGTTGTTGGCCAGGAATAAAATATTGCTTGAAATTTATACTCTCACCTTTATCAGTATTAACTTCAGGCTCGTGCATCCCCTCTGATGTACCCTTGACTAAAGGATGAGATGGCACTTGAAACGAGTCAGAATTTCTGAGGTCCTTGCCAGAACTATCTTTAGCTGACATATCCATCTCCATTGGCTCTGGTAGAGGCTTCAGGTCTCCCAGATTATCATTTGAAGCTGCTAATTCTACGAGACCAACTTCCTGGTCTTGAATAGCCATAATGGATTTGCTCTTCTTAGAAGTTTTTTGGCTCTTCTTAGTTTTCTTTTTCAGTTTCTGTTCTGCAAGGTTCAAAGTTTCCTGATTATTATCAGTTTGGTTGAGCGGCAAATGCTCAACCTCATTTTCCTTTTCCTCAGTTAGCAGAATATCTGCCTCAGTGCAGGTTGCCTTTGATTCTTGTTCTGATGCTCCCTTACTTTGGGTAGCAGGTAACACATTTTTATATTGATTATAACCTTGAGCAAAATGATTAGCAGGACCTGAAACATCATTAGTATGAGCGGCAAACTCCTTTTTTGTCCTTTTCTTCTTACTTTGACCAGAGTTTCCATGTCCATCAGAAACCTTCAAATCAGAGGGAGCTGCGGACACAGTTTCCTTTTCGGTAGCAGGTAATACATTTTTATCTTGATTTGACCCTTGAACGAAATGATTAGCAAGGCCTGAAACATCATCAGTATGAGCGGCAGCCTCCTTTTTTGTCCTTTTCTTCTTACTCTGACCAGAGTTTCCATGTCCATCAGAAGCCTTCAAATCAGAGGGAGTTGTGGAGACAGTTTCCATTTGGGTAGCAGGCAATACATTTTTATCTTGATTTGACCCTTGAACGAAATGATTAGCAGGATGCACTACTGAAGGGGCACCTGAAACATCATCGGTATGAGCGGCAACCTCCTTTTTTGACCTTTTCTTCTTTCTTTGACCAGTGTTTACATGTCCATCAGCAACCTTAAAATCAGAGGGAGTTGCGGAGACAGTTTCCTTTTCGGTAGCAGGCAATACATTTTTATCTTGATTAGACCCTTGAGTGAAATGATTAGTAGCAGGAGGATTATGCAATGGCAAAAGGGCACCTGAAACATCATCAGTATGAGCTGCAACCTCCTTTTTTGACCTTTTCTTCTTTCTTTGACCAGAATTTCCATGTCCATCAGCAACCTTCAAATCAGAGAGAGTTGCGGAGACAGTTTCCTTCTCGGTAGCAGGCAATACATTTTTATCTTGATTAGACCCTTGAGTGAAATGATTAGCAGGAGGATTATGCGCTTCCAAAAGGGCACCTGAAACATCATCAGTATGAGCAGCAACTTCCATTTTTGTCCTTTTCGTCTTACTTCGACCAGAGTTTCCATGTCCCTCATCAACCTTCAAATCAGACGGAGTTGTGGAGACAGTTTCCACTCCCTTAATAGACATTTCTGCTATGGCAGAATCTGAAGATTTGCACGTTGCAGATTGAACTTGCATGGGTTCCTTGTTATGAGCCGACCCTTTCACCTCTGTATTACTCTGCTGAGCTCCAGCATCTGACAAAATTTCACATTTCTTAGTCTGCTCAGTCACGTGATCAGTTATAGGTCCTACCCCTGCAGCTAAAGAGGGGCAGTTCACCCTACTGTCATCCTCTCCGCCCAGTTTATCAGGAATCTTTTCAGCAGATTTCTTGCGACTCTTTTTCTTCCGCTTCGTGCTGCCAGAATCTCCAGCTCCAATGTTCCCCTTGTCATTCAATGTCTTTTCGGCTGAGAGAATTTGTTCTTTAGCTGACCCCGTTGCTTTATTGTTATCTGAAGGAAGGTACATCTCAGCACCTTGAGTAACTGACGACTTGCCTTCTTTCCCTATTTTGTTTCTATGATCTACATCAGTTTTTGGCACAACGATTTCAACATTTGTAGTTGCATCAATTGAACCATCAAGAGGGACTATACCTTGATCAGATTTGTAAACATTTTGAGAAGCCTCAACAATATTTCTTATATCTAACTTGTGCAAGGGAGTTGACTTCTTGGCCTTGCTTTTCTTCCTCCCAAAGCTATTTTCTACTGCTCCTTCTGAATCTGGCAACTGGTAGGAGTGCACTGGATCCTCGGTACTTGCATCGTGCAACTTCTCACTCATCGGCATTTCTAAATCACAGTTCGGGGTTAGCTCCTTTTGTTCTCCAGTTGTATTAGCAACATCAGTTGTAGGTTCATTGAATCCAGAGACTACATCTTCTTTGTGCCTCAATTTACGCTTCTTAGCAACAGGACCAGCTCTAGGAGAACGTTCCTGTGAATTATCCATGGGCTTCATACTATTGAACTCACCTATGACCTTGGTAACTCCCTTCTGTTCTGCAATGGAGCTAGATGCCAAGTTTCCATGAGCTGGGTAAGATTCATTAGTGTCAGAAACTTTCTGTACGGCAATTGATTTGACCGAATCAATAGAGCGAAGATTGCAAGCCTCAGTTTGTGGATATGTGATGCAAAGTAACCCTTGGTCATTTCCACTGACTTGACAGCTAGAAGCATCAACTGAAAGGAACCACCCTTTTTTGATACCCTCAAAAGCACTTCTGACAAGCATAGTATCAGGCAGGTGGTAGTGATGTCCTTTCCGTTTTACCTGTTACAAATTAAGAGAAAGCATCATCATGATACAAGAATATATGCAAAAACAATGAGTTGGAGGATTAGGGACAAACCTTCACAGAAAGAATCTTCAACTCCTCCATCTCAGGAAAGCACCTTAAATGTTCGACCATGATCTTTTCTGCATGAAACCAACATGCATATTAGCAACTCATTGACACTTACTCATTGGTGAACGACGATCAAGAACCTAAATATCAAGTATAAGCTCTCCAAAAAAAAAAAAAAATATACTCCAAATACAAAATTAACAAACATTTTACCTTTTTGATAGAGGCAAAACAAAATCTATACTCCGAATAGAAAAAGCGACAAGGTCCCTAGGCTTTGCAACAAAAGCAGAAGGGTAGCGCACAATCCACAACATTAAAAAACACCACACATACTTGACTTTAGTACTATAGAAACAAATTGCAAATAAAATAACTAGTTTTAGTCCGATACACAATGCTGATATTAGTTAAACTCCACGGAGTTGGAACTCAAACAACCAGTTGCTTCTCCTTGAAACAACTTTGCACGTCAATTTTGTTATTGAAAGCCATCTCTTCGTCAACGAAGACAAAGCAAGGGGTTATTGCTCCATGGGTGAAGCTATGTACTTCAACAATGACAGTTCAAAGCTATGTACTTCAACAATGGGTGAAGCTATGTACTTCAACAATGGCATTAATTAAGCACACGTTTTCTTTGGAGCGATAACGCCTAGCTTTATCGATTGAAGCGATGGCTTATAATAACAATGCACTAATCCCTACAAGTAATTTTTTCTCTTTTCAAACTAGAGCATTGGAACAAAATTAGCTCATATAGAGAGAATCAGCATATAGAATATATATATATATACAGCCAATTGTAACTGCATTTGTTAATACTCCCATCCTATGAGAGAGAGAGAGAGAGAGAGAGAGAGCACGTATACAGAGACATGTATATATTATAAACACAAACAGTTTAAAATATATTTACATAAATTGTGTTTATAACTTAAACTCATATACTACATACATACATATAAAGGCGACTATATTACAACAGGTAACAATGACCTGGTGGTGTAAGAAAATTGTCTTTTACAGGGACTATGTATATAACTTAAGCTCATACACATACCTATATACATATAAAGGCGACCTATTACAACCGGTAACAATGACTTGATAATGTAAAAATCTTCTTTTATAGTGATTGTGTATATAACTTAAACTCATTTACGTACATACATATAAAGGTAACCTGCTACAATAGGTAACAATGACCTAATAATGTAATATTTTTTAACACAATTGTGTATATAACTTAAAACTCATATAAATATATATATACCTAGAAAGGCAACCTGCTACAACAAGTAATGGTGACCTGATAGTGTAAAATTTTTCTTCTATACATATTGCGAAAAAAAACTTAAACTCATACATCTAAAGGCAACTTTACCTGATAGTGTAAATTTTTTCTTTTACAGAGTCTATAAATAACTTAAACTCATACATATAAAGACAACCTGCTACAACATGTAAAAGTGATCTGATAATGTAAAATTTTCTTATACTTTAACTCATACATATAAAGGAAACCTACTACAATAGGTAAATGTGACCTGATAATGTAAAATTTTTCTTTTACACAGACTGCGTAAAAAACTAATAACTCATACATATAAAGGCAACCTGCTACAACAGGTGAAGGTGAAGGTGATCAGATAGTGTAAAATTTTCTTTTACACAAACTACATAAATAACTTAAACTCATACATATAAAGGCAACATACTACAACAAATAAATGTGACTTGATACTGTAAATTTTTTGTTTCACATTGCATAAAAAACTTAAACTCAATACATATAAAAGCAACCAGCTACAACACGTAAAAGTGACCTGATAGTGTAAAATTTCCTTTAACTATGACAGTGTATATAATTTAAGCTCATTTACATTCGTATCACGACTACCTGCTACAATGGGTAAATGATTTTCTTTTACACCGACAGTGTATATAATTTAAACTCATTTATTGAACCTGCTACAACAGGTAACAGTGACTTGTGTAAAAAAATTGTGTATATAACTTAAACTCGTATACGTAAAATTTCACACATATTCAGCTAAAATGGAGGTAAGGAGAAAATCAAAATTACTTTTGAAATCGGAGACGGTATCGGAATTGGAGACGATTAAAGCTAAGTGAGTATCAAGGCTCGTATCTACGAAAACCGTGTTGTACGACGACGACGTAGCTTCCGTTGCCGCCGGTTCATCAGAATCGGATTCTTCGCGACGGCGTTTGGCCATGATTACGCCGCCGTGCACGACGGTCGGAAAGCTGACGGCAGTTAAGAGTGAAAAATTGAAGGGTTTAATGATCAATTGAAGGGGTTTTTGCCGCCAACTATAATGGGCCTGCCTTTGCTTTTTCAAAAGCCCAAGCCCATTAATTAACAGCAAAATTGCAATTTTCATCTTATTTTTATGAAAAAAATGGGACCAAATTTTTAGTGTGACTTTAATATTGAGGGATCGTTTGATACGACGGATTGAGATTATAATTCCGGTGTATAATTTGAGATTATATTTATTTTATATTTGGTTAATAGATATTATTAGCTAATACCGGTACAAATTTTATAACTAAATAAATGTTAGCATTAGTTATTCCACATGGGATGTGAGATTAACAATCTCGAGATTGTTAATTCCTCGGTAACTTGCTTTGATACTAGACGAGCCCTAATAGTACAACTACTCTGCTTCAACTTAAGTAAGTTGGAGTCGACTATATAGCTAAATTTTATAATCTAGTTTGCTCACCAACACTACTTATGAGCATGTATCTGTGTAGTTGATATTGTGAGGATTTATCATGTACTACCTTTTTTTTTTCAAAAATTAATATTCGATTTGAATTTAATGTGTTCTGCTTTAAAGTTCTTGAAGTTGAATTCTTTGTACTTTTAAAATTATGAACTTAATATTTTTCACATATTCATTTACATTATGTGTAAAAATAGCTAACAAGCTAGATCCGCCATTGAGTTTGCTCCAAAACAATTGGTTAGATGAGCATGTATATCAATATCTTCTATATCGTGAGGATTTATCATGAATTAACGGCAAACTTCAAGCAAACTCATTAACCCGGCTGAAGACTTCTTATTTAACTAGATTAATTAGATTTAATTATTATTGTTTTAAAAAAAAAATAATCTCCATATGTTACTTCTAAATTACAAAACCAACAATAAGTAAGTAGTTGACTAGCTAGCACTTTAAAGAATAACTGTTGCAGCGAACGGTTTTTAACACGTTTTATTGAAGAAATTTCGAATGAGGCGGATCTAGAGGCTAATCTACGGATTCGATCCAGTAGCTTTAGCCTAGACTCCATATTTGTGTTAAAAATTCACTTAAAATGTATAAAAAATTTATTCAGAACCCAATAAGTAAGAAGAAATATAATCCAGAACCCACTAACTCAAAATCCTGAAACTACGGAATACAATAGATATTGTGCTTATTAATTTCTCCGGCTAAGGCCAATGGAAAGACGCCACGCATCAAGAATAAATTCAGGTAACAAAGAAGCAAACCACCATTGACATGAATGTGGCCAATAAGGCATTCTTCTTCCTCCATATCCTATTTGTGCAACTGCTGCTTTTGCATACTTCTCTGCTGATGGACTAAACAATGTTGATTTCTCTATGCTTGCAACTCTTGAAGACATCTTGGTTTTAACATATAATGGTACCTAAAACAAAACCAATCATGTACTCTCAAATGACACTTACACTTTGTTTGGATCATTGTTACCCATTGTATTGTATTGTATTTTTATTATGATTACAACGTTTGTTTTGGTTGTTACTTTAATTTCGTTGTATTGTATTGTTAAGTTCCATTGTTACCTAACAATGAAAAGACCCACTTTTTGTTACAACCGATTTGGTGGTTTTGCATTGTTACGCTTGTACACTTTCCCATCATGTCCTTAATTATAACCTTATAATCCTATTTTATCCTCTACCTTATTTTCTTATTTAAATACACCCAAGTAGTTATTTTGACCTCATCTCTCCTCTTCTCAAAATACAGTACGTTCCATGCCTCTCTTATTACTTTGTAGGTTCCCTGCCTCTTCAGATTCACAAGCCATCTTGTTGTGTGATTACATTAAACGTTTTATCTTAATTTATTTAATGTATAATTCTTAATTTCATTAATTACAGAGCAAAAACGTGAAACTTGAGCTAGTAGATTTCATTAATTACAAGCCATATGTTCCTTTTTTTTTTTGATACAAAATATATGATGACACTTTTGTTAATAACTATTATTTGGATAATATGATTGCTTGCATGTCGTTATGGAATATTATTTTTTATCTAAATTATTAATAGTGTGAACTTATTATTATGTTTATTAATAGTGTGAAGTCTCATATATACTTCTATAGTAAAAACTTACCCATATCGAATGTATGAAAGATTTACCGCTGTAGTGTATATCTAATTTAAGTCAAAACTTCCCATGCATGCAACAAACCACGTAAAAACTAGCTAGAATATTTAAGTGCCATGGCCCATAAATTAATGGAAAAATGCAATAACTGTAAACTGTACCTACATTAAGTGCCACATAAAACATATATCTACCAACGAGTGACTTTGGGGGCAATGGACAGTGACAATTAAGCCATAACCTATAGCTAGCTTTTGGTCTTCTTTTGGCCACGACGACCTTCAAAACATGATTATATTATATTGCTTTTCTTGAATATACACCATTTGGAAAAGTCATCGGTATTTTTCTTTTATAACGATGGTGTTCTAGTTAGTTTGTGGGTAGTTCAACATGTACTTGCAACCTTCCATTAGTAGAAGTATCGATAACTCGGTCCATCAAATCCTAGATAAATAAAAGAAAAATCAATTGTATCTCCATAGATCACTAGTAGAAATATCCGGTAACTAGATCTGTCCATCAAACCTTAGATAAATAGAAAAAAATCAATTGTATCTCCGTAGAAAATTTTAACCTGAAACTTCATGATTTTCTCCCACTCATTGAGCATTAAACCATATGGATCGTGCCCGCCCCAGCCCCACACCCCAAGTTGACTGCATGCCTTCTCACTAATGTGCTGTTTTGAAAAAGTACTCTCTACGACAACAACAACATACAAGTGTATCTCACAAGTAGGGTTTGGAGAAAGTGAGATGCATGCATGCAGGCCTTACTCCAACAAGATGGAGAGGCTGTTTCCGATAGACCCTCGGCTAGGAAAACAAAAAGTACTCTCTCCACAAGGAAAATCTAAGATGTGGTCCTTGAATTGAAGTATGGCATATCAAAAAGAAGAAGAAAGACTCACGCTTTAGTTGCAGCATAGATGGTGTAAAGAGGATGAGAAGGTACAACAATGGAAGCACCAGAACCCATATTCACTATAGCACCCTTTTTTCTACGTATCATTCCTGGTAAAATTGCCATTGTCATTAAGGTGGTACCTGTTCAAACATAATATAATTAAGTAAGTATATATGTACCTATACATATTTTTAAATTATAAAATTTTAGATAAGATGATCGCATACACAGTGGGGTAGCCAGAAATTTCTTCAAAGATGTTCAAGTTTCAAAAAAAAAATCCTTTTCAAAAATATATAAGATTGGACTTGATCCTGGGTTGTTTAGCTAATTTTGAACACCCTGCATCACTAGGCGAACACTATCAGTTGCTTCGAGGGTGTTCAAAAACGTAAATTTAACCTATCTCTGCGGTATAATTTTCCAACGAAGGATGTGGTCGCCTTTCTACGCACACATTTGAACAATATATATACAATATATATTACAGAAAACTATACTAGGTCATGAAAAAGAATCAGACTCGCACGAACATATGTTACATTGAAAACGTATATAATTAAGTGATAAAAGTATGTTGTCTTTATAAAGTTAGGAAACATATTACCTTCCAAGTTAACTTTCACTATATTTTTCCATATATTTTCATCCACTTCATGGAAAAACATGGCTCCTGGATATGTGACACCAACATTGTTAATCAAAATACCAATATCTAATCCTTCAATATCTATTTGCATTTCTTGAATCCCTTTAGTTAACATCTCCAGAGAAGTCTACAACAATAATCTTGACTTGGGTGTTTGGATTTTGAGCTTGAATTTCACCAGACACTTGTTGTAATTTTTCTAAGTTTCTGGCTACTAATATTAAGTTAAGACCTTTTTGGGCTAGTTCAAAAGCAAAAGCTTTTCCAATTCCATCAGTTGAGCCAGTGATAAGTGCCCAAGAACCATAAGATTTAAGATTTTTTGGAGTTTTGAGAAATGTTATGAAGATCCATTTAATAAAATATATGGAGTTCTTGAAGAAAAATATAAATCCAATAAAAAATAGAACAAGAATTATGAAAGGTTGAGTTTTGAGGTGATCTATGGAAGTTGAGAGCATTTTTTCATGAGTTGGTTGCAGAAAAATAAGATAGTGTTAGGCCTATCAAGCATTTATTGGGTTTAGTTAGACTTTGATTTAGTCCGACCGTCCCAAATTAGTTGACGCTTTAGCAAGATTCATTTGTTCCAAATTAGTTGTCGCTTTAGAATTTCAAGACTATTTTTGTCAATTCTTTTCAACTATACCCTTAATTATTAAAGGTATTCTCAAGAAGTATTTAATACTCCTAGTAAATAAGGGTAACATAGTAAAATATATACTCTATTTATTAATTTTCTTAATGGGCTGCAATAGCTGAAAGTGTCGATTAATTTGGAACGGAGGGAGTATTTTTACAACTGAAAATAAATGAATAAATTAATTGAGTACGTGAATGAATAGACTGGTAGGTTGTGCAAATAATATATGTTCCATTAATGTTAGGTAGAAAACAAGGATGATCATTGTAATATATTAACTGAATAACGTGAAACAAATTTAAAATATTTTTATCAATACATATATTAGGTAACTTTTTGTCCATAACCATGCAAAAAAGCTATTTTTAGGCAAGTAGTTGAACCTCACGTAGAGTCTTTTTTTTTTTTTTCTTCTTTTTGATAATGGTGCTACTCGGGGTAGCTTGCGCCCCCTCGACTATCATGTAACTATGCTCGGACACCATTTTATCCAAATGGCATGATTGATCTTTGTATTCACCGGAACAAGAGTCACCTTCATCTTCTCGGGTCAGGCCACTGTCCTTCCATAGTGAAGAGTCTTTCCAGGCCTAACGATAAGATTCCCTGGTAGAGCTCCAGATATTCGAATATAGAAATAGTGGGGACAAACCTATAAGTAGAAGATCATGGTAATAGGCTTTAAGATAGTTATATAATAGACTATTCTAATAGTTACTGACTCTAATAATAGTAATTGTCGTTCTGTTCATTTCAGTAACATTTTCATCGTCGTCACGAACATCACCACAATTTTCACAAGACAACAATGGATGTAATTCATATAAAAGGTATTTCATATGTTGATTTATACAAGTAGGCTGGTAATATACACCTTTGGAAATTCTAATTAGTTATTCAGATACATAATTATGCTACATAGCCACAAGTACCTGTCCTCGATTCATTGTTTCATCTACCAGCCATCATGAATTGGCACCCATCAAGTGCCAACATAGTCTGTTCTGTTTGATAGGAACTTGCCATTTACTCTCTTTAAGGTCCAAATAGCACGATTGGCCACACCACCACACTGTAAAATTTGGTCGGGAAGCCACGAACTGTTAAGGAACAGGAGAATCAGGCTGGTGAAGCACATTATATATGATTATCATGTATCTTTTGCTCAATCTATATAGGCAGGATTCTTTAGGCTCCCTGTGTTCCTGTTCAATGCCCGATATATGCAACTCCATCATGTTGGAAAGCTATGACCCCCTTGAATATTTGTCATCGCAGTTCAATCATGAGGGCTATATTCTTGCTGGAAAGGGTCGTCACTACAATGGACAGAACTCAATCTTGGAGAGAAACTCCAACCATTAGCCTGTTCCAGCTCATGATCGACTGTCCTCATTCTGACCTCCTCTTTCAGCTTCATGAAGTACATCGATGACCAGTAATCCTTTGCTAAATTCTTCATATGTTGACAAGAAGGACGATTGAACGAGCATTCATGAAATAAAAGAGTAAGACAGGGAAGGAGGGCTAGACAGAGTACAATTAGAGTAATTGAACATACCATTGCAATCATGCAAAAAATTAATTTAGAAGGGAAAAGACGAACCATTTTCATCAGCTGCATCAGTTCACCTAAAGCATTTTTGAAGAGATCAGGGTGGGAGAGATCATTAGTAGTCAAAATTTCCTGCCGGATTCGGTGAGAAATATTCACCTCCATTGGTGATCCTACAGGTGTTTAATGAGTAAATGCAAGTCAGGAAAGCATCAATATTTAAGCACACGGAGCATAATTTCCAGAGACAGGACTATAGCTAGAAGAATCAAAGAGTACAGTCCATCAATCTATGATGAAACTTTGTCTAAAGAATCATTGAAGAGAAAACTGAAAATGACTACCAAACTTTACTCCATATAAGAATCGACCGTACCTGCAGCTATATACTTCTCTATTATGTGGCGTGCCATGTAAATTCTCCTAACTGAATCTTGAATAGGAATTTTATCAAAATGTTGCACTTCATCATAGAAATGGACACTTTCCCCAGCCAAACAACTACAATGTGGGAAAAAAAGGTCATCCGTTACTCTGTGGAGAAGTTAATTTCAGCGCTCACAGAGTCTATTTTCTGTTTGGTTTTACTTATTTCTAAAATTCAGTTATGTTAAAATCAATGAGAGAAGTCAGGAACCTCTTTTCTCTTTAATATGATAAGCTAGTCCGTGTACACAGCCCAAAGATGATGAGTTTTTTAGAAAAGGATAAGAACAAAACCTGTCTGCAAATGCCATGAAGGACTGATGAAACCTTCGGTTCATAAGGAGCTTATCCAAAGGTTCATTGGGATCTAAAATACTTGTCGGTTCCCTCTGTAATAGAATCCCGCTATCAGATATGCCTAATGCCTGACTCATTGTCTTGTACTCCTTACGATCCTTCTTCCTCAAGCTCATAAGTGAGACAAGTGGTTGAGAAATTGAGAACGAGAAGAATGCCAGCACAAGGGCACTTGTCTGTTAAAATAACAAGAAGAAAGAAATGGTAGGCAATCAGAACAACCGATTTTGACACCCACATATTAAAAAAGTAGCACAGGACTGGGAAATGTACCATAACCAATAACAAAAATCTAGAGGCTATCTCTAGCCATGATATATCCTCGCGAACCTCATTCACGACGTAAGCAGTCACCCATATTCCTTGAGACATGAGAAACAGTAATATCAGCAAAAATATTTCTTGGAAATATCTAAGATGAAATATCATTTGACATCTATTATGCTAGGACTACAAGTGACTAACAATAAATGTGGAAGTAGATAAAGATGATAGCCATTCATGCTGTAACAAGCCCATGAATATTTTAACTAATAAACAAGTTACTAGCCAAATATATGTATCTGAAAAAAGAAAGCCATAACAAAATCAATCCTTTCATCTACCTGAACACATGAAGGAGGTAACATAAAGTAAACATGCCAGAAATACAAGCAAAATAAAGAAAATGGTTAGAGACAAACCAATGGAAGCTGTGGAGACAAGAACTCCTCTCCAAAGATCTTTGAGTTCATGAAATCTGAATTCAACATGACGCACAGCTCCAGTAAAAGCAATCAAGGATACAACATATAATGCATGAAGGCCCATAACAGGGATGATATACGGAGTCCCCATGTGGCACCGGAAATTTAGAGGCTTTTTTATTTGAATAACTACATCAAACAAATTCTGAGTTAATTTCACAAAGTCTTTCTTACATAAACAACTGTAGCAAAGTAAGCTTATAATATAAATAGCAGAGATGTTTCTACAAATGAAAGTCACATAGGTAAATCACATGCCGAAGATACAATTTGAGAAGAGAAGAAAAAACTAATCCAATAACCATTGGAAATCAAAACCTTTCTACAAATTTTCAGCAATTTTAAAAGCCAATTATCAGCATGTAGTTTTCACGAGTTAAAATCAGTAGCTTCTCGCTTGCTAATAAGTGTCAAGAGATTTGTTCATACATTTGTGCGAAGTTTGGCCACACTCAATAGTAAAAGACAAAATTAAAATGCATGAAGTAATACAACTGCAGAAGTGTAGGTAAAAAGACAAGACATACTTCTCATCTGCTTTCATTATCTTTATACAATATTATTAATATTTCAACAAAAGAAACTTAAAAGGAGTTCTTTATAAAATTCAACTTGATGATTCTTACAGGTAGCACCAGCTATCCAGGGCAAGAGAATCAGTGGAAGAAAAATATAGGATCTAATTGGTGGTAGACGTCTCCTGAAACATCATATCAAACAAAGAAATATTAGACAACATTTAAAAAGAGGTTCTCTACATGGAATACATCAGCAATAGCACTAAGACAAAGGGTCTTAAAATGTTATAATCATTTCAATTATTCAATGAACAAAAAGTGAGGGGGGGTGTGGGTGTGGGTGTGTGTGTGTGTGCGCGAAAAGAGAGGAGGCAAAAAAAGAAATTACAGAAAAAGGCACACCAGATGAGATCCTTTTTTTCCAGTTGCCACATATCATCCGGAGGGTCAAGCCAACAGGCATATATACTTACACCTTACCTCAGGGCTGGTGAACTGTTTTAGACCAAAAATTAGTTTCTGCAGGATATCCTCTTTCCATTTCTACGGAGCAGGAACTACATTAATGACAGTCCATTATTCTATTTTTCTCTGGAGAGCAGCAGGTGTTTGCTATTCATTTATTTTCTTTCAAAGAAAGGGGTGCATTAATTAACAGCTTCTCAAGTGGATATTTATGCGGCTAATTGTTACATGATCATCTCATCAAGTACAAAGAACAATAGTTGCTGATGAATTCTTAAAGAGATCAAACTCACTTCACAAATATATAATATAGTTGGAATATCTGTGTAATACGGCAGCCCAACAGCAAACCAAATCCGAGTGGACCTTCAATCCAGACTGAAAGCAAGGAGCATCAAATATTTTGCAGAAAGTAAGCACCAGATCAAAGCAAAAGCAGAAATTTGAGGACCGGATCATATTGGGTCATGGCTTGAAGAGTAATTAACCTGACCAAAGATAGCAAGACCTCCACCAATGCCTCTTTCTGAACTTTAGAAAACTGAGGGAGATCTGCAAAAGCCATACGAATGTCACACGGAAATTAAAATAAAGTTCCATTAAATGTTTTGGATATTAAATCAGAGACTGAAATATAACACCATATTAGGGAGATGAAATAGAAGGTACCGCAATGGACAACAAGAGATTGAAGCTTGCAATAACTTGAACTGCCACAAGCCAAAAGCTACTGCCTTTGGGCCTAGGAATCTTGTGAATCAGGTAAGGTAATGTTGCCTTAAGGAGAAGTCTACAGAAGAAACTCAAGTGGTTAATGCCAACATCTTGACTATAATAGAAATAAAAGCTAAAGCATTGAGTGGATATAAATACTAATGAACCTTTAAAAAATAATTAAAAAATTAATTCTAGAAGCTCCACGGCTCCAGCACAAGAAAAATTAAAGTGGCTATGTTTCATGAACAAGTAACAATGAGCATTCAACGAGCACCTTGTTATTGTAATGGCACACATGTTTTGTGTTAAATGTTAATAGTAGAACACAATCACACACCTTGACATGCAAAAAAGCACTGAAACATACAGGAACTAATCAAAGGAATGAACTTTAAGCCTGCTTAGACAGTTACAATCCACCAAGGCTCTGCTCGCCCTTAACAGTGGACAAAAAGATGAGCAGATTCCTATTTTTTACCTCCTTCCCGTATATCTTAACCCCCTATTGCCACCATGCCTCTAGATATGTGATCAGTCTTTGAACCTCCACCACACAACAATGAAGTAAAGGAGGGTTAAAGATACGAAAATTTCGGCAGCACCATCCTTACGAATGGGACAAATTTTTTGAAAGAATCTCAGGGATGTCAATGGGGAGGTTAAAGGTGATGATTTCACCATCCACACCTCATTTAGCCCCATCCTATTCTGCAATTTTTCCTCATATTAGACTTTCATCTTTCATTAACTTTTTGGGCTTTATCAAACAGATACTAATACACTATTATAAATAAAAAATTAAAAAAATTATTGAGGTGGTTAAAACGATTCAAATCAGGAAAACAAAAGCCAAATACAGTAACTTTAAGCCCCATCTTGCCCCGGCCCCCAGTAAAAGCCCCACCCCCCCCCCCCCTCCATCTCTTCCTGCTAAGACTTCCTGTGCCTCGCTTCATTGGCATACTAAAGTGGGAAGAAGACACATAGAAGCAATCATATTAAGAGATAAACAAGCTTTAGTGGTGTATTATATTCCTGCTTTCATCGAGTAGTAAGAAACAGAGTAATAGATGTTGTAAATGCACAAAAGTCCTATTGTCCACTTTCTTCATCCTGCTCTATCAAAATAATCAAACAGCCCATCTCTCCCCGACTCATTGTCAATACTATTGAGAAAACAATATTTCCAACTAACTCCAATCTTCTCTAGAATTCAGCAAAATTTTCATAATATCAAAGAAACAAAACCAAAAAAAAAAAAAAAAATATAGCGTCTTGCAATTCGTAAAAGCGTGCACCTTTATTAATCAAATACAAGAAGGAAACTACAAGACCCACACAATGCACTTCAAAATTTCAACAAAGAGCTAAAACCCATTTAAAAGGAGCAAACACAGAGATAAACTAGACTACAAATATACTGACTTAAGCTATTTAATAAGACAAGCAAAATCCAATATTTTCTTGAATTCAGCAACAGTTTTGCACTATATCAACAAAATAGTGTCTTTCAATTTGTCAAAGCTTGTATCTTTATCATTCAAATCCAAGCGGAGGCAAAAACACTAAGTGATTTCTTCCCATTTGTCTAAGCCTTAGCGGAAAGAATTACTCGATACCTGTACTGGTGGAAGGAAGGTACCCTTCGAATTAGCCGAGGTGCGCGCAAGTTACCGGACACCACGATTATCAAGAAAATAAAGTTTGCATCTTTATCAATCAGATACTACAAGGAAACTACAAACCAAGAACATCCACTTCAAGAATTCCACAAAGAGCTAAAACCCATTTGAAAGGAGCACAAATTAAGATAAACTAGACTAAAATATAATGATTAAAGCTACTTAATTGAAAAATGCAAACTTTTTTAGTCTATATATGATGCAATTTTGGTGAGAACTTACAAGATCATGGAAATTATAGCAATTGAAAGTGCTACATAATCACTTGGACACCCTCCTTTGGTAGCACAAGCTGCCATATTTACTCTACTACTGTTTTCTTGCTGATTTTGTAATGCTCATTAACTGTTTGTTGAAATGTCTAAAAGAATAAAGAGCTTAATTTCTTTCTACTCTTTTGGGTACAACAACATTTGTCAACAAAGCTGTTCTTGGAATATGGAAAGTATCCTTTTGATTTAACTTAAATTTGATTAGTAAGCTAAAGATAATTAAGTTAATATACAGCATTAAAATATTTTTTATTTTCCTAGTCGATGATCTATCGGAAACAGTATCTCCACCTTGATGGGGTTAAGGTCTGTGTACATGTCATCCTCCCCGACCCCACTTGTGAAAAAAACCAGGTATATTGTTGTTGTAATATACAACATATTTAATCTATAATTACAGTATAATTTAAGAATGATTTATGGTTGTTTGAGTTCGATAATGAACTCTTCTATTATTATTTTTAGAGTTAGCAAATTGTGTTATAGTTGCTTTTTTACTTTAACTGAGTTTCAACGTAAATCGGGTGATTTATCGTTAAAAATGCTTACAACGAAAAAAATTCAAATCTACTCATCTATTTTTTATTTTTTTTTTAAAATAGAGGTAAAATAAACTTGTGTGTATAGTTTTCATTTATTAACTTGTCGAGACTTGAGAAATATGAGATATTTGTTTTATGGTAAAATAAAATAGACATAAAAAGAAATTAGTAATGCTAACTACAGAAAAGAAGCAAACAAACTATGCAAAAACCTTTAAAAAAAAGTTACATGGTGGCTTAAAAAATAGTTACATGGTGACATATTTCTTTCAAGTGAAGTTGAAATGTCAATTTTGGTAAAACAATAAAATAAAAGAAATAATTTCTGTTTGGAATTTTGTTAATTTGTCCTAAAGCCACCAATTTTGACCTTTACACACAATTAGATTACAAGTAAAGTGTTCTAACCTTTCTACTTTTGATTTTATATATAAATGGCCATGCACGAAAACTTTTCTACTCGCATAAGGTAAATATCTTGAAAGACACTTATTTTGTAAATATTTGATATAAACATCGGGTGTAAGTATTTTCAATCCAAGTCGAAATAGAAAAAGCCGCAAGCACCACTAGGCCCGGTCGTCGGTTGAACGTCAGTAGGGTCCGATATTCATTCCCAACCAAGGGAGTGGTTACGTCCAGTATGTCCCCCCTTATTCCCGACATGCTATGGTACCCCGGAGTGGGTAGGAGCGGGTCGAGTCCGTATCGCCGCAGAGCAACAGCCGCGTCCGGATCTAACGACATTGGCAGCTTGATTTCTTGACTGATAGTGTAAAACCAAGGAGCTTTATTATTCATTTTTTTGCCGAATGTGCTTCACAATGTCATATTTAATATTTCTTCTAGAAGTAGCACTTGCTTTTAATATACTAAACCATTCATTTGTTTTGGGATTATGAAACAAAGATCTTTGACAAATCTTTTACACATGCCCATGCTAATTACTAAAGAAGGGGTTTATCAAAATAATTCTCAAATGACTCCTTTTAACTTGCAAATCCATCAGTCTCTTAACAACACTGGTTGCAGACTGGGGGAACAGCCAGTAAGTTGCAGTCACAGCAGCCCTTTTTGCACTTTTTTCCGCATGCTGCAAATACAGTTTTATTCTCAAAATGTCATATTTTAGAAACAAATATGAGAATGTATGTAAAACTTATATATATACACAGGCAGCGTAGAGAACTTTTACACTATCAATAGTGGGTAATTTGTCTTTTACTAATCACACTTTTTATGGAAGTAGTTAACTACATATATATTTAGGTAATTTGCTAGTGTCGAAATAACAGTTGAGATGAATTTTGCAGTGAGAACAATCTAAGTGAAGAGCTACAACATGTTATTTAAAGGCTAATGGTAAAACATCTGGCTGCAAAGTTAAAAGAGATTGGAAGGTATATAAATAGTTACTCCATCCGTTTCATAAAAAGGAAAGAAACATGTTTGATATATACCAATATTAAGTATCCTTAGAACTTGTGGTATTAATTATAAATGGCATGACATCTATGTGGCTATGAGAGTACATCATTAAGAATTAAACGAGAAGTTTAAAGTAACAAATTCTCCAAAAATATAAAAAAACGACATTCATTTTGAATACTGACTAGAGTAACAAAATAGTACCGAAAGCATTAGCATCTAATGCTTCTCCAAGATGACTAACAACAAGTGGCTGTTGGCCATTAGCTCCAGCTTCAACCTCCACACAGGTCATAGAGGCTAATAAAGCAAGAAATGAGGCAATTATGATCAACTTTGTCATGGTTAAAACAACAAAGAAACTTTAGTTTATAGTGTTGAAGATGTTTTTTTTGTAATATGACTATTGGCTTTGCTTTTTATATACAAATGCTAGAAGGAGCTTCAGATTGAGTGAATCTCTCATATTCAAAAAATTTGACTAATATGAATGAATTCAAAGACATTTGACCAATAGATAAACTTAAGAAACTGAATGCAAAAAATTCAGTTCCTTCTACAAAGATAAATTAATGAATGCTAATCTCCTGAGACAATAACAACTATCTTTCAATCACAAACGAGTTAGAGCGTCCAACGAATAGTGCAAAAAAAAGTAAAATATTGAAAACAAAAACAAGCCACATCTTTGGATTTTTTAAGTAAAGAAAATCATCATAAGAACTAGAGTATGACCATTTGATCAATGCAATGTTAATTTTGATTTAAGAAGAGGATAACTTATGGTTCAAAATTCGTTGGATAGTGTATTCATCCTTCTTACCTTTTAAATATCAGGCCGTTGACTACAACAAGGTTCGATAAATATTACTTTTTGGTAGTTCGAGGAACATTTCAGTTTCCACTCCTGTATCTATAGATGATTATTGTCTATTATATGTTTCTTGCTTCTTTCTTGTTTTTGCAGCTAAACTCATTGATTAAACAAAGGTTTAGTCTTCCATATCCAAACACAAGGAGCTAAGTGCAACTAATTCTCCAAATCTGAAGGGATCCAAGTGAAAATTATCCAAAATTGCTAACGGACAATAATCGAATAATTGTTAAAAAAAAAAAAAATAGTGCGAGATTGGAGCTCATAATACTGAAGAATAGTGCTTTGTTCTCAATAATAATTTACACTAACGGTTTTAATTAGTGCATTTTAACTTGTTGTAGTATCTAACATGTCTTATTTTTTAAGCCAGTAATCCCACTGTTAATGGACAGTTACCACGAGTAATTTTTAAACTGATTTGATAGTGTATAGATGTTAAACCGATCCATATAACACAATCACGCAATCCGACAATCGGTCTATGGTACAATCAATAATCTTTTTATGCTTACTGAAAAAGTTAGATTAAGATTGGACCATGTAATAATACTGAAGAAATGCCATCATATATTAGACAAGAATCAAAGATCTTTGACAGATCTTTTACACATATCCCATACTAAAAAGAAAAAAAAAAGATTTATCAAATGAAAATCTCAAATGAGTCCTTTTAACTTGTGAATTCATCAGTCTTCAGCACAGCAAGTAGTGCAGACAGGAGGAACCACCTTTATGTTGCAGTCACAGCAGGCTACTTTGCATGTGCTTGTGCATGCTGCAAATATAGATTTATTCATAAAAAGTTAAAATTAAAGACCATATTTGTCAATGTATGAAAAACTTGCGGTATCAATTAATAATGTCATAATATTTATGTGGCTATAAAAATGTGTCATAAGTTAAATCAGAAGCTTAAAGTAAATGAGTCTCCGAGAAAAGATAGGTGACATTGGATACGGACTAAAATGGAAAGAGTATAGGGAGTAGAATAATACGGTATACAACGATATCTAACGCTCGTCCACGTTGGCTAACGACAAGTGGCTGTTGCCCATTAGCTCCACCTTCAACCTCCACATAGGTTATAGAGGCCAACAAAACAAGAACTGAGGCAATTGTGATCAACTTTGACATGGTTAATTAAAACAACAAAATAACTGTAGTTTTTAGTGTTGAAGATGTTTTGTGTAATATGACTAAGACTGTATATATATACAAATGCTGGTGCTCAGAGATAGTAGATTATTGAGTGAATCTTTCATACAAAAAAAAAAAAAAAAAAAAAAAAAAAATTAATTTGACCAATATTTATATGCTAACCAGTATTAATGAATTCACACCAGACAGTAAAAGTTTTGACTAATTAAGATTACTTTAATGATAATATATTCACATTGGACTAAGACCAAATTAGAGATATACTAATAACTTTTCCACTTGTTAATAATTGCTAATCCGCTGAGACTATAACAGCAATTATGTTTCAATCTCAAACAAGTTGGAGGGTCCATCGAATAGTCAGGGGCGGAAATACCCCTTAGTCCACCGGTGTCGTCCGACACCACTGGAAAGTAGAAGTTTGCTTATAAAAATAAAGAATGACAATGTTGAAACAAAAGTAGTTCTAGTTGAGCTGGTCCAAGCCCATATGGTTTAACTATGGGGTCTAGAGTTTGAATCCCTGTAGCAACAACTTATATTTGAAATTTTTTTAAAGCCAAATTCCGATACCTCTAATAAAAAATTCTGCGTACGCCACTGCGAATGCAAAAACTCGTTGGATAGTGGATTCATCCTTCTTACCCTTTAAATATCAGGCCGTTGACTACAACAAGGTTCGATAAATATCACTTTTTGGCAGTTGGAGGAACTTTTCAGTTTCCCCTCCTGTGTCAATAGATGAATATGGTCTATTTTATGTTTCTTGCTTCTTTCTTATTTTTGCAACTATATTCTTTGATTCAACAATAGGCAATCTTGCATTTGCTAAATGACAATGTCAGATAGAAAACTTGGCTATGTATGCAAAACTTTAACAAATATAACACAGAGCTAACTTATCTACTCAGACGGTGTAAACAATTTATTTGCATCAGTGTATTTTAACCTGTTGTAGTATGTAACACGCCTTATTTATGACGTTAGTAATCCCACTTTTAACGGACAGTTACCTCTAGTAAAACATCTGATGGCTGCAAAGTTATGGCTAGAATACGTAGAATTGTAGTGAAAAAGAAATTACCTATCTACTTCGATGAATTTGATGTGTAGCGCCATATAAGGCCTCCCACTAGGTTATTTACAGCATGAGCAGACATTGGCACAAGAACAGTTGATGATAAAACTGTAGCATAACCATACACAATTCCAACAAATGTGGCCCTGAAATTAGAATAGTTGCAACTTTCAGTTTCAACCTTCTTGAGCATCGAAATTCAAGTCATCGGTGACTCAAGTGAATGGACAAGAACCAAACACCTAGTTATTCAGTGACATATCATGCCATTAAAGCTATATCAACCAACAACACAGTCCAAGCAGAAGTTTTAAGAAATACCAGACAGCAAAGGAGTATTTTCGACCACTGCCCAAGTGTAGTATCCCAAATATGGAAGCAACTCCCACGACACTCAGCCAGTTGATGCCAAAAAGCGGTAGCAGTGCACCACGGAAAAGAAGCTCCTGCATCATTGAGATATCCATACAAGCTTGTAATCAGTTCTGAAATATCCAAATGAATAACTCATTTAGCAGTCTAAAGACATAAAGAAACTGAGGAATGCGCGATTTTTTTTGCATACCTCACTAATGCCAGGAAGAAGTGATACCACTATGTAATCCAAAGGTTCCAGTGAACTTAAGACCTGAAATGGAAGTTATTTTTCTTTAGAAGAGCTAGAAAGCGAAGTTATCAGCTTTCTATATCCATTCCTTCGATCAAGCTTTCTATATCCATTCCTTCGATCCAGACCAAAGAGATAGGCAGCAAGGCAGAAGAACGAATTAATTTGTACAAGAATGCATACCTGGCTATTTGCTGCTTCACTAGACTCGGCAAAATCTGGCCATATGTTCAACAATAAGTACCGACAAGAGGATACCAGTATGACCGATCCAGCAATAAGCTCAAGATGCCATGTCTGGAAAGTCACTGTACATAGAGTTATCATCATTGTAAAATATATTCTAACTGATGTGATTCATCAGATGAAAGCCTGCAGCATTAAAAAGAGAGAAGTTTTCATCACAGATCCATGGTTTTATAAGAACTTGGATTGCACTCCCACTGTGTTAAACTTCCTCTAACTTACAGTAATTGTGATCAATTAAAAAGGTTGGCATGTTCATGGGGAACGTTACGGATCCAAAGTTTTTAAATGTGTCCTAAAAAGAGAATAGAAAGCACAACTACTTTGCAGTTGTTGATGTAGATAAAACCTTAAGTTAACTATCTTGAGTAAGTTTCAAAGCTTGGAAAAACAGGCATTCTCAGTAGACTAAAAAACAAGAGAAATATTGGTTGAAACATCACATGGCAAAGATCATTATACAAGAAAAGAGAAGTTTCATGAAGTTACATTGTAACTGGGGAATGATTTAAACACGAATTCCATCGATATTAAAGTCCCTTTTACCAAATTCTGGAAAGATTTGTCAACATAACAAGTACTTCTCTAAAAGTGTAAGAAGTTTCACAAACTACTGAAAAAGGGCAGCCCGGTGCACAAAGTGTCCTGCGGTCACGCAGGGTCCGAGGAAGGGCCCCACCCCAGGGGTGTGATGTACACAGTCTAACCTAACGCAAGCATTAGTCGTTTCAAGGCTTGAACCCATGACCTATAGGTCACACGAAAACAACTTTACCAGTTTCACAAACTACTGAATGGAGAAGAAAGGTTCTCAAGCTTACATGGTATTTCCGCAGAACAGTCGAGAATTGGCAATCCTCCTGCTGATGCAACATGAGAAACCTGCAGTCAACAAAATACACAAAGGGGTTTACTTGCCTTTCATGGCCTTCACCAATCTATGAGTATCGTGTAACACCGGATGTAGAAGATATTATCAACTTAAGTTGAAGTATAATACTTAGTAGAACTCAGAATACAAACTAAAAGTTATACACACGATATCACTACTAGTAACAGTTCAATCCTTAGCACATGAACTGTAAGCATATCCATAAATGAAATTTGCACAAATACAATAAACATCTTTGAGCTGAGAAAATGTACCTCTCGAATTCCAACACCTAGAAGGCCTATTAAACCAGAAGTGATTGTGCATGCTTGAAGAACAGAACCTCTAGATGGGAGAATCAGCTCAGAAGTCCCATCCTCTGAATCCGCAAGGCGGGATGTGTTCTTGCTAACTTCAACATAATTTGGGCTAGCATCATCACTTAACAGGTTCTTATCGGGTAATGCAGCGTCAGTTTTCTCTGTTTTCCCTTTTTTCCTCGATTTCTTAACCGACTTCTGACTTGCAAATGCCCTTACATTGGTTTTAAACACCTGTAGTCATTTATTAGAAGGAGAAAACAAATGTAGCAGTCCAAAGAATACGTATAATTCAAGTGAATCAAGTAAACCATATAAAAGTACTTGTAGTTTAGAGCTCATACAGCCCGATGCAGATGGAGCCTTCGAACAATGAATTCAACTGAGCCCAGTATTTTCAAGACCGAACACAGATATATGCGTGAAAAAGCACTAAAGTTCAACAGATATTACATTCCGAACTTATAATTTCAAAAGTACAACAAGTTCAATGCTAAGAACCTTAAAACTCGAATCCATCAAGTTTAAGTCCTTCATCCGCCTCTGCACACAGCAATCACCAAACTTCCTACCTGATAAATTTTCAGCTGTACTTATAAGAGTAATGCACATTACTGAACCATAAAAACGGATATCAATTGATCCTTTATGCAAGTTAAGAGCATAACACTCTGTTTGGATTGTTGTTACCCATTGTATTCGATTGTATTGTTATCATGAGTACAATGTTTGTTCTGGTTGTTATTTTAATTATTATTGTATTTATATCAAATCCATCGTTACATAACGATGAAAACCATCACTTTATGTACCGGTTGATTTGGTGTAATCGCATAGTTACCTCTCTTTTCTTCCCATCATGCCCTCGCTTATTATTTAATATTCTCATTTTAACATTTACCTTATTCTACCACGGGAAACAACACAGTCTATCCAAAAACGTTGTACAACACAATACGATACAATACAATACATTATGAAATGATAGATAACAACATCCATAAAGAAACTGCTTAGCATATTGAATGTTTTTTTCAAGAATCAAAATCGTTGTATTGAACATGGTTGTTTAAACAAGATTTCACCATAATCCAAAGAATGGATAAAGGAAAACTTACATGCAGGAGCAACAGTACTGAAGTTCAAGAAGTTGTTTGTAGTAAGTGAACCCATTGATAATTGATTAATTGCAATACAATTTTAACTAGAATGATCCTTCTTGGTGCATATAATCTCACATGTTAATCTACATTTAATCAGTAGATGATGGAAAACAAAGAACCATTTTTTCTTTTAATATTTGCAGTATAAAGTTGTGATTTCTGCTAAACAAAAATTGCTCAAAAAAATGGAAAAAAGTTGGTCCAAAATTTGTGTGGTCCAAATTCTTGCACTAGCTTGAAACCATGATAGTGTCACTCTAGATAACATGCCATTATTTATAGTAGTCAACTTGTATATACTGGATTATTATTATTTTTTTGTACTTTATTATCACATATCAATTGAATTTTAGGAGTAGTCACTACAGCAATATATACTCAGAACAACAATATATACTCAATACAATCTATACGATCTTACATGTAGGGTCTGAAGAGGTGTACACAAACCTCACCCGTACCTCGAGTGAGGTAGAAATATTTCCGATAGACCTCCGCTCAAGAAAAATTAGTAGTCACTATAGCACATTTTTTTTCTAAACCAACCTTTTCTAAATTCATTATCACTATTGCATATTAATTGTAATCTTAGATGCTATTGTCTCCATAGGATCGGATCCCAAATATAACTTTTTACATTTATCTTTTCTTGTTGCAGTTTAATGTGACATGAAATTATCACATAAACACTTGTGATAAGAAGCAGAAAAAGAAAAGGAAATTTAACATTTATTTATTGTACTGCAAAGTGAATACAAGAGAAAGTTAAACTTAGCCTAAGCAAATATTTGCATTCAACTCTAATACAGCTATTGGCTAATGAAACAACTGCCCAGTATTCTCTGAATCCCTAAAAATGTGATTACAGAGAATCAAACTTGTTGTGACCCTATAAACATTTACATTTCGGCACATTGAGCCAGGTCAAAAATGAGAAAAAAAAAAAAAAAGGAATGACTAAAAGTATGTAATGTACAACTGCAAAACAATCCCTCTAAAGAGAACTTGGTAGATCAGTTATCAAGATGATCACAAAATGGTGCCCAACAACCAAAGATGCAGGAAGAAACAATACGCAATTAGGCCTAGCCTGCCCCTTGGATGACTCATCAAAGCTCGACTCGAAGATACCCTGAATAAAATTGGAAACCAAGTGTTAGATTGACAAAACACAAGCAAGTACACATGGAAGGCATCAATATCGAAATAAAGAACTTGGACACAACCCCTGCTCTACACCACTCGATAAAAGATTATTTGGTAACAAATGGTAGAGATTGTTAAACTTGGAAATAGAGCGAAAATCATGGTACGAGAAATGAGAACGTAGAAAGATGGCCATCATCATTTCTGTTGCAAGAATCAACAAGCTAAAGTCGAACTCAAATGTCTCTGTAGGAATGACAAATGTTCTTCGTAGACATTTCGTTCAAAAAGTCAAGGAGAAGATAGCAAGAATATCTCTAAGATATTTACCATATTCCATCAATTCTGTCTGCAATCATCTTCCCTTGCCCTGGAATAAGACCTGATGTACTCAGAGACTTGAACGCATGACCTGCATGACAGAAGTGAGTTTTATGATTGCTGAACATCAAACTGATCGTTCAAAATTTCCATAGCTTTGTAATTATACCTTTTTCCTGATCAGCTTCCTCGTCATTTAGCAACCGTTCAGATTCAGAGTCTATATTTATTGCGAGTTGATCTGCAGATCCCTTCCGCAAAGTTCGGACATGAGCAGCTGATGCAACTGAAGAAGAGGCAGCCGATGCAACTGAAGAAGAGGCTAAGGTCTTACTCACTGGTACCTGCAACAATGAGAATATAGCATGTTAGACTGCTTTGCCCGCATATGTTTTTTTTTAGTCACATCCTGTCATCACTACAGTTGCTTTCAGAGAAAAAACAGTGACTAAAAATAGCACATCAAGTTACACATATTATATGGAAGAAATTTGGTCATGACCATGCTCAAAAGCATTTCTGGTCAGTAGAAAATGGCACATCAAGTTACCTTGATAGTCAGAAGGTCAAATGCAGTGGTTGCATTTTTGTATTTCCTTGTCCCACAGATGCAATAGGGCATTTCATGTGTGACATAAGTAAATCACACAATTTGCATACCTAGTGTGATTATATTTTCTATGCATTTTCTAATTCATCTTGCATTAAAGTATAAATCACCAATGATTTAACTATATCTTGTGATGGACTTTCTCAATATGGATTGATTACCAGTAAAAATAATGTTAAAGCTGCAATTTTCCTCAGGTCCACTCCCGAGAACTTGGTAAAAGGGAATAGGTGCTACTTAATTGTTAATATTTGTCAAACAATCTTTTTTTATCATTGTCAAAAGATCTTTACTCTCAGCCACTTTAGGTTTACCGAGCATAAGCTACATCCTTAGAGAGGAAAAAACAAGCCGTTTAAAAGATGACATCACTAAGGAATGACATAACAGACCAGCAATGGCCACAAAAGCAAGATAGATATTGAAAGAAGGCAATGTATGACTTCTACTGAAAAAGGAATGCACTGATGTAATAAAAAAAGTACCACATCTTGAACTTCAGATATCTCTGACTGAGTAGGAGCGGAAGCTGTTTCAAAGATGCCTCTCTCCTGGTTGACCTCAACTGGTGCAACTTTAATTTGATTAGAACTTTCTAGTGATTTAACCTTACTTGACAAGTCATCGACAGCTCTTTGGGTCCCATGCAAGTTGGCAAGCAGTTCCTCTGTTTTGGCTTTCAAGTTATCAGATTCTGAAACTTTGGCAACAACCAGCTTGTCAAGCACAGGTAATAACCCTGTCACCGGAGTCTCTTTCTGGACACCAACCAAATTATTGCTTCCCAACTTCTGTATAATATTTTCCAAACCGATTGTGAGCTCTAACAACTCATTCTTCATCTTTTCATAGTCCCTTTCGTTTCTAATGTACTCTTCAACTTCCTCCTTTAAATGCTCAATTTCCAGCTCCTGGTTCTCAAGGCTTGACTGTAATTCTTTTTTCTCACGAGACAATGAGCGTATCTGGAGCTGCAACCGAGGGAAAGTATCAACTACATAAAAGAGCTTCCTCACGTGAGGTGAATCATAGGTCTCTCCATCTCCCACATCTGGCCCCATGAGTGTTTCAATCCCATTTATTTTATCAAAAAGAGATTTCATATGAGCTTTTGAGAGGATTGAGTCTTCAGCCTCTGAAAGAACAGTATCAAAGCAGGCTAAGAAAAGACAGTATAAGCTACTATAGCCACAGCTAATATTTTCATATTTAAGAAAAAAGTTAGACATAATGAACACATTGTGTACCTTGAAATTTCTCCTTGATACTTTCCTCTTTTCCCTGATAATCCTCTAACTTGAGCCTCATCTCATTGCAAAGATCATTTGATGCTTCTAGATCAGTCTCCAGTTGGGGAATCCGCTCTAATTTGAGCCTCATCTCGTTGCAAAGATCACTTGATGCTTCTAGATCAGTCTCCAGTTGGGGAATCCGCTCTAACTTGAGCCTCATCTCGTTGCAAAGATCATTTGATGCTTCTAGATCAGTCTCCAGTTGGGGAATCCGCTCTAACTTGAGCCTCATCTCATTGCAAAGATCATTCGATGCTTCTAGGTCAGTCTCCAGTTGGGAGATCCTTTCTTGGTGTCTCTCCTTTTCTTCCAATACTTCCACACTAGTATTCTTGCTTTTTTCCAGTTTAACCTGCAAATCTTCAATTGTACCAACCATCACATCTGTCGCAGATTTGAACTGTTCAGTAAGATGTCGACTGTGTCTAGCTGCCAATAGCAGCTTCTTAGCAGTCCTTGCAGATTCGCTACTATCAGCTGCCAACTGATGATGTGCTGGAGCATCTTCACCAAAATTTCCTAATTGTTCAGGTGAGGTTTCCTTCAACTTTTCCAAGACAAAGTTGGAGCCAAGTTCAGATAACCTATTTTGAGTTAAAGCCAGTTCATTAGTTGCATCATTACAAGCAGAAAGTAGAACTTCAAGATCCCTTTCCAACAACTGTATAGTTTTTTCCTGTGCTTGCCTACCAACTTGTTCATCTCTGACCTTTTGCTCAAGAGAATCTATGAGTTCAATGATGGGTAGAGCTCTACTTTTTGTCAACTGTAGTTTTTTAAGTATGGATGTGATTGAGTCATCCATCAACGCAGAGTAACATTCAATGTTCTCAGCAAGAATCTTGTTTCTCAATTGGAATCCATCCACAGTTTTCCCAAGAAGCAATGTGATACTGTCACCATCAATTGAATTTGGTTCTCCGTTGACTACCCCAATTAAAGCATCATTAACAGACACTGAAGGAGTTGACAAAGAAGAGTCATCCTACAAAAGAAGAACATAGCAATAGGTAAGAGAAGATACATCTGGAATATAAAGACAAACTGATCGTATATCAAGTAAACGTAAGATAAGAAAAGCTGTACATGCACAAATTTCCCTATACAAGTCAACTTTTGAGAAAGTATAAATATCTATCAGTAGTCAAATGAAAACTTTTCAAAATTATTTTCAATTCTAACGACAACATGAGCAGGCAAGGGAGAAGTGCATTTAAATGATTACAAGCAGATAAACATCAAAATGGCCTATAATGTGCCAGCAAGTTTTTCATTCATCACCCCAAATGGGAAAAGAAAGCAGGTAATTCAACATTAAGTGGAACAAGTAATAAGCTGGAATTAAAACAACCAACAAATTCAGAGATTTATAACTTTGTTAGAAGGTACATTTCCAGATATATATATTATGAACGAACAACACCAATTAACTGCCTCAGGAAGTGAAGATCAGATGACGAAATCCCCTGCTATTTAGATATGTCCAGTTTCTCAACTACTTCAGAGATATTTCAGGAAATACCATAAATAAATATAGAAGAAAAGGCCAAGCAATGTAAATAAACAAAAAAGGCCAAGCAGTGCCAAATAAACTTTCTAGCAGTAAACTTGTAGCAGGGAGGCGAAAGATTCTCGAAGAGAAAAGCAAGAAAAAGGGAAAATAAAAGGATGAAGAAGGTCCAATGAGGCAGTGTCACATGATACCTTCATAGGATGATCTGGCAGCATTTCGGAATCTAGTTCAGCAAAAGAATCCCAGATTTCCTTAAGAAGATGATCCATGTCTTTTAGGCTCTCAAACTTTTTCTCGAAAGTTTGTCGGAGAGAGGAAACCAAAGTCTCATCTCTCAGAAGTAACTGAAGACGGCTAAGGTGGGTGGAGAGCTCCAGAACTTTAGTATCTACACTGCCCTGTGATCCTGCCAACTCTTGCATGCAGGCATCTAGTTTCGAATTCAGAACTATAATTTCCTCTTCTGCATTTTTCTTTTCATTAACAAGATCAGAAATTTTGTTTTCTGAATTCAACAAAGCGTCTTCTAGTGATTTTATAGTCATGGAAACATCACTTAGCTTGCTGTGCTGGAAATCAGCTTCCCCTTTGAGCTTCATTATCTCGTTTTCTAAATCAGCTTTACCAACTAGTACCCTGTTATTTTCCTCACTAAGCAGAGCTATGTTTTTTTCAGCCTGAGCTAGTGCGTCTTCAAGGGATTGTATACTTTCATCCGCCACCTTTAGTTTGTCGGTATGTAAAGTGAATTCCTCCTTGATTTTCTGTAGCTCAGACTCAGCAGCATCTTTACCAAGTAAAGCTTCTTCTTTCTCATTCTTTAGTACTAATGCATTCTTCTCAGCCAGGGATAAAGCATCCTCAATGGACTTTCTATCCGCACACACATTTGCAAACTCCACAGTTCTAGAAGAAGCTTCTTCTGTTGCTTTTTCTAATTCCTTTTCAACCAATGCTTTAGCAGCTTCTAGCTCCTTTTTGTCCTCCATGAATTGAGAGATGTCGTTATCTGCAGCAGACAATGCATCTTCTAGGGATTTAATGGTTGTCTGGGCTTCCGACAATTTGCTAGCTAAAGAGCTGATTTCATCTTTTACCCTCCCCAACTCCTGCTCCGCCTCTATCTTTGCAGTTTGGCTTTCACTTAAGTATCCAGCAATCCATTTAACCTTCTCCACGGGATCTTGAAAACTCAAATCAGTTGGAAGAACAATACCATCAAGTGACTCAATAACTTTCTGAAGCATGTTATTGCTTTCCACCAAGAACTGCTCTAGTTGATCCCTTTGATCCTTCATAGCAACAAGATCAGCCTCTAGTTGAGGGACACGTTCCACCTCAGCTGAGAGCTTATCAATCTGCATCTTGTGGTCATTAGATACAGATTCTTGCATATGCAAATCTGACTTCAACTTCTCTATTTCAGAACTCTTCTCATCCAACGCTCCTTTTAATTTTTCTCGTTCTTGAACAAGCCCCTTGCCTTTTTTAACCGCCATAGATAACTTTTCCCTAAGTAATGCAACTTTCTCCTCATATTGTTCAAGAGTCTTCTCCAGAGATTCTTTTTCTTCCTTTAAAGCACCAAGTTCCTCAGTAACCTTGACCGCATGGTTTGACAATCTAATCAACTCTGCTTTATCCGACATCTGTTCTGTAAGTATTTGCCCATATAGCGTCACTTCCAGATCCCTAATGTACAAATTACTCTGGATCTGTTCAAAGGACTCGAACTGAAGCTTATAGGATTCAAGAGAGGCACCACTTTCTTCTTTTATATTTTCTATACATTTCTTAATGAGTACAGTCATGTCAGATTGGCTATGATACACCACTTCTTGATCATGCATGTTGATTTTAGACGCCTCTAGCAGCATACTAATGATTTGATCCTTATCCATGGAAACCTGATTCTCTTTCTGGACAAGCACTGCATATTTATGCTTTAAATCCTCCAATTCCTCCTGAAGATAGCTCTTATCCTGTCCTTCTACCACAAGAGAAGCCGTAAGCTGACCAATCTCATTATTCGCAGCCTCTTTCGCTGCTACCATCTGCTCATGTAACTTTATTACTTCTTCTTTAGCCAGATCAAATGATTCCAGGAGCCAAACAACCTGTGCATCAGGTCCATTTGATTGTAGGGACAGGGGAAAATCAAATGATGACAAGGAATCTGTCACTCTTTGGAGTTGCAGAGATGTCTCCTTCAATGCATTCATCTCATTGACAAGCAACTGGACTTTCTCAGTAGTATCTGTTGACTGAAATTGCTCGGTTCCAGTGGCCTTGGACAATATTTCTTCACATTTTTGAAGTATCGTGTCCTTTTGAATGAGAGCTTCCTGCAGCGAAGCAGCTAAATTTTCACTTCTAACCAGTAAATCCTTGGTTTGTTCAGAAGCCTCAAGACTATTTGATTTCTCTTGCAACTCAATTTGAAATCTCTCCAGTTCACTAGCTTTCTCAGCCAGTGACTGCTTCAAAGCATCCCGCTGCTGAACTAACGCCTTTCCTTTTGTCACAGCCATGCTAAGCTTCTCTTTCGTATTAGCATACCTTGTTCTCTCCTGTTCAATTTCAGCATGCAACTTCGCAATTTCAGCATTTGCATTCTCTACCATCACTTTATGCTTATTAAGTTCCTCCGATAGTTTTCCACTTTCATCACTTAAAAAGCTCAGATGTTGGTTTAGATTCACTTCTCTTGTTCTAAATTCTGCCAATACATCACGTGCAGCAACCAAGACTCCCACTTCATCCTGCATATTGTGGCTTGGCGCAACGTCAGTTAAACTGCATCTAAGTTGGCCAACTTCAGAAAGGAAAATATTATACTTCTCAAGTAAAAATGAGATCCTATTCTGGACATGATACATTTTTCCTGTAAGTGATTCATCAGAGCATTCTTCTTGAGGGACTGCCGAAGCTAGAGAAGCTAAAATCTCATTAGCAATGTGAGCAGAATTTTCTTGTTCTGAATTCAAATGAGAAAGCACAGAATCTTGTGACATTGAAAACTCAGAAACCTTTGAAGTGAGGGCATCAATCTCTTGATTCTTCATATGTATCGTGTCATTAAGTTCTCTGATTCTGCCCTCAGTCTGAACACGCTCATCCAGAGCTTCCTTGAGAAACTTGGAGACATCTGTTACCACCTCATGCAATGAGGCACCTGAGGCCAAATCCCTGACTCCTGCTTCACTATTGTGATGGTTGTCAACTAACTCACTGCCATCTTTATTTATCAGTGACCGACTATCAACCAGATCCTTAAGTTGATTGTTTAAGTGAGTGAGTTCACGCATAGATTCTGCTCTTTCTTCCTGCATATCAAATCTGTGATCAGCAAATAAAATATACCTGAATATAGCAGTATTTATTAGAAACTACCTTAAATAGAACCAACCTCAGCTTCTCGTGCAATCCGATCTTTTTCAGCAACACTATCATTTAGCATTTTACGCAAGTGTTCTACCTCAGCTTTCAGGTCTTGATCATGAGCTCCATTGCTCAATACTTCTGGCCGACTACCCTCAGCATCATTGCTCTCCTCTATATACCTCGGAGTTTCAGGACCTTCTATGACATCAGGGCAATCAACAAACATGTCCTCCCTTCCGCCATCTTCTGCCATTCTTGTATCATTTGTATCAGTCTCTACTGACTTTGCTGCAATCATTGATCCCCCACCATTAAGATCCGTAGCATCAACCTGCAAAGAGTTTGTCCAAGAAACAAGCTCTAAAGATACTTATTGACAAGATAACAAGACAAACAGATGAGCTACGAAGTTACCAACAAAGTAACTGGAACGAACATGCAATTAATAGACAATAGTCAAATTCTTCAAAGCAGAAGAACCAAACAAGAATCATCCTAGGAACCAAATTCCTCGCAAGCAAAAAATGACTCTAAAGTGTTATCCTGCCATGCCTTTACCTCGACATTTCGAGACTTAAGAGTTAGATGATTTCGTATCCTACATTAAGTATTGTTCCGACATATAGGAAGTTAACACACAATTCATTTAAGAAAACCCAATCAAATATTGCAGATAATTTTCAATAAAACAACCTTAGAAAATCATGCACAGCCTCCATTATCCCTCCTCCAAAGAAACTACAAGTGCCAAAGCACTCACTCTTTTTTCGTTATATAAGATGTCAAAGCACTCACTCTTTACAACACTGCAACCTTTTGATAACTGCGAAATCCCCGAGGGCCAGTGGTGTACAGTTCGAAACTCGATAGATAATGGGCACATCCCTCTACCATTCTCCACTTAAATACTAGGCTTTTGTCTGCAGCACAGTCCAAACCCATGACGTGCACCTATCCCAAACATCGCAAACTGCGGTCATTATACTAGACCAAAGCTCCGGGGGCCTTGACAACACTATAACTAATAAAGTCCATATGATTAAGTGCAAAATCATGACAGCGAGATAAGGATTTCAGTACATGGATAACTCTATAAAACAGTTCTAGAAGCAAATTAAGGCTAAGGCCATGGACACATAAATGAACCGACACATAAAACATGAAGATACAAAATTAAGACAAGCAACTTTCAACCAATTAAGACCTGATTAACAGCAGCTGATTCTACAGACACTGAAACTTCTCCTCCATCTACAGTAAGCTCAACATTTTCATCAGATGACTTTTCTGACATTGCATGCCCCAAATCTCAACAACTCAGCTTCTAATTTCCCTTCAAGAACCAAAAGGGTCTCTGAAAAAAGCAAAAAACAATCAAATCTTTATATATACCCATCCAAATATTTCAAAAAGAAAAAGTGAAAAATAGTTTAAAAGAATCAATTTTTCTTAATACCCTAATAAGTATACTTCTCAAAAACTGAAAAAGAATCAATCTTTCTCAATACCAACATCTATTTTTCCCCCAAAAAAAGTGAAAAATAGTTAAAAAGATTTTTTTTTAAATACCCATATAAGTATACTTCTGAAAAAAGCAAAAAAGATTCAATTTCTATACATACCAACATCTATTTTTTCCCAAAAAAGTGAAAAAGTAGTAAAAAAGATTCAATTTTTCCTTAATACCAATATAAGTATACTACTTAAAAGTGAAAAAGATTCAATTTTTCTCAATACCCATCTAGTATTTTTCTCCAAAATTTTCAATTAGAGTTCAAGAAACACAAAAAACTATGATGTAAGACAAGATAATGACAAGAAACTTAGGTAAATGAACATATAAACAATAAATTTACCTAATAATTACTGTTGGGTTTCTTGTAGTTGTGTTTTGATATGATTAAGAGTTTGAGTTTGTTGAAGAAGACGATGATGGTGTGTTGTGTTGTGTTGTGTTGTGTTGGATCTTGGATTCACCAGTTTGTGTGCAAATCACGTGAACTTTTGCAAATTTTTTGTACTGTATGTGTTGAGAGTTAAGGGTTGTTTGGTCTTATGATTAGTTATACGGGGATTGTTATAAAAAGGCAGTTCGATGCACGAAGTATTCTATGTCGACATACGATTCGAAAAAGGATCGCTCACCTAGGGGTATAATATATGCAGTTGATGTAAGTCATTAATGACGGTTTTCATGACTCAGAGTGATATATAGGTTACACAAAGGTGTGTGAAGATTAAATAGGGTTGTTTGGTCCGATAATTAATTATTCAAGGATTGTTATAAAAAAGCAGCTTGATGCACGAAGTATTATATGTCCACACACGATTTGGGAAAGGACCGCTCACCAAGGAGTGTGATGTACGCATTCGATGTAAGTCATTAATGACGGTTTTCATGACTCAGAGTGACATTTAGGTTACACAAAGATGTGTGAAGATTAAATAGGGTTGTTTGGTCCGATGATTAGTTACTCAGGGATTGTTATAAAAATACAGCTTGATGCACGAAGTATTCTACGTCCACACGCAATTCAGGAAAGGACCGCTCACCAAGGAGTGTGATGTATGCAGTTTATGTTGATGCAAATCATCAATATCGATGGTTTTCACGACTCAAATGGTGACATATAGGTTAAATAAAGGTATGTGAAGATTAAATAATATGATAGTTATACGGTATTAAAATAATACGGTAACTATACTTTTGTCTTTAGTTACTCTTATTCATGTATTAGTAATAAATTTGAGTAGCGGTATTAAAATCATCTTAAATGGGAAAGCAAACGTGACATAAAGCGGATTTATATACCTAGAATTAGCTTCCCTTTTATATCAAACCAAACGATGCCTTACTGCTTTGGTTGACTTAACGACGTCGTAATGATTAGGTGTCATCAAAGAGTCAACACTGTGCCAGTTGTTATTACTGTTACAAGTTGTAAAAAGATTGCTTTGGTTTTCTCAAAATTACAGACTTTGGAAGAAGGAAAAATAGAGAAAAAGGCATGTGATAGGAAATACATTTGTCTCAAATTAAAGGAATAAGATTAAGGGGTCGGTGACCGAGATAAGGATTATAATTTCGGTATAGAATTTGAGATTGTTCTTTAACTTATATTTGGTTAGAAGTATTTGTTAGTACTAATCCAAAATTTATACTAAAAATACAAGCGAATTAGCTTCCGAGGTTGAGCAGTCTCAATTTCACTACAGGATTTGCCAAACAATAATATTCCAAAGGGAAATGCACCTAAGATCAAATATTTCGAGACGAAGAGAATGGCATACTTAGGTCTCAGGATGAGATTCTGAAAGAGTAACTGCAATATCAGAAGAAATTTTTCCCGCCTGCCCTTCTCGAAAGAATGGGCTCCTGGCCGTCCTATCTCATTGAAAAGGACACAATATAAGGGCAATGATTGATAATTGAAACCTGTTTTTCAAGTCCCGGGGGACTAGTTGCTTGGTTCCGACCATTTCCGCCCCCTTAGCCTGCGGGAAGAGCAATTCCGCACTGCTGCTGAGTCGTCGGACTTATCCACCAAGGGATTCCAAAGAATTAGCTATCCTACATTGGAGGTGGGATTAACAATAATCCCCGAATTGTTCATCCCGATATAACTTCCTTTGCTACCAAACGACCCATAAAAGTTCTTGTATTTATAGGTAGAAAAAGATGGCTGAGATTCAAAGCATGATATGAATATCTACTATTGATTGATCTAATTAGAACATGCTTTCAATATAGGCTTAATTAGAATGACGAGATTTCAAATACAACCATGAATAATCTATGAAAAAACATGCTCTATTATAAAAATCTACACTTTGCTCTTGTTCAATTATATTTGGTCATCCAAAATAATACCAAAATATTATCAAAACAAAAGATAAGTAGGTCACCAAACTACTATTGTCATTCTATTTACCCTTCCTTAGATTTCAGTTTTTATGCAACATATATTTTTAAAAAGTTAATCTTACTTGGCTAATACCATAGTAAAAATTACAATTCTATGATGTTGGTTAATTTTATTTTCAAGGGTACAAAAAAAAAAAAAAAAAAAACACACACACACACACTCACGGGCCGTTCGGTTCATCCCTAAGTTATTCCGGGATTATAATCCCGGGATTGTTAATCCCACCTCCTATGTGGGATTAATAATCCTACAATTTAGGCATAAAATTTGTCCTAGTATTAGCTAATACCTAATACCAAACATGAGATAAATATAATCCCAAATTTAATCCCGGGATAAGTAATCCAATCCCTCGTACCGAACGACCCCATACAGAAGTGATATTGTGATTGAGATCCTACTTTAACTCAAGTTCATAGCTCTAAAACATTTTGTTGTAGGTTGCTGGTTAGTAATGCCTCAAAATATAACTACCTGTGATTCTCTAAAACATAGGAGGCCCTCTACCAAAATAGCCTCATAACACCAACAAATTAAAACTGAAACTGGATGCTATAAATGGATTTCTTGACATACAACACAAACTTATAATCAGAAAAAAAAGAAAAAAAAAACACAAACTTAGAACCAAAGAAAAAGAAAATATCAATGATGTCCGACATGTTCTTCCCGCGTCTTCCTCTTACCTTTTTCTTCTGTTTCTGCTTATTTTTCTCTTTTTCACATGCTCATTACAAGAACCATGAAACTCCCACTTGTGATTGTGCCACTGCTCATAACAATAGCCATGAAAATATTCCCACCAAGCCTGGTAACTCTTCTCCTGGTCATGACAACAGCCATGCAAACATTCCCACCAAGCCTGGTAACTCTTCTCCCGGTCATGACAGCCATGAAAATATTCCGACCAAGCCTGGTAACTCCTCTCCCGGTCATGACAGCCATGAAAATATTCCGACCAAGCCTGGTAACTCCTCTCCCGGTCATGACAGCCATGAAAATATTCCGACCAAGCCTGGCAACTCTTCCCCTGGTCATAACAGCCATGATAATATTCCCACCAAGCCTGGTAAGTCTTCTCCTGGTCATAACAGCCATGATAATATTCCCACCAAGCCTGGTAAGTCTTCTCCTGGTCATAACAGCCATGATAATATTCCCACCAAGCCTGGCAATTCTTCCCCTGCTCATAACAGCAGCCATGAAATTCCCACCAAGCCTGGTAAGTCTTCTCCTGGTCATAACAGCCATGATAATATTCCCACCAAGCCTGGCAATTCTTCCCCTGCTCATAACAGCAGCCATGAAATTCCCACCAAGCCAGGTAACTCTTCCCCTGATGATGTTAGACATTATTATCAATCTTTAGTACTGTTTGCAAATAATATTATCAATCTTTAATAGATCTTTTATTTTTTTGATTTTTTTTTTCTGAACACCATAAAACATTTTCTAGCAAATGACTCCGGTCATTTACCTGAAAGACTCATTATTTTCTGTTTTATCCAAAACTTGAATTTAAATATAAGTTTAAGATTAAAATGGCATTCCTTTCTATGAAATAAGATGACTATTCTGAATAGCCTTCTTTCAACCCTGTAAATTCATGCCTTCTCTAAATAGTGGCAAAGCCAACTTAGTATACAATTGCTTTGTGTATTTCTCCACACAGTATATGGACAATGTGAGTTTGTTTCACACCTCAAAGGTTGTCTTCTTACTCTTATGTTATTCTATTACAGGTAACTCTTCCCCTGCACATGACAACAGCCAAGAAACTTCCACCAAGCATAATAACTTTATAGGGTGCTTTAACAAGGTCTATGCTTTTGGAGACTCCTATACTGATACTGGAAATGCTAACTTATTGGGTGGTCTCAAGGAAAAATCCACTCACACATCAAGCGGTTCAGCAAATTCAAAGAATGGATTATGCGATGGGCGTTTAGTGGTAGATTTCCTATGTGAGGCTTTTAATCTACCACATTTGCCACCCTTCCAAAGTGCTTCCGTAAACTTCACAGCTGGGGCCAATTTTGCAATAGCCGGAGCAACAACCCTCTCTAAAGTGACCTTTTCAAGTCAAAATATTAACAATTTATTCTGGAAAGGCATGCCCTTGAACTTTCAGACTCAGATCGATTGGTTCAACAAGTTGAAGCAGCAAATGGGGGAAAAATCTAAGGCTGACATGGAGAACGCACTCTTTTGGGTAGGGTCTGTCGGTGTTAGTGACTACGCTCGTATCCAAGGATCCTCTCTAGCTCCACGTTTGTTAACACAACAATCTGTCGATCAAGTTAGTGGACTACTCGAGGTATGCACATGAAATTAAACTTATATACACTGGATATGAAATGATTTTTACACTACTAGTACATTTAACATGTTGTAGCAAGTAACTTACCTAATTTTTCAGGTTACTAATGCTTTTTATGGTTGTTACCTGTCAATATTTTTTAAGCGACCTGATAGTGTGAAAGTTCTTTTACATTGTCAGTAAATAGAGTTAGAAATAAAATTAGGATTATAGTGTAAGAAGACTAGCCACTAATATCTTAAAACTACATTTTTTATCTACAACTAAAATTTATAATGGGTTTTGAACTTGATTCATATGATTTTACTTCATATATATAGCTAACCATAGCTTTTCCCATTCTTTTGTCATATAGTTTGTGTTTATAACTATAATTTCTTGCATTAAAATTTTTATGTTATTTTATCTACAGTAGCTCTTTTCTTTGCTCAACACCACGCTTTAAACAGTGCTTTGCGCTTAAAGTCCAAGCACACTTTCGCTTTATTGAGCTTTTCGTTGTTGACAATTCTTGTTATATGTATATATAGGCGTTCCTGAAAAGCGGAGCAAAGTACGTTGTAGTTCAAGGCTTACCACCGATAGGATGCCTCCCACTGCATATCTCATTATGTCCACTGAAAGCTGCTCTTGATCATATGGGATGTGCAGCATCTGTCAACACAGCAGTAATGGTACACAACCAGATCCTACAGAGGAGATTGGAAAAGTTCCGTAGATTATATCCTAATTGCCATATCTTATATGCCGATTACTGGAATGCATATCTAACAATTCTTATGAACTTAAAAAAGTACCAATTTGAGGAAGCTTTCAAACCTTGCTGTGGAGCTACAGGAGGACCACTGAACTTCAACGTGCATTCTTTGTGTGGCTCACCTGGCACCAATACATGTAACGATCCAAGCAAATTTATAAGCTGGGATGGCATCCATCTTACAGAAGCGATGAATCGGAAAGTCACTGATCTCTTCCTCAATCAAGGCTTCTGTCAACCATCTTTTAGTGAGCTGGTCAAAAGTAAGAGCGGGATGTAGACTTGACTCCATGTAACCTAGTAAATAATACCGCTCCGGACAGACCAATCCAGAGAGCGAGAAAATACAAGGACTTACTCTCAAAAATATAAATGGAAACTACAATAGGCTGATTAGTCTTTTATCACTAGTAGATAGACGAACTTCATGGAGTATAATAAATTTTTTCACCAAGCTGTCATTGAAATGTAGATGTAATGTTATATACGAGTTGATATATGCGGTAATTTATTGAAGGATAGTAAAGATGTTCTTCCTTTGCTGAGAGTTCCAAAGCTTTTTGTGGTATTACCTGTATATAGGCTGGGCACTCCAGCAAACTGCCCCTAACCGAAAATGGAAGTTTTTTATACTTTTGTACTTTACAAAAGAAGAATGTTGCTTTTTCCCAGAAAACATCTCCTATTCCTCTGTAGCAAAATGATTGACATGCTGCATAAGCGGATGGTCTGCTAAACTTGCTTTAGTCTTTTGTCAATTCTGTCCTTGCCAATCTGAAAGTAATCATTTAATACTCTGTGGCATCTCCACTGTCCAACACCAAAAAGTTTGAAAAATTATAGGCCATATCTGCCACGCATAGTTGCAACGATGCAATAAATGGTAGATGGATTACTCTGAGTTTTCAAGACCTTGGATTTCCCAATCAGAAAGTTCCTTCTAAACAGTAGCTGCTATACAGAGTTGACAAGACAGTCAACAGCCATAACATTTTTGGTCGGGGTTTAAACTCTAGAGAGTAGGGGAAACATCCTTCCATCTCCCTGTTTCAATCCATCTACCGGTCCAAAATTTCATCTACCATCCAGTGTTGCTCTATCCTGTGGTTTACCTGTAACGCTAAAACATAGAATAGTAGGAAGCATGTACAAATTACATAGCAAATCCTTCCAAAGCTCTAGCAAAAAGCTCAATAGAAGAACGTATTATTTGCCAACAATCAGAAGCAAAGGATATAAATGGTGATATAATAGATGTAATTGATGCAAAAATTCTAAGGAACTCTGGGACATGATTTTGGAAATAAAATTTGTTATTGATCATGAAGCTGCCTTAACACCACCACAAAGACGATAACGGGGGTGGTTATTTCTGTGAGGAATATAGGAGATTTCTCCATCCAGAATTTATGTACATTTCAATGTTCGCTTTCTCTATCTGTACACTACTTATCTCAAATGCTTTATGTTATATTAGGTATTCATAATACATCAAGAACAGTGCATCAGGAGAATCCTTAGGCAGGCTGTTTACATACAGATAGAAACGCACTAAATCCTCTTTCGAAACAGTCTCAAAATCAGCCACTTCATCATTGCCGGTGAGGACCCATAAGTCTCTTGACTGGACTCTCTTCAAATTACCACGGCAAAAGGGACAGGACTCCGATCTTGTATTCCTGCAAGGTTGAGAAAGCAAGATTGTTAGCCAAGTACCAAAATAGTGAAACAGACGAATAGAGAGAATGCAGGTGGGATTTTTTCCTTTTTAAGAGAATGTAGGTACATTACCAGTCACGGTAGCAATTAATGCACATTGCATGGCAGCAATTCGGTAAGACCATTTTGTTACAAGGCTCTAGGCATATTCCGCATTCATCTTCTCTTTCAGCTTCAAAGTTGGCAAATTTAGGGCTTCCTTTCACTTTCTTCTGGGAACTTTCTATGCCATGATTTAGAACTTTACTATTGTCCAGCTCGACCAAGTTCGAATGGAGTTGCTGTAGTGATGGAAGTATAATACCTGCAATATTGACATCATTAAGGGTAAAGGTTAAAGCACAATTAAGGTAAGGAAGCTTTTTCAAAATAATAAGAAGCTTAATACATAACGAGAGAATGAATGACGAACCATAAAAGTCGCTAATAGTTGCTCTCCTAGCATGTCTAGATATTTTTGGTCTCCCATCATTATGTACCTGCCAAAGGAGAAGGAATGTTAGAAAAATGACAAAAGCAGGTAAAAAGTGAACGAATGTCGAAGAGTGCTTTCACTACTTGATAAGATTGTACACTACTATTGTCATTGTTGTCACTACTAAAGTGGGGAAATAATGCCAAATACGACATAAACTCAGAAGCAAATTGGACTCTCATTATTCCTTTTTGGCATTTGGCATTTGACTGAAACATATTGTACACACTCATTGACTCTTCTAACACATAGCCCGTACATGGATGACATTACTACTAGTTGCGGAAAGAGGAAAGAGAAATGTAAAAGAAACAAAAAAAAAAACTGAGAATAAGCAAGAAAACTTAAGGACCATACCTTGTAAATGAGAACATGAAAGAAATTCAGATATCCAGGAAGCAGACATGTGCAGGAACTATCTATCCAACGGAGCAAAAACAGATACACAGGAGCTAATCGATTGTAGGCCAGTTTCATTTGAAGACATGCTCCACCCTTCTCTCTTGGAATTGCAGCAGCCCTGCGAACCAGCATATTAGTTCAAGACCAAATGAATTCTAACAAAACAGAAACAGGAAAATTCATCAGCCGCAAAATCATATCATGCCAAAATCCTCTCTCCCAATCCGCGGAGGCAAAACTAAAGACAGAAGGAAAAATGTACAAAGATTTTTATACTAAAAGTGCAAACATTGAATATGCTGGAGAAAAAAAAAACAGAGAATGCCCAATTTCTATCAGTGTGACCAAAAAGCAAAGGGAAAGTTGATATTAAACAAAAGCTAAACCAATTCTGAAGATAAAAATAGACTCTCACACCTCCAAATCCAAAGTCAGGAAAATTATTAGTTTGCCAATGGTAGAGCCACTTTTCTTTTTAACAATAACGGTGGTGTCCGGGCTAGCTTGCACGCTCACTTCATCTATTCTAGCCGGTAACTCTAATTCGAGAGCCACGGCAACAATATCCCAAAAAGGATAATACAAACCCCTCATTTATAACAGTTATCTCCTCCAATTACATAATAACCACAACCATGGTCTTAATTATCAAAGCAACTATCCAAACTCAAACCAACAACAACAAACACCATATAATCCCACAAGCGGTGTCTGGGGAAGGTGGAATGTACCCCTACCTCGAGTGAGATAGAGAGGCGGTTTCCGATAGACCCTCGGCTCAAACCATATCAATATAAACCACTAGTATTAAATTGACACACAATAGAAACAAAAAAATCAAGTCTTTACAAAGCAAAGAACTAAAAAAAGGAAAATTTCACAAAACATACAGAAAGTAGAACTTAAACAAAAGCTTACAAAGTATTGGCATGTTGAATATCAGCCTCCAAAACTTTCAACGAATCTTGATAAGAACTCATTCCAAGCTGGTAATTAATCATTTCCATCCCTCTTTTTTTCCTTTTTTCTTATAAAGTTTGTAACTTTATCACTATTTTTATCAAGAAAACTACTTTAAATTTCTTCAACTAGCTAAAAATAAAAACTTTCTATACAACAACTTATAAACTTCAAAACCCACAACTTTTTCATAAAGTTTGTACCTTTATCAAGAAAAAGATTGAATTTTTCTACACAAAAACTTAATAAACTTAAAAACCCACAAATTTTAAACAATAAAGAAGTAAAACAACTTTAAAATAGCAAGAAAAAAAGAACCCCTTTTGATTTCTTCCACCCCTTTTTAAGCCTTCAAAATACTATCTTTATAAATAAAAATCTCCTTTTTTTAAAAGGGTAGGCTTTGAATGTGACAGCTTTCTGTTTTTTTTATTAAGTCACAAAGAAAATAATGATTGAAATAACTGCATATCTATTTCTTCGACTAGTATGTGAAATGTTTTGTGCTCCGAGCTGTATGTAAAATGTTAGGAGTACTATTTATTTGTTTTCTCGACTCTGTATGTAAAATGTTTTGCGCTCCGAACTGTATGTGAAATGCTATCTATTTCTTTTCTCGACTTTATATGTAAAATGTTTTGTGTTCCGAATTGTCGAAATAAAAAAATTTGAGTTGGGTTTTTTGTTGTATGATTCTTTTGTTGCTGTCATCACAAGTGTTTGCTTTTTCAAGTTAAATAAGAAATAAAGACTAATTAAATAAGGTAAATTAATAAAAATGTTGTCTTATTAAGAAATAAAAATAATATGTTTCCACTTATAAAATTAAGAAGATTATTAAAATCTTGTCTAGTTTATTGTGCTGAACTAAGCAAGAAAATTAATTAAGAATTGATTTGGTGGAAAAAATTGTTAATTAATTAATTAATTTAACATTTTGGTTAACTCATTCAAGAAGTCAAAGAAGGTGAGCAGTTGATAAACTAGATAATAAAGAATTAAAAAAATTAAAAAAAGTGGGTAAAGATATTATTTTTCTATTTTAAGAACAATCATTATTCCAAAGTTAGGTGTCATTATCCAACAAAATAATATGGTATCAAAATTAATATTATTTTAATTTGGTGGCTATTAAATGTACAACTTGTTTCACATATCTTACGTTACCTGTCACATTATTATTCTTTAGACTTTCTAGAGTTTTGGATATATCCAAAATTTGTGTATGTAATTCATTCTTTTAGTACTACTCATTTTCTAGAATATTCATATATTTGATTGTATTTCATTAAAAAAACTAATTATATTTTACAATTTGTATTTTAGTTTTTCATCCTTAAAATTTTAAGTTATAATTATTGCGAATCATATAATATATTTTTCTACTACTATTTTTCGACAAATCTAAAGAAGCATGTTATAGAAATGAAAATGCTAAAATGAAGTTACGGTTTTACAAGATGTGATAAGATTATAAATTACTGCAGCTGTCAGATTTAGCTAATCGTTCATGTTGTGATAAGTATGACAATTCAAATAACCGTTCATGTTTGGATAAGTATGATAATGTAAGTACTTCTACTTTGTTATCAAAGGGTAAAATTGATCAATATAAAGTGGAATATACCGGAATAATTTTATTTTATTGATTCCAACTTATTTGAAAAATTAAATTTCATTTTAAACTAATCAAATCATATAATTTGAGGTAAAATAAGACTAAGCAAACCATAGCTGTGCTGACCATATATTATATGATGTGATGATATAATATTGCTTGTGGACCAAGTATACACATGGAAAGCAAGAGTTTGTTTTAAAATAGATATACATAAAATAAAATACTTAAAATTATCCATAATTTCCTTAACAAATAAGTCATGTATTTTGTGTTTGTCCTAAGGTATGGAGCTGTATTTTGGCCCTTTGCTTTATATCATATACTTTATTTTCACTAAAATAAAACATAACAAACAAAAACAGAAAAAGAGGAAGCCAGTGACATTTAGTCGGGCTTAAATAAAGCGACATAGTTAATCAAAATTTATTTAGTCGAGCCTGACTTATTTGGATCTGAAACCGAATTGATTGTTGTGTTCATAAAAAAATGTATTAGCGTTTCAATATATTCAATAATGTTGTCTAATGGAATCAACAATGATAGATTAATATGAAAATATATGAATTAGGAATCTCTTTTGGACAAGGAAATTTCATTGACATTTGTGTGAATTGAAAAAACCAAAGTAAAACTTGAAGACTTCTAACTTATAATATTTGCAACTTGGAGAATAATAAGAATTTTTTTTAGAAGTAGTCAAAGCAAACAAAGAAAGAGTAAACTCTTGTTTCCACCAATTCAAAATTAAATATGCGACGGCAGATTCAGAATTTAAACATTGTAGGTTCCGAGTTAAGACATACTCGGATATACTAAAAATTTCCACCAGAATATGCATACTTGATACTTGTCACTTGTCAGTGTATCATATCCTACTAGTATACAGTGTTAATGTACAGTTAAAAACAATACACTATGTATTAATCTACATCAAGAAAAAAACCAAGCAAGTTAAGACAAGGATATTAATCTACATTCTACACCATGAAGATGAAACACAGATGGTTGACATTAGTTATAGTTACTTGTTCACCTAGCAGAAGGAGTAAGTGAGCTATGTGATATATCAGGACTTTCTATGTCCAGAAAGCTTGTTAATAGCGTTTTTCGCGAAGATTGTGCCTTTGAACTGCCTGATGAAGATAGTTTATCAATCCCCTTCTCAATCTTGATCGCGTCCTGTATGGCCGATAAGATTTCATGCATTCTTGGCCTAGATGAACCATGCCTTTCCACACATTGTATTGCAACTTCTGCTATTCTCCATACTGACTCAACTTTGACATGTCCTACTAGTGAAGGATCCATGATACTTATCACGTCTCCTTTGCGAATCAATGATCTTGCCTGCAAAATATTGTTAGTATCATCATCAGTACAATTTTTTTTTTTTACACTGTTAGTGTATACAAGAGATAAATTTTCAGAAAACCATTTCGTGGACTCTATTAAGCCTCGAGAAGTTGTTTTGATGATCATCGAGTGTTAGCAATCTTGTTCAATTCATGAATTGCATTTTTAGCTTCCGTATGACACCTAGTTATACGAGTCTAACACTATGCCCTTAGTTCACAACCTAATAGTTCCTCTGGTTAGCTTGATGTTGATACTTTGATTTATGTAGAGGAGGTATCTGAAACTTTTTTACAATATGTCATGAACATATGGTGCCAGCTGATGGGATATCAGCCTTGGAAAATTTGTAAAAAAAGCTATGATGAACTTTACCCAGTGAACAATGCTCCATTCAGCACCATATTCCTCAGTTGAGACAGGCTTTCTTCCGGAGATCAATTCCAAAAGGACAACACCAAAGCTGTACACATCACTTTTTTCTGTCAATTGCTGGTTTGCATAGTACCTGTTAGAAAGGAGCGATATCAGGACAAAGCACGAGAAAAGACCAGAAAAATGTTCAGTCTAATGATAGGTTATGGCCTACTCAGGATCTAGGTAGCCAACAGTTCCTCGTGCCACGCTCGAGACATGTGTTAAATCTTCTTCAGCTTGTCTTGATAGTCCAAAATCAGATACTTTTGCTCGCAGATTTATATCTAAGAGAATGTTGCTCGTTTTCACATCTCGATGAATGATAGAGGGGTTGCATCCAGTGTGTAAGTACTCAAGGCCTACAAAAGGAAGCTCAAAAAGTTATTTTGTGCCTCATGGCTAACTAGGATAATACATATATCTAAATTCTCGAGAATGACAGATTTATAGTAACCTTTGGCTGCATCTTCTGCAATATGAAGACGTGCTAGCCAGTCGAACTGCTTTTGTTCAGAAGATTCTGTTCACAAATTGTGGTCGGATAAGTTGTCAACACTTTTTCAGTTTCACAGAGGAAATGATACAGAAAGTGTAGCATTTATTATACAGATAAAGGTGCAGACCATGTATGTGATCCCTCAATGTTCCATTATGCATGTATTCATAGACAAGCATGCGTTGATGGTCATCCTCATAGTATCCGATCAAAGGAACCAAGTTTCTGTGATGAATTCTTGACAAGAGAGCCACCTGCAAGTACATCCTTTTAACTAAAGGCATATGTTTCAACCAATAGAAATCTATAGGCTCTTCAATCACACAAGATATATGTCACATGCTCTGCCTTTATTGTAATTTTTTATTGCAAATTTCTCGATGAAATATATAAGGAGTGGATTTTCTTCGATGAGGGACGTTTAAAACACTGACATGAGCAGCATTGTTTTAGTGCAGCATAAGATTATGCTTGTGATTATGATGAGTGACAGTGTAGGTTATGTCCTATAATTTATGAAGTGAACTGAACAGTTTAGGCCGTGTCAGATGTGCTAGCTAAAGAAAAATTGCTTAATGTAAAGTATATTCTCAGATATAGAAAACAAACTTTGGGTCTTGATGGACTAAAAGCACAGCAGCCTCATGAGTTTAACTTCTATACAAGGACGGTGTTAAAGAATTTGCGGACTTTTAGATCATATAAAAAGATGCTCGTAATAACCTTGAAAATAAGGCAGGTTGCCTGCTAAAACAAGTTGTATCAGTGTAATTAAGTTAACTCCTATACCTCTGTAGCAAACTGTTTGGTGCCATGGCTTGATGAATCTGCCATAGTTTTGACAGCAACCTCCTTTCCATCTCTAAGTCTTCCATAGTAAACAGGTCCAAAACTTCCCTTTCCAATTTTCTTTGAAAAATTATCAGTAGCTTCTTCTATTTCACATAGTGGGATATAGTATGCTACACCTTCATCCATTAAGGATCCACCTCGCCCAATTGAACAAGGTGTTGAGGGCTTTGCGCTTGCACGAAAAGACTCACCTGTGAGGTATCGATGGAATGTTTAGGTGATGAGCAATAGATTAAATTAGAAAGACACTCGGAGGTGAGTGTACCTTTTGTGTCACCTTTTTGATGAGATACTTTGGTTCTGAAGTGGCAGAAGAATAGTATACTGACTATGAATAGAACAAATATAATCACGAGTGCTCCAACTGAAGCTCCCACAATCACTTTATTACGTTTATTATGCTTTGACTCGCGGCTCAAATGAGGATTGCCTTCATACCTGCAAGACAGGGAAAACAACTTACAAATGAAGTTCTTTTCCTGACTGCAAGAGATCATTTCATGCAAAATGTCTATAGTATCTGGTCCTCCGGAAACAATGAGTACTACTACTAGGACTATGCCTCAGTCCTAAGCTAGCCAGGGTCGGCATATGAAACCTCTTTAAACCATGTTGCTCCATTTAGACAAGTATCAATCCAAATGCTAGACAACTGACATATTTGGAGAAACTAGCCCTTCTTTTCGGTGAAAGACTTTGGATGTATTCACATTATTGTTTACGATACAAATGTCCAAACTAAGGAATATGATCAGACATCTTCCCATGGTATTATGGATACAATCTAGTACCAAAGTTTAAGGTATACTTACTTGAAAGTTACTTTTCCTGTTAATAAAGATGAAGGTATTTCTCCTGTTAGGCTGTTATTCTGAACATTTCTGCACACCGCGAAATAAAATTGCAAAGTTTAAGATGAGCTGTTTCATGGAAGCAAATGATATAAAGAAGACTATCAACCATCCATCTTGGATGCTTTAAACTTAATAACCAGATAATAAAGTGTTCTCCACTTAATCAATCTAGGATTGTGTTATCCAGATCAACATACAGTTCTAATAAGCTTGGTAAACTTCCAAGGTATGAAGGTATTGGACCAGTCAACTTGTTGTTCTCGAGATGTCTGCATATAACAAGATACAAAGTTAAAAAGGATTTACTTGTTAAAATGGTAGAAATTGTAAGCCATTAGCGAAGATCGTACATAGTTCTCAAATTAACAAGATTGCTCAAGTCCGGGATTGGTCCAGTCAGTGAGTTTCCATCCAGCCACCTATAGAGTCGAAAATATGAGAAACTGAAATAGCAAGATTAAAAATTTTGACTTAGTTTTAGCATACTTACAACTCTGTTAATCCTTCCATATTATTTAGCTCACGAGGGATTTCACCCTTAACATTCTTGCTTGACAGTGTTCTGTTGAATCAAAGTAAAATGTCAAATCGTGAAGGAAAAACTAGTACCTTTTGCACTATGATTTGACGAATTTTGCCCTTGACATTCTTTTGGCATGCATCTACTAGTATTATATCCATATATCATATGTTAGCAATACAACTCACATTTTTTTGATTCTTGGTGGAATAGCTGAGCTGCAAGTCACCCATTCCCATTGCGTAGGTACACAAGGATCACCGTCTTCATCTGTCCACTCACTTCCCAGTGACATGGAGCGGAAGGCATTGAGAGTACTCACTTCCAAGTAGCAGCTTTAAATCAATTAGCTATATTTGGTAAAAATATGTATAGAAGTAGAACAATTACCACAGATGGATAGAGAGAAAGAGTAGACGAGGCATAGAAAGGTCATTTTTACCATCTTGTTCGTCAGTCTTTGCAGCGATTGGCACATATCGACATATTTCCATTGCACTTAGTAATGGACCTCGAGTCGAGTCACGAGTCTTCACAAAGGAGAATGACAGTATAAAATCCAATGTTATGTTCATGTAGCTAGGCTCATATAGAGTGTAACTTCCATTTGCATTCTCTGCTATATTCACCACAGCATTGCTGTAGTCCGGAACATAAGGCTGCTCCATTTTAAATTTCCTGGTTTCATTTATCCCCAAGTCTTCAATCTCAGCAAAGTATGCAAAAGCTCGTGCATTCGCTGGAAAATCGTCAAGATTCAGCCTATAGCTGAGTATTCCTTTAGTCCCAACTACAGCAGTCTGCATTACTTTAACAGGTGGATACTCTCTTGTGTTTGTATCTACGTACTTTGTTGTGTTGATTCTTTCTGTACCTGCAGCCACATCTACTAGAAAGTTTGGCCTTTTTTCTAAATCCGAATCCCATATTCGATCATAAGGATCATCAGGATACCTGCTAAGACAGATATAATTTATGTTATGATCTTGTGAGACATCTTAAACTCTGTTGCAACCAAACACCTTCACATAAAATGAAGCGGATGGATCAGTTAGATAGAAAACATGTAGGTAACTTAACTATACCTTACAGGTTCTGTGCTTTGAGCTCCAAAATCTACTCTTGCTGCTACTTTCAAGTAAAAGTTATCTTCATAGTCTGTGGCATACATTGACAAGTTTAAAGGTCTTAGCTCAATAGTAGATATGAATGGGGAACCTGTTGTTGCACAACACAAACACACATCGATCGAGTCTGAAGGCGCTCTTATGATCATTTCCTTCGCATATATCCTTGAAGATTCTGAAATTGTTATAGTAGCCCACTTTGTTGTATCCAAATAAAGCTGAAATTTGGGGTATGTGCCTTCTGCTTCAGGACTTCCATACAAAAATGTTGCTCTTACAAGATATCGCCTTCGCTCTTTTGTGCTTAAAGTATAACAGTATTTTTTGCTGTCTGCTGGAAAGTCTCTTCTCCTTTGATATTGTTGTGAGTCCACATTTGCATTTACTACCACAACTGGTTTTCCATGCCCCATGATTCCAGCATCTGTAGTCCATTCTAATCCTGTACTCGTGTCGGTATAATTTTTTGCACTTCCACAGTCTATACTTACAAACTCTGCATATTAAAGCTTCATTTCATGAACAACATTGCCCATCATAAACATCTTGTCTTAATGAAAATCAAGTAGTTATTTCTACACACACACACAAGCAGTAAATTAGTGCTTTTCGTATATATATAAGCTATTTTTCGTACATATTCAAATCCGAGGTGTGACATTTTGAACCCCTTGTATAAAATTCTAGCTCCGGCCTTGCACACAAGTACACTTAAATCTCAGGCAATTGAGATCGTCTATATGAATCCTCACTAACCATATCGCTCCATTTAAACTCATTTCAAATCAATATTATACAAAAGAAGTACTATAACTTCACTATATTCTACTGTCATATAAATCTTTGACAAAACTAAAATACTCATAGAAAACATACAAGCTAAAGTACACATACTAACATGACTGGAACACATTTTCAACTAATAGGTACTACTATTTGAAGCCAAGATTGTCTACATAGAGGACATACCTGTAACTTGGCAAACAATTGTTGAACTGAAGCAAAGAAGTAACACAAAGGATTGTAAAAAGAAATCCATGGAAGATGAACAAAAATATAGTAACAAGCTGTATATTCTTTGATAAACAGGTCTATATTTTAGTATATCATTGAAGTTCAAGAAACTTTCAAAAGTGGATCTTAATCATTTCACTTAATCTTTCTTGTATTTACTTTAACTTTTGTGTTAATATAAACTAAAGAGTATAGTGCAAATGTTCACTCACATTCCTATGTTTGAATAATATGAGAAAGAATTCATTTTCTTCTTTTTGCTTGCTGCATGCACCTTTTTCACTTTGCTTTTGAAAAGAATTTTTAGTGTACATGTTGACACTTTGATACCATTACAAACTGGAAAGTAAGTATACAAATATTTGTCATTTTTATATGATTCTTTTTATCTTTAAATTTTGTTCCTTCTTCTAGTTGATTTGACCAGTGATTGCTCTACGTGGATGTAGAGGTAGACCGAAGAAGAATTGGAGTGAGGTGATTCAACATAATATCCGAGGATATGACCGTAGATAGGAAAGCATGGAGGTCGAGAATTCGGCTAGTATTATCCGTATATATGTTACTACTTTTATTTCACTTTTCGCATTTATTATTATTGGTGTTTGGTATTGACTGCGGTTGTCTTTAAATCTTATGTTGTTATTTTCTGTGTACTTGTATTCTAATTTTTTTTTTCTAGCATGTTTTCATAATTGGATTTTCTTTTGGTCGAGGGCCTATCGGAAACAGCTTCTCCACTTTGTTGGGAATAAGATTTGCGTGGATCTCACCATCCCGACTCTTTTTGACCAAATCTATAATGTAATTATGCATGAATTCCTTTTGATGGTACTATGAAAATCACAAGCTAACAGTTTTTTGCATGTAGGGTCTTATTGTTAGTGAACATGATTCAATTATTTATTGATGAATGGTTCTTTTTTCTTGGATATGGATGTGGGATTTAAATCTAGCCATGCAAAACTGCAAAAGCATCTATTTAAAGTAAGAAAAAGAGAATCTAATAATCTCATCATCTTGCTTTTGCTTTTAGTACCAACAATCTTACTTTTTTCAGTCACTTTTGGCCCAACTTGTCTTTAACTTTTGCAGAATCCAATCTTCTATCTGAACTTCCAAGATTGTCCTTGTGTCTTACAAGAATAATGGGCCACCCCCTCCTTACAATCATGAACTGTTATTAAGTTTAAATCGTGGATCCGCTTCTATCCTTAGCCATGCACTTGCGGATAGATTTATTAGATTCTTTGTCTAGGATTAGAGTTGATTTCATTTATAGTCCGGAAAAAAACTGCACCTTTTGGCAATAATTTCTGGTTTTCTTTTCTTTAACTTTTAACTTCTTATAAATTTGAATTCATTTCAACATTTCACTGTAGAAGATCTGCTGGTTTAAAGTCATTATTGGATGAGCCATTTTCACAAAAAACTGCAACTCTTGTCCAAACATGCCAAATGGTCAAATTTGTAATGGTCTGCAATTTGAATAGGCCCATAGGCCATGCGGAAGTTTTTGCGCAAAATCGACACTTCTGGGAGAGAATTGCAGGACTATGGCACCATAGGTAGTGGCTTGCCTTTTTGACCCACATAATAGTGGTTTAACAAAAATGACATCCACTAACTTTAATAAATAAATGTCGGACAGAAATACCAGTAGTGACGCCCGTATCCCGCCCTCCCTTTCTCGTAAGTACTGCCTAAGACATAACACTTATCTTTGACGCTCTTTGGCATAGGCAATACTTGTCCTTTTAATCTCTTCCTATATTCTCCCAAATAACTTGAAGTGTTGCCCCCTTCAATCTCTTCTCACATTCTCGCAAACAACACCTGCCCTTCGATCTCTTCCTAAGAAGCAGTACTTCTCGATTAAGAACTTAAAGTATTGCCTACGAATGAAATGGAGGTCATTTCATTAAAATTATCTTAATTGAAGACAAAATGACAGTACTAATCAATTTTGAGGACGCGTGGTGAAATTTTTTGCACTTCTGGCACCACAGCTACAATTTTGACCCTCTCAATAAAACTCTTACAAAATATGGATTATTACACCACTTAACTATTTTCAACCCTTATCCACTTTTTGTAATCATATTTTATCTTTTTTTTTCTAGCATATTTATTAGATATAACTTGATGATATAAATATTTAAAAAATATAAGACAAATATATGTGTGTATATATGTGTATAGAAGTTATATATAAAAAATATCAATCTAATTATATGCCATATTTTAATTATAAATCAAATTTTAAATATAAATATTTTGGCTAGATTATGTTAGTGCTAGGTGACTTGTTAATCTGGTATATTGAGTACTACTATTTATGTGGAAATCCCTACAAAATAGCCTGCGTCTTTCAAAGTTGTTGGCAATCGCCATGTCGTTGCTAATAGAAAGATACCGCCACGAACTAGAATACAATTTTAATTTTCGTTGAATATAATTCAATTTTTTCTAAAAAATAGCGGGCAATAACTTATAATTTTTGTCTTGTGGTAAGAGCTCATGTACCACGAACAAAAATCTAGCATGTAAATAAAAAGTATAAATAGACAATTTCATCGTTCATCGAGTTATGAACCGTGTGTCACTGGCGGTGAAATAGAAAAGAAAGATGACTTATATTGAAGATATCCTTTTCTTTACTTTCAGGCTTCAAGAAGCTAAGTTTAAACTACTAAGCTATCCACCCAACTACTTCATTTATGATTCTTTTTCATCAACTATTTAAACCATCATACATTACTAAAAGACTCTTTTTTGTTATTCTTTTTAACCTTCAAGAAAAGTAGAGAATAAATGTGGCAGAACCAGGCTCAGAATTCTTGTTCTTTTAGAGAATCCATTGAAGCTCTTGAAGCTGATGTTCAACATGCCAATACTATGTAAGTTTTTATTTATATAGTTTCTTTCTTGTATTTGTGATCAAACTATTCTGCATGTTATGTTATCGGAAACAACCTCTCTACCTTATTGACGTAGTAGTAAGGTTTGCGTACACCTCATCTTACCTAGACCATACGGAGACCCGAGTATGTTGTTGTTGTTGATTAAAGTAGGAGTAAGGTGTAATCTTACTCAGACCCCACTTGTGGGATAATACGGGGAACATGTTGTTGTTGATGAGTTGGTTGTGGTTGTTTGGGGTACTTTGTTTCTTAAGTTAACTAAAAGTTTTGATTTTTCTGTAAAGTTGATGCAAATTTGCTAGTAAAGTAGCTCAAGTCAGAATATTTCCTTTTTAACTACTATTCACCATTTCTGAGTCGAGGGGCTATCGGAAATGGTCTTTTAGCTTCAGTCGAATAAGGATAAGTTCTACGTACACCTCACCCTCCCCCGACCCCATTGTGGGATCATACTGGATATGTTGTTGTTGTTGTTGTTGTTGTTGTTGTTGTACTATTTACCTTTTCATTTGTGTGATGATTAAAGTAGGATTTTTATGTAAGCATGTTAATTGGCTTAAGTTTCTTGCTGCAATAGCAACAATCTTGAAATGTTACTATACCTGAATTAAAGAAGAAAATTTTAGGATATATATTTGTTGTCTAAGCTTATAAAGAAAGGAAATGCACAAATTTACCCTGTACTATAAGTCTAACATATCTTAATTTATCATCCATTATATTTGGAGTCATTCATTCCCTTGTCGTTAGACAATTTATCTTGTATTTGCCCTTGGATTTAATGGAGCTCTCACCCTGTGTGGATTCGACGTGTCAAAATACATCGGAGATAAGGTCGAAGTATGTGCTTTTGAGTATGGTTTAAAATTACTCTCTGTTATACTTTCAAGTTGGAGCTCGTTAGGGTCAAAGGTAAATACCGACTATGGTTTGAACGATTCCAAAGTATAATGGAGAGTAAAATTTGTAGAGGGATATTTTTATCCTTTCCCTACAAAGAGTTGCTTTTAGGAGGTTAGGATTCCTACCAAGAAGAGCTTGTTTTGTTCTGTTCTGTTCTTTTTAGACATGCAACAATTGTTTGGAAGCATAGCTGGCTAACAATGGCTTTGTTCATGTGGTGGTTTTTTGCAGGGCAGCGGCTCTACCCCGGGATTTCGATGGGGATTGTGTTCAGATGAAAGTTTCTTATGGTTTTCTTGCCCCCTTCTTGCTATTTCTGATAGAGTGGATGGACTATAGTTGTTTGGATACTCTGGCTAGTTGTTTAGGGCTCCTTCACATTCATGTTTACAGGGTGAGCTTTTCACTTTTACTTCAATTCATATTTTTGTAACGGGGAAAGGTCCAAATTTACACCTCGAATATAAGAAATATCTTAATTTTACCCTCCGGTATACGTAAGGCCATTCATACCTTTGTCATTAGCAAATTGTCTCGTCTTCGCCCTTGTCTTAATGGAGCGCTAGCGGGGACCATGTGGATTCCATGTCTCAAAATAATTCAAGGGAATGATCCAAATGTATCATACTGGAATTTTGAGCTTTGTTAGGGTCAAGGACAAATATGAGACGATTTGCTAATGACAAGATTATGGATGATCCCAAAGTATAACAGAGCGCAAACTTAAGATATTTAATATGGTAGACGCATTAATACGCCTTTTTGGTTGTCTTTGTCCTTGCTGCGCTTTCAAAGGTTATATATTCTCTCAGCATTTCTTCTACTCATCCTTGCAGGTTTATGTTGATGGAATGCCAACAATGTCCCCACAAGAAAGGAAAGCCACAATTCGAGAATTCTACGGTTTGTACTGTTTCTTGGTTTATTCTTCTTTTGATTCTTTCTCTAGATGCTATAAGGGGAGGGAGACAGTAATACAAGAGGAACTGAGAAAGTTCTCCAGGAAAAAGTAACATTGAGCCATATTTTGTTGCAATTAAAAGGAAGGCAGATAAGTTAAGATTAAAACAACGAAGATGGTTAATCAATTTCATGAAACTACTGCTTCTCCGCTTTCCATTGTAGTAAAAAATAATAAGCTGATATCTAAGTGAGTGCTAGGATTCATTGATGCTCAATTCTACTGTTGTAAAATCTTGCAGCCATTATATATCCTTCGCTAAAGCAGCTAGAGAGCAATTTAGTGGAGTTAACGAAGGACAATCATAAAATAACTCAGCTCACTAACACTTCGCGTGGAGAAGTAGTGGAAGAGAAGATACAGTCTTGTAAAAGTATGCAGCGAGAAGAAGAATGTGGCATATGCATGGAGACAGGCTCCAAGGTAGTTTTGCCTAATTGTGGCCATTCCATGTGTGTTGGTTGTTACCATGACTGGTATGAAAAAGACTCCCCTTGCATAACTAGTTTCAGAATACTCATTTCAACCTCAAATACTCTTTCCAAGTTCAACCTAATACTGTCCAAACGCTTGCGTGCGTATGACAACAAAATCCATTACTGTTATTTTCAGGTACATCCGGTCTCAGTCATGTCCTTTTTGCCGAGGTAGTCTAAAGAGAGTGAATTCTGAAGACTTGTGGGTTCTAACTAGTGACTGTGATGTGGTTGATAGCACTACACTTGCACATGATAACCTAAGGCGCTTCTACCTTTATCTTGATAAGTTGCCTCTTTCTGTGTCGGACACCAGCGTGATGTTTTACGATTACATGATATAGCCTTTGAAGTGGAAACAATGGATCATGCATTGATTTACAACCATCCGTGCATGATTCATGACGAGTTTAAATCCCATGTACTACAGCGGAATATGGGGTATTGCTCGCGTTGTATATAGTTAACTAAGCAACTAGCTATCCATACTGCAAACTCAAAGCTTAAGAGACAAGGAGTTTGTGGAATGACTACTCTTTGTGCATGGTTTCGTCGTGCAATTCCGCAATGAGTTTCGTTGTGGAAGACATGTAAAGGTTCATCTTGCTCATGAAAGTAGAAATCATAGAGATAGGCCTGACATTCAACTCAGTTTTTTTAGAACCTGAGTGCTGAAATGGGAAGGCAATTGACTAAATGGAGTCATTTCGATATGACCTAGGAACTTACAGAATACCGAACTTGGATAATCGGTAGAAGAATGATTGGCTAGATCATTTGCTTCACTGCGGAAGAACCCCTTTCTACGCTACGTTCCCAATAAAAAGCCGTCATCCTTCTGTCGCCTGTTAGCCACACCAGACCAAGAAAAGGCAAACTAATCAACCAAGACTCAGTCACGACCTTTGTAACGTCTTTAGCAAGTGCAGCAGCAGCTGCTTGTTATGATTGTTCAGTATATTATAATGTGAAATAAATGATGTATATACCTGTCATGGAAATGAAATAGTACTCTATATTGTACAGCAGATAACTCTTGGTCTTTACTTGTTTTGTTTAGCCAGCATATACAGTTTAGATATGGTGATAATTTCCTCTTGAAATTCTGCACAAACACTCGATAAGTAAGTTTTCTTCAACATATTTTCATGCAAGATATAAGAAGGTAATGAGCTAGCCAAATAGAGGCATACAATGGTGTGGCGTAATGGCCAATAAAATGGGCAAAAATCATGGAAGATTGGGATATATATATATAATATATATATATATATATATATATAAAGTTAGGTGATTTCTTTTCATTCGTTTAAGTTTTAATAGACAACATTATTTGCTAAATATGTTGTTAGTAGACAAAAGGTGTGCAATGAAATAGTTGAGGTGTGTTCGACTTGATTAAAGCAATAACACTCGAAAGTTGGTGCTGGCCCAGCTAAACTTGATAGGTTGCAAAAAAAATCACTACATGTACCCCTTATTCTTGGTTATGGATTTTTTTGTCTCTACTTAAGAATAATTTAGCAAAATGGCCTCGAGGACAGCACTTCAAGTTATAAATTGACAAGTGCTACATCGGGGCAGCACTTCATGTATAAATTGATGCAGGTAACACTTCAAGTTATCTGGGGAGAATGTTGAAAGAGATAAAAGGTCAAGTGCTACTACGGGGGCAGCACTTGCAGCACTTGTCAATTTATACTTGAAGTACTGCCCCCAAGGTAGCACTTGTCAATTTTATAACTTGAAGTGCTGCCCCTGTAATAGCACTTACTTAAAGTTAGTGAAGATCATTTTTGCAAACCATTTTAAACGAGGTCAGTTAAGCAAACCATTCGCTAAGGGGTCCATTGTGTAAGTCACCCTATAGGTTGCACATTTTTTTTGCACCATTTCTCTCCTTTTTGTTATTTTTTTTAAAAAAAAATGAACCAAAGAACTAGTGACATGTGTCCAAGGGTCAATTACTATTTACATTTCTTTATGTGAATCTGTCCCAATTTATGTGCACTTCTTCTCTTTTATTAGTATAGAAAATTATATCCTATTTACGGGATTATACTGGTTATACTATTGTAGAAAAAAAAATCTATATCACAAATTTTAGAAATTAATCTATCTTCTTAAATTTTGTGTCTAACATTAAAGTAGTTTAAAACCAATTCAGCCATTGACAAATTCTGCAAACTCAAGTGAAAAGACTACTTCTGAAGGCCCATATGTAATATCTGTGGCAATAGTGGAGAGTGGAGACTTGTTTAATCAAAAGTCTCGAGTTCGAGGTATATGAGATGTATAAACTCGGGGGGCATGTTTCACCCTTCAATAAATCTTACGCAATGCAAATTTAGATTAGTTGACGCCGTAAAGGATAACTATAACAAACTGTAGATTAATGTGTAGGAAAAGTTAAGTACAATATACCAGTTTGTTTTCTAAGCAAACTCATGTAGAGTAATTATAACATTATGTATCTGTATAAATTTCATTGTCATATGTAATACATGGAATGTTTTCTTTTAAATTATTGTCTTTACATTTTCTTTATATTCTAACGGGTCGTTTGGTTGAGATTATACGGGTATAAGCAATGCGGGTATTAGTTATGCAGATATTAGCTATGCATGTATTATTAATGCAGGTATTAGTTATGCATGTATATATCTTAGTTAATGAATGGTTTATTGTATTAGAAAATTATTATACATTTCATAATTTAAATTATGTGTTTTAATATTTAATTTTCAATAGATTTAACTTGAATGATATAAAGCATATAATGTAAAGAGAGGTGAGGGCATATTTGTCCTTTTAACTAATACTCGTATTATTATTCCACCTCCTATCCCGCACAAAATAATACATACATTCCCTCATTAATTTATGCGGGTATTATTAGTGCAGGTTTCTAAATACAAACCAAACGCTGCATTATTAGTGCAGATTTTTATACCTTCTTGCAAAACAAACCAAAAACTGTTTAAACTTTATGAGGAATTTAGTGCATGTAATAACTTTTAACGTGGCGTACCAAACGACTCCTAAATGCTCCCATGCAAACCCTAGATGAAGTTCTGAACAAACCCATTGAATATTTGCATGGTGAACAACTTATACATTGGAAAAAATATGAGGTGCAACTATGGGTGTCAAACGGGTATACGGGTTCAGGTTGTAAAATTGTAACTCCGCAGGTTCCGGGTACGGGTTTAAATTATGGGTTCTTAACGGGTCCGGGTTTTGGGTAGAAAAAAAAACCCGTGCGAGTTCGGGTCTTAGCGGGTACGGGTTCGGGTCTTAAAAAATCGGGTTTGAGTCCGGGTTTTAATTTTTTTTAATAATATTATTTTAAATACTTAAAAAAAAAGATGAATGATTAGGAAAAACTGAAAGACTTACTTTATTTAAGATACTTGAACTATTAAAGTATTGAACATTAAGCTTCTAATTTTGAAAAGTGCAACATCAAAACTAGATAATGAAAATTCAAATTACAAATTTAAATATGCCTATTTCTTTGTGTAATTTCTTCCATATCATTTTCCTCATGCTCCGGTGTAGGTGCTTTTGATAGTGCTTGATCACTTAACAGAATTTCTTCAAGGTTATCATCTTGTTCTAGTGAGTCTTCAATTCCTTAGTTTCTTCGCTCCGATCAAATCCAGTCTCGTAAACAAACTAGAACATCAAAAGCATTATTACCCAAAAGAGTGACGGGTATCACCTATTTGAGGTATATATCGAAGTTAATAGTTGAAGTTCTATACCATATTTGAGTAATATATATTCAAATTGTTGATTTATTATGGAATATCAAGTTTCTTTTTTAATTAAATAGCTAAACTTGTTTCTCTTGAACATATTTCACTAGTAACAATATGGACACAAAACGAATTAAACCATGAGTGGAAAACTTGTGTATACCTTTCTCTACACATACAAGTTTTAACACTCAGTTTATTTTAACGGATACGGGTATATCCAGTAATACCCTATAATTTTGACGGGTCTTAACGGATACGGGTATTCGTTAAGAAAAAAAAAACTCGTTCGGGTAGGGGTATTTTAGGGGGTTTACGGGTCCAGGTCCGGATTTTTGCGGATCCGGATGGGGTCAGGTTTTAATGAGTCCGGGTCCGGGTTTTGACGGGTAGACCCCTACCCGATTGACACCCATAGGTGCAACGTTCTATTGTTGAACAAAGATTACAATATGCAGTTTTATGCAAATTTTCTTTTGAAAAACCTAATATTCAAGAATTACGTAAGGTTATTCTTATTCAGTACGAAATAAAAGGTTATTCAGTGTGAGATAAAAGGTCCGTGCTCTATTGGATTGATTGAAGACTGTCATAATCTTTCATATACATATCCACTTAAACACCTACTTTCCTAATGTAAAATAATTGTACGGACCCTTTCTATATTTGTAAGAGAGAATGTTGGCTTGAGTATCCACTACTTCCTTTCATAGAAAAAATAATTCATTAGATGAAATTTTGATTATATTACTAGAAAAAACAGGAACAAAGTTGTATAATTAATGGCTCTTCCTTTATTGGTGAGTCAATTACTAAAGTAAGCTATAAGAGGGAATAAATAGATGGTATTATATTAGTTGTCACAAAGCATCTGGAAAGCCAGTTTATGGGTTAAAAGGAATAACAATCAAGAGCATAACAAAGATTTTGTGGTTGAAATATCACATATAATTATTTATTATTCGGTACTGTATAATCTTTTGATATTTACTATTCAGTCAGTACTGACTGATTAACATATTTAGATTCTCGTCGCCTATAGCTCGTTTCCTGTTAAGGTTTTGCATTTTCGAGCTCAAACTTAAAATTTATGGTTAAGAGCAGATGGATCTCATCGAGTCCACTAATGGAATAGTTTCATGCAGTTCATTACTTCATTCACATTCTCACTTGCCCTATTTTGTTAAGGACCAATCATGCAACTTTTCCCCTTTAACTAAATACTCTTTTTAATATATATAAAGTTCTTTTTGATAGTGGGCATTTTCCCTTTTTGTGCCATCTATTTTCTCTCTAAAAAGTTTTTTTTTTTTAATATAGTCTCCTACATGTGAACATTAATTAGATCCCTCTATATATAGTCAGAGATTTTTTCTGTAATTTTTATTATATCTTGTATACGGAAGAACATGTGAAATTAGATCCATTTGCTTAGGAAAAAGATACATGTATAAATACAATTTCAACGAAATTAAAACCACTTGTATGGGATTTGGAAAAATTACTGGTGGGGAGCGCTTCCCCCGAATGAGGCCCTACGCGGCGCGAATCCGAATTAGTCGGGGCTCCAATAAGGGTACCGGACACCGGATAGGAAACCAAAAAAAAAAAAAAAAAACCATAAAGTTATTCATGTATGAAGACATAGAGACAGACTATGGACAGAATATTTCATAACACAGTATTTCAAGATCTTAAAAACTTTCTAAATGTTTCTCTTTATAGTAGACTTTGATTAATTCAAAATCTTAAAGTACTTGGGGATTCAACTTTAGGTCCTTGCCGATGTATTGAGTTGAAAATTTATAGAGAATTTTTTCATAGATTTGGTATTTTACTGTTTAAAAAGTTGTTATCATTAGTGTTTAAAGAGGAAAAGTATTTATGGTTCTTAAATAATTAGACAGAATAAGAGTATTTCATGGTTCCTCTAGTTATTGAAAATAGTAAAACTAAGAGTCTGTTTGGCCAATTTTTCAAAATTTTTTTATGAAAAGTATTTTTCTTCAGAAGTGATTTAAGTAAAAGTACTGTTAGGGAGTAAAAGTACTGTTAGGGAAGAACAGTTTGTGTTTGGCCAACTCATTCGATAAGTACTTTTGTCAACAGTAAAGTACTAGTAGCAATTTGTATTTGACCAGACTTCTCAAACAAATTTTTTTAGTGATAAATTACAAGTATGGACAAGGAGAAAAATTAGAATAAGTTACTACTTATAGGTGATAATCATTAGTTTAAATAAATACGATTAATTCGATATACAAATATTTTCGAGAAAAACTACTTTTTATAGCTTCTTCCCATAGCCCAAAAAATAGTTTCTGTTGCCACTTAAAATCACTTATTTTTTCCTAGAAGCTCAGTCAAACACCTCAATTTTTCAAAATAAGTACTTTTTGAAAAAAAAAAATACCTTTGACTTCCTAGAAGTTTGGTCAAATAGTGGACCTGGAGCGGCTCGACGGGCTCACCAAAGTTTGGCTCTGATACCATGTGAAAGAATCTGAGCATCCACCCAAAATATTAAGGCAATGGATGGAGTGATCCAGAACTTTCTAAACCTCTTTGGTAACCCCTACACAACCGATGTGGGATGTATGTATTATATTTTCTAACACAAACTACACTAATTTAGAATAACTGATAAAAATGCGTCGAGAATATTTATTAATATACTAGGAGTAATTAGCTTTACTAATAACAGTTGATATAAAACACATGTTATATATTTTATCTAGTTGATGGACACATATAATGTGTGTACATTTTTTTGAAAGATCATATTGGGCAATAAAAATAGTCACCTTTTTTCCACCTGCGCTTGAAATTTTCATGATTGAAGAACGATATGGAACATATATATTCTTTCATATGATTTTAATCAACATATTTTGGAAATGGATTAATTAAGTGACTATTAGAAGCTCAAACTCTCATATTCTTGCAATAAAATGAACTTATTAAAATCTTATCACTAAGTCCCATAATTAAGGTGGTGCAAAATTGACGAGGAAGCTTGTTCATGCTCATCATCACTAAAAATTCATAATTATCAATAACTTTCACCCTTTAATTTTCTTTTATTCCTTGTTTTTTGGTTGGATGAGGAAAAAAGTTAAAGAAGAATAAGTTGAAAATGATGCCAACTTGTATGGATTCTTACTTTCTTAGTCATTATTAATTATCGAAAATACTATTTGCCAGTTCGAGATTGGTTATTTATACACTTGTTATTGGCTTACAATTAGACATTCTTAGATTAATTATTAAGTTATAAACCTTCTTTATATGGATATACATGAAAATATTGTTCGTTTTCTCAGCAAAGTGGAGTAAAAAAAATGAAATTTTACATAAATAGTCGCTCTAAATAGTATGCATAAATTATGAACATAGTATGCAACATTATGCATAAACTATGCATTAAGTCTGCAAACAAATGGTTATTTTTTGTTAAATTGATCTAGCATTGTTCATGCAGCATAATTAGATTAATACTATTAGATTGTATGAGTACACCAAAAAACTTTAGAAGATATGATAGAGAACTGCAGATTAAGATCTTAATCTTGAAGAATGTATGTTTAAATTCACGTTAAAATTAAAAACTCTAATCCTTAATTATACTCTCAACCTTGTTATATTACCATCTGAAAAAAAGAAAAAAAAAAGGAGAGATTTCTGATGATTCTTTCGAAAAATGACTCGCCGAAACCTGTTTTCTATTAAGATCGATGGAATCCACCAAAAATTTCTACATATTTTCTGTTTAAAAATACAACATTTTTTATAGTACATAAAGTGGAACAAGTAGAGTAATCAAATTGTGGTGCGGTAGTAAGTATCACTTCATCATTAATCAAAAATTTCAAATTTTTGTTTGATAGGGAGCATTTTATGCTCAATATAATTTTTTTCTATATAATTTGAAATAACCAGACAAAAAGAGAAAGGGAGAGTATATTTTTGTCCCCTAGAGAATGTTAAACACATGCAAAATATACATTGCTGTAAAGTAAATGCAGAGAGGATTCTATCTATTTGTGAGTTTCCATTAAGTTTTGACTAAGTAATATATTAGTATCGAAGGGTGCTGGTTCGGGGTAGAGTACAATACTAAAGGTCGTCGGATTTCCAGGCGGTTTTTCTTTTGGGTAGCTGTTTACCGTCATTACAAAAAAAGAAAAAAAGAAAAAAAGAGAGCGTGAATATAACGCCCCATCAGAATGTAGACAACAGCATATACATACAGAATAAAACAGTAGTGAAAGAAACTGACTGAAAAAATTTACATGATAATATGATATTGACAAAGGGTTTTGTGTTTGATGTGTTGTCCTCCTTTGATTTTACCAAAACTCAAAAAGCTAATCTTGTTTGTCTTTAAATGTTTGTGTAATGCTTGTAGTCTGATTGTACTTTTCATTTTTATATTCTTATATAACAATGATATTTGAGTCTATCTTATAACAATATAAGTTTCGAATAACTCTATCTACTCAAGTTAGAGTTGTTTCGTTCGAATAACTCGATATTTTAAAATTACATTTCATTGGCTCATATCCATGAACAAGGACAAATATAACTATTAGGTATCGTGTTTATCCTACCACAATATTTCCTATGCAAAGGTTTTTATATATATATATATATATACACACACACACACACACACACACACACACACACACACTCACACTACTCTGAAAACATAATATTAATCGTACAATAAACTCAATCCTAATCACACGAGCACCCACACACTTACGGACGTCCACATAAGCTTGGACCTAACTCACACCTCAAAAGCTAGCTCGAAGGGTGGAGGATTGTTCAAAGCTTATATGGGCATCTTGCCCCTCTCTCACCAATTGTCCAAAGCTTATAGCTTATATGGGGCTCTCTCACCGATGTGGGACTCTTCCCATATTCCAACACCCCCGCACGGCTAGCCATACCCACATGGGTGGGCCCGTGAACCACGTGCTCAAAAAGCTTATAGCTTATATGGGGCTCTCTCACCGATGTGGGACTCTTCCCATATTCCAACACCCCCCGCACGGGCAGCCATACCCATATGGGTGGCCCGTGGACCACGTGCTCAAATGGGGGCCAGGGTAAAATCGGCACTGGGCAATCACACACCCGGACACAACAAACTCGGGCGCCCACAGACACCCACACACATACGGGCGTCCACATAAGTTTGGACCTAACTCACACCCCAAAAACTAGCTCGAAAGGTGGAGGATTGTCCAAATTTTATATGGACATCTTGTCCGATCTCTCTCACCAATGTGGGACTCTTTCCACGTTCCAATATTTATGCTTATATATGTGGGGTCTAATTATACTTGGCCCAATAATGTAATGTTGCTGTTTGCCTGTTTCCCAAAAACCAAATGCACCCCACATAACTACTCTTTCATTAAGCCATCTGTTTCTTGCCAGGTGTTCTCAAACCCCATTAAAAATTAATTACTGTTTTAATTAGTGAATGATCAGGTGATCAATGACTTAATGGGGTGCATATTCTAGCAAATCAATAGTTTTCATAGCTCTGACACTAAATATTTATTTATTTTTTGAAATGAGAATTAAGTTCTTGACTTTATGCTTAACCTATAATAAGTAGTTAATAAAATAAAATTATATTTACATGTGTACGGTTGTTGTCAGGAAGTGTTTGAATAATGGTTGTGATTTAGACTTGAGCTAAAGTGAATTTTTGCACTTGTTGTAAAATGATTGGTGAAGAAAAAAAGTTGGAAATTATGGTGAAAGGAAAGTAGTTGATGTGAAAAGTTTGGTTGTACTACACCAATTATTATATCTTTGTTTATTGGCAAAAGAATTGGAGAAATAGTGGCACTTGAGCCTCCACTTAAAAGAATTTGGAGGAATTATATATATTACTTCCGCTGTTTCAATTTATGTGGCGATGTTTGATCTGACACGTAGTTTAAGAAATAGAGGTTGACTTTGGAAAGTTTTGAATTTGTCCTTAAAAAAGTAAGAGAGAAAACTGAAATAGTTAAAAAGTATTCCCTCCGTTCCACTTTAGATGAACTCATTTGACTTTGCACGGAGTTTAATAAAGAAGGGAAGACTTTTGAAATTTGTGGTCTAAAATAAGTTATAGATATTTGTGTGGCTACAAATTATCTAGGGATAAGTAAAAGTAACAATTACTTTCCAAATTTAGAAAGAGGTAATTCTTTTTTTAAACAGACTAAAAAGGAAATAGGTTCATCCTTTTTCAAACGGATGGAGTAGTTGGTAGCTCTTAAAGTAAATAGGATACAATAAAGGTGAGATAGAGATATTGCATTAAATAGTTGTCAAATAAGCAAGTGTAACGTTTTTTTGGGGCAGACTGAAAAAAATAGTGACACATAAATTGAGACAGTGAGAGTAGTAGAAATAGTAGTACAATTTTTTCTACTATTTGATGTAATTTAATTTGTTATAACATATTCTTTAACTTAACTCTTAAATTATAATATTTGGCTTGTTAAGAAGAACAACCTACTAATTATATATTAATTTAACTTAATTGTAAAGACAATTTTAAATTACCAATGCAAAGAACATAAATTCTTTGAAAAATGAAATAATTTGTAACGGCTCATATCCAATCAGAAAAAAAAAAAAAATTGCTTGCTTTAGTAGTTTTATGATAGACAGAAAAAATATTTCATGTGGTCACAATTTTATCATGACAAAATTTAATTTGAAATGCGCTTTAATAGTTGAATTCCTAATCTATTTAAACTTCACGACGATTGATTGACGGGACTAAAAATCAAGGATATTCCATAAATTTGAGATTACACTTATTCCGGGATTATAAATTCGGGATTAACAATCTCATTCCCTCTATGGGATAAAATAGTACTACTCAATCCGTTCCAAAATGGTTGTTATAGTTCGGATTTCGAGAGTCAGACAAGTTTAATTTTGACCGTAAAATGAACTCGTTTGACTCTCGAAATCCGAATTATGACAACCATTTTGGAACGGAGAGAGTATAATTTTGTTACAAAATCTATTCCAGTTTAGCTAATCTCACCAATCAAACATAGAATACGTGTAGTCCCAAATTTAGTCTCGGGATTATTAATCCAATCCCAACAACCAAACGACCGTTTTTATGACAGGAATCATTTGTCATCCACTCTGACAGGAGTACTCTTTTAACTGTGTAATTAACTGAAACTTGTTTGGTCTCTGTTGGATAACTTGTTTGACTAATAGACTATCTGAAAGGCCAGATATTTTTGTTTCTGTTTAACACCTAAGTTTTCAAAGATTTTACAAATAGCAACAAAACTGAAGAATTTATGTCAAACAGTACTATAAGTACACCATAGTCATCATTTCATAAATCAAAGTATCTCTCTTAAAATGGAAAATGATTTATGCTGGTAATTATCCTATGTTTGACATTTTTGGAAATTGCACGGCTTGTTTGGATGGTTGTAACCCATAGTATGGTACTGTATTGTTACCATGAGTACGACGTTTGTTTTGGTTGTTTCTTTAATTAATATTGTATGGTATTGTTAAATCCATGGTTATGTTACCATGTAACTGTACCGATTTGGTGGGATCACGTCGTTACCTATTTTTCTTACCTATCATGTATGTTACCATGTAAACTGTACCGATTTGGTGGGATCACGTCGTTACCTATTTTTCTTACCCATCATGTCCTCACTTATTATTTAATTTCTATTTTACCCTTTACCTTATTTTCAATTATTAAATCACGATAAACAATACAGTCTATTCAAACATTGTCCAACACAATACAATACAGTACCACACGATACAATACAACGCATTATGAAACGATGGGTAACAACCATCCAAACGGTGTGACTGTTTGATACCTATGCTAATAAGAGGTAGTAAATTCTCATAAAATATCGAAGCGCGAACAAGCTAGTCAAGGAAAAAAAACATGCCACACTCCTTATAAAAAGTTAAACCAATCTTTCTTTGATCTTTCTAAAAAGTAAAACCGGAAGGGAGCGCTTCCTTTCGAATGGAGCTCTACGCGACGCAAATCCGGATTAGTCGGGGCTCCAATGAGAATACTGAACACCGGGTGAAAAACAAAAAAAAAAAAGTAGGGAGAATCGCCCCTACCCTCCCAACTTTATCTTGAACTATTTGCCTAAAACTAGAGGTTAATTATGGAAAAAGCTAAAGACATGGTAGTCTAACTTAGATTTCTCTTACCTAAAATATCACATTTATCAATACTTTTAACTTTTCTCTGTTCTTTTGTATAGTTGACTATGAGTCTATGACTATAGGATAAGTTTATGCATTTTCTTGATTCTTCCATCAAATTCAACTCAACTTTTCTAGATTTAGTTAATCAGTCCCCTATTATATAGCTTTAAGTCTTGCCTATGTCAAGTTTTTGACCATCAAAAATCTCCATAGAGATATTGTTGGGATGGGGGGTGGGGGGAGGGAGAACCAATTGTTGTACTGTTCACGGTGGCGGAGCTAGTCTTCTAGGACGGGATTGTAACTTTGGTCAAATCATATATATTTGTTTTGAAAAAATATTTAATATATCTTAATTATTAATTTAGAATCCTCTAATTTAAAAGTATTAAAAATTATGAACCCCAAAACTTCAAATTTTGGCTTCGCCTCGGACTGTTCAGTTCCCTGTTGACACTATTAAGAAAATGTTTTTCTGCCTAATCTATAAGTGGAGTGTGTGCAGATATTCTACTTTTTTTAAATGTACATTCTTGATACCTAGCTTATAGTGCTTCTATGTGTGTGTATATGTTGGGTTTGTGTGAAAAAAAGTCCCACATGAAAAATAGAAATAGAAAAAATACTACTTATATTGTGTTCGGATACTTTTAATGATGCGAGGTCTTTTGAAAATGTTATGGGCGTTGCCCAAAAACGACAATATCACATCATGTTAAGAGTATTTTAGTACTGCCTAGCCCAACAATTGATTTATAAGCCAATGATTCCATAAGACGAGTACAGATGGCAAAGTCTGAGTGATGGCGTGGAGCCTGGCTTAATATTTTTGCTCGGGTCGACTGATAGGCCGCGTAGCAGCTTAAGCTTATATTATACTAATAAAGTAAGTAGGAAGAAAATTATTCGACCAGACGAGAAAGGCGACCAAAGAAAGTTGGTTCACCTTCTCTCCTCCGCATGCTCAAACAAGAATCATGTGGTATTGGACCTTAGTTGCCATATACTCGGATGAGGGTACTACACAATTTAATCTCTAAATAAGCTCAGAGTGATACCTTTATATATTTAGTAGCAATTCAACTAAAATTTTAATTTACCCACAAATTTTCTTTTTTTTTAAAAAATATTCTTAAACTCTATGCCCAGTCAAATACTTCATATAACTGAGACGGAAGGAGTAACAAATTTACCACCAAAGGACGCTCTGAGAGGGTCGTAATTCATTCTCTCGATAAGAGGTATTGCGTTCGAGCCCTAAAAATTACAAAAAGGGAAAGGAACAATCTCAAGTTCCACAGAACCGTTATATAACTAATATAGCAACAGCAGGCGCCAAATATTTTGTTATTCCCTCAAAATAATACTAAAAACTTTCCATTTTTAAAACTTTTTGAAGTCTCTCAAGAATTCTTTTATTTATAGTGTGTCTCTTTCACTCTCTCTATCTCTATCTTTTCACAAAACACTAAAACAAAAAGCTGATAAGATTATACTTTTATTATTCTTATTTATTTATTTATAGTTTACTATAAGTTCTTGGTCCATTATAGTTCAACTCTTGTCTGCAAAAATTTAAAAAAAAAAAAAAAAAAACAAGAATTTGCAGGTGTTTTATGATGGAGAATAGTAAAAATAGTGGTGGATTTCCTGCTGGTTTAAGGGTTCTTGTTGTTGATGATGATCCTACTTGGTTGAAAATTCTTGAAAAGATGCTTAAGAAGTGTTCTTATGAAGGTTAATATTTAAATTTGCTGCAAAAGGAGTCTAGTTTTGCTTAATGTTTTTTGTTTGTGTTGTATGATCTTGGATTTGTAAGCTTGAATTATGTTTTCCTATGTTGCTCGGACTCTTCAAAAATATCGCCGTATCCCTGTGGGATCCTCGAAAAATGCATTACTTATGGAGGATTCGAGATTTAACTTTTTTTTTTCTTTTTTTATATTTTCAAGATTGAATTATGTTTTTACCACTGATTAAAGACACCCTTTTACTCATTTTATTGATTGTGTTGTATGATCTTGGATTTTCAAGCTTGAAATCTGTTTTTACCACTGTAAAAAGACACCATTTCTATTTATTTGGTGCTTTTGGGACGAGTTTAAATGGAGTAACATGGCTAGTGAGGATTCGTATAGCCGTCCAACTTGTTTTAGAACTGAGGCATAGTAGTTGTTTTTTTTTTTTTTTTGGGTTGCATAATCTTGGGTTTTCAAGCTTGAATTATGTGTTTACCACTGCAAAAAGATACCATTTTTACTCAATTTTTTGGACTTTGTTGTATGATTTTAGATTTTCAGGCTTGATCTTAATGCTATCTTTCATAGTTACTCTTTTTTTTCTTCCTTTTTTTCTAGTTTCCAGAATTTTGATGCCTTTTGTGACAAGATGCCTGATGTTTAGGGCAAGAAAATCCTAGAATCATGTTCTCCTTTGTGAGGTTCTAAAGAGAAAAAGCTATCGCAGAACTCTTATATTGATTGTAAATGATTTTCATTGATCAAAAATTAAAAGATGCCTTCTATATTTGAGCGAATCGTCTCTGCCTAAAAGAACTTTCTTGATGTTATTTCTAGGGAAACATTTAAAGTATTAGATTTTGCTTCATAGCTCCATCGAATTGTTTCATCTTTCTGTGATGTAAATCTTTCACTATTAGTTCTGTACTTCGACTAGTTAGTCTCTATGGAGGTCGTGTTTGAGCATAGAACAGTCTTATGCATTAGAATAGAAAAGTATCAAAGACTTCTTAGCTTAAAGTTGATAATCTCTATTTATAGTTGCAATCATTTGGTCTCTAAAGTCCTTATTACTGGTATGTTGCAGTGACGATATGTGGTCTAGCACGAGAGGCATTACACCTGCTCCGAGAAAGAAAGGATGGGTTTGACATTGTGATCAGTGATGTTAACATGCCTGACATGGATGGATTTAAGCTCCTAGAGCATGTTGGACTTGAGATGGATCTTCCTGTCATAAGTCAGTTCTCTTTCATTTAATTTTTTTTTGAAGTTGTTCTGAACCAATACTAATTGGCGACTTCATTATTCCCACTACACTTGGACTGATTTTTAATATACTTTTCCAGTGATGTCTGTCGATGGAGAAACAAGCAGGGTGATGAAGGGTGTTCAACATGGTGCATGTGATTATCTCTTAAAGCCAATACGGATGAAAGAACTTAGAAACATATGGCAACATGTACTCAGAAAAAAGATGCAGGAGGTGAGGGACATTGGGAGTCTTGAAATGGACCAATGTGATGAAGTATGGATGCTTAATGCAAATGAAGTCCTTTCAGGCAAGAAGAGGAAAGAGTTTGATAATAAGAACGATGAAAAAGCAACGAGTGATTCAAGATGTATTGATTCTTCTTGCATGAAGAAAGCCAGAGTAGTTTGGACGGTAGATCTTCATCAGAAATTTGTCAAAGCCGTAAACCAGATTGGATTTGACAGTAAGTTCATGGTTTCTTTTTACTCTCAAGTAAGTTGCACCAAAAGATATAAACCCAAACATAGGCCCCATTCATCTTCGAAGTTTCTGTACATATTCTAGTATTAAGTATTTCCTTGGGATAAAGTGATAATATCGCTTATGCTTGGCAGAAGTCGGTCCCAAGAAGATACTTGACTTGATGGGTGTCCCATGGTTGACTAGAGAAAACGTCGCTAGCCACTTACAGGTATATATTCTTACAACTTGTGCTGCTAATTCTTATGAGACTCCTTTTACTACTATTAGATATGAATGGTTTTGAATCCTTTTTTGTAATTGAGGTCTTATAAACTTGGCCGTAAAAGTTCTCATAGTAATATCATTTTCTTGCAGAAGTATCGCCTCTACTTGACTAGGTTACAGAAAGAAGATGAAGTTAAAGCTTCATTTTGTGGGGTGAAGCATCCAGATGTTTCTTCTAAAGAAACTTCTTCTAGTCTCAGCCTTCAGAATCCAGTGGATGTGTGTACTGATGTTTCAAGTGACAAGTATGGTGGTGTTTCGGGAGACAAAACTATTGTTCAAAATGGGAAGTCTAACATTCACGAGAGCAAGGTGAATGGTGTTGTTTCAATGCCGGTGGCAGAGCCTAGTTCTGTAGTTGGAGATAACTTTGATGCTCAAACTGCTGGTTCAAAGATAAATGTGAACAATTGCTTTGGATTGGTTACTGATGTAAAAAGTGCAAAGGTAACCACTCCATATTGCTTTACCGGAGAAGCTCCACAACCTCAATACAAACAAGACTTTAAACCACATTTTGAGTCACAGAATGAGTTGAGTCACCAGCCACTGCCTGAGCTTCCACATCAACTCCCAGTTGATTGCACACGTCCGACAGGTTTTGTCAATATTTTACCTTCTCGTGAAGAGAAGGAAAGACCTCCGGGTACAGAAAATAAGGCTTCTTTCTATAAGAGCAGAAGTACAAGAGTAGGAAAAGTATCTCCAGTAGAAAGTACTGTTAACTTGTTTTCCTTTCAACCTGTTGGGCACCCAACAAATTTCCATGCTCTTGGGCAAATTCCAAGTACTACATGGAGCACGACGAGTCATAGTGTAGATCAAATTCTAGTCAATGGTCTACAATCGAGCCAAGGAAATCTAACTTCGGGAAGTGGAGCAGTTGTTGCATCTGCAGGTGAGGACATGTGTGGGGGCTCTATTCAAGGTGAATGTTTTCCAGCTTATACTGGTCTTCGGATCGTAGAACCTTTTGGATACAATGATCCACAACCCCTTTCTGGAGTTCCCACATGCTTGTATGATACACTGAGATTTGATTATGAGTATCCAATTGATTCACTGGAAGGTACTGTGTTGGACCAAGGTCTGTTCATAGTCTAGCTTTAATCCAGTTGGAAGCATTAGATGGTAGACATTTTCAGTGCTCCTCAACAATCCTTCTATGATTAACTGGCACGTTTTTCTCGACTAAAGAAAGCGTCCCAGGAAAGAGGCGGGAGGAGTAGCTTGTAAGTGCTTCTGATTCTGGTGGAGTGGAAGATCATCTTCACAAAAATGTATTTCGAGAGCAGAAGATGTGTACTTGAAGAGCATTGTCAAATATTTGGCACAATAAGCAAGCTTCTTAAAGAACTTACTAGTCAAAACATGCTTAGTTGTTTGGTACTTGTGAGTAAATTTAGAAATGGCCACCAGGCAGATGTGCTGATTCTTTTTTCCTTTCTTTTTTCTTTTTCAAAAACTTTTGTAAAAGGAAGGTGGAGTTGCAAGGATTAATCCATCTTGATGTGCTCATCTCGGTTATAAAAGATCACCAGAGAAGATTTGGAAAAAGGCTTTTGCAAATTGTACTGCTATAGATACAGTATGAAGGGAACCTGGAACCTGGAACCTGGTCTAGTCATATACTCTCCACAAAATGAATGTTTTTATTCTTTATTTAGCTGCATAGATACCAGGCCAGACCGTGAAGCTTTACAAGAATTAAAAGGGAAACTGCAGGATCTTGTCCTGTCACAAGTCCATCTAGGAACATTATAAGTCCATTTAGGAACATTATTATATAATAAAAAATTTACAAATTCAGCCAAGACCAAAAAGCTGATATATTATTTACATTCTCTTAGTTTCCAACAAATGATGGTGATAGAAGTGTCAAATAATAATATCGATAAATGAAATGCAGAACTTTTGTACCCTGATATGCCATTGATAAATGGAAAATGCAGAGCTTCTAGACCCTCAAATGTCGTTGAGAGATACACTATACATCGACCACTCTAATGAAAACGCAAAGTGAACACCTAGACATTCGGAGCAATGTCTTAATTACCTATATGTGATGTATTCACCATCTGCAGCCCCCCCACAACTTCAAAACTGAAAAAGAACAGCATCTTAAACTTGGATATTTGGAGAAGCATTTTCCAGCATACTTTCACTTGGATCACCTGCTTTGGGAGTGGGTGATCGAACTTTGACTTTTGGAAGGTTGTTTTCCGCCCCTTTAACATCTTTTGATCCATCATGTTGTCGAGGTTTATTGTCCTGGACTTCTGACACTAGCTTCTGTGAGCAGGTCTGTCTTGGCATCTGCAAGCAGAATATGATAGGGTGAGAAGCAAAACAATTACAAGTTCAGTAACGTAGAGGACTTAATATCTAGGGTCTTTCAGTAAGTGGCATGTCTTAAAGGAAAAAGCAGATTGTTTCTTAATCAGCATTAACTTCTCGATTTCACATGGTTGCTGCTAAATGGTAACAGCTAGTTAATGGAAATTAGAATAATACCTTCTTCATTTGATTATTTGATGATTCTCTTTTCTGATGAATGCTTGCATTTTGTTTAGCTCTTGATGTAAGCACTTTAAAACTACTTGTGGCCTCCTCCTGCAAAATGAGACAACTCTCGTTAGCATACTGCCAAAAGAAATTCAATCTTTTCACAGTGTTGCAGCTAATTGTACAGCTGGCTTGTCAATGGAAAAGAGAACAGTACCTTCTTAATATGATTACTTGACGATTCTCTTTCACGATGAATGCTTGCATTTGGATTAGGTCTTGATGTAAGCACTTTAGAGCTACTAGTGGGTTTCTCCTGCAAAACGAGGCAACTCCCCCTTAACATACTGCCAAAAGAAATTCAATCTTCCTTCCCCGCTTAGGCACATAGACCAACTCCGCCCCATTGATTCAACAGCATTGCTTCTAATGGTAGCGACTAGCTTGTCAATGGAAAAGAAGATAGTACCTTCTTCATGTGATTACTTGATGATTCTCTTTCGTGATGAATACTTGCATTTGGTTTAGCCCTTGATGTAAGCACTTTTGAACTACTAGTGGTGGCTTTCACCTGCAAAAGGAGACAACTCTCTTTAGCATACTGCAAAAGAACTTCAATTTTCTTCTCTGCTCAGGCACATGAGACCAATTCCACCTCATTGATTCAAGATGGTAGTTCTTATTTATCCTCTACTTGCTAGAGTTGAGGAGGGCTAATGATGATATTTCGTTGATAGTAAGATTAACTGCAAAATAGACAATTTCACTTATATGGTGATCTAAGCTTTTCTTGACTTCCTTTTCCATCCTTAATTTTATGCAGAGAACCATTTAGAAAGCCTAAGTTTCTTACTAATTTACTGCAAATAAAGTGATTGGAAGGACCTTTGGTTTGGCAAGTAACTGCTCCTTTTCTGCACCCTCTGAGTTCAGCTTTTGTTGCAGTTTCTGAAAGAACTGAAGTGAAACAACACATTGCAAGCGAATCATCATCTTAAACAGATCAAAGAAGGAACATACATATAGATGTCAGTTAGCTCTTGATTTACCTCTCTTCGCTTTGCTGCTCTTTCTTCACTTCTTAAGCTGAAAGGAGTAATTACAGTAGGGGAACATGCTACTTTGCTTCCATGTTTGTTTGATGATTTGAAATTTCTGCTCCAAAAGGTAAAAAAGTTTTGATCGCAAGATGACCCAACAAAGTTACCTCTAAAGCAAAGATGATAATTTTTTTGCTACATGCCCTTTCAGTTACCTTCTCTCTTGTTGAGGGGTTATGGAAGGATGCTTTGATATCCCACTCTCAGATGCCTGTGCTTTGCAGAAAAGAGTCAGGAATACAATATGGACTAATCAAATGACTGAAGAGCAACCTATGCAGGAGAAATCAAGGACAAAGATCAATTAACTCGCCTGAATTGGAGTCTGTTGAACGTTGCCGTCTCTAGATGTTTTGCTGATGGATTTTACAAGTCTTGTTGAACTCACTATCTTCTCAAGAATCGGAGACAATTTTTTCTTCTTTTCTTCTTTGTGAGAAGAAACTTTGATTGACATGTGAAGAGATTTTGGGTTTGACTGTTTTTTGTCAATCAAGTCTTTTCCATTCTTTGTACTAGTTGGAGCACATTTTTCAGTCACTTTGGGTTGCAAGGCTGTCGTTGCTTTGGCACGAGATCTGAACTTTGATGATTCGCAGTTATTTGTTAGTCTACTGGTTGAGGATAATGGTTTTCCATTCTTTGTACTAGTTGGAGCACATTTTTCAGTCACTTTGGGTTGCAAGGCTGTCGTTGCTTTGGCACGAGATCTTAACTTTGATGATTCGCAGTTATTTGTTAGTCTACTGGTTGAGGATAATGGTTTCTTCTTTGTTAACAGCACGGAGTCTTCCTTCATAGCAGTATTCTACAAGATTGAAGCATTTTGAATTAGAAGTGAAGGAATCCAGCTTAGCATAAAAGAGAAAGAAAAACTAGGTACATTACAAACCTTAGTTTGTGTCTTCACTTTAGGTTGGAGAGCTGTCGTTGGTTTGACACGAGACGTGAACTTTGATGATTCATTGTTACTAGTCGATACAGTGGTCAAGGATGCTGGTTTCTTCTTCAATGAAAGCACAGAGTCTCTTCCCATAGCAGCATTCTACAAGATTGAAGCATGTTCAATTAGAAATGAAGGACTTCCAAGTCTAGACTAAAAGAGAAACGAGAACTAGGTGACTGGATAAACCTTTGTTTGTGCCTTCACTTTAGGTTGCAGAGTTGTCATCGGCTTGACATGAGATCTGAACTTCGACGATTCATTGTTATTTGTTAACCTAGTGGTATAGGATAATGGTTTTTTCTTCATTGACAGCACAGAGTCTCTCCCCCTAGCAGCATTCTACAAGATTGAAGCATGTTCAATTAGAAAATGAAGGACTTCCGAGTCTAGAATAAAAGAGAGAAAAACTAGGTAACTTTACAAACCTTTGGTTGTGTCTTCTTCTTCAGTTGGGCTATATTCTCACCAACCTCTACAGCATCTTTCGGCTGATCTAATGATTTGACTTCATTCTCTACTGGATAAGATTGTTCGGTAGAGTTTTCAGTCTCAACAGTTCCCAAGTTATTTTCTTCATGAGTAGGAAAGCTACCACAAGTAGACGTGTTAAACCTCTCACCTCCCTGCACTTCTTCAATGCCCTTTGGTTGTGTCTTCTCCATAAGTTGGGCTATATTCTCACTGACCTCTACAACATCTTCCGGCTGATTCAGCGACTTGACTTCAGTCTCTATTGTATTAGATTGTTTGTTAGAGTTTTCAGTGTCATCGGTTTCTTCATAAGTAGGATAGCTGCCACAAGTAAATGTATGGATACCCTTATCTTCCTGCACTTCTTCAATGCTGGCATGGCTGCTATTCTCTGGCAACTCTGAGTGCATTATGCAATGATCAATGTCCGGATTTGTCACATTTAGATGGTCCTCTTCTCCCTGTGCTTCTTCAATGCCCCCATAGCTGCCATTTTCCGTGAGCTCAGACTCCATTTGGCAATCATCAATAGTTTGACTTGCCACAATCTGATGTCCCTCTTCTCTCTGTGTTTCTTCATTACCGACACAGCTACTAGTCCCAGTCAAGTCAGAGTTCACCGTGGAATAATCATTGTTTTCATTCGTCACATTCAGATTACACGACTCACCAACTGCTGCATTCTGCTGCTCTAGCAACGCAGCAGCTTTGACACAGCTACTAGTCCCTGTCATCTCAGAGTTCACCATGGAATGATCATTGTTTTCATTCGTCACATTCAGATTAGACGACTCACCAACTGCTGCATTCTGCTGCTCTAGCAACGCAGCAGCTTTTTTAGCAGCTGCTCTTTTGAGTTGAGCCTCGAAGTAAGCTTTCTTCTCCGCAACTGAACCAGGTTTCGCAAACTTCTCAACTTCCTCGAGATAACGATTGTGAGTGAATGAGGACCATTTCTCCCACGCCAGGGATTCAGACATAAATCTTCCAAATGATACTGATGTCGTTAGTGCACGTAAAGGGTCTCCCTGTAAGAAAGAATTTCCCACTCAGCCACTAAACAAAGACACTTCCCACTGGTCAATCTCAACCATATTCAATAGGTAATATGATTTTTCAATTTATAAACTTTTTGTAAAACAACAAACACTAGCAAATTCCATGACTAACTCAACTTAGATAGCTCATGAACTATAAAACAGTAACAGAATCCTAAATGAGCATTTATGCTTCTGCTGGAGCACAACTTACAAAACAAAGCTCTACACTAGGGGCAATACAGAACATAAATCCAATAAAGAATTGATGAGCAATAAATTAAAAATGTCAATATTAACAAGAATCACAAAAGAAAAAATAAACCTAAGTTCTCAAATTCTCAAAAACCCCTAATTAAAGGGCAGCCTGGTGGAAGAAGGATTCAGCGATCATGCAGGGTCCGGGGAAGGGCCGCACCCTATTAGCTCAATATATACAAAAAGCAGTAAACTTCCAATTGCTGAATTCATAAACCCTTATAGCAAAAAGGCAAGAAATTGGATTTTTACCAAGGCCAATTAGCTCAATTATTAAACAAGAAAGACCCCTAAACATAATATTTTCATAAAGCAAGAATCTTTTTCATGATCTTCATAAAACCCTTATAGGAAAAAGCATAATATTGCATTTTACCAAGACCCATTAGCTGAGTGAGCTGTTGTACAAGCCCGACTACAGGTTCGGCAAAACCCAGTAACTTTTACGGAAATCCACTTAATTTGTATAAATAATCTATGCAGAACCAGTAAACAAGAAAGATAACGGTCCAAAACCCATAAACTTAAAATCCCGTATCCGCTTCTAAGTTAGCTCAAATATTGCATTTAACCAAGACCCACTAGCTCAAATAAGACAAAAAATTAAAACTTGACATCAAATTGTTCAAAAAAAGCATAAATCTTGAATCTTGTTGATTAAACTAACCTCATTATTGTGTTCTTGAGAAGTTTGAGAAAAAGATCTTACTAAACAAGGTGATGATGATTCACCCATTTAAGCTCTGCTTTGGTTCTTGAAATCTTTTGTGTGTGTGTGTGTGTGTGTGTGTGTGTGTGTGTTTTGGAAGGCTAAAAGGGTGGTGTGATAAGAGTGGAACGTTATGTTTCAGACAATGAGAGGGATGTGGTGATCCTAACGGCTAGTTTTCTTTCATTTTGGATTTTTCTTTAAATTTTGTCAACCTTGTTATAATAAATCTTGGTTAATTGTGGATTTAGTTTGAATTTAGTATTAATATCCTGAATTAAGTGTCTAAATATGGACATTGTATAACGGCTTAGTTTTACAAAGTTGCATGCCACCTACGGTATTGTGTTTGAAGTAGATTATTACAGGCTAAGATCAATTAATTGTGGGGGAGACTGTGAGCCTTTCCCGGTCGAGATGGGGCTGCATCAAGGGTCAGTGCTTAGTCCATTTTTATTTGCGCTGGTGATGGATGAGGTCCCTCGGAGAATTCAAGGAGAGGTGTCGTGGTGTATGTTATTCGCAGATGATATAGTTCTGGTGGATGAGACACGTAGATGTGTCAATGAGAAGCTGGAGGAGTGGAGGTAGACTTTAGAGTCTATAGGCTTCAGACTGAGCAGGACTAAAACTGAATACATGGAATGCAAGTTTAGTGCCGCAACTGATGAGTCAGACATGGAAGTGAGGTTGGATTTTCAAGTCATTCCCAAGAAGGGAAGCTTCAAATATCTTGGCTCAGTTTTTGCAAGGTAATTGAGAAATTGACGATGATGTCACTCACCGTATAGGAGTAGGTTGGGTGAAGTGGAGGTTGCTTCTGGTGTTCTATGTGATAAGAGAGTTCCACCTAGGCTCAAAGGCAAATTCTACAGAGTGGTCGTTAGACCAGCTATGCTGTATGGGGTAGAGTGTTGGCCAGTTAAGAACACACACATTCAGAAGCTGAGCATGTCAGAAATGAGGATGCTTGTGGGCATACTAGGTTAGATAAAATTAGGAATGAAGTCATTCGGGACAAGGTAGGTGTCGCACCAGTGGCGGAGAAGATGCGAGAAGCAAGGTTGTGCTGGTTTGAGCACGTGAAAAGGAGGAGTCCAGATACGCCGGTAAGGTGGTGTGAGAGGTTGGCAATGCTGGGTCTTCGGAGAGGTAGAGGTAGATCGAAGAAGAACTGGGCCGAGGTGATTAGACAGGACATGGCCCAGCTCCAGATTACCGAGGACATGATCCTAGATAGGAAAGCGTGGAGGTCGATGATTAGGGTAGAAAGATAGTTCTTAGTTGTAGTATGTTGCTTATTTAAGCTATTTTCAGCTTAGCCGTCGCCTTTATTTCTACTTATGTTATCTGGTTATTTTATATATGTTTTAGTTTTATATGTGTCGTGGAGTTCTAACGTGTTTACAAAATATTTATTTAGCCGGGGGTCTTTCGGAATCAGCCTCTCCACCTTGGTGGGGGGTAAAGTCTGTGTACATCTCACCCTCCCAGACCCCACGATTGTAAAAAAAAAAAAAAAAAAAAAATGACATCTTATTAAGGTTTAGCTTTAGGTCTCCCGTCTTATTGTTTCACTCCTGTCACCACACCACCACATCTGGACTGATTTTATTATGCCTCCCCATTGATGTCTGTTGATAGTGAAACAAATAAGGTGATGAAGGTATTAATATACTAGCTTAAATGTCTAATTATGGACATTATAACGGCTCAGTTTACCTAACATTACTAGAGATGAACCATATTATAGTTGTCTTTTTCATTTTGTTTTTTGGAGGTTTAATTTTACTCTATATTAGCTCGATTGTATTTGAAGTTACACGAGATGATAACATCAATTTTAGCTTCCGCAAGCTTATAATCTTGTGAGCATGCTAGATTATATATGCCAAGATGAACATTTAAATAGGTCTGGAGCAGTGGCGTATCCAAGAATTTTTCTAAGGGTGTTCAGCTTCAAAGGAAAAAGAATTTTTTTTTCATAATTTATTAAGTTGAGACTTGATTCCGAGTTGTTTAGCTAATTTTGAACACCCTACACCACTAGGCTAGCATTATCAATTGTGTGAAGGATGTTCAAAAAATAATATTTGCTCATAAATAGTTAAATTTAACCGTCGCCACTGGTCTGGAGAAAAAAGAAAAAGGAGCAAGTGCTTAGTGAACCATTATTCGGCGAAATATCTAAAAATAATTTTATATTTTTATACAAAAATTATGAAAATATCGAAGCTCATTATGTATCTTAAAAGATTGGTTTTAACAAATTTACAACTTTTTAAGTCATAAATAAACCTTAAACTAATACAACAAAAAGAAGTGTCATGTCTTAGAGACAACAAAAACCATATGTCATAATTGTTTATTCAACATTAATGTCAAAAATCTTGGAATTACTACTAGCCTTTGGTATGGTAATATACAAGACACCATCTTTAACCTCTGCTTTAATTTTCTCAAACTCAACATTTTCAGGCAATGCAATTCTTGTATTATACTTTCCATAGCTTTTAGCTGACCATTCTTCCTCTTTTCCATTCTTGGACATTTTCTCAGCTTTTACAACCAACATTTTTTCTTCTACATAAACCTTTACATCTTCTTTTGTCATGCCTGGCATGTCAAATCTCAATTTGTAATATCCTTCACTTTCCTTTATCTCCCATGGTGTCCTTCCACTTCTGTATCCAACATCCTCATTTGATGGCCCTGTCAACCAAAGGCAAAAATGATGTCGGGTGAGTGTCGGATTATCCAAAAGTAGTGCATTTTTGGATGATCCGATACGGGTGCATCGGCATTTTGGAGGATTCGAGCAACTTCGACTGAGTCCAATATTTTCGGAAAAAAAAATATAGTAGTATACATTTAACAGTGACGTCAAGACTAGCTCGTACACACTTCGAAAACTTTCAACAAATATTAAATTTTAAACTCATATATTTTAGAAGTATAATAAGTTCAATTATAAGAACGTAACGGTTGAGCTTGTCAAATTTAAATTTTGAGTCCGCCTCTACCTGCAACATAACCTCTATTGAAAGCAACAGGGTCTTCCATGATTCTATCCATTGTGTCCATCATTTGCTGCACTGTCCTAGCTGTTGGAAACCTGTCCCATAATCCTGCCACAAAATTTTCAAAAAAGGTCAAATTTTACATTAACTCTACTATATTAGCAAAGAACAACATTTACTTTAAAAAATTTGAGACAAGTGTAGTGTACATGCTTAATATTCGTAATGTCTAGCTCAAAGATAACTAATGTGTGAATATAAGAAAAAATAGCCCAACAAATGAACAAAACAACGATACAAGAAAGAGTTTAATTTTTATACACTCGCGAAAAATATCTACCCCATATAAGGCAATCACGAAATAAATTATTATAATAAACATTAATTGGTAACATCAACAATATATCCAGTATTAATTGACAATCTGAAAGTGATAATTAACATACTGTGATATTAAATTGTTACTTCCTCCGGTCCATTTTATTTAATCACTTTCCTTTTTTAAAAATTAAATAATGTAAACTTTGACCAATATTTTGAGATATATTTCTTTACCATATTAATATGACAAGAATTGCAACTTATAGTACTCATTTAGTTTTTTAATATCTAAATTATAATTTTAAAATATTGACTAAATCTAGTTCAATTTGAATTCGAAAATTGGTCAACTTGATTCTCGAAAAGTGAAAAACATCAAATAAAGTGGACCAGAGGGAGTACCATACTTAAACTGATGAGAGTTAACCTTAGTGAAATATTCGAGGTGCGCGCAACTGACAAATAAAAAGGAAAATAGCATATACAAAAAGGAAGATTTGGTTCTCACCAACAGGTGCCATTTGAGATGATCTCTTTGTTGGTTGATTAGATTGAAGCTTCTTCTGTCTTTGCAAGTGATCAACATTGTTTCTTTCATCAACTGCCATAGCCTTCACTTTGTAATTACCATTTCTGCTAGAAATTGAAACTTTTGGATTGTTGATACAAGTTGGAAAATTGTGAGAAATTGGAATTCTTGATAAGCAGTGAGCCATGTTATTTTTATGATAATAATGAAGTTGAAAATTCAGATATAGAGAAAAATGGAGCAATGAAAATATATAAAGGTAAGAGTAGACTATTCTGGAAATTTGGAGAGCTAATAATTTGTCATGTTTCTGGAGTTCTCTGGATGTTCTTCTACACTCTCATAAATAACATATCTTTTTTTTTTATAACGATGGTGTCCGAGCCAGCTTATACGCACCTCGACTAATTCCATTAGATACCGGTCACCTCCCACCGGCAACAGATACCAGGTAACTCTATACATACCTTCTTCATGTGACATAAATTAGAAACTGATTTTTTATTTGATTCCCAAAATTATATTATCACATTTAGAGTTAGTTATGGAAGACTTGATTTTAGAAGTTAAATGAAGATGTGTGGATGGAAGAAAATAATCCTTTCATCTTGGAAGAGATTAAAATTTAGGTATTTTATTTATTACTATGTTATAAAATTAAATAGCAAAGTAGATAAAACAAAGAAACTATATAGACAGAGTGATATATTATTTCATTTTAAATTGACGTACAAAATGAATTGAGTTAGCTTCCTATATTTAGAAGGCTTTTCATGGAGTCGCTTGCTAGCTACACGTGCATGAACTACTTGCAAGCTATCTACTTGAGTGACTTATGAAATACTTGTTGATTGCAAACTTATTCAAGTAACGTTGGGAGTAATCAACATCCATAATACAATATATTCATAACATTATAATAGTAAAGTCATGATTTAGTCGATCAAAGTCATTTTATGCAAATTAGTCATTTGTTTATAACTCGACATTTATAGTACCTAATTGCTAATTTATTTTCCTAGCTTGTCCTCTGAAACTTTGGTTTGTTCTGGAAATTCCTTTATTAAAATCCAGAAGTTTCGTGGAGAAGTATCAATAGGATATTCGTTAGAACATAATAATCATCAGCTATTTGGTAAGGATTCTACCTTCCATATTCAAAGAAGCCATCCAAGAAACAGCTATTTATGTGCTAATACTTGGCCAATGGAATGTAAAATTGAAAGAATCTGCTAACAAACTTTTTTTTTTTCCATCCGATGTCCGGTACTTTATTGGAGCCCTGACTAATCCGGATTCGCACCGCGTAGGACCCCATTCGGGGGAAGCGCTCCCTATCAGTGATTTTTTCATATCCAGAGCTCAAACCCGAAACCTCTGATTATAGAAGGAGTAATCCCATCCGCTACACCACATCACTTACTGGTAGCAAACTTTTTTCTCTTTATGGTAGTAGTTAACTTGTCCACTTTGAATAAGCTATATAGGCTCTTCTTTGAAATAATAATAGATGGAACTATATGACGACAAGAAGGGAAAGTCCACTCATCAAACGAATGTAAAATAATTTAAATTAAACTTTGTCTTTTCTAGCTTTTTTCTATTTCTTTTATTATGATTTTTTGGTGCCTGAAGATAAGAGGATTTGCTAGTTGATGAGTAATATCAAATATGCACTTGAAACCAATGGGAGATACATCCAGAGGCGGATCTAGGATTTCAAAAAGATGGGTTCACCATAGAGACGAAGTTACAGCTCCCCAAAAGTGGTCGGTGAACAATCTTTTCTGAAAAATTATATTGCGTATATAGGTCAAATGTCATTTTATACGATGATATATTGAGGAAAACAATATTAAACGACGTTTAAATAGAGAACAATCCCTACTTTTGAGTGTAAGTGAACCATCACTTAACCATGTATGCGAACCATTTAAACTTTTAGAGCATGTGTTTCCGAACATCATATTAGACATATTTTGAAAAATATGTACATAATATATCTAATTTCGTGAAAAATATGTACATATGAGACTTTAGGTGACATGACCTAGCATGGGAATAATATTATTAATTTGATACTTTTCTTCTTTAAAGTCTTGATGATCATCAAAGACCAATTCAGTGAGAGACTTTCCTAAAGGAGTTGTTAACTTTTTTAGACTTTAGGGGTCAGTTAGTTCTCTTTATCCAGATTGTATTCAATAATTATATTGGATCGATATATAATTTTGTTTTATAATTGAGAAATTCTCGATATATAAGTAATGAGTCCGCCCCTCTATCCTTCTTCATGTAAGTACCAAACCGTTGTCTGCGATAACATTTGAATCCTTAACATGTGTTTAACTCACACATCACAAGCTAAACTCTTACCACTAGACCAAAATCACGAGACTTTTGGCTCTTATACATAGTAGAGCGTCTAGTAATCTACTTCACATTCCTATAAATACGTACTCCACTGTACTAACCGTAACATTATAGTACGTATTAATCCATTACAAACTAAACAAAATACGTATATAATTATAATTAACATACTTTAGTATGATGAACAAATACTTAATCTCAATTCATAATTCTCTTCAGACTATTTTTATATTTTAGCTTATATAAAAAGGATTTGCCTCTGGTTAAAAACAATTTTTTGTGGCAGGTAAAGATATTCTAGGTGACATAATGAAGTTAATTTATTCAAAGAAAAACTATCCATCCAAAACACCAACAAAAAAGGGGAAAAAATTGTTGATCATGCCTGGATTGTACAAAAAAATGGAATAGATTTCTCAATACCCAACTCTACAAGAGTATCTACGAATCCTCCAAAAATATCGTCATACCCATATTGGATTTTTCAAAAATATACAGTCCAGAAAAACTGATACGGGTGCGACGATATTTTTAAAGGATCCGAACAACATAACTGAACCAAGGGAATAATTCTAAATCGAAATTTTCGTTCCTCATAGGAAATTGTCTTCTAAATTGTTGAAAAGATCCCAATGAATTGGACTACCTATCCAATTCTGGAAAGGATCTTCAAGTCCTGAATTAAACATTTCTTTGGAAAATGTCTCCAAACTTTCTGAATTTTGGAAATTATTCATGTCATCTAAACTTGAACTAGATGTTGAATTTTGAATCTCTTGCTCTTGTGTATAATCCAAAGAATTAGGTAAATTCTTCTCTAGCAATTCCAACTTCTCCTTCTCTTCTTTTTCTGAAGAATCTTGTTGTTCAATATCATCATTTTTCAAATGATCAAATTGTTCAATTGGCTTGTGAGTTAGAGGATCTAAACCAAGGAGTTTTAGCTTCTTCTTGATTCTTGTATTCCAATGGTTCTTGATTTCATTGTCCGTACGCCCTGGAAAATGCGCGGCTATTTTCGACCACCTGACATTAAAAAATTTTACACTATCATATCACCAGCTATATAAAGCAAATAGTCTTTTATAGCAGGTTAAATTGCACCGATAGCGTAAAAATTTTAGGTTAATATATATACCTATTGCCAAGCTGAGAATGAAGTTTGATGATCATGTCTTCCTCTGCTTCTGTAAGTGCTCCTCTTTTGAGGTCTGGCCTTAAATAATTTATCCACCTTAATCTACAGCTCTTTCCACATCTCATTAACCCTTCAGTAACATTACAATCCATCAAATTCTAACCACATTTCAAGAAACAGTGTAAATTTGCTTAATTTGGTGTAAACATCGAGAGTAAAGGTAAAGTATTTCCATTAATTATATAAGTAGGACCACACTATTCGAGAAAGTTATAGTGAAAACGTCACGTTTCTCATAAACCGGTCTTGCTAGTTCAGCGCTTATTTTTTAAATGACAAATCGTTCCTTCTAAGAGTTTAAGTTTTATGCATGGACAGGTAATTATATGATTAGGTCACTAAATATATATGATATAATTGTAACCTAGGTAAAAATAGAAGCATGCTAACACAGGTTAAATTAAATTTCACCGATAATATAAAAATAAAATTGTAATGTATGTATATATCACATAAGTCCTTTAATGGCACAAATGTAGAGTAGTAGTAAAGAGGGCTTGATTTACTACTAAGGATGTGGTGGTATTAATGGGACCCCTCTACCTTTAATCAGAATGCTCGAGGCCTTGTTGGAAATGATAAGCTTTACGCGGCGTGAATTGAAATTAGTCTGGCAGATGAGTACCGTATACCGGATGATTATTACTAAGAAAAAAAGAGTGTCTTTGATTCTTGGAAACTATATATTACCTGCTAGTTTTGGTACAAGACGCCAACATTGTATACCATTGTTGAGGATGAAATTCATAAGCTTATGATCTTCTTCAATTGTCCAAGGACCTCTTTTGAGTCCAATCTTGTCACAACAAGGTTGTCTTCCCATATTATTGGGAAAATTTAGGAAAAATAAATTAGAGAAAACCTAAGCTTGAAGAAGTTTTAAGTCAAAAAAAATTTTGGAATCAGCAGCCAAAATGTAGCTTATAAACAAAAGCAAAGATTCTTGCCAACTCATTGACATATTGAAATACAATTCTTTTTTTAAAAAAAGATTACTCATAATTGAGGAAGAGAGAATCAACCTTTGAAACAATATTAAAATTATTATGTTTGGTTTCATATCATTGTACAAACTACCATCAACTGACGTAGTGTAGCAGATGGGGCTACTCCTTTATTAACCAGAGGTCTCGGGTTCGAGTCATGGGTATGGAAAAATCACTAGTAGGGAGCGCTTTCCCCGAATGGGGCCCTACGCGGCGCGAATCCAAATTAGTCGGGCTCCAATAAGGATACCGGACACCGGTGGGAAACCAAAAAAAAAAAAATCATTGTACAAACTAATGATTGTCAAAAAGACTTGATACAATTAATAAAACGAAGAAACAGACGTGAGTTCTTGTCGTTGACATGTTTTTATATATGTCCACGATGTATCTTCCAATTAAATTTTGCAAAAGTAAAACATAAAAAATTTATGAAAAAGATTCTTGAAGTTGCCTTTTCAGCTGGCTTAGTTACATTTATGGGAGGCAAGTCTTTATCTTTGATTTTTTAATTTATTTACTTTTTGATTATTTGATTCTATTAAAGGTCATAGTGTTTAATTTTATTTGCTTATCGACTTATCCCATGTATCAAATCTCTATTTGATTCATCATTTCAATATTTTATGTGCAATTTGTTAGCAAACTCTTATTATAACTTTGAAGTTGCAATGATTGGTTATTAGACTCATCATAATATGTCTTTATTGTCATTATTTTTTCTGACAACTTCAATTTTTGTTATCATTGTCAATTGGATTTGTTGACTATTTTAATCTCTCACGAGTTACCTATAATATGCTCTCTTACAGGGACAAATCGTCTAAGTATTGCAATTATTTTGGAAAGTTTAACTTAGTACCCTAATAACTAATAATATACTATACTAGTTCAACAGAACTCAGTAGTTTTTGTTACGCGTTTGTTAAAAATTTACTTAATATATATAGATAATTTATCGGAACATGAAAGGGAGCCTTGGAGCAACGAGTAAAGTTGTTTTCGGGTAAGTTCAAGTCATGAAAACATCCACAAGCATCTGGATAGGCTGCATACATCACACCTTTTTGGGGTACGGTCCTTCCCCAGACTCTACGTGAATGCAGGTGGTTTCGTGCTCGAGATTTTCCTTTAACCTATCTAGAACATATTAAGCAAAATTAGCTAGTTATTATTAGTATATATAGACAAAAGAACAAACCAGTAGATTGTATGGAGATATTGCTGTCTGCATAAGTTCATTTAGACGGCTGTCATTCAACTACATAGACATGTTTATTTTTCTGAATAATGAATGATACACCCCATATATATATATATATATATATATATATATATTTTTTTTTTTTTTTAAAAAAAAAAAGTTCGAATATTCAAATGGTTTAACTAAAGACAAGTAAAATAATAGTTGTGTCTTCTCACAACATCGACTTTGAGTGGGACTTAAAGCCTTCAACTTTCGGTAAAGTAGGTTTAACACTAATAATAATCTAAAAAACTCTTAACATTATAAGTGCATTAATATTTTAATTATGTTATAGTAGGTTATAGGCCTTATTTTTCAAGTTATTAATCACACTTGTTATGGACAGTTATATGTAGTAATCATTAGGTGATTGGTGACATGATGGCATTAGAATTTTATTTACAATATTACTGTGAAGGTTGGAACAACAGCTTGACATAGAACTTGAACAAGATTTAACATTATGCCCCCTTTATGTACCATTAGCAAGAACTTGTTTCGGTTGCATATCAGAAGAAATTGAAAGAATTGCTTCAAATAGAACCAGGGTAGTCTGGATTCAAGCTAGACACCGTGAGAAATCGTTTGATAGGAGGGATAAGGACCGTAATACTCAAAATAAAGAACGAGATTAGATTTGTTCTACGTTTGGTTGGAGGTATTGGATAAGTTATCCCAAGCTTTTAGTCCAATTTTTAATTTCAAGACAAACTTTATTCCAAAATCATGGGATATCGCACACTTAACACGATGACCCACAAATGTACTTTCTTATTTCTTTACTTTCTTTTCCTTTCTGAACTTGGAAGGTTTTAAATGAATATTCAGTTATCTATACCTGGTAGAGTTCAAGGGTGGTTACTTTGCAATGCTGCTATTTCTTGGTGAACACAACTATAGTACACTTTATCTAACAGAAATGAGGCTATTGAACAAAAAATCTCCAGTAGAGTTTGTCAAGAATAACTCACTCCAATCAATCAAAAACATGGAAAATAAGGGCTGAAAACTTTTTGTTGGCAACTTGTTTAACAACGATGCTTCGAAGTATAGTTCCTCCTTTTCCTCGTCTTTACGAGATCAGCTTCATTTCTTGGCTCTGCATATTCGAAAAATGGTAAGATACAGTAGGTCGAAGAAAAAATGAATGTAACACGACGAACATCCATGTTAACAGGGTCAGATGTAGCTTACTTTTAATGGTGCAACTGAACTTTGAACTATAATTTGTGATATGTCATATAGGTGAAAGTTCATCAAAAAATTCAACGAATATTAAATCCAAACGTAAAGTTTCAGAATATTAAAGAAATGTTGATCGTATTAAGCTTAAATCTTGGATCTGCCTCTGCATGTCAAATCTAAGTAATGCCAGACTTACGTGGCTTTCTCTTTGGATCCTCATTTGGGCGAACCTTCCTCAGATGACTCGGATGTTGGAAGGGCTGTCACCTTACCAAATGACTCCTTAGCATCTCCGAAAAAGTCCTTCACCTTATCAAGGACTGTTTTAAGCTGATCTGGTGTAGGAAGCTGAAAGATTCATATGAAGATTTTGAAAGATGTCATTTAGCGAAGAACGGAACATTTGTTCAATACTAGTCTTAACTCTCTAACCAAAACATATCATATCATTACCGAGAACTGCTAGGACCAAGTCATGTTCTTGTTGTCTAAATTTTTCAGATAAATCTGTTCTGTAAATCAAATGCCTTTAGCAAAGCCGTAAAATGTTTGTAAGCTACATGGTATAGATTATTTGGACAAATCACAGTTTAATTGGCTGATAGATTCAAGAACATGCTCTCTTTTGTTCTTAAAAGTTTATTTATTTTTCCATGTAAATGCGCACAACCTATAACTGCTTTATAAGAGCTGTCATATTGATACCTCAATCACATCGTTGGTAGAGAGGGCAGCCCTCAAATTGTTATTTTCCTGCAAATCAGACAGATTAAATTGTCACTCTTTCTTTTAAAGGTTCCTACGAATTAGCAAGAATGTAAAAGGAAAAGAAAAAAAGAATCAATACTAAATGGTGCAGAGACTAAGAATATTACAACAAGTTTGTATCCATATCTAAATTCTGTTGCAGACTTCAATACACGATGCTGTTTCACTGCCAATTTCTGATAATCCTTTTCATCCTGTTCCAAGTAGAAACAAAGTTAAAGCATATCAGAAACAGCGACATAACCTCATACGATTACATGTAACTAAATACCACAATAATATCAGCCATATAGTTCTTGACCATTTACTTGGCTTTCAGTTTCAGACACAGCATATGCTTTGCGTTGTTATGAACTCTAAGACTATGTTGTTAGCTTCGGTGAGAATTTCATATGGATTTTTAATTTATTTACAACTACCTCGAACAATTTCAGGATACTCATCTATCAGGAACAGACGTGTTTGACGGACAAATCAATCGTTTAAAACTGGATTTTGCCCTGATAGCTGATGCAATATCAAAACCTTGAAAGCAATCACTAAAGCGTTAAAGAATTGGCTTAAACCTTGAAGTACAGTTTTTGGCTCACCAACCAAGGTTTTAAGGCAATTCTTAACACTTAAGATGATTGCTAGTTTTTGGTTCACTACCAAGTTCCGGCTGTCTCTCATAGAATGCAAAGAATAAAGAAACTGGATATTAACAAGGGCGTTAGGTCTAACCAGTATATCTCACAAGCACTTACTCTGTAAATCACCGCGGCGAGATTCCTAGCTAGAGTGTCTTTGTATATATATTTCCCAAGAAGGTTGTCCTTTGCAGCAACCATAATTTTTGCAGTCGTGCCACCTGTTACAATATTCAGGGGGTACCAAAGATAAACCTGTAATATAACAAAAACAAGAAGTCGAGGATCAGAAACTGCACAAGCACAAATCTGAATCAGCACGATCTTAAGTTAGATTATTTGAAGGAAGAAATTAGAACAAAACTGCTAAGTTCTACACTTTAGAGTAATCATGAACCAGGAACTGCCTACATTCATTCAAAGTAATTCCATTTGACCTCCTATAGGACCAACTAGTAGATGGCTACTTCAGCATACAAGTATTGCCGTCGAATGTAAAGCCTTCCATCGTTGCAAGCCCCTTCCATTCGGCCCAAACAGCTAGGATACTAACTTGGTTACCTAGCATTGAATTTGGTAGGACACTCTCCTACTTCATAGTTAGAAAACGAACTGGCAAGTCCATTATTTGTGGTGACGGACTAAGGGCATGCGAGTCAAAGAATGCAGCTGGCTCTATGTGTAAAACCTTGCCGTGGGAGATGATAAAAATGGACTTGGTTGCGTCTTATGCCAGGTTATACAGGGGATTGGATATCGAAGATTCCTTCCGAGCAAATTGTGAGTACCTACTAAGTCATATGCAGCTATTTTTTTCACTTGGTTTCAAATGCATCCATCATACTTAACTCATAAGCTTTGAATATTCGATACTCGAAACATTGCTTCTAGTTGTGGACACCTCTGCCACGAACAGAAATAGCACATGTACAAGACTAGCCCACTTATCAAAAAGGAAAAGAAAAGACAAGACTAAGACGAGCGTCTTGGTACAACAAGTACAGCTACAGCATAATAAACTACTCCCGCAGGTCCATTTTATAATCTTTCCTTTTTAGTTCCCGTTCCTAAAAAATATGACACATTTCATGGATTCCACTTGGCTATATCTTTAAATCAACACTGGTTTGCATTCTTCGGCTACTTATCGTTTATATCTTTGATTGAAGCATGTTCCACAATTTACTGTTTCAGCACAGAATGTCTTCAGCCTGTATCTTCTTTGTCTTGATATTTTCATTGTGTTTTTTCAAGCAAGTTTTAAATTTTTGTTCTTCAGCCGAGGATCTATCGGAAACAGCCTCTGGCAAGGTCTGCGTACATCTCACCCTCCCGAAACCCCACTAGTGGGATTGCACTGGGTATATTGTTGTTGTTGTTGATATATATACATCGAAACTCTTTAACTTTAAACTCCATTTAAGACCACAAGTTCAGTATATCTTTAGAGTATTCGTTAGACTTCACGTCAAGTCAAACACCGTCCTAGAAAATGAAACACTGGGAATGCAAGACTAGCCTTTTTCTATCAAACGTCATGGTAAAGGTGCAAACTTCACTCTCCCAAGTCCCAATTGACAAAAAGCCACTAATCTATTATCACCTATAACCTCAAACTACAACAACATACCCATTATTATCCCACAAGTGGGTCGGCATAGGGTCAGAAATACGCAAACCTTATCCCTACCTCGACTGAAGTAGAGACACTGTTTCCAATAGACCCTCGGCAAAAGAACACTTATAACCTCAAACTATAACAACACAAAATAACAAACACAACAACAATCATATAATCATCAACCCCATCTAAACTAATCAAGCAAAAATGCCAAAAACATATCAAGAAAGTGAATAAAATTCAAGAAAACTAACATTAGCCATACGAATAAAGATAACAAATTTGGGGTTGCCATCATCTTCAAGCTTAGGCAAAGCAGGTGCCATTCTTTGATATTGTCTAGCTGCCATTCCTCCTCCTTTTTTCCCTTTTGCTTCAACTACTAACAACTTTCCATTTTGCTTCTGCTGCTGATCCTGTGTTTTTCTTGCAATTCTTGTAGTACAAAGTGAATGTTTAATGAGTGAAAATTCATCATGAGTTCTTGAACTTGAAAGTGGTAATCTAACTAGTGAATTCAATGACATAGTCACTTCCATATTTGTCACTACAAGTTTTTTTTTTTTTTTTTGGCTAGTATACTATGAAAAAATATACAAATATTTGCTAGTACTAAGTATTAAATTTTGCAAGGTGGATGAAGAGACAAATCACTAGTACTGTTTGTGAGTTGTGAGATTCTTGGATCACCTTATCCACATAATATTTATACTATATACAAATTAATGTATGCCATAGACGTGGCATGATAATGTGCAGTACAAATACAGTACTTAGAGTCCGTTTACACGAGCTTAAAAATGGCTTATAAACTTATAAACTCGTTAGTAAAGTTTGGTAATTCAAAAATTCATGAACTTATAAGCACTTATGTGTAGGAGTAGTTCACGGTTTGGTTAAAAATCTATCCAAATCAAACACCAAACCAAACCGACTAAAATAACCGACATTATTTGGTTTGATTGGTTTCATGAAAAATAACCGAAGAAATAATCAAAGCGACCCGAAAATTTATATATTAATATATTAATCTTTGATAATGTAATTAAAATATTTTATACATTTACAATAAATTTTATAGTATGTTAAATGTTATTAAATTTTATCTTTTTGGATAACTTTTTAAGTCCATTTTATAAAGAAACTAACTTATTTAGTCAACCAATTCATTCAGTAAACTTAAAGTTATATTAATTTAGATTACAAATCGAAGTCTCACACATATACACCCACTTTTATAAAGCCTAAAGGCAAAATGAATTCTAGTTTTAATATCATATTTTCAAATAATCCTTGCATGTTCAATTTGATATATGAGTCATGTTATTCGTAAGTAGAAATATCGTGTAAATATATAGTTACTTAATTTCTTTCTTTTGTCCTAAAATAATTTTTTTTAATTGCTCCAAGATTTGCTCTAGTGGCAAGAGTGCAATGTTATAGGTGTAGTTATATTAGAATTTCAAGTTGGTCAATATACAATAAGACTAAAAACATACTTGTAGTTCTCATTATTATTCGTTTTTAGCAAAAATTCTCTTTATCATTTTAATAATAAGTCTACTAAATCTTCCATACATTTACTTTAAATCCTAAGCATAAAGGCACATAACACTTATGCCAAATCCAACTCCAAATATAAAGTTTCACAACTAACAATTAAAGACACATGCAACATAAAGTCTTAACAAAAGGACATTAATAGTGGTATGGAAGAAATATATCCAACATTTTTTGTATCCAAGTCCGATTCCGGTACTATATCAATCGTATCTTGAACGATTTCAATTGAGTCTTCGATTGACTCTTGTGCAATATCAATTAAGTCTTTGACGTTGATATCCATGATAGATCTTGACGGAGGGGCTATAAATTTTGAAAAAAAATAAATAAACCCGTTTATGTTTAAATTTTACCGAGAAAAGTGAAAAAAAGACATAAAAAACTTACCAATGAAGAAGGTGCCAATGGTGTAGTGAAATAAAAGAGATTTTTTTACCATATAACTGAAATATGCCAAGCTGAATAAACTTTAATAAACGTATGGTATTATTAATGAGGTGTATGTAGTAAAAGAATCTGCATTAACCTTATTTTTTAAGTTTAATGAGGTTGTCATCAGATAACAAAGTAGATTTCGTTCCACATTCTACACTTTTTGGTATGGCAACATATTTGTAGATTAACTAATCGTCTCGAAGTTCCATAGTGAATGGTGCTATTCTAACTTGACAACAAGCTTTCATCTTAATATAGACAAAAGGTCGAGATTCCCTCTCTAAAAGATTCGATTAAAATTTTAGCAATGAAGATTGAATGTGTATATACTGTAAATTGAGTGAGTATACCATGTACACCGTAAAATTGAGTGTACAAGTTATATATATGTAAGTGATGAGACAAATTGTGCACACCATAACATCGTTTGTACACACTTTGTATTAGTTATTTGTATACTGCTACAAAAAATAAGAGCCAATCAAAAGCCATAAAGGGAACATCAAGGATTTACATTAAAGAGCTAGCAAATTTACATTGAACTTCAGTGTTTCTCTGAAGCCTAATCTATGTACATCATAACGTATAGTATATAGAAAAGAATGATCATGAATTAATAAGTGAACCCCTTAACTTGTAACAGGGAAAAAAATTGCTACAAAAATCTCACTTTACAACTAAATGTCGCGGAAGAATGTTGATCGACACCATAGATCGAGGAGCAGAACCGCGAGTCTTATCCTCTTTGATTTTGATTCTTCACTCAATATGAAAATTCATTGCCTCTGAGGGATATATACTTTTTGACCCATATTGAAATGTCCTCTAAGCAAGCTTGAGCTTTAGGCGTTTTCTGAAGCACACTAAGTGTAGCAAAGTCATGAACAGCGTCCTTGTAATCAAGAAGAGGGGCATCGACATTCACTCTTCGGAGTTCCTCTGAATATGCAATGGCCCTGTCTCGCATCCAATCATGTTGTGCGACCACTGTAAGTGTTGGTGGCATATGCTTTAAGTTTAAGGGCGTATCTTTACCTGGTGTAAGTGGATTTGCAGCTGGATGATCCAGATTGAAATCTGTTTCCGGGAGGAAAAGTTTCCAAGCAAGAATGGATGTCGCTTTGTCATAGAGGTAAGAGTTTGCCAGTTTCACCTCTGAATGTGTAGGAATGTTTCCAATGAAGAAAGGGTACATTAGAACTTGAGCCACAACTTTTATAGGATCCAAAAGCTTTCCAGCCTCAACAGCATATCGTGCAACATAATTCGCAATGTTGGCTCCACAGCTTACTCCAAGGAGGACACACCTATATGATCAGATTAAACAAAGTTACAAACACTTGTATAATTCTCTCAAGTCGTGATCATATAAAATCATTGCTCCGAAGGACTCTATTAGTAGACAACTGAGCTGCAATATGGAACTTTCTGTTACGATGTAAATGTTTGGTTTTCTTGTCATGCACCAACTTTTACAGAGTAATACATCTAAGTGCATATATCCTAAATAATCCATAATGGGATTGGTCCTATCCAATTATCAGCTATTCAAACTCACACAAAAGAAGCTCAATGAAGTACTAGATCTTGGTTTTGATGACTGGATTCGTATAGAACAAATACCTTTGAAAGCAACTTTGCATATGATGCTTCGTTGTTAGACAGGATTTAATCACTTCCTTAATTCCATCTTAGGTTGCCGCGGCCAGAAACTAAGTGTCATTCTTATTTCTTTAGATCACCTACTGAGCTACTTAACTAATGCATAGTTAATCCAATTAACAAAAATAATGCAACTCAAGGTTAGGCGCACGTCACTAGTTCAAAACTAGTATCAGATAAAAGCCTGGTAAGTGGAGAATGGTAGAGGGGCGGGTTGACCATCAAGCTTTGAATTGTACGCCACTAGCTCTAGAGGATTTCTAAGTTAATAATACTGCAACTTTCTGAAAAATTACCCAAATGGTACTAGCTGAGAATGTACGACAGATGACAAGAAGGTTTCAACGAGGATCATATATCTTAGTTATGATGTCATAATAGAGTCTTTTGTCTTTTTACCTGAATTTATCGCACAACCTCACTCAAACTCTAATTTGGCCTTTCGAAAATCTGTTTCACAAGGCCATCTCTATTTAGCTTAGAGCTTAGAGAAACAAATATAAAAAGCATACAGAAGTGGGAAACTAGTTGAGTAAACCACCAGTACTTTTCCCTAACAATGTTATTGCATAATTCAAGTAGGCGATATGCTCCATATTAAACTATTTAAATCTTCAAGCAACTACCTATATATACAAACTAGAAGCTACAATTGCTTAGCTGGTAGTACTAAAGTTTCAGAGTTTATAAATGAAGAAATCTAAAGAACTATACACTATGCCGAAAATATCAATATGCATTGTAAAGGAGAAGATTTAGTAACTGAAAATTATACCTTGAAGGATCTAAATGAGCAGCTAACCAAGGCTCAACCATAGAAGCTCCAAAACCATCAACAATTTGCCTTCCACTACCGATCCTTTTATCCAAAATCGACATGCTACATTCGGCTAAATTAGCTTGTTTCGCTAACCATTTAATCGCCATAACGCCATCTTCAAACGCAGCCGGATACTTACTTTCAGGTGCTAACCTATAACCAACTGAAACCACAATTGCCTCACAAGATAGTGCTAATTTCCTACAAAACACATCATTAGATATTGTATCATTTCCCCCATTCACCCACCCCCCTCCATGAAACTGCAATATCACTGGCAACTTCTTGCTATTATGACCATTCTTGTAATCTGGTACATAACCTCCATATACCCCATCATCAAGATCCAATCTTTTTGACAAACCACCAGAAATCTTGCAACTTTTAGCATCAAAATCCAATCTTTTTGACAAATCACTAGAAAGTTTATAAACCCCATCATCAAAATACAATCTTTTTGACAAATTAGTAGAAACCTTGCAATTTTGGCCATTCTTGTAAACCCCATCATCAAGATCCAATCTTTTTGACAAATTACTAGAAATTAAAGCATTTTGAGGGAGAAAAATTCTTAAACAAAGTGAACTTGAAGGGTCAATATGTAAATCTTTAGTGGCTACTCCATCAATTGATGAAAAGCTAGGATTTGAAGGAACTATAGTTTCATCAGCACGTGAGACTACACCTTCAAAAGGGCTTGTAATTGGGGCTATTGGGGTTTGGATTAAGGTATCTAATTGATGTTTAAGGTTGTATTTGAAGATTAAGCTGTATGCTTTAACTACTAAGCTAGGCATGTTTTTTTTTAAAAAAAAAAAATGGGATTTTTTAGAGGAGTTATGTAGGATTTTTATCAAACTTAGACCGCTCGACCGATCTCATCCACTTGAAAGTTCGTGTAAAAGTTGTTAATTCGACTTTTTAATAGACTCGTTATATGAATGGATTAAATAAAATTCTTGGAAACCGCCAGGGAGGAATTCAAAGTAAAAATGTTGAAGAAAGGACTTTTCTTTAGCTATGAAAAGAAGCTTCTGTTTACATGTGGGCGTCAGCCATGAATCACTTTTTGAATTTGGCGGGTTATTTAATATTTCTAGATTAATATTTATAAATATTTATTTTTCTCGTTGTTGGTCATATGTTGAACCAATTTCGAGATTGAAAAGAAACGTGAATCTAGCCACCAATGTTTCTTTTGCATCGTTGTTTGATATCTATTTTGGAACCTGACTAATTTAGATTCGCGTCGGAAAGTTCTACTATAGAGAGTAAAGTAGTCCCTATTAGTTACGACTCCATCCACGTAGCTTGAATTCAAGACCTCTAATTAAAGATAGAAGAGCATTTTTACCATCCACTAAAATCTTTGATGGTCTATCCAAGCGTGTTGCCGCCAGAAACAGAACCCAGTGATGACTATGATTTTTGATGGCTCATGATTTTTACTTTCCTAACTAAGTTCGATAAGTTAAGGTCCATGCTTGATATATAATAAAAGAGTTTCTTCCACTTTCTTTCGTGTAGTTTATCCCGACAAGATTTTAAGCAAATATTTCTTTTTCTACTATTTTCACATGTGTAAAAATTAAATTCAATATAAAATTTAGGTGGATTCAAGATTTGAGGACGTGGGGAAGCACTAAAAATCACTCGAGTTTTCTCAAAGAGAAAGCAAATGAACAAAGCTTATATGGTCATGGTATTTTCCTCCAACTGGCAAATATAACTGAGCTCAGATGTGCGTCTAACTCAATCATCACGTACTGCACTCTTACCACAAGACTAAGGCCCTGAGCGGATGATCTAAAACTTGACCTTTTGCAAATGAAACCACTTTACACTTTAACTGCCTTCAGCTCACCTTATTTTGGAACACTTGCAAGATACTTCCCCTATCTACAATTTTCCTGCTCTAATGGAGTTCAGTTAATCACCAACTCAAGAGAATAACTAAAGGACATAAGTAGGTTTATCTTCTCAAGAGATGGATATAGTTAGATGGCACTATACATAAAAGTTTATTCCAATTCTGAATTAGCAGATGCAATTTGGATTTTGCCTCTAAATAGTACTTCCTCTGTTCCAAAATGGATGACACTGTTTCCTTATTAGTCTGTTCCAAAAAGAATGGCACAATTCTAAATACGGAAACATTTTTGAGTTAAACTACTACTTTACCCTTAATAAAATGATTAATAGCCACATATTTATGTATGGCTTATTTTGGACCACAAGTTTCAAAAGTCTTATCACATTTCTTAAACTCCGTTTCAAGTCAAACTATGACAACCATTTCGGAACGGAGAGAGTAGTTATCTAGTGCTATTTCAATTAATTATCACAGTTCAATTTCCAAGTACAGGAAGAAAAAACAAGAGCTGCCTCGTTATACACGAAACCTCTTTGTTGATAAGCATTTCCTAGAATCCTTCAGCTCATAATAAGCCAAATGAGAAATAAACAAGCAAGCAAACAAACAAATAAAAGCTAGATGCCATAATTTATTGACATTGCAACATGATTGGGTGCAGCCTGTAATCTTCTTTCTTTTCATCACATCAAAAAGGGACAGTAAGAACTATAAGCATTTGTTGATGAGTGTTAGTTCCCAGAAATGTACCAAAATAAAGGCAAAAAAGGGCCGCCCCATGCAAAAAGCATCGGGCATTAATGCAGGGTTTGGGGAAGGGCCGCACTCAAGGGGTGTGATGAAGTGTACCAAAACAATGAAACAATAAAGATGTTAAAAGAAGTATAGTGTTGATAAAAAACTTTGCTCCCATATCATTTCCCAAATTGCCAAAGTTAACACATATAAACAAATTATAGTTACAACTACAACTATCAGGATGAAACTGACTAGGGGAGAAAAGCCAATGGCACAGAAAAATCCTTCTCCCCTTGATAAATTCGCTGCTTCCAAAATGTAATAACCAGAAACATGAAAAAGAAGAACAAGCATATCTTAATATTAAGTTCGAGAATGCCCAGTGGACGGCACAAGCACAGCTTCATTACTAGTAGTTTTTTTGGCAGCAAGTTGTTCTAATCGTTTCCATGTAGCTTCACGTCTCGATTTGATGTCATCTTCCTTCAACTCGTCTTCCTGAAACTTTTGCAGGCACTCCTTGAACAGCTCGGGATCAAGATCATAGAATATCTTTCGGATATTCAGTGACAAGCTGTGGACAGCCTGATTCCAATGGCTTCTGGCATTTCTCTCCAGTGCAGGAAAAATGATAGGCAGTATCACCTTCCGATTTTGCTTTATTAAGTTCTCAATGTGATCGTTGTTCCACAAGAACAAAGCCCTTTCTGCCACCTATAGCGAACACAAGCACCAAGTCTCATGAATTGGCAGAGTAGAAAATTAAGCACAGCAAGCAAAAGCAAAAGGAAAGTTAGAAGGCTCGTAAGTACAAGTTTCTGCAGCAACATGCTGACCAAATTTGTGCACAAACTCATTGTGGAAAAAAAGTGAATTTTCTGAAGATTCTTGAACTCAATCCAGATTAAAACCAAAACAAGTGTATAGGAGCTTCTATTCTACAGCAGCCTTTAGTTTTTCAACATAAACAGTTAGCTAGACATGTTGAGAATCAATAATTGACACAGAGAATAAAAGTTTTAAAGAGGAGAAAAGTTGATTAGACAAAACCGATGAAGACGGCGAAATCCACTTTTGGTCCCTGGAGTCACACCAAACTTCTATTCTGACTTCATGATCCCACTAAGCATATTTTACTTCAATTAACTGACACAAAATTTTGGTCTTTAAGTAGAGGGATCAAAAGGTGAGGTAGCTCCAAGCAACATGTTACACAACATAAAGCAACATGAAAAAGTCGATCATTCTTGTTGTAACTTGTAACTCGTAACACAGCTTTAAGATTACTCAAGCACAGACAAAGTGTGTACGCTTCTGTCAGAATCCATCATCTGGATTCACGATTCTTAAGGATATAACAAAGCATAGTTTTCTCAAAGTAATTTTACACAGGTATTTTTCTTTCACTCTGACGCTACTTCAAATGCTCCCCAAGTTAGCCCAAGTAATACAGTCCTTGAGCTCACCAATTAACGCTCTGCACAACAACTGCCACATTCCGCTGATCGATATGCATATACTAGCAATTTTTATTGACAAACAGGCTTAGCATGAAGAGTGCATCGACTAGACAAACAGGTTTGACAGGGTAAATCGTGTTCTACTAGCTTACACTGTCAATACCAATTGCATAGATCATGCCTGTCCAATTAGGCTATGCTATACAAATGACTGACAGAAACTAAATCTATCATGTAGTTTGATGATTCATTATGTTAGCAGTATTATTACTAAGGCAGCAGATAGCAGTATACCCTGAAACAATCTAGATTTTAGCCACATAATCTGATTTATTCCTTCCTACTTCCTACTTTGTTATATATAGAGGAACTATTTTTTCTTTGCTACAAGTAAAATATATATCATTAATCTATAATCACCAAATTTGTTCACAAATTAGTAAAAGAATTCCTTTGACAGAGTAGTTTACTCAAAAGAAGTCTAACCCAAGTTCCCGACTCTATTATTGTGTTTACTCAAAAGAAATTTCTTTAATTCTTTTCCAACCAATATTATTGTGTTTGGGTGTTGTACAACCAAGACTGCACAAGAAATGACTTAGAAAGTTTACTGAAGCTTTTCCATAAAGGCATCCTGCAGCTGTTGCGAGAGACTAGAGATAGGCAGGATTCTACTTTATGATGGAGAAAAAAGTTCACCGATCCCAAGTCCAAATACCCTTTGATAATTTTATGTTTTTAGTTGTTCAACAACAAAAGCATTCACTTACCATTTTCAGTATACACATCATGACAATTGTATTCACCTTCCCCTGATGGAACTAAACTACATTGCACAATTTGGGTTCCCATGCCAAGGTACCACAAATAAGCAGAGAATCAACTAAAACAAACTCAGCACCACACCTATCTAAAACTCAAATTCATAGTAGCCCCTGACAAAAACTAATGTTATTGCTTAATTTTCAAAATATTTAAGAAATCTGTCACTACACAACAAGAGTTTTATTAATCATAAACAGCAAATCCACCAAAGCATAAATCATGACTCGTCTCTAGATACCACAAGACATGTTGCTCATTCACCCACTGGAAATTACAAAATAAAACTATGGCCATCACAACACTGCGACCTCAAACAATCGCAGAACATAAATGCCTCACCCAAGAGGAAGGGGATGGGGTCAAAATGGTATGGGGACTTCCAGATCATTTCGACCCATTAGAAGAAAACTAGCTGGCTAATAGCAAGAAATTCAGTCCTTGAAAAGAAAATAATATTTGAAGAAGAAATAGAGGAATTGTAGGTCAGCCAATTTCTCATAGTTTCAATGTTTTTCCATTTTCCCATTTACCACCCGACACAACATGGCCATTGCAAGTCATGAAACATAAACATACTGTACGCAATGTCAACCATGAAGTACACATAAAAACCAATGCTGCCTACAAAGAGAAGAAATTAGCGCCTGTGCTATAATGCATCTAAAACGTGCATATACTTCCATGATTAATACATAGAAGTAGCATATCTGAATATAACTTACACATACCTGAAAATGCAAGCTAGTCAAGCATTGAGCAATTCGACGAAACAATGGTACCATACACCTTTGGAAATCTGACGGCTGAGTAGCTTCCAAGATTTCCTCCAACTCACCTAGGAACATAACTTCCTTTGAGCTATTTGTTACCGGCCAATACTTTAACAATCCCCTAATAACTGTATCTGCAAGCTTGCAGTCTTTCTCCACGAACTGCGTCATACAATAATTTAGCTGTTGATGGTACATGGCTAAGCATTTGGGTTTATGCAGTGGGATCAGTGTCCGGACAAGAAAAAGCTTATGTTCTTCTTTTAGTGGCAAAGCAAACCCATTGATTATGCTGCCCAGAATTTCAAGAAGCTCTGCAATCCCATTATGCTTTTCAGTCTCAAAAACAAAACGATAAAATATGTTATTAATAGCCTTCCTAATGTAAGGTCGGTGTACCATGAACTTCCCATAGACACGGTGCAGTATTATTTTCAAGTACTCCCTCTCCCTAGGGTCTTCAGAGTCGAAAAGATCAAGCAATCTGAGAACAAAGGAATGATCTATGTATCTCTTAGCAACTTTGGCATCAGTTTCGGGTGATGCAACAAACCTTAGAAGAAACTCATACACAATTTGCAGATGTGGCCATGAAGGATCCATTGCAGGCTCGTCATCGTCCACATCAAAGGCCACCAACTTGTTCTCTCGAGGCTGGGGCATGAGTTCCCTGAACAAATTTGTGGACACCATCTTTACTACTTCTTGCATCACCACTTCTGTAAATTTTACATTCGCAGAAGTCACATACTCCACAAGCTCCAACAACGTCTGTCGCTTGATCTCCTTTTCTTTAAGGTTCTTTGTCGGATCAGTGAAGTCAAACAAGAGACAACACATGTTAACCTTCCTAGTAAACAAATTCTGCTTCTCAGAATTAGGAACATCCCTAAAACTAGGCAATGCCTCATAAGAAGCTGCAACTAAATTCCCATTCGCCTTTACTAAACTCCCATCTCGAACGAACTTATCCCCCGTTCCATATCCTGAAGCCGAAACAGAATAAGGAGCTGAAATAACAGTACTAGCTGATGATACCCCAACCTTCTTACTTCCTCCATCACTTTTCTTTGAACTACTACTAGTTGAAGAACTAGAACTAGAATTCTCAGTTCCACCTTTCTTCGACTGCTTCTTCGAATTCTTTTTACCAAATAACTTGTTCATATTTCACTTCAACCACCCAAAAAGATTCCAACTTTACACAAAACAACAACTAAATATTCAACAAAAACAACCAAACTTAACTAAACACATCAAATCAAAGTCAACTTTTTTCAACTCCTCAGCTAAAACCAACATACCATAACCTCAGATTCTCAAAAGGGTCATCATAAAATGAACTATTTCATCAACTAATCCAACAAAGATTACACCTTTAACAAATAACCACCTTTAACTTAATCCAAAAGGGTTTCAAGAACCCTTTTTTTTTCACTAAAATTAGCAATAAAATTCCAAGAAAATGAACAAACTATAGATCAAGAATTGAATAATACCTGAACAAATCCAAAGTTGTGTAGAAATTCAACTACTTTATCAAAATCCCATGTGTAAAGTTTCAAACTTTTGACTTAAAACACAGATGTATACATGTGTAAAGCCACTTGATACATAAAAATGAAATATAAACTTAGTAGTACTATTAAATTCACAAAAAAAAAAAAATGAAAATTATATTAAAAAAGTAAGCTTTTTTCAACTTTGCTCTACCACTAAATAATCATAACCAAATGGGGTTTACAAAATAAAGTATATATTATCCCCACACGCTCTCTTTTCACTTTTTCAATAATCCCCAAAACTAAAGATTCAATTTTTAATGATAAATTGAAATGGGGGTTTTTTTTTTTCTTTTTGTTTTTGTTGTCTGAATTAGGAAACTGGGAAATGGAGTAGTAATGGGAGAGGAATGTTTATTAGTCTTTCTTGTTCTTTGATTCCGTCTCAATTTATTTGTCATTTTGTCCAATATAATAAAATACAAAATAATGAAAATTTTGACGATTTTATTATTTTTTAAATTTTTAATTTTCTATTATAAAGATGAGCGTTGAAGCAACTGATAAAATTGTCTACGTATGATTTATAGGTCATAATAAGCTGCGGACGTCACACTCCTTAAAGTACGGACCTTCCCCGAACTCTGCATGAACGCGGGAGCTTTGTGCACCGAGCTGCTCTTTTTAATTTTCCATTATATTTATATTTTTTCTGTTACATATTGACTCTACTTTTTATTTCAAGATCAGTTAATAATACAGACGAAGTTGAAAAAAAAAATATTCATTCTTGAAATTTTAAAATAACAAGTATTTTCCACAAACGTCCATTCTTGGCTCGACTTCGATAACACTATTCCGAGACGAGTCGGTAGTCGGCAGTCGGCACCGGAACACTTTGAATCTGAGAATGGACAACGCTAGGTCGAAGTGTTTAGTATCATGACAGGTAAATTGAGACGGGGAATAAGAGGAATGAAGAAATTTCGAGAAATCAATTTTGGGGTTCTTGATTTTTAATTTTTAATATTATGATTTTATTTTTTGGGTGTTGTTTTGTTGACTGAGTAGATTGTTATTTGAAATGTATATTGGCGTGTGCAGCGATGGTATTCTGACTGAAGACTAATAAGACCAAAAGTTTAGTCTAATCCTCTAAATTCTTTGTACTTTCTTAATTAGTACTAATAATTTGGTATAAGTCAATTCCCATAAAGGACAGAAATCAACTAAAATATGTTTTGATGTTTAGATATTTAAAATACAAAAATATTTGCTCTTGTCGTATCAAGAAATACAAAAAGAAAATATGGTAACTTCGATTATAACAATTTGTAGAATATTATAGAATTATAATTGCAGCCTTGGTAGGGTTGGCGGTTTTTCTTGTAGTTAAATGATATTTATAATTTCATAAATCGTCAATAAAATTGGTGAGAAATTATAAACGGTCAAGATTCAAATATTGCTAGAAACGGAGTATGTTTAGTGCTAAATCTTGTTGTTAAAAGTTACTTGATAAATATGGTGATGAGATGGCAAGTATATCCAATAACATAGTTAAAACACGCAAGTTAATTCGTACATCGTTATAAAAAAGATCTCGAACATATATCATGTATCTTTGACCAGAAGATTGTGAATATATATGAAACATTTACCTTACAACACTATAATCTAATTTAATTGATCATGCATCGACCATGGTGAATGTTGGTCGAAAATGGGATGATGGATATTAAATTACAAATCACGTAATCTCATTCGGTGTCCGGTATTTTCATTGAAGTCCGATTAATCCGAATTCGCGCCGAGTAGAGCTCCATTCGGGAGGAAGCGCTCCCTACCAAAGATTTTTTCATACCTATGACTCGAAACCGAGACCTCTGATTTAGCGATACTCCTATATTCCTCAACATCACATGCCGCTTCTATTTTTATTGTACTACACTTTCTTTTTTGTTTCTCCTCTTTCTGTTCTATTGTTGGTTTTAGAAGGTGGCGAATGGGGAGCATTAAATAACAAATGAAATAAAAATAGTAAACTTCCAAAAGATCTTCGATACCAATCTATAAATAATTTATTTCTAATTTAGTGGGAGTATAATAACACATTTATTTCAATGACAAAAGTATCAGAATCATGTGTGTTTAATTAATAGGAAAAAGAAGATTCAACAATTTTAATTCCATGAATTTATGCACAAAGTATAAATAGATAAAAGAAATACATATTATTACTTAGGGAAATGAGGTACATCTGTGATGGCTTGGCATAGTTGTGGAACCTGCCTTATCGTTGATGATATTATATAGGAAGATACATTTAGGAGAATTTCTCCAATTTCCATAATAATAAAATCTTAACAGCACTCGGCGTTTGCATTAAACAAACAAATTTAATCATAACAATCACGAATCAAAGTAAAAATATATATCACTTAACCACAGTGATAAAAATTTATATGTAAAATATATGTCTTACGATTATTCATTTGGTTCAGCAAACGAACTTCTATTTTTTGTTCGATTTCTTGCCAAGGCTCTTAACCCATTTGACAAACTTGTTTTTGGATGCATCTTTTTTCTTCTTCTTGTCATCTTCTCTAGGAGGAGGCGGAGATTCAGGATCCCATTGATCAGCCCAAGAGAGACCCTCAGACCGAAAAACTTCCATTTCTACTTTTTTTTTTTTAATCTTTTTTTCTTTTTCTTCGTAAATTTACCTCCTTTTTTTGCATTTCCAAAGACAAAAGAGAGGGAAAAAAAGTCTTTATTTGTGGAAAAGTTATTCAATGGTTAGTTTTGTTCAAAGTTAATTGATCATACTTTTGGTTCTTTTTTAAATGATTGGTTTCTAATAAGTTGGTTTGTTATTATTCAATGAAATTACAAGGTGCAATATATGGTTTGAAATTTTCTTGTCTAAATATACTCCAAGCCACTAATTGTAAGTAAAATTTTGAACAATAAATAGGTACCGAGAAAATGCTTTACGTACAAACTATGAAATAGAAAAGGTTATACTATTTTTTATTCTAATTCTTCTTATGTCAAATCAAATTATATATGAGTCAATGGAATGAATGTCCCGAATATTACACGTTTGATCCTCACTTTATTTAAAATTTTAATAATAATATTTTTGTTAGTATTTAATTTATTCTAAAGTCAAATTATTAGTTATCGCACCTCGACACAATATTTTTCTTTACTTGTTAATGTATTAATTAACTTCCCAATTTTGTAGGAAATGAATTCCAAAAGATCATTATTAGCCTGAAGCAGATTGGCCCGAATGCGTAATAGGCTAATCGAGAAGAAATTCTAGTTAAGATTCACGATGGTGTTCCATTAATAATAAATATTTGTTAACGATAAGAACATGAATAGCCACAAAGTACCAGCAACGAGTAGAATCAAGTGTAGATTACATTGTTTAACCTAATTAGTTTAGGACAGAAAATGTGGTGTGGCTTTTCTAACTTTTACCTAAGTCAGTGTCACTGAAATAGGCATAAAAAGATAGGTAATCATAAACGACAACGATATGAATGACCGCAAAATACTAGCAATAAATAGAATCAAGGATAGATTTCATTTTATAAACGTTTGCTAACGACAATAGTATGAATGACCACAAAATAGGCATAAAAGATAAGTAACAGTAAACGACAACGATATGAATGACTCTAGAATACTAGCAACAAATAGAATCAAGGATATATTACATTTTATAAATTTGTTAACGACAATAATATAAATAACCACAAAATAGGTATAGAAAGATAAGTATAGTAAACGACAATGATATGAATGACCGCAAAATACTAGCAACAAATAGAATCAACGGTAGATTACATTTTATAAACGTATGCTAACGACAACTGTACAAATGACCATAAGATAGGCATAAAAAGATAAGTAATCATAAACGACAACGATATGAATAACCACATATACTTGCAACAAATAGAATCAGAGTAGATTACATTTTATAAACGTTTGTTAAAATCATATAAATAACCAAAAAATAGACATAAAAAGATAAGTAACCGTAAACGACAACGATATGAATGACCGCAAAATACCCGTTAACTAATAGAATCAACCGTAGATTACATTTTTTAAACGTATGCTAACGACAACCATACAAATGGCCACAAAATAGGCATAAAAAGATAAGTAATCGTAAACGACAACGATATGAATAACCACATATACTAGCAACAAATAGAATCAGGGTAGATTACATTTTATAAACGTTTATTAACGACAATCATATAAATAACCACAAAATAGACATAAAAAGATAAGTAACCGTAAACGACAACGATATGAATGACCGCAAAATACCCGCTAACTAATAGAATCAAGGGTAGATTACATACAGTGTGGCTTTTCTATCTTTTACCTAAGTCAGTGTCACTGAAAAAGCAGCACAAATTCCCAAAAACACTACTATACTAGCTCTTGACTCAACCATGTACATGTCTGAAAAACCTCAAAATTCTATAAACTTGTTATACAATGATCAAGAAAATTCAAACACCAACATGATCATCCAAGTATCCACCCCACCACCAAATACCCACCACCCCCAACAACCCCACCACCCACCCCACCACCTTAACAGTGACACCACTAGTAGTGGTGGTGAAGACAACATTAATAATGTAAAAGGTCCCAAGAAAAGAGCAGAAACATGGGTACAAGAAGAAACAAGAACATTAATTAGTCAAAGAAGGGAACTTGATTCATTGTTTAATACTTCAAAATCAAATAAGCATTTGTGGGATCAGATCTCATTAAAGATGAGGGAAAAGGGATTTGATAGGTCACCTACTATGTGTACTGATAAATGGAGAAACTTGTTAAAAGAGTTTAAAAAAGCTAAGTGTAATCAAGAACTTAATGGTTCTGTTGTTAAGATGAGTTATCATAAGGAAATTGAAGAGCTTTTGAGAGATAGGAACAAGAATGGTGGTGGTTTTAAGAATTCTGGACTTAAAGTTGATGCCTTTATGCAGTTTTCTGATAAGGGTATGTCCTTTTATTGTTTATTTTGTTTTTTATATGTTCCTTATTCAAGTATATTTGTAGAGTGTTGGGTGTCGCCGACCCTGCGTGAATGCAGGATGCTTTGTGCACGTGGTTGTCCTTTAGCCGGGGGTCGATCAAAAACACTCCACTTGTGGGATTTAATGGGTTTTTGTTGTTGTTGTTGTTGTTGTTGTTGTTGTTGTTGAGTGTTGGAATAAAATGGTCTAAATTGGAAGAGGATGGTGGGTGGGGCGGGGCGAGCCCGAGTTTTGAACCATGTGTGACGACCCTGCGTAAATGCAGGGTGCTTTGTGCATGAGGTTGTCCTTTAGCCGAGGGTTGATCGTAAACAACCTCTCTGCCTATCAGAAGGTAGGGGTAAGTTCGCGTGCATCTCACCCTCCCCATACCCACATGTGTGATTTCACTAGGTTTCTTGTTGTTGTTGTTGTTGTTGTTGTTGTTGAGTGTTGGACTAGAATGGCCCAAAATGTAGGGGATGGGTGGGTGGGGTGGACAAGCCCCTTATCCATTGAGTTCCGAACCAGGTATTCGAGGATTTCTCAGTTATAAACGAATCCAAATTGAGAAGAATGGATATGGAGGATTCATATAGTCAACCCTATATAATTCTATAGGGGCATAGTTGTTATTGTGTTTTGTCTATTTAAGCTTTGTGGAATTTAAGAATATAGGATGCTTAATTTTTGAAACCACTGTATGTGTTGTATTTGATTGATTTTGGTGTGTAGACTTTGATTGGATTAAAATTCTCTCATTTTTTGATAAGGATATGAAGATGGTTAAATGTTTGTTTCTACGCTGTAGAAAAAAGGAAGTGAATTCAGTCTAGGTACGCTGGTCTCGTTTTGTTTCGGTGATATGTGAGGGGCTGAGTGATTTCCAAGGTTTTGGTGTTACTTTGTAGGTTCAGATGAGTTATTTTGCCCACTGATGGTGTCGCTAAAATGCTGACGGTTCGATTTAATTGAGCTTGTGCAGTTGTTTTTGGTACAAAAAAGGGCTGCTTTGGCTTTCATTGATGTTTTGGCAGAAAAGCTGGGAACATGGTTATGTTTTTCAGAATTTTGTAGGCTTTGGCAAAACTAGTGGCTGCTAAGTGGGGCTGTGTTGAATCTGTAATCATTGTCATTATTGATTTGGAACTATGCTTTTCTCTTTACTGGAAGAATAATGAATTGGTTTGTTGAATCTTCCGAACATGGTGTCCTGAACCTTTGGCGAGCTTTATCTATGACTTACAAATTGTTCTTCAGCATGCACCGCTGTTCCCTGTGGGCTTTGTAGTGTCATTGTGATGCTGCTATTGTTCTTGTTTCTTTAGTATCTAACTTTTCACGTCATGCCCTGTTGTTTTTCTAATGCTATTTCTTCTTTTGGAGTGTAAATAACCCTGATACGTGCTTAAGAATGAGTCGTCTCTATTTCTTTTCGTGGTCTGTATTAAGTGACTTTAAGAGATTGTCCTACAATGCAGGTCTTGATGATACCGATATAACATTTGGACCTGTCGAAGGTATGTTGATTAAGCAAGTTTTGGCATATCCTTTGACCACTGCTGACTTTTTACCTCTGCTTGACCAACAGTGAATATATCTGTCAATTCGTTGTTGGTCATCTTTTTGTGTTACAAGATTCCTGAGTTATTGCATGAGTGTTCATCTCTTGTAACTCTGCTTTTTCTGTAGATTGATTCTACAAAGTAAGTAATCAATAAATGTGTTTGATATAATAGCTGGAGTAATTTCAATAGCTCATCTTTGTCCAAACGTGGAATGTGAATGAAAACAGACGTTAAAGCGCTGAAGCCATATTTTGAGAATAGGAACGGTGAATCATACATCAGAAGAGGTAATTAAATTTTGGAAAAAATTACGGAGTTGGAAGAATAGATGTTGGGGAATGCAATCTTGTTATGACTTAAAAGAAGTGATCTTTAAATTCAAAACAAGCAGTTGTGGGGCTCTGATTCCACAAACTCCACTATTGCTTGCTATCTAACTTAAAATTTTATTAGGTAGGGGCAAGTTTCTTTTAGACATGTAACATTATTATGATATTCTTATATAATCTTAAAATATACTTGAGGAGATTTCTAAGTATATATGCTGAACGACATTACTTTTGATATTTGGCTGAAAAAACTAAAAAGGTATTAGGTCCCACCGGGAGTCGAACCCAGGTCGCTGGATTCAAAGTCCAGAGTGCTAACCACTACACCATGGAACCAGTTATGTGGTTATTATATAGATAAATCTCTAATAGGAAGGTAATAAATGAATTGCGGAATTTAGCAGAATTTTTTTTTGGTAACGGTGGTGTCCGGGCCAACTTACGCGCACCTCGACTAATTCCACCGGATACTAGAATTTAGCAGAAAATTGCTAGCACCATTTGCTAGAGGACTCATGTTTACTAAATTCATTGAATGCAAATTAAAGTAACGCTTAGGCAATCTCCCGATGTAGATTTTATCAATTCAAATTTATTTCTTCGTTAAGCTTTTTTATTCCAATGGCTAGACCTGTTATAAAATACCTTACTTCATAAATAGAAAACATTTTGTTTGATTGTATTGTTGGTGCATATTTAGGATAAAGTAGAGAAATCTGATCCTTCTGTTTTCTTGGAATTGTTTAATTTAGGAAAGTAGGAAAATTGGAATAACACTCTAATCCTCCTTATAGAAAGTATAATGATAAGTATCACGAAAACTATGTTATCTCGAGCCCGAATTCCTGATTTGAACATCTAATGAGCCCTAATGCAATAAGTTCTTACTTCCGAAATGGATAATACAGGGATAATGTCTGAATGAAGTTATGATTAAACCAATGGTTCTGGAAGATAGCAGTGGATGTATGAAAGGATTTTGAGAACTTCTAATATCACGATATCTTTCATCCATTTCTATAATCAGAACCAAATCCTACCTTGTATGGTCTAAGAGATAAGATAAAAACGCATGTCTAAGTACGGTAAAAGTTAACATGAAAAATGTATACTATTTTTGGTGTAAACAAGAAGTCCTGGAAAATGTAAGAGACTTGATAGAGTTTATAGGCTCCTTATAATTACTGTCAATCAGGATTCTCCTTTTTTGTGGTTTTTTGTTCCTTTTACTCTTCTAGGGTTGTAATTACAGATTTCAGCATCACACTGAATCTGAACTATACAGTTATATTGAAAATCCCGTTACCTTTCAAAAAAAAAAAAAAGTGGGCCACTTTGTTGATGGCAAGGAACACGTCCACACTTCATGCACACCCCATGTGTTGTTTGCTTATGCTTGTAGCCAGGACAGTTGGCTATGAACGCTAATTGTCACATGCAGTAGGTCCTTTTGATATTACACTACTGTGAGTCTGTGACAACTTCATTGGTCAGAACTGGTGGTTTGTCGGGTTCATCGTTAAAACGGTCATATGATTGTTGAGTTGCCTAGTCTGATGGAAGTTAATTCGGTTGTTCATGATTAGATACAGAAGTGCTCTGAAATCAAATAACTCCAGACATGTAAGTGACATTACATTTTAGAGCTTTCTCGCGTGTCTCTTTTTATTTAATGCAAAAACTATGAATTCAGCTGTCATGATATGTGGTTATTATTTTTCTAATCAGAATACTACAAAATAAGAAGTTATAGAATCAGAACTATTAGGTCCCACCGGGAGTCGAACCCAGGTCGCTGGATTCAAAGTCCAGAGTGCTAACCACTACACCATGGAACCGGTTATGTGGTTATCATATAAATAAATCCCTAATAGGAAGGTAATAAATGAATTGCAGAATTTAGCAAAAAATTGCTAATACCATCTGCTAGAGGACTCATGTTTAACTATGGCTATTGTGTATCCTCTCTTTATGCTATAAACTGAACTAAATTCATTGAATGCAAATCAAGGTAATGCTTGGACAATCTCCCGATGTAGATTTTGTCATTTTGAATTCTTTTGATTTGTTATTTTTAAAGCATTATCAACATTTTGTTTGATTGTATTAAATCTTGTAAGTTCACATCGGTGGATATTTAGGATAAAGTAGAGAAATCTGATCCTTCTTTTTCCGTGGAATTGTTTAGTATAGTAAAAGTAGGAAAATTGGAATAACACTCTAATCCTCCTTATAGAAAGTATACTGATATATCACGAATACTATGTGATCTCGAAGGCGAGTTCCTGGTCAGAACATCTAATGAGCCCGAATGCATTAAGCTCTTACTTCCGAAATGGATATTACGGGGATAATGTCTGAATTGAGTTATGTTTAAGTCAATAGTTCTGGAGGATAGCAGCGGATGTATAAAAAGGGCAGGATTTCTAGAGAACTTCTAGTATCACGATTTCTTTCATCCATTTTTATAATCAAAACCATATCCTACCTTGTGTGGTCTAAATGATAAGATTAAAAACACATGTTCCAAGTTAGGTAAATCTTTTAACATGAAAAGTGTGCATCTCAAATAGTGGAACTATGACTTGTACCATATATCATGTGTTTAAATTACTATAAAAATCTTACCTTTTCCCCCAAAAAAAAAAGCGCTTAAACTACTATTTGAGAGATCCTCTTTGTTGATGACAAAGAATGCGTTTTCCACGTTCCATGAACACCCCTTGTATTGTTTGCTTATGATTACAGCCAGACACAGTTGGCTATAAGTGCTAATTGTCATATCCGCGAGGTGCTTTATACGTTGTGTCAATTCATTGGTCAGAACCGGGGGTTTGTCGGGTGCATCGTTAAAACAGTGGTATGATTGGTTGAATTGGCTTAGTCTGATGGAAGTTATTACAGTTGTTCATGAGTAGATTCAAAAATGCGCTGTAGTCATATAGTTCCAGACATGTAAATGACAACATTATATTTTGGAGCTTTCTCGTGTCTTTCTTATTATTTAATGCAAAAGCTATCCTTTTTGCTTTTAACCCGTCTATAAGAATCTTCTCTCTCACTCCTCAGTACTTTTGTCGATAGTGCATTATAGGGATATGGATTCCCTGTATCTGGGAAGATATTCACTACCATTTCTTATTTCCTCCCAATAGTTCCAATTTGCTTGTTTGCTTGTGTGCTGGGAACAGATGTAACAATGGTTTTGGGAAGTGACTTCATGCTGCATGTTGGGGCATCATTTGACTTCATGCTCCATCCGTCGTTGGTCTTCTTTTTCGGTTACAAGATTCCTGAGTTCTTTCATGAGAGTTCATCTGTCGTAACTCCTCTGCTTCTTCTTCTATAGGTAGATTCTACAAAGTAATCAATAATTTGTGTTTGATATAATAGCTGTAGTAATTTTAATTGCTCTTCTTTGTTCAAAAGTGGAATGTGAATGAAAGAAGACATTAAAGTGCTGGAGCCATATTTTGGGAATAGGAGCCGTGAATTATACATCAAAGAAATAATTAATTTTTGGGTAAAATTAAGGAGTTCGGAGAATAAGAGGGGGGGGGGGGGGGGGATGCAATTTTTTTATGACTTAAAAGAAGTGATCTTTATATTAGAAAAAAAGCAGTTGTGGGGCTAGGACTCCCCCCAGACTCCACTGCTGCTTGCTATCTTAAAATGTTATTAGCTAATGTGTAACATTATTATGATTCTTGATCTATAAATATACTTGGGAGATTTCCTAGTATGTATGTTGAATGATATTTTGTTTAACGAAAGCTAAAAAGGTATAAAAATGTCGAACCTACCCTTAATGATATGTGGTTATTATATTTCTGATCAGAATACTACAAAATTAGAAGTTATAGAATCAACTATTAGGTCCCACCGGGAGTCGAACCCAGGTCGCTGGATTCAAAGTCCAGAGTGCTAACCACTACACCATGGAACCAGTCATGTTGCTTTTATATAAATAAAGCCCTAATAGAAAGGTAATAAATGAATTGTAGAATTTAGCAGAAAATCACTAGCACAATTTGCTACAGGACTCATGTTTAACTATGGCTATTGTATATCCTCTCTTTATGCTGTAAACTGAACTAAATTCAGTGGATGCAAATTAAGGTAATGCCTGGACAATCTCGCAATGTGGATTTCCTCAAGTTGAATTCGTTTAACTTGTTATTTTTAAAGCATTATCAACGTTTTGTTTGATTGTATTAAATCTTTTCTAAGTTCACGTGGTGCATAATAATTAGGATAAAGTAGAGAAATCTGATCCTTCTAGATTCGTGGAATTGTTTAATTTAGGAAAAGTAGGAAAACCGGAATAACACTCTAATTCTCCTTATAGAAAATATAATGATATACAGTTTATGTTATCTCGAACCCGAATTCCTGAATAGAACATCTAAGGAGCCCGGATGCAATAAGCTCTTACTTCCGAAATGGATATTACAGGGCTGTTGTCTGAATTGAGTTCTATTTAAGTCAGTGGTTCTGGAGGATAGTAGTGGATGTATGGAAAGGGAAGGTTTTCTTGAGAACTTCTACTATCACGATTTCTTTCATCCTTTTCTAAATCAAAATCATATCCTACCTTGTCTGGAATAAGTGATAAGATAAAAACACATGTTCCAAGTTAGGTAAATCTTTTAACCTGAAAATTTTGCATCTCAAATAGTAGGACTATGACTTGTACCATATATCATGCGCATTTACTATAACAATTTTACCTTTTAAAAAATTAATGCACTTAAATTACTATATGAGTGATCCGCTTTGTTGATGGCAAGGAACACGTTGTCCATGCTTGTTTGTGTATGATTGCAGCCAGACACAGTTGGCTACAAGTGCTAATTGTCACATCCACTAGGTGATTTATACGTTACACAATTGTGTCAATTCATTGGTCAGAACTGGTGGTTTGTCGGGTGCATCGTTAAAACAGTGGTATGAATGGTTGAATTGGCTTAGTCTAATGCGATGGAGTCATATAGTTCCAGACATGTAAATGACAACATTGTATTTTGGAGCTTTCTCGTGTCTTTCTTTTTATTTAATGCAACTCCTCAGTACTTTTCTCGATAGTACATTATAAAGATTTGGATTCCCTATATCTTGGAAGATATTCACTACCATTTCTTGTTTTCCCAATAGTTCCAATATGCTTGTTTGCTTGTGTGGTGGGGACTGAGATGTAATAATGGTTTTGGGAAGTGACTTCATGCTGCACCTTGGAGCATCATTTGACTTTGCAACCTGTGAATTCCATAAGCAAATATTAATAAGCATAACCTCCTTGCTATCTTTTAAAGAAGTAAGATCTAGCAAAAAGAAAACTTCCCTCTACCTAGAAGTTTTAACTATGGCATCATCAGAAGAGTAGGATGAATATGATTTATCTACCAGAATCATAAGCTCCAACCCATAAGTATCAATTTCCAGCTTGGTTTTTTCTGGGTCTGAAACTTTCCCCGTAGGAATAAGGATTATTGCTGAATATACTGGACATTTCTATTTCTATTTCATATATATATATATTTTTTGAATGATGTGCATGGTGTTAGCATTTTTTCTTCATGCTCCAATGTTCGTTTGCAAGTTACTATTGGCAGTACTTCAGCAGAATTAACTTTTACATTCTTGATTTACAGAAAATGGAAGGCCAACTCTCAACTTAGAACGCCAGCTGGATCATGATGGGCATCCTCTTGCCATAACAGCGGCAGATGCAGTCACTGCAAGTGGAGTATCACCTTGGAATTGGAGAGAGACGCCTGGCAATGGTTGGTCTTCATGTTACGATTTAGAACTGAAATGCATTGCTCCCATCAAAAAATGAAGAAAACAGCCACCTCTCAAGTAAAAGATGGAATCTAGACTTTCCAATAAACTTGGTATTGAGATGCCATTTTAGAGGTGCATTTATCCAATTCTCCAAGTAGACCAGCTCGTAAGTCATAACACTTGATGTGTGGCCTAGGCGCACATTATGGGTTCGAACCCTGCTGCAGACAGTATCCTGGTTATCCACCGAGTTTTGAACTGTGCACCATTGTCTTTCGGGATTTCTTGGTTATCTGAAAAAAATGTAAAAACTTTTCAGTATGCTATTATAACATCCACCTCAGAACTTGGTATTGAATCCTATTTTCCTTACCATTTCCCCTTGCTTTTCAGTCGAACTGTTAGAACCGTTAGAAACATGGAGTTCCAATTGTGAACGTTAGATAATAATCCTTATTCTTTCTGAAGTTGAATTTGCATTCCGTGGCTCTTTTCCAATCATTCTCTTCTTTTCCAGGTGAGCAAAGTAATTCAACTGAAGGTAGGGTTATTTCAGTCAAGTGGGGTGATTACACAAAAAGAATTGGTATCGACGGCTCTGCGGATGCAATCAAGGAAGCTATTAAATCTACATTTAGGTTAAGGACAAATCGTGCATTTTGGTTGGAAGATGAAGATAACATTGTTCGAACAATTGACAGGGATATGCCTCTACGGAGCTATACCTTGCACGTTGATGAAGGTAACGTTATGCTACTACTAATTTACTCGCATTGTCCTGCATAACATTCTACCTAGCATTTTCAGCGCTTGACTAGACATTTAGTGCTGTTGATAGGGACGGCAAGAGGACAAGCCAGCAGCATGATAGAGTAAATATTCATTTTATTTCCCCGTGTCCCCCTACCCCATTTCCACTCCTTGTCAGTTCAGCATTAGATATTTGGACCTTTTATGTATTCATTTATGATTGTTGTGTCTATACGTAAATATTGTGATGTGTAATGAATATTGTGCCTGCCATATATAACTTTATAAAACAGTCGTGAAGTGCTTCTATGATTAATTATGTGTACAAGTGAATTTATGGTGGCTTGTCCTCATCAACTGCTCCATCTTTCGTTGGGGCTCCCTATCCGTAGGTCTGTTTACAACCTCAAAAGCAGGCTGAACTGAACGCAGAAAGATGAAGGGGATAAAAGGGCCATGTTCACCTCAAAATGTTTAGGCTTAGAAGTATGAATGTCTGATGGATATAGCCAGCCCCGACATCTTTGGTCTAGTGGTTAGAGCATATTGCATGTGATGTCTGAGTTAGCGCACATCACGGGTTCAAACCTTGCCATAGACAAAAGCCTGGTCTTTAAATCGAGAAGGGTAGAGGGCGGACCCATTATACACCGAGTTTCGAAGCCTTTCAGCCCTCTTGCTGGATTGTTGGTCCACATTCCTGCCCCTTAACTGGGGTATTAGCACCCATTTCCAGCTGTTGTTCCCTCCCTAGAGCGGGTTAACCGTGCACCACCGGCCCTTAAGGATTTCTCAGTTATGATAGAAATAGCTGTTACCATTGGTATTCACCATAATACCGTTTGACATGTACATACTTCATTTTCCCTTTTAGGGCTTTTTACAATGTAGATTGAACAGTTTTTTGTATCTTGATCCATTTACATGTTGCTTCTGCTATGAACAATGAGGTGGCCCCTTTCCCCAACCCTCTGGGCACCCCAAAAATTGAAGCCTGATTTTATTCTTGCATACAGGTCTGACGATAAAAGTTTGCATGTATGAGGAGGCAGAGCACTTGCCAGTTCATACAGAGGATAAAACCTTTTACACCGCGGCTGATTTTCGTGACTTCTTGTCCCATAGAGGCTGGACATGTTTAAGAGAGTACAATGGGTATCGGCATGTAGATATTATGGATGAGCTTTGCCCGGGTGCAGTCTACCGAGGTGTCAATTTAGGATGATAGAGTATACCTTGTCCATCAACCGCTCGTTTGGGTGGTTTAGACTGCATTTTCCAACTTTGCAAGTGACATGATGCCATCAGAGTTTGTTGACAGTGCTGTTACTAAATGTGTAAATGGTGCAATGGTAGCCTGATGTAGTGATATTGTACTGAACAACTTTAAATGTACAACTGATATGGTCATTTGTGCTTGTGCATAAACCTTGTTCATATATAGTTTCTCCAGCGTCCAGACGATGAAGTACTTTTTCCTTCATGTTATCTGGAATTCATTTTTATTACATCTTTCATCTGCCTAGGCAGAGTTACTTAGTATTTGTGCTAGTCGGAGGTAGTAGGTACTTACCGGAGTTGTTGATGAGGCACGTGGTAGCTCCGCCACGGCCATTTTCATATATATAGGAATATACTTCTAATGTTATAACGTTTATGTTTAACATTGTCACTCTTTTCAAATATGCATGACAAAAGTTATAGCAATAGTGTGTCGTTGGCCACGGATGAATGAATATGATTGTTTGGATAGACTGTATTGTTTACCGTGATTTAATAATTGAAAATAAGGTAAAGGGTAAAATAAAAATATTAAATAATAAGTGAGGGCATGATGGGTAAGAAAAATAGGTAACGACGCGATCTCACCAAATCGGTCGTTACATAAAGTGACAGTTTTCACGGTTACATAACCATGGATTTAACGATACCATACAATATTAATTAAAGAAACAACCAAAACAAATTTTTCAACAGATTATGGCAAATTTTTATAGCCTCTTTATCCTCTTACTTTGTCATTTTGTTCCATTTGTGTTTAAATTACTTAAGTAATATTCAATAAGGCAACACATTTCAACATCTTAGGATCCGTGGCGCAATGGTAGCGCGTCTGACTCCAGATCAGAAGGTTGCGTGTTCGATTCACGTCGGGTTCAAATTCCCCGGTCCATTATACGGATTCCCTTTTTTTTTTTTTTAGGGCGACCCGTTTCCAAATGTGTAAAATCATTTTTAAAGTTTTTCATTTCTGAATATTGCACGTAACACAGGAGTGAAAGATTTTAGTTTAGAATAATGATGTCTATTAGTAGCATACATAGTTAATACACCGATGTTACTATATATAATCTCGACACAGAATCGAGAATATATGTTTATGAATCTAAACTAGTAATCAGCATTGTTTATTGCTGTCATAGATTGGCAATACTTTTCTTAGTACAACAGCAACATACCCGAGGGTGAGATGTAAGCAGACATTACCCCCATTAAGGTCCATTAAGGTGGAGAGGTTGTTTCCGACATAGCTCTTTCTTGGTAGGCTCTTAAAAATGCCGACTCATCTTTTCAACAGACTAGAGAGGAAAAATAGCAACCACATCCCTCAATAAATGAGGGGCTTTCCTTTGGAAATCCTATTAATTTCAGAACTCAAGAGTGAAAAGAGAGTAAAAAACCACTGAAATTCATTAGAATTCACAAGGCAAATCAAGTTCACGCGATGAAATTGATCAAAAGAGTATAAGACCATCTCCTTGCATTCACACAAAGAAATGAATGCTTGTGATACAACAACACTTGCAGGATGTTTCGAGTTTTCCACAATCTAACATACAAATTTGTGAATCAATGATTCACAGTCAACTTAGTAACGAACAAAACGACGGTCTCTAAGCCTCCTCATCCGACTCGTCATTTTTATATGAAACCAAAGTGTCAACCTTGTGAATCTGCATAAACAAAACAAGATCTCAAAGTATTGTTCCGAAAAATCCAGTCTTTCACATCAGAATCCAAGCAGCAAGACGATCCCTTACCTTGGTGTCAAAAGAATGTAGTTTCACCATTTGTGGATTAGCAATCAGTTTCGGATCACTCTCGATCCAAGTGAATGGAGCAGCAACATCAGTATCGGTGTATGCTAACACATCAAATACACCTGTGACCGACACAATGAAACACGGATTTTCTTATCAAGAAAGTTTTATTAAAGCACAGATCAGTGCCTTGTATTTTAAAGCACAAATGCTGCTTACATGGTTCATCAAGGCAAGGCAAATAAGTGATGCTGGAAGCTATTTGTCTCATGATTGCTTGAATTTCCCTCATTATCTCTTTATCACTTTTCTCTCTTGAAACACTGAAAACCAAATAAAAATTTATCCAAATTAATGAATGATCAAATATACACTTTTTCCAACAAGAACAGCTACTACTACTACTACTACTATAACGTCTCAATCCCAAGCAAGTAACGGTAATCTTCAAAATTGAGATCAACTTACCCTTTCTCAACAACCTCGCTATCGGTTTCGATACTGAAATTCCACCTCTCTAGTACCTCACCAGAGGCCTTGCTCATGATCACAAGAACCACTCTTTGAAGCTTCCCAGCTTCCAACCACTCTACAATTTAAACAATCACCAAGAAAAAAATAAAATTTCCTACCTAAATATGATTAGAACACAATTGAGCACTCTAACAAAAAATGTAAAAATTACCAGAGAGTTGAGCAGTCAAATCAGAAATGAATGTCTTTACACCTTCATCTTGAGTAAGCAACATTGGCAGACCATATTTCTTCACCTTTGCGAAACTTTCCTCTGGATAAACTCCTCTGTTGTACAAAATGCTAAAAAAATACATCCCCACATACAAAACAGTTAGAAGAATTCAGCATTAAAAGAACTTTAAAGCAAAGTTTCAATCAATTAACACTACATAGACGCAAAACTAGCTGGAGTCGGCCATATGAATCATATATTTCATTCAAATGCAGGTCAAGAAGTTATCTTTCACAAGAAATTAAGGGTTCGTAAAACAAAAAATTAACCATATCTTACTAAGCTGACATATAAATCTCTTACTAAACTAAAAATACAAAGCAGTATATTCAACTTAAGGGTTTTCTCAACTCTTATACTACATTCTATTTTCACAAAACGGCACTCCTCCATCCTTAACTAGATGTCTCGTATTCGAGCCCGAGAATGGAGTGTTGGTTTACCCCCAAAATAAAACTTCTAGCGCGAATCAAAACTAGTCGCGCCCCAAAGCTGGTACTAAATATCCAGTGGAAACCAAATGGGGTTTCTTAGTATTAACACTATATTATTTAACAAAATGGGGTTTCTTAGTTCTTACAGGATATTCAATTTTCAACAAAATGACCACCATAGGTTGTGGTAGGGTACTTAACCAGATGTCTCGGTTCGAGCCTTGGAATGAAGACGCCTTTGGTTTACTCACAAAATGGGACTTCATGAAGCTAATACGGATTAGTTGCGCCCCAGAGCAGGTACACACCAGGCGGGAAACCAAATAGGAACAATTTACACAAAAAAGGGTTTCATAATTCTTATAATATATTCAAAATTAAACAACATGACCACCATAGGTCGTGGCAGGGTGGTAAATATCCTTCATACTTAACCAAGATATTTCGGGTTCGAACTATGAGAATAGAGTAACCACATTTGGCTTAAACCCAAAAATGGGACTTCCTGGCGCGAACCCGAATTAATCCGCCCCAAAACGGGTACTGGACACCGGGCGGGAAACCCAAAAAAACATTGTTTACAAAAAAGGGGTTTCATAATTCTTACAGTAGATTCAAAATTTAACAAAATGGGGTTTGTTAATTCATACCTATTAGCAGCATAACCAAAAAATTCACTAACAATAGCGGCTGATCCACGAAGTGTGATTATGTCCTTAGTGACTGTTCTTGATGCCATTATTCAAAATCAGAAAAAGGGGTTCTTGAATGAAGATTTTGATGAGCTAATGAATATTAAAGTTGTGAATTTAAAGGGGCTATTTGAAGAAAAGTTTTTAAAAAAGCAAAGGGGGCCATAGTATTAACGGCTAGTTCTTGGCAATTGGGATGTCAACGGTCTATTGCTTTTTCTTGTTTGGTTTTTTTAATTTGGCTACTCTATTTTACGTTACGTGATTTTTGAAATTTGTGGTCTAAATTTACTGAGGCAAGAGCGTCTTTCACAGTTGATTCAACAACGGCTACTCTTATTATTCAAGTTCTTTGGAAATAAGCTGAAAAAAGGAATAATTAATAGGTATAAGTTGGAACAAATGGAGTATTATTTGTGTATACCGTAAATTTGGTTACTTAGGTTAACAATTAATTTTATGTTGTGTATGGCCTCAAACAAGCAATTATATCAAGATTTTAAGGCGTAAATGATATAAGTCTTGGCGTGGTTCAACATATGAACCAATGATTAGATGATAACCGATTGGTTAAAAAAGAAAGCCCGGTTCACTAAGCATCTCGTGTTCACGTGAGATTGATTATTGATAATAAACAAATAAAAGATGAACAATGACGTAATAACAAAAAAACTGAAGCAAACGAAAGGATAATCTTATTGATTTCGGTCATTTATGGCGTCAGTGGCAGTAGCAATAGTGACACTCACAAAAAAAAAAAAATCACAATTGAAAATTCACAACTTCGTGTGGAGAAAATAGTTTTCTAATCTAGCACGACAAAGCACTCTCCGAGGGAGATGTCCATTTGAGCAACAAAAGAAAGAAGGATCAACGACGATCAAGGAAAGAAAAGTTAACAACAACACTAGAGCGGTAATAGTAATAAACAGTAGATGTATATGTGTGAGAATGACTAGGGGTTAAAAATGAGGAGGGAGTGTATTTATAGGTGTAAAGGCCTAACTCACTAGAACTTTTACCTCTCTCAGCACGCAGATAATGCCATTGGACGTTATAAAGCTGGCCTTGTGAAAAGCAGAGTTGGTTGAGCTTGAGAAGTCTATCTGCCTGTGTGTTCGTATGGTCTTGTCCTGGGTAAAGAGTGTTTGTTTGTTAGCCGGAGGGTCAGGTCCTTCTTCGACTGCCGTTATGTTATACTCGCGTCACTAAGAGGCACTTTGTCTTCGTTGGCTCATCTAACTATGCCACGTATCCAGACACCTGACAGCAGTGTGTCCGGATCAATTTTTACCAATTTGCTAATTGATTTTTATTTTATAATTCCAATATTTGGAAGAATTCTCAAATAGGATATTTCGGGTTATTGTTAATTAGAAGAATGACAAAATTACACTTGTTCAAGTTTTGTCTCTTCATTTTATATATCTGCTTCTGGTCTTGATAAATATGTTACAGTTGTTCAGACTTAACATTTCTATTTTTCATTTATACAAGTTTCTTCTTAATAAGTATCACTTGCAAGTTCATGTTTGATTGACTATCTACTTGCATATCTAACCCCACAGTTTGTTGTAGTGAAGAAAACATGTTTATTTGGCCATTGATTTGTTGTTTCCTTTAGTTCTTGCTAGTTCAACTTCAACCAAATATCTCACTATTCCAATTGGTGTTTATGTTGCAATTAGATGGGCTAATGTTAAATTTTGGCCACATTGAGGTCCAATTGTAATAGAAGTTTTTGCACAAAATAGACACTTCTGGCGCTGCTACAACTCTTACGAAAGGTCTTACGAAAATAGCTCTCATCAGGAAAAGTTGCTAGCGATCGTCGGGTCTTTATTAATAGAAAGATTTGACGATTGCAAGAAACTGCTTTACGGGGCCCATTGTAATGACTTGGCTTGTCGTACTTTCTAGCATTGTATTGTTATCTTGATTTTCTATGTATGTTTTATGAATTATCCTTTTTTCCTAGCCGGGGGTTTATCGGAAATAGCCTCTCCACCTTGGTGGGGGTAAAGTTTGCGTACATCTCACCCTCTCCAAACCCCACTTGTGGGATATACTAGCCTATATATGTATGTATTTCCAAGGTGTTGATTCACAATAATGTAATTAAGTCCATTAGATTACAGTTGCTCTTTTCTAGATTATTACTTCATCACTAGATCACAAATGGGCTAGTAAAATTTATCTATATGTGAAACTGTTTATTTTGTCTTAAGTACGCGTGGGAAGGAATTCCATTCAACTAGTTCAATGACCCTAGAGGGAATGAACCCTTATTTGGCTTCAAAACCATTAGAATCCCTTATTAACTTGCGGGGTCTTCGCTCTGGATTCCTTGCCCCCGCCCTTGCTTAAGAATTCCCACCCTTCTTAGCTCCGGTTCTTCGGAAGAATCAACTAATGTCTCCCTTCTTTATTGATTTGGGGGAAAAGGAACCGTCTACCAGTTGGGAATAGGGAAACAATGGATATATGGCAGAAGTAACAGTGGCCAGAACTTGTGGTCCTTTAAAATTTGATTTGCCAAATATAAACTTGTCAAGGAGGAGATTCCTTTTCTTGATCAGTCATTTATAGTCTCCTCCTTTGAATTATAAGAAAAAAATGTGGACACAATGTGCTCATTTGTTTCCTCATTTTGTGAACATTCTTGGTGAACTTTCTAGAGTACATGCTCATTGTTGAACCCCCAAAAATATTACCTCGAAAGGCTAAATTTAGGAATATCGACAGGATGGGCTAACTCTTTTGGAGTTTTTGGAGTCGCCACCCAATTTAAGGAAAAACAGGGAACCAGATAAACAAATGCGTGCAAAACTCCGTTTTTATAAAAAGACGGTCTTTCTTTCAGAGATTCTAAAGGTAAGAGGTTTTATTAATTTCGGAAGAAGGTTTTTAAGGCACTTCCAAAATTCCGTTAAAAACGGTTAATCCGACAGGTTTCCAAAACATTTTGCAAGTGCTATTTATGCGCCTTTTCTAAAAATAATTAATTGAACTATTAATTAATTCAACTAAATAAATTTAGTAAGTTTTCAAAAGATTTGAAATTTATTTGAAAGTTTTAACTATATTTTTTCAAAATAAAATAAAGTAAAACAAAAGCGCATTTTCTTTTGAAAAAGGAGCGATTTGATCGTCCTAATTTCTTTGCCAACTCGTATGTGATAGCGCATAAATGACACTTGCTTAGTTTCAACTTTAAAACCCGGGTTTCTCATCATAAGATGGAACTTAAGTTTCAAGTCGCCTTTTGCAAAGTTGTTTCGGGACATTTAGAAGTAATTAAAACTTCTTTATAAATTTTGACTTTTTAAAAGAAACTACTTCGTATCAATAAGATAGAAGTCTTTTCTTACAGTCTATTATTAAGCGTGGCTTTTTGAAAATTTTGTGAATATTTGCACGCATTTGCTTAAATGACCTGATTTGCAATAGATTAAATAACGACTCAAACATTAAAGGTAATGAACATAAAGTGAATCAAATAACTTAAACAAATTATTATATATATTAATCAAACAAAATATTTCTACAGAGTTTACATAAATATTCTAAAGGGAAAGAAAGGATAAGAGTTGAAAGATAAAAACCCGAGAATTTGACAAACTCACGGGAGCCTTGAATTTTTCTAAAATTTCTAAAACTTTCGGACTCGAATTTGATATGCAAGCGGCCCCAATGCACTCCAAGCCAGTCCAAAATAAGCCATCTCAAGCGAGTTTAGCCAACTCGTCCCAAAGGTTTTCATGCAAAATAGGAAGAAGATAACAATTAGCACAACGGAATTCATCTTAAAGCATCCTGGACCAATCAATTTGGACATAAATATTTATCCAACAATAAAACAAGAACGGTTGAATCACTTATTACACTTTAAAATACTACAAGCAGTAAACTATTTTATAAAGCTTTCAACGAAACAATTTCACAACTAAGAATTACAAACGCTGCTGTTTCAAGCAAGGTATTTAGAACTGAAAACTTTTAAGAAAGATGTAACAGTGGTTATACCTCAATAATTAACTAAAGCCGCAACTTGTTATCATTCGCAGCTACCAATACTTCATATTACCATAAGACCAAAACTAATTAGGCTAATGGAAATTCATTATCAGACAAGAAACTAGGAGAAGCTCAAATTCCATCCACAATAAAACAGGAAAATAAGACAAGGCCAGATTCTCGAAAACAAACCCACAGATCTCACATACTCCTCCAAGAAACTACCAAACAGGACTTGAACAAAATCCCAAACAGCCTGCACTTCTTGAAACAACAAGAGGAGCAGGCCTGCATCATCCTTTAAAACCACTAGCTGCAGACACCATTACTCCCCAGACTACCTAAAGCCACTCCAGGATCCACTCTAAAACTGGACAAACTACCTGCACTAACTCAGGGCAACCAAGCAAACACCCCTTCGCATTCACAGACCACCCTATACTCTCCCTGAACCTGCAAACCTATACTATATTACCTGAACATTACTCCTCCCACCTGAACAAACCTGAATAGACAACAACTACATCTGCCTAGCCCCTCCACATCACCTACGAACAGACTCCCTCATTGAAACTCACCAGCTCACAAACCTCCCAAACAGCTCCTCACAGACCCTAGAACACCCTGAAACTGCAGCATCAAAACCAGCCTCCTGAACAAACCTCTACAGCATCAAAACTCTCTCCAGAACCACCTACAATCCCCTCAGGACACCAATACATCCTCACACTACCTCTCCTAATTCCTGACCCTGAATTAACCAACAAAACAACCTGCGATCTCCCCTCCTAAATACACACCAGAAACAAGCACATACTTCCTGAAACTCATCAATTAGACAAGGCACAGCAGGATCTGTAACCCTGGGCAAGCCAAAACTGGAGAAAACATCCTAACATCTATACACATACCAGACTGGAAAACTAACAAATGGACAAGAAACTGCCCTGAGTATTCAGAATTCAAATGTACACATAACAAACTTCATAAAGGTGCAATTTTACACTGATTTCTTAGTTACTGCTGCAGAGCCATTGAAGTTGCTTTTAACTAAATCACTACCTACGAATATAATCAATGAAACCTCATACATAAATTTAAATTTTAAGACTTTAAGCATACTTACAGTGAACCCAACATATTCATTTACAACGTATGCAGAATAGAGACACAAAAATAAATTAAAACAACAAATAGTAACAGAGATTACCTTTTGCGATGCAGCGATCCGGGGCGCGGATCCAAAGTAAAGCGACTCGAACAAACCACTCGAGCGAGATCGACGACTCCAACGACGATAAAGCGACTCGAAAATGAAAGCGATAAACAAATAATTTGAAGGAAACCAGAATCCTTCCTACGAATTTTAAAAGCTGGAAATAAAAGGAACTCTTGTCTATTTAATGTGTGCCCCTTTTCTCTCCATTCTTTTTCAGCTCTATATCCACGGCTCTATCGTTGTTTCCCTATTAGCCGCTCTAGAACTCCCTCTCTAATGGCTCCCCCTAACGCCGCTGTCCCAGACCCTCATAAGAACTTTTATCCATAGTATTTATACCCAAATTGCTAGGGTTTTTCTCAGGTGCAAAATCTTGAAAAAAAAGACCAAAATAACCCTAACGGTCTCTAACGGATAAGCTTGTGTACGAAAAATAATCTGGAAAATGAAGTGGGGACCAAAGATTTTGGACTAATCTCCTTTGAACTGAGAATCACGGGTTTTGCCCAGAGGAATCGGGCTTTCAGTCGGGTTTTCTGAAATGGGTCCGGGGAGAAAATGAAACGGGCTGATCTGAAAAAATGAAGTGTGTGTGTGTGTTTTGCTAAAGTGTGTATATGTAATGCTTGCACGAGTGGGTTGATTTCGAAGTGTAAAAACAGATTTAGCCCTTTTTATAATAAGTTAATTGAAATATAGATAATTGCATGGGTAAGCTTGATTTTAGGATATGCTCTACCAAATTTGGCCCTTCTTCTCCAAATTCAATTAATTTTCTTTTATTACTATATATATATTTACTTATTTTTAATTAGTTTCAAATTTAACCTTAATAATTATTTACTTTAAGAAAATTCCGGGATAAAATTGGGTGTCAACAGCTGCCCCTCTTTACCCGGAAAGGATGAAAGAGTTTTCGGGTAAAGAAGTTGACGGAAAAGCCAATTTTGTCACGATAAAGCCAAAGACTTCTGATTCCAAGGATCAAAAGGCGAGGCTAATGGGTATGGCCGAACTCTGGTTTCCGAGTTGCCTACATATCTCGAGCTGAAAGAGAATCAGGCCATATGTAGTTCGACGACACTTAGAAGTGAAGACTCGCACGATTGACAGAAAAGACGCACGAATAGGAAAGAAACCAAACTGACACCCTAATCCGAAATGAAAGATTGGGATAGACTTGCTTGTTCGAGTGCGATTCTTCAGATCCTCGTTGACGAGTCTAGCTCATATCAACGATTGCCCCAGTTCACTGCTAAGAAAAAGTTCCACGTTATGCTCAAAATGCTGTTGCGGTGTTGCTAATATCCTGTAATAAACTCGACAAACGGTAAGTGCGTAACTGCAAATAAGACTTAATAAATGGAGTAAGAAATAAGTAATAAATAAAATTTGTAGATGCTGGTTTCAATGCCAATGACAATCTTGTCTCCAATCGACTAATGGAGAAATCTGTCTTTATGAGGCAAGATGACTTTGGAGCCGTTGGTAGACTGAAGATAAAACAATAAAAGCTTCAATTAATAGGAACGTAAAGTGAACTTTAAACTCTAAATAATGAGGATAAAAATGCCGCTTTTTCGGCAATAACCATGATAAAGCCTACGACTTTAAATCATGAAGAGACAATTTGCAAATAATATTGGATTGCACTCCAACCAAAAGTAGGAATACGTCCGAAGTATTCACATTATCCTGCATGTCTTAACAAACTTATTAGACAACATAAGGTCATTGAAGTAGGTATAAGCAAATGTAAACGCCTTAGGAGGCTTATAAAAATATAATTAAGAGAGTGACAAATATTAAAGCGCCTATCGAGGCGACAAAATTACGCCATAGAGGCATTCAAATGATTAACACCTTTGAGGTGATACAAATACGCTTATCGAAAGCGTGAACAGATAAAGACGCTTTTCGGAAGCGTGAAATAAAGACGCTTATCGAAAGCGTACACATAAAGACGCTTACCGGAAGCGTGAAATAAAGACGCTTATCAAAAGCGTAAAACATAAAGACGCTTACCGGAAGCGTGAAATAAAGACGCTTATCGAAAGCGTAAACACATAAAGACGCTTACCGGAAGCGTGAAATAAAGACGCTTATCGAAAGCGTAAACACATAAAGACGCTTACCGGAAGCGTGAAATATAAAGACGCTTATCGAAAGCGTAAACACATAAAGACGCTTACCGGAAGCGTGAAATAAAGACGCTTATCGAAAGCGTAAACACATAAAGACGCTTACCGGAAGCGTGAAATAAAGACGCTTATCGAAAGCGTAAACACATAAAGACGCTTACCGGAAGCGTGAAATAAAGACGCTTATCGAAAGCGTAAACACATAAAGACGCTTACCGGAAGCGTGAAATAAAGACGCTTATCGAAAGCGTAAACACATAAAGACGCTTACCGGAAGCGTGAAATAAAGACGCTTATCGAAAGCGTAAACACATAAAGACGCTTACCGGAAGCGTGAAATAAAGACGCTTATCGAAAGCGTAAACACATAAAGACGCTTACCGGAAGCGTGAAATAAGACGCTTATCGAAAGCGTGGAATATAATGACGCTTCTCGGAAGCGTGAATGCGTTGCACTCTTTGAACTCTTCCATTGAGGAATGGCTTTGACTACGAAACAAAGTGAGCCCCCAGGATTGGCATATTATCTGTAAATCATAAAAATGGAACTTTAGTAAGCGCTCTCATAAAGCGAATGAGAAATGAAACCGATATGTTTAACAATTTGCAATAATTATGGGAAAATAGAAATGCCGCCTTTCGGCAATGACTCATGATCGAGTCTCCCGTTTTCTACGGTAGGCTTCTTAACAATAGTGCCTTCGATTGTTTACGATAGACTTGATGTTGATACTTGTAAAGTAAATGGTAGGATAGCCTGCAAAATAAATTTCTCATGAAATACATATAGACAGGAAAATGTCAAAGATAAAGGAGATATAAAGTGAGAGTTTAAGCTGTTTGGCTTATATTTGGTGAAGCCAAAAAGAGTTGAGTGTTATCCTTGAGAAAAACTGAGTTAATACTTAATTCCTGCAAAGCGTAAAGTAAAGTTGTCAATAAAGCAATGAATTTTGATTAGGCAAGGGCAGAAATAAAGAGAAAATAAAGTCGTTTCGCGTATGCGATGAATCAGATAACGCTTCCAATCTCGGTTGGTTATCTTGGCAACATTGTTCAATGTGTATGACAAATACTCTATGAGGAATTGATAGTTGCTAGTTTCCTCATCTTGTTGCTTTGAAAATTCCTGCACTCAAAGAAAAATCATTAGTTTTGGGAGGGAGGGGGGAGTGTTTGATTCATGCTGACTCGAGCCTTCATCCTTCAACCGCTTAGTTCTTCTCCCTTTGTCTAGATTTGCGATCCGTCTTTTGAGACTCGGCCAACTTATCTTTGTCAAGCAATACGGCTTTTTGCAAAATCTGCCCCAGTTATGATCTTTCAAATCTCCAACTTGCCTTGCAAAATTTGCCCCAGTTGCTATCTTTCAAACCTTCAAATTATCTTGCAAAATTGCCCCAGTTGCTTGCCTTAGGGGAGACTGGAAATTTTAATATTATAGAGTCGAACCCGTTAAGAGCGCCTACGTATCCCTCCACGGGAATCAGACCGTGCGTAGTTCTGCTTACATTAATTTTTGGGGAATATGGCAATCTAAGTGCGAAGCCGAATCCGAATAGGAATGCTTACACATCTGCCGAGATGCATAGTTCGGAATTACATCATCAAAGATAAAAAAAAGCCTTAAAGCATACAAAATCTGATCGAATCCGATGTGGATTGCTTACTTATCCTGTTGCCATTCCAGGAATCAGACCAAAAGTAGTTCAAAATTACATAAAAGAGGAAATAGGGGATTCCTATGCTAGTGTAACCGAGCTCTATGTGAGATGCTTACGTATCCCACCTTGGGAATCAGGTTACGCGTAGTTCGTATTACAATCAAAATTACATGGAAATGAGAAAAAATATTTTCTTGAGGCAAAATGATAAAGTTTTAACCAGAATGATTCGGGGCCTCAATCCGAATCGAAATTTTGCAAAGTGCTTTTAGTTCACAGCCAAGCCTCATGCGTTGGTTCACTCAACTGGATTGTATTGTCTTCAATCAAATCTTGGATCTTATGTTTAAGAAGGACACATTCCTCAGTGTCGTGCTTGGCAAATTCTGCATGGTAAGCACAATATTTGGCTCCATCAACACATTCTGGGGGAGGGTCAAACGTACCATCCCCTGCTAAAGGGTTTAGCATTCCCAAATCCTTTAATCTGTCATACAATTGAGCTTGTGGTTCACCTAAAGAAGTGAACTTTCGGCGCTGTCTCTTTTCATATTTGGGACGAGACCTTGCTGGCATAGACTGACGAGCTACCAGTAACTGGTGTTGTTGAGGGTAATTGTATGCTTGCGGTTGTGAATAAGGTTGATAAGCGGGTATTCTAGACTGATGGTAATTGGGTTGGGCATTATAGACTGGACATGGAGCAGGTGGAATTTGATATTGATTTGGGTAAGTTGAGCATAGTGTGCTTTGGTGAGTGGGCTGGTTTGGTGAGTTTTTGAAGGTTGACTTCTTGTTTGGTCTTTGGTCGATGTCAGCCATATCAATTCCAAATTCATCTTCCCTCTTTCTCTTCTCAAAATTGCCCATACCAGTCTGGATGGCTTGCGTAGTTGCCTTCATTGCAGCAAAACTTACAATTCTCCCTGTCTTAACCCCTTCTTCAACCATCTCTCCCATCACAAGAAGTTCAGAATAAGGTTTACCCATCATAGGGAGCAAGTGCATGTAATAAGAATCATCTTGGGCTCGGATGAAGTACTTTACCATGTCTTCCTCAGTCATTGGTGGTCGCACCCTTGCAGCCTGTTCACGCCATCTCAACGCGTATTCCCTAAAGGTTTCTGTTGGTTTCTTCTTCAGATTGGACAAGGTTATAAGGTCAGGAGCCATCTCGACATTGTACTCAAACTGCTTTGTAAAATCACTGGCTATGTCATCAAACTCACGCCACTTGCTTATATCCTGCCTTGCAAACCATTCAGCAGCAATACCTTCCAGACTATGACTGAAGAAGGCCATCAGAAGTTCCTCTTTACCTCCCGCAACCCTCATTCTGTTGAGATATTTGGTCAAATGAACAAATGGGTCACTATGACCATCATACATATCAAATTTTGGCACCTTAAACCCGGGAGGAAGAGTAACATCAGGGTATAGATAAAGATTCCGGTAGGAGATGCTTTGACGTCCTCTAGACACTTGCAAATCCTTGATGGATTGCTGCATGATTTTCATCGTTTGGATTATCTCCTCTTGCTCAACTGTCTTTCCTTGCTTTTCTACTGTTATGGGCACTTCAATGGGTGCTTTGGATGTATCTTTGGCAGGTAAATATTGATAGTGAGGCAAGTTGTTGTGGTTAATGAATGCATTTGGGATATTGTTAACTGGTGCAATGACACTGGAATTTAAAGGCGTGTTCGGATTGGCAGTTCCAACATTGGGGTTCAGAGTTGATAGCACGGCTGGCGCGTTTTGGTGGCTCGACCCTTTCATTCTGTCTAGTTCAGCTTGCATACACTCAATCTGCTTAGCCATTCTAGCAATTTGTTCATCAGGAACAACAACTGCTTGCTCATTAGAAGATGCAGGGATACCAGTCTGATTATCAGTCATTGCTTACTTCACTTTAGATTAGACACTTAACCAACTCGGGAGTCAACACGAATCAAACTCTCTCTCTCTTCGGGGAATAATCAAACAAAAGAAAAATTCAAAAGGTAAACTATGTTAGTTTGCGTGTCATTAACAACATTGCATACAATCACGTAGCGCGCGTCACGTAGCGCTTTGCATTTTAAGCAAGTTTGACATGTGGCAATCACAACTAGTTGAGCGTAAATAAAAATGCGGGCGCGTCCTACCCTGTAAGGTGCCTCTTTGTGCTAGAGGTAAGCCTAATCGCGCAAACAAGTGGTAACGAAAAATAGTTCATGCCAGTTCTGAGCAATTCAGATTTAGAGTAAGCAATAATAATTGATAACAATCATCTCTCCGCCTTGTCACTGCAATTCTGTTATCCCAACTAACTCCCAAAAGTTGGTGTCAACTCGGAATTCTAACACAGCTCATGCTCTCCACAACATCTGCACAGAATTCTAAACCCAAATGCCTAACCTTAAACAATCATCCACATCTTTTGAAAACATCCTCGCTCCTCCAAGCACAACTCCCAATTGATTTATAATATCAAAGGGGTGAAATTTCCAACCGCCTTTCATAATACCCGACTGCAAATCATGAAAGGCGCCAATTGGCCTTTCAAAATAAAACCTCACTGGTCCTCGGCTTTAGACAAGCCTCTCAGCTTCCTAGGTTTTGCAAGGCTCACCGACCTTGTTCATAGGGCTCCTCACTGGTCCTCGGCTTTAATCAAGCCTCTCAGTTTCCTAGGTAGCCAAGACCGCACTGGTCTTCAGGGAGGGACCCCACTGGTCATTCAAAGACACAGGGGCTTCGCTCTCCTAGTATGCGACAAGCATACTTCAATTATCAAGGATGCAGCTGGGCAGTTAACACAGGCCTGCACACACGCAAAGCCATTCATGAGAGGGACCCCACTGATTCTTTTAAAGACACCAGGGGCTTCGCCTCTTAGATCTCTCTACACCAGGCCATCTCCAAACACAAACTAACCAAATCTGCCTAACTTTCCCCGGACTGCAATTCTGTCTATGATCTCAATTTTGCTAAATTCTTCCATTTTCCGACCTAAAAGACAACATAGGAGACAAAATTCCAAATCTGATTTTGCTCAAAACATGGTTAGGACTGAGGTCTCGTTATCACACAACACATAATATGCATTGTCATTAGGTTTCAAGAACCCGCTGACGTAAAGGCGGTTTCCTAACTATGGAGGCGGTACCAAAGACCGGGTCCAGACTAAGGTGTAAATGCATGCATGCTCCTAAAAGCTCCGTCTAAGAGTGGGTTAACGGTTGAGGCTGATTCGACCTATGCGGGATAAACCTGGCCCCATAAACCAGTAAAACCGGCCATGACAAAACCAGGCAAACCATATCCCAACTAACTTTGGTGACACGAAAGAAATTCAAAGACTTAGGAAGGGCAATGCCCTTCCTGTATTATTGCCCGTCACGCGGGCCCCCCGTGATGAAATCGAGGAGATGAAAGAGAATTGACAGGCTCCATGAGGGAGGAAGTATGAACGGAATGCAGACTATGCATAAATAAATATAATACATGCTTTATAAGGCAAATCAAACAAACAGATATAATAAAGCAAATAAATTAGGCATGCTAGTTGCAAATAACTGGAAACCTTTATGGTCAAAACCTTTATTGCTCCCCAGCGGAGTCGCCATGCTGTTGAACCCCCAAAAATATTACCTCGAAAGGCTAAATTTAGGAATATCGACAGGATGGGCTAACTCTTTTGGAGTTTTTGGAGTCGCCACCCAATTTAAGGAAAAACAGGGAACCAGATAAACAAATGCGTGCAAAACTCCGTTTTTATAAAAAGACGGTCTTTCTTTCAGAGATTCTAAAGGTAAGAGGTTTTATTAATTTCGGAAGAAGGTTTTTAAGGCACTTCCAAAATTCCGTTAAAAACGGTTAATCCGACAGGTTTCCAAAACATTTTGCAAGTGCTATTTATGCGCCTTTTCTAAAAATAATTAATTGAACTATTAATTAATTCAACTAAATAAATTTAGTAAGTTTTCAAAAGATTTGAAATTTATTTGAAAGTTTTAACTATATTTTTTCAAAATAAAATAAAGTAAAACAAAAGCGCATTTTCTTTTGAAAAAGGAGCGATTTGATCGTCCTAATTTCTTTGCCAACTCGTATGTGATAGCGCATAAATGACACTTGCTTAGTTTCAACTTTAAAACCCGGGTTTCTCATCATAAGATGGAACTTAAGTTTCAAGTCGCCTTTTGCAAAGTTGTTTCGGGACATTTAGAAGTAATTAAAACTTCTTTATAAATTTTGACTTTTTAAAAGAAACTACTTCGTATCAATAAGATAGAAGTCTTTTCTTACAGTCTATTATTAAGCGTGGCTTTTTGAAAATTTTGTGAATATTTGCACGCATTTGCTTAAATGACCTGATTTGCAATAGATTAAATAACGACTCAAACATTAAAGGTAATGAACATAAAGTGAATCAAATAACTTAAACAAATTATTATATATATTAATCAAACAAAATATTTCTACAGAGTTTACATAAATATTCTAAAGGGAAAGAAAGGATAAGAGTTGAAAGATAAAAACCCGAGAATTTGACAAACTCACGGGAGCCTTGAATTTTTCTAAAATTTCTAAAACTTTCGGACTCGAATTTGATATGCAAGCGGCCCCAATGCACTCCAAGCCAGTCCAAAATAAGCCATCTCAAGCGAGTTTAGCCAACTCGTCCCAAAGGTTTTCATGCAAAATAGGAAGAAGATAACAATTAGCACAACGGAATTCATCTTAAAGCATCCTGGACCAATCAATTTGGACATAAATATTTATCCAACAATAAAACAAGAACGGTTGAATCACTTATTACACTTTAAAATACTACAAGCAGTAAACTATTTTATAAAGCTTTCAACGAAACAATTTCACAACTAAGAATTACAAACGCTGCTGTTTCAAGCAAGGTATTTAGAACTGAAAACTTTTAAGAAAGATGTAACAGTGGTTATACCTCAATAATTAACTAAAGCCGCAACTTGTTATCATTCGCAGCTACCAATACTTCATATTACCATAA